>OX457052.1:29126315-29753815 GCA_949752735.1 Lumbricus terrestris | reverse complement strand
ATTCGGATCTCCTAACAGCAATCCAACCCTAATCAACTGTCTGCATAGCGACCTTATGGGGTGTTTGTAGAGCGCTATAAAAATGTCCGGATACATACATGTACATATCGTACCACATATCTTAAGTACATATTCGCATATTAAATACGTTGCAGACTTCCATGTTAACACGCATACATGTATAATGTAGGCATACCTACCGTCCGACATGCATACATTATTATTGTTATTTAACGTTTCTTATTAGTGTGCGCTGCGAGAGGCGCTATGTGCGTTAAATAATCTACGTGTGTGCGTGCGTACGTACATATATAATTATATATGTACAATACATCTATGCATGCATACATACATACATACATACATACATACATACATACATACATACATACATACATACATACATACATAGATTACATACATACATACATACATACATACATGCATACATACATATACACATACATACATACATACATACATACATACATACGTACATACATACATACATACATACGTGCGTACATACATACATACATACATACATACATACATACATACATACATACATACATACATACATACGTGCGTACATACATACATACATACATACATACATACATACATACATCTATGCATGTATACACACATCTATACATGCATACATGTGTACATACATATATATGTACATGTACACGGAACATATATGCATATCTTCTCAGTTCTTCCTCAGTGGCCACGTGCATACATTCATACATAATTTCATAGAGTCCATTGCATACATAAACTGTATGCAAACATGACTGTATAATTTAATATCTGCGCATAACACACACGTTGCGTACATAACCACAAATATTTGTATACTGTATGTCCCATGCATACAGTAAGCATACACATACATACACGGTAGGGCTATAATTATATAGAAATTCACGGCACGCCAGTTCTGACCGACTGTGAGATGGAATGAGAGGCGATGGCAAAACGGACAGAGCAGAAGTGATGCGGGATGACTGCAGAGATGTACGACGGTTGATGCAACTGGTGCTCCAGTCACCGATGACATCTCATTATCGGCTGCTGATGAGGGAGTCGGACGACATCAGCATCACTTTTTTGCACGGTCATCTGGAGCGGGGATTTTTTCGCGGCCAATAGATGACAGGATGGCTTATAACTGGGACAATGATAAATGAACTGAGCAAGTTGTTTAGCGCAAGTTTTTATATAGAGTGAGCAATTACTGCTTTACGAGACTTTGGAGATTCGACTTATATATATAATTATATATATATGTATATGATTGTATATAATTATAAAAATATACATTTTTCAAGATTGAGTTGTAATTTGATTGTTTAAAAAGCACCGTAAAAACACTGCAGGTGGCAAATGGTTATTGGTCGAGTCCAACTGAAGTCTTGAAAAGGAAGAAAGAATTAAGGAGGAAGAACAGGAGAAGGAGTGGGGAGATAAAGAAGACGGAGAAGGGGAAGTAGGAAGGAGAGTTGGAGGAGGAGGAGGAGTAGAAGAAGGAGAAGAAGGAGGAGGAACAGGAGGAGGAGTAGAGGAACATGCAGAAGAATACGATCGAGAAGGCGGCGGTGGAGGAAGAAAAGGGGGAGGAGAATAAAGTAGTAAAAATTGAGGGGAAAATGGAAGAAGAGGGAAGAAAGAGAAAAAGGAAATGGGACAAAGGAAAGAAGAAGAAAAAGAGGAAGAAGAAGATGGTGGTGATGATGATGATGATGTTGGCGGTGGTGGTGGTGGTGGTGATGACGATGACGATGACGATGACGATGACGATGATGATGATGATGATGATGATGATGATGATGATGATGATGATGATGATGATGATGATGATGATGATGATGATGATGATGATGATGATGATGATGATGATGATGATGATGGTGGTGGTGGTGGTGGTGATGATGATGATGATGATGATGATGATGATGATGATGATGATGATGATGATGATGATGATGATGAAGACGCAGACAAAGAAGAAGAAGACAAAGGAAAAGAAGAAGAAGAAGAAGAAGAAGAAGAAGAAGAAGAAGAAGAAGAAGAAAAAGAAGAAGAAGAAGAGGAAGAAGAAACACACAAAAAAGCCAGAATAGGCTGCATGGATATAAGACCATTCTTTGATCCTATTCTATGATCCCATTCTATGATCCCATTTTATGATCCCATTCCATGATCCCATTCCATGATCCCATTCTACGATCCCATTCTAATGTTCTTATATCCAGTTCAAATAACATCGACCTATTTTTCTCTTAATACCTACAGTATCACGTGCGAAACGCCTTGTCATTTCGTTGCATAAAAAAAAATCAGAATTCCAAGTAAGCGTTATACACGCTCCTGTATTCCAAGCTGGTAGGCTAAAATTATACGAACGAGTTTTTTTAATCCTATATCACCACGTATAGAGGTCTGAACGTATCACAGCGTCCCAATATGACCATGAATACGCTGTAAATATAACGACGCTATAAAGAATCATGCAGCAGTAGTTTTGTTACTTCTCGGCTGCGCTCTTCAAAGCAGTCGTAGATCCTGCGTTATACGCAGACCTGATTGGATGGCTAGTTCCCTACAAAAGCATAAATGTTTATAGCGCATTTCTCACACTCACGTCAACGGTGCATAGCGAATGCATTCGTGGGTGGGGGTTTCTCTCTGCATGAGCTACATAAGCGAATGGAGGGGCTGTGGGGGATGGGGTTGGGGCAAAGGGCGATTTGATCACACTCACGATCCCAAAGTAATTGACGTGGGTGATTATACTCGCGGTAACAAACACAATTTGTCTGTCTATGCGATATAGTCCCGATGGAAACGTGCTGGACTTTAAGCCGAGAGGTCGCGGGTTCGAATCTTATCCAGTGCATAAATTTTTGCCACCTGCGTCTCTGGCTAATTTGGCGATGACGAGTACATTTTTAGTATGCATTGTCGGTGGGAGGAAAAGACGGCGTGGGAGGCGACTGAATGTACCCTGTCTCAAGCACCGACGCTAAAAGATAATGTCTACAACACTTCATTACCATGGCTGCTCATCTATATATTCACTCTGGTCGATCGTCATGAAAGACCACACGATTGTCTAGCTGTATATTACAAAATAATATATTATAGCTGAGTTTTATAGGATTCCTATGGACTTCTATGGTAATCGTATATGCAGCTCGGCATTTAATCAGCGCCTCTATAGCTATATACGCTATAATATTGTCGTAAAATGTCGTGATATAATAGCGCTAAATAACGAAGGAACGCTGTCCTAACTGGTCGTATACGCGCGACGTTGGTACCTCAAAATGAGGCATAAAATGACTAATTCACACCCATAAGACCAGAACCATTGCATCGACCCAGATAAGAGTTATTATGTAAGGCGTGTAAAGGCCATTCGAGAGGATATTGAAGGAGACGGAGGACAGGAAAAAGTGGCGAAAGCATGTCCATGAAGCGACCAACCCTCAAATCGAGGATGGTTAAAGACCAGACAAGACAAGTAAAGGCCGCTCAATTACTCGTTCTCGCTCCTCCCTTGGTGTTACATATATCGGCAATTGATGTCGAATATATTATGCATATAAATATAATTATATATGCATATAGATGGAGTGGAAACATTTTGCATTCGAACCTGCCTATACGGTCAGAGAACATGAAGATATATATATATATAATTTATATATACATAATAGTGGTCGAAAATATATATATGCTGTGATCGAATATACATATATTACATATACCGTTGTGGAATATATATATATATACATATACTGTGGTCAAATATATATTGTGGTCATATTATATACAATAATACATAGATCTATACTGTGGCCGAATATATAGGCTATATAATATGCATGTACTGTAGAGGTGTGGGTGTATATATATATATAATATATATATATATATATATATATATATATATATATAGCCTACAAGGGTGCGGATACAGAAATTTTCGAAGAGGGCAAAACTTTCGGTGATCTTGTTTGCCAGACAAAATTCAGAATTCTGATGACCTTTTTTAGGTCATTTGGTCGAAATGTCTGGAAAATCTGGAAAAAATACCCAATATTTCCTGCCAAAATAACTGATGACCTTTTTTAGTCATCAGTCATCTGGTCGACGTCTATGCATCTATGCATGCCATTGATTTAATGCCTGTTGAAACCAAATGTGGAAGGCCACGTCCCATGCACTTTTGAAATTGGGGGTGCATGGCCGTATTGGCCCCCTGGATCAGCCCCTATTATTATATATAGTGTATATAAATAAATATGACTTTGTTTTGCGCAGGGAATGAGTTACCTTCATGGAAGCGAGATTCGTTTCCATGGCAACCTAAAGAGTCCGAACTGCGTCGTCGACAGTCGATTCGTCCTCAAGTTGACTGACTTCGGTCTTCATCAACTGCGAGTCAAAGACGAAGGATACCAGGACGATTCGTACGCCTACTACAGAGGTGTTATATTGTCATAATATTGATATATATCACCGCCACTATACCACCACGACTTCCAACTGTATACCCCACGCACCGCCACCATAACTAGCACCACCTCCAACACCGCTACCACCACCGCAAATACAAGCACGATGACCAGCATCACCACCATCAATACCACCACCAATGTCACCACCAGTACCATCAATACCACCACCAACACCACCACTACTACCACCACCGCAACCCAACATGGCCAACACCTACGTCACTACCACAGCCAACCCAAGACCATCAACACCACCAACACAAACACCAACGCTGTTGTGGTGTTGTGGTGTTAACGGTGGTGATGCACGCCACCGTCAGCACCACAACAGTTTCTACCGCCACAACCACCCAACATCAATACCAGTTCACCACCACCACAGCAACCACCACCACACCACCACCACCAACAGCAACAACAACAACAACAGCAGCAACAACAACAGCAACATCACAAAAGTAGCCACAAAGACTGCGATACCACCTTCAAAACGATCTTTTTATCTTCATCATCATCATCATCAGCAGCAGCAGCAGCAGCATCTTCTTCACCTTCATGATAACCATCGAAAACATATACCATTTACTAACCTCTTACCACTTAGCGAAACCATCCCTGTATGTGATTACACGAAACAACCATTTCGGTCTCATTTCACCAACCACTTTCCATGTCTTTGGCGGAACAACATGCGCTTCCCTCTAACTGGAAAACAATCTCTTTCCAGCATTCGTTACAACCACTTTCTTCGAATTGGATCGACAATAATTTCCAAGCATTAAGACAACCACTCCTTAGATCCATAACAATTGATTGGCATCCACTGGAAAAAAGAGACGTTTTACAGAGATTGCATACTGTTATAGTGTAGGGCTCTTCAGAAACTTAGTCCCATCCATCAAACCAGAATGCCATTCGATCCATTACCCTTTCCTCCGGGGTAATCGCTTTGGGAGATAAGCACCCGTTGCAGCTCAACCCTCAGCCACCTTGATTGCATACTCACAGTTAGTATATAGAGCCTGAAGGTCGTTGAGGTCAGGTACGGCACAAGGACGCACGTAAATCTTTCTTTTTTACGTTACCTCCTACTAGGTAATCGTAATCGTAATCTTGACTATAAATTTCCAAAGCGCCACTCGAAAGCCAAGCGCAGGGCACCGACTTATTCGCGAGCGCTGCATCGAGTCAGAGAGCTTGTCCGAATTCCAGAGATAGTTCGGCAGTTAAACAGCTGAGAATGCCTATTAATACGTCGATCAACTCACTCGAGCGATGCAGTTTTTTTAAACATCGAACGCATTTTACAACCGCTTGCTATCTCCGTTTTTATGACATACACAAGCAATGCATGTTTAACTATACGACAAAACACAAGTGGGTGCTTAGTAGTAGGCTACACTTAGAGTAATGGTACGACGGTTTGAAGCTCATCCTGTTCGCGGAGAGATAGCGGAGGCTTCGGGCGAAAGACGTTTGTTTACGGTTGCCTTCTAAGCACAGCGGAGTGACACAACGAGTCGTTTACTTATAACAGCTTATGTTCCGCTTTACGCAACTATCTCATCTCCTCAGGCTCTCCATCGCACCGATAGTAAGCAATGATATCTATAGTGTTTAACGACGTCATATGGCTGCTGGGCCCGTTGGCCGGTATCGCGTGACAGAGTCTCCCCCTAAAAGTCTCCCCCAGGAGACTGTATTTCGAAACAGATTCTACCCCGGCGGATCTGTTCCAGAATAAATTCGCCCCCGGAGAGTATATTCTGAAATAAAGTCTCCGTGGGGATTGAATATTTCCGGCGTCCACGAAATAAAGTCTCCCCCGTTCTACAGTTGCATCAAATTTAGAGAGGAGCAGGTTAAACGGTTAGTTTACGTTGCCAGATTATATAACAAGAAAATATGAATACTTTTACATCAGAAAATTTCTTCCAATACAGAATTCCAACCAGGGGGAGACTCTGTTTCGGGTGGAGACTTTGTATCGGGGGAGACTTTATTTCGTGACACCGGCATCGGATGGTGTCGACTGGCACCGGTTGGCATCGGTTGGCATCGGTTGGCATCGGTTTGTGTCGGTTGACATTGGATGGCATCTATTGGCTTCGGATGACATTGGCCAGCATCGGTTTACAATGATTGACAACGATTGACACTGGTCAACATCGGTTGACATCGGTTGACATCGGTTGACATCGGTTGACATCGGTTGACATCGGTTGACATCGGTTGACATCGGTTGACGTCGGTTGGCGTCGGTTGGCGTCGGTTGGCGTCGGTTGACATCGGTTGACATCGGTTGACATCGGTTGACATCGGTTGACATCGGTTGACGTCGGTTGGCGTCGGTTGGCGTCGGTTGGCGTCGGTTGACATCGGTTGGCATCGGTTGACATCGGTTGACATCGGTTGACATCGGTTGACATCGGTTGGCATTTGGTTGGCATTAGTTGGCGTTTGTTGGCTTCGGCTGAATCGGAGTTGACTCGTTCATTGGTTCTGACCTATCGTCAGTTGTTTGTCGCGACCTTTCATTTCCTCAATAATAATAATATTCGTCTCCAGTAGAAATTATTATGTGCTTCAGTGGTGACAAGTTTTGCCAACATTTTCCAGTTGTTTATCTGACCTATCTTCTGTCTATCCCATCGTTCTTAGAATATTTAATTCTTCATTGAATTTTGTTTCTCTGTGTGTCTCTCTGCATGTCTGCCTCTCTGTCTGTCTGTCTCTCTCTGTCTGTCTCTGTCTGTCTCTGTCTGTCTGTCTATCTGCCTCTGTCTGTCTCTGTCTGTCTGTCTCTGTCTGTCTCTCTGTTTGCCTATCTATCTGTCTATCTCTGTCTGTCTGTCTGTCCGTATGTCCCTGCATTCGTCCGTAAGTGTGGTAGTGGTAGGTTAGGGAGTAAGGCTGTGCTGCGGCTTCGTCGACGATTGAAGCTGAGAGATCGATTAAGCATCGTTCTCTGTCGACCGCATTAGCTTCTGCTGCAACTGGCGTCACCGATAAGCAACAGCTGCTGCCATCAAAGGACAATGCCATCCTTCTCTTTGTCTGTCTGTCTGTCTGTCTGTCTGTCTGTCTGTCGTTCTCTCTCCCTCCCTCTCTCTCTCTATATATATGTATATATATGTATATATATATATTCCTTCCGTGAGATAAGTGTGTCTGTTTCTCTGTCTGTCTACTTGTTCGTCTGTCTCTCTTTCTCTGAATTTGTCTCTCTGTACCCATCTGTATCTGTGTCTTTGTTCATCCGTGACTCTGTGAGCCTGCGACCCTCCTGTCTGCGCCCGTATCTGTCTGTCTGTCTCTCTCCGTCCTTCCTAAAATAATATTAGCAATTTAACTCCAATGCTTACATAATTAATTATATACAAGTGACTACCTAAATTGCAAACTGAATAACGTTAATACTTAATAATTGTAATTAATTAATTACTTTCTAAGGACTTCCGTCCGTCAACTGAGTAGAACCTCATCAGTGGTTGATGATGATGAGATTGTCTTCGTTGTAGGTCAGCTGTGGAGGGCACCGGAAGTTCTTCGTCTTCCAAGTCCACCGATCGAAGGAAGTCAGAAGGCGGACGTCTACAGCTGCGCCATCATCTGTCAGGAGATCATCCATCGCAGGGGACCCTTCTGGGTCCAGAACATGGAAAACTTATCCCCTCAAGGTCAGCTGCAGGTCAATCGATTGACCGACCGGAGGTCGGTCAATCAATGCCTACTAGCTGCATGTTCAACTGACTGGTTGAATTATTGACTGACTGACTGACGACTACCTAACTGATTCATACATTCATTGATAAACTGATTTACTGGCTTATGAACAAGTTGAATGAATGAATGAATGAGTGAGTGAATGAATGAATGAATGAATGAATGAGTGAATGAATGAATGAATGAACGAATGAATGAATGAATGAATGAATGAATGAATGAATGAATTACAAATTCCCTGATTGATTGACTGGATGTCTGTCTCTCTCTTTCTCTCTTTCTCTCTCTGTCTCTGTCTGTCTGTCTCTCTCTTTCTCTCTCTGTCTCTGTCTGTCTGTCTGTCTCTCTCTCTGTCTTTGCCTCTGTCTCTTTCTAATTTATATCAAATCTAAATAAGATCTTATAATACGCGTACACAGAAATTGTTCTAAAATCAACGGAACAAATTTCGCAAGACGAATACATTTTTCTGCCACCGCATAGAGATCTGTAAATTTGTGAAGAACGGGAAGAGTCCTTTCTTCCGGCCGACCTTGCTCGACGTCACCGAATACGAGGACGGGTGCTCGCAGGAACTGGCTTCCATGATCCGCAAGTGTTGGTCGGAGGACCCAGCAGACCGACCAGAGTCAAACTACATCAAGAACTTCATCAAGAGGATAAACAAGTGAGCAATCGGGCGCCAGATCAAATTATGTCTTTAAAAGGGCATGCATGTACTCACAACTGCATCACATGCATACACGAATATATACAGGGTGGGCCAAAAAAGACCCACCCTACGTTTTTTGCCAATATCTTAACAAAAGTAGGAATTTCGAAATGAAATTATTTTACAGGCTTATAGACAATTTATATTTGCACATCATGGCAGGATTTCATCAAAATATTTCAAACTGTATATGTATATGCTTATTTGTGCATAAGTATGCTATGTATACACATGCATACGTGATGAATGCATACAAACATAAATAAGTATTGACTTACTTACTTACTTTCTTGTTACAAACATACATAGACACAGACATGGCTGACTTTGGTTATATGTAGTTAATGTTTGTGTCATAACAAAGCTAATCAGAGTCGCCCTCCTCACTTCTTCAGGCTTAGGACGGACACTGTACTATAGAGTAATGCGAGCAGTGGCTGCAGCTGACTTGTGTAGATTCAGTTTAAAGACACTGTGTGGTAAAAAGGACCATTAGCGTTGCCCTCCTCCTTTATCCAGGCTTGGGACTGGCACTGGCAGAGTGCAACCAGTGGCGAAGAAGTTGCAGCTGACTTTGTGTGTCGTATAATATAGGGAGGCAGGTGGCACTCTGCTCGACAACCTCCTTCTAAGAATGGAACAGTACGCTTACAACCTGGAATCTCTCGTCCAAGAACGAACCGCGGATTACCTGGAGCAGAAGAAGAAGGCGGAAGACCTACTATACATGATGTTGCCGAGGTATAAAATTATATCAAACATATCCGTTAAAGCTTTTCTGTGGCCCATCTCTCTGGAATAAGTTGCCTTTACATGTAGCAGTGTCCGTAATGAACTTCTTTGTCTTTCTTTGCCCCTTTTCAATTAACAAGCGTTTGAAAACCATTCTCTTTCGTTGTGGTTTCGCGCTCTGAGGTCGGGATTCGGGAACACCTCTTAGAGTTTCTCTGCTGAAGTGGGGCTATATAAATCGGATGAAAAGTGGTACACAAAAAGTGTCATAACTCGGTCAAAAGTAATTTTAGGATTTGTCTGAGATTTTAAACACAATAACAGTCACCATACGAGATCCTAAAGCCGATTAGAAATATTCCTGAGTTTTTTAAATTTATGAGCGCTTGAGATGCAGTACCGAAAAATGGAACTTTCCAACATGCAAAAGCTGAAAGGAAGCAAACTTCAGCTATAGTCCTACATGGTGTTAAAAATGTTCTTTTATGGATAAATGGTAGATAATAATAAAAAATTGTGAAATGGTCGATTTTAAAATTGATTTCGGATGCGAAATATGCAAATGGAGTGTATATGAATGGTCATATACATAGGTCTACATACCGTTCATCCAGGCGTTTTTGCACAACATTTATTTTTAATCGATGGGGTTTAAGCATTGAAGGGCCCACCACTGGAGCCCTGCACAGAGGCTCCTAACCTTGCTACGTCACTGTATAGTGGTGTGACCTCTATGCACAAGGCAGGATCTCATTCCAGGTCCTATTGGACCGCACGTTCGATACGTAGACCCTTATCCACGGGATAAATGTAAGTGATCTACTTCTCCATGATTGTGATACCCAGTTTCTACCAGGCTCGTACATGCAATCGTTAGATAGCAGTTCCAGCGAGCTGCCGCTTACACTGCGCAAAGAGTTTTACTCAAGTCTTTACTATATAGTCGGGTCAATCTACGACATGACCCCCCAAAAATTGCAAGAAAGCGTTTTATGACGATTTTCTGGTGTCTTAGGTCTGGTGATGACCATACTAAAAGTTGCAAGAAATCGGACCACGGCAAGTGGTCTAATTTTGGCGGGGAAAAAAGATGGCGGCCAATTGGACCAGGCGTTGAATCTGGAAATAACTATATTAGATGCAAATCATGCAACAATTTGCTAAAATGCATTTATAGACTAATTTGACCCTCCTGAAAACGAAAATCGTGGTTAGGAAGCTTTATTTGTAGCGGTTGCATCGGAAAAAAAGATGGCGGCCAAAAATGGCGGCAAATTGCTTCAAAAGGCTGTAAGTCTGGTAGTTTTTTCGTAGATTGACCCGACTAATAATATTTTAGATCCGTTGCTTGCCAACTGATGCAGGGCCTAACGGTCAAAGCGGAGAAGTACGAAAGCGTAACTATCTACTTCAGTGATATCTGTGGTTTTACGTCGATGTCAGCGCTCAGCACGCCAATGCAGGTACGAGTTAATTGTTAATTGTTCAAGTAGACCTACCTGTGAGGTATGATTAATTTTAATAGCCCACTCATTTTGTTAGCACGCCTATATAGCCTACAATTATTAATACTTAATCGCGAGCACACCTATGCAGTTACGATTTCATCTTAATCGTTGTTCAACTTGTTCACCTATTATAGATATAATATATTATATATTGTATACGCATAGGTACGATTTAATAGGCCTACGGTACTTAATTGTTAGAACACCTATGCAGGTACGATTTGAAACTTGGATTACGGTACCTCTAATATGAAGCTGATGCGTTAAATAAAAGTCAGATCTTTCAACAGCGTTATTCGTCTCACTGGAGACTTGCGACCCAACCGTGTTACAACCCGAGCGATTTATCCAATTAGAAAGCGCTGAGTAATGATATTACTTAGCGCTTGTATCTGCCTAGCGTTTGCATTAATATTATTATTTCAAGGCGTATAAATGCCAATGCTGCTAGTTCCATTAACGCACGCATACAGCAGCACTTGTCTAGCGTCGTCTCTGTCTGTTGTTACATGTTTAACGACACTGCCATTTCAAAGATGATTAGTGTCGCCACGCCATTTAGGTTCCCATGACGGATCGTGCTAGCCCGAGGTGGCGCTAAATGATTTTTTGGAATGAATGAGGCCTCTACAACAGAGCGGTTTTTAAGGAATTTTTAGAACTGCACAACTCCTTCTTTCATTCATTTGGACATCTATATAGCGCTTCTTCAAGAAAAACTACTCAGTTGCGCTCCCGACTCCAGCGCGCCCAAAAAGAATAGTTTTAAGTTTAGTAAGGAAGGATCCTGGTAGAGTCCCAGGGTGTAGGCGTAGCTCAAAAGGAAGGCCATTCCAGACCACTGGTCCAACCACAGAAAAGGCTCGATTCTTCATGGTAGTAGTACGAGCAAAAGGAACTAAGAGGACTCCCTTATCAGTAGAGCGTAGCTGACAACGTCCCTGGATACCCAATGTAAAGCTGCATAGCTCTCTGAGATAAATTGGGGCGAGGCCCTGACAAGTGACAACATCGCCATACCAATGCAGCTACCCTGAACTCGAAAGCAGGTTAATTTCTAGCTTCCATCTGTCCCTTCCCATCCTCCATGGTAAATTACTTCCAATCAGATGACAATGACCTTTTTTGCTAGTTTTAACTGCACAGAACTTGTGACAGAAGTGCTTCTACAGCTGCACAAATTCATTTAGAACTGCACATTTTGTGTACAACTGCACGTTAAAAAAGCCCTGCTCTACAAATGATAATGCGTGAATTAGCTCATATGTATGAAAGCAGGTTAATTTCTAGTTTCCATCGCTTCGGTGTCTAATTCAAAAGTTCCACTAAAAAGAATGATGTTGGCCAGGACTTTTTTAACGTGCAGCTCTACACAAAATGTGCAGTTGTAAATGAATTGGTGCACTTGATTTTACCTTTCTTTCCTTACTTAGGCTTACCATGTTGAGGATGACTAGATAAGCTTTAGCTTCTTCTCCTCACGAGTCGATTCAACTTAACCTTCTACAACCCTACTTTCTCATGCATATTTAAATTTATCTATTAATATTATGGTTTTTTGCATCTGCTACTCTAAATGTGCATTGTGAACAGTGGAATGTATATATTGAATCGATTCTAATAAATTTGATTTGATTTGATTGACTTGTAAAAGCAGTTCTGTGCAGTGAAAATCATTATAAAAGGTAATTCCAACCAGTTCACCACGGAAGAAGGAAGAACCTGTGCAGTGAAAAATAACCAGGAAGGCGAAACGAAAAATTTCTCAAGTGGATGACTAAAAAAGGGGTCATCAGGTTTTTTATGCGGCGACTTCCGACATTTCTGGCAAAAACTGGGGACAAATTTCTGACAAACGACTAAAAAAGTCGTCAATTTTTTTCGTCGCCGACCTGCGACGTCACATTTCTGGTGAAAATTTTCCGAAACGATGAGAAATTCTCGCCAAACAAAGCCGCGCTAGAAAAACTTCCTGGTTATACAGTTCTAAAAATGTATGTAAAAAAGGCTTGACGTTGACGGACGTTCGATAAATATACAAACATCCAGCTCGACGAGAGGTTAGAAGTAGGCCTACAGGAAAAGCAATCGAGACAAATTGAGGATGGGGAGGGAAAATACATGCCATTGTTATTATTTAGGCAGTATCATATAGTGCATATATATGTATGTATGTGCACTTGTTACAGCGCTCCTTTAAGCTAACTACTCAGAGGCGCTCCCGACTACACATCACGGACACTGCATCGGAGTTTCACGCCTATAAGAGCTGAGCAATTGCGAGTGAAGGACTTACTCAAGGTCCCTACGCGGCGGCTTGAAGTGGATTCAAGCCTGCAACCCTCCGGCTGCAAGGAGACAAACAAATATAATATACTAGTAGGCCTATGTATATTATGTCATAGTAATAGCCTACTAGGCCTCACTGTGATACACGCTGTTTGTTTGCTGTGCACTGATAGTCGTATACTCTCTCATTGTAGGTCGTTGATTTGCTGAACGATCTCTACACTGCATTCGACTCAATCATCGATCAGTTCGATGTCTATAAGGTTCGATATCTCGATCAATTGATTGATTTCTTTAGTGCGTTGCTGATCGTCAATTAGTTAGTTGCATTCGTTTAGCATATACGCTGCGTCTCATTCGCTCGTAAATAAGCTGGTGCCCTGCGCTTGGCTTTCGACTTGCGCTTAGAAATTAATTATTGTAAGCTTACGATTACGAATCTTACAATTGCGATGCTCCTCTGTGTCGGAAAAGCCTATAAACCGTGACTAAACCCCTAAAGACCCAGCGGAGTGTTGTTTGGTTCCCTTTGATCTTTGCCAGACGGTGGCATGTTGGTATTACTTACTGTTTCGAATATTTCAATGATGTGTCAACAGGTTTAAAAAGTCTGCCACGAGATCATCAAATCGATCAGTTTAGCGAAATTTTACGGCAGCCAGAAACTTTGAATGTGACGATAGAAAATACGTTCATTACAATTTTTATAATTAACGCAGCATTTTTTTTTAAATTTATAAAGAACATATTGACATGTCCTACACAAATTTAAAAGTTCCTATCTAAAACTGGTTTAACATTGCGCCCGTGGAGACGCTACACGGCAAAATGTCGTTGGACATTGTTAGATACCAAAATTAATGCTACAAGTAATTATTCAGATCATTATTTGACCGGTTACTGATAAAGTTGTGTTATTTACTCGCTGGTTAAGATTAAATTGCGTTAACAAGGTTTTTTATATTAAACTGTAGTAAAAGATGCGACAAAATCTAAATATTTCTCGTTCTCCATTTTATCTCTTTTTTCAGTTTTGGATTTTTTTATAAATGAAGCGACGTTTTATTCCGTTTTTTTTAATGCTTAAGTGCTGTAATACGCCAAACAAATTTCTGTCGAGGGCAACGACCTCTGTTGTCATAGGCCCTCGTGAAATCTGGATCCATCCACCCATCCATCCGTTTTTTGTTTGGTTTTGTCGCTTTGAAAATCAATGGGCGATGCGCAAACATTGTGTGAAAAGTAATTGCACATGTATGTGTGAGCGCACTATTACAATTGCGTGTTGAGGTGTGCTTGCACGTGAGTGCGACCGCGGGGTGTGTGCGTGACTGTATAAGTTTACAGCTGTAGGGAGCCTATAGAGATTGGAACATGAAAGAGTGCTGCATTCCTTTGTGGTCCGCAGGTGGAGACAATTGGCGATGCTTACATGGTCGTCTCGGGTTTACCGGTTCGCAATGGTCTGTTGCACGGAAGAGAGATCTGTCGAATGTCTTTGCGATTACTCAAAGAAGTCAAATCGTTCAAGATCCGCCATCGACCGGAAGACAAACTACTACTACGGATCGGAATTCACTCCGGTCAGTATATACACCGCACTACCCCACTTACAGATAATTAATATCGTCGTGTATTATGTATGTATGTATGTATGCATGTATGTATGTATGTATGTATGTATGTATGTATGTATGTATGTATGTATGTATGTATGTATGTATGTATGTATGTATGTATGTATGTATGTATGTATGTATGTATGTATGTATGTATGTATGTATGTATGTATGTATGTATGTATGTATGTATGTATGTATGTATGTATTTAATGAATAATGCATGTGATGGTCACGTGAATATAACGACTACTTACTTACGTACTTACTTACTTACTGAATAATCTGTTTTGTGCGTCGGTTAAAAGGTGGCGTGTGTGCTGGTGTCGTTGGTCATAAGATGCCTCGTTACTGTTTATTTGGAGACACTGTGAACACGGCGTCAAGAATGGAGTCAAACGGTGAAGGTAGGTGAGACAGAGAAAAGAGATATGATTTGAGTGTCTCCGTTTATTCTTCGCACTCAATTTCATCTTTGTTTATGGCTAAGCAATTCCTTAACACTGTGTAGTTCATTTACTGATTCTCTCTGCCCGTCTCTGCCTATCTCTGTCTGTCTCTGTCTGTCTCTGTCTGTCTGCTGGATGTCTGTCTGCCTGTATGTCTCTGTCTGTGTGTATCTATCTGTTTCTGCCTCTGTCTCTCTGTCTGTCTTTGTCTTTGACTCTGTCTCTGTCTCGCTGTCTGTCTGTCTCTGTCTGTCTGTTTGGCTGTCTGTCTATCTGTATATATCTCTTTCACACTCTCTTTCACACTCTCTCTCTCCATGTCGCTCTATCTCTCTCGACTTCAATAGGAACATTTTAAATTAGACAATAATTAAGCCTATAATTCTTTTATCATACGTACCAATGTAATTAATTAATATAATAATAATAATAACCAATAAAAACAATTAGAGATGATTAGACACGTGATTAGACACGTGATTAGACACGTGATTAGACACGTGATTAGACACGTGGTTGATGTTGGTGTTGCAGCCTGGATGATTCATCTGAGTCCTGAGACGAAGGAGATTCTCGATTTCTTCGGAACATTCAACCTCAAATATCGTGGACCTGTCGCCATGAAGGTGAAAACGAAAGTCATATGAAAGCGAACAGATCACAATATGAGCAGCTCTGCTTTTGTTACCGCTGTGGTGGAGGTCAGGTGGTTGCAGTTCTTGTGATGACGTCGACGACGACGACGACGACGACGACGACGACGACGACGACGACGACGACGACGACGACGACGACGACGACGACGACGACGACGACGACGATGACGATGACGATGACGATGATGATGATGATGATGATGATGATGATGATGGAGATGGGAGGAGAAGGATAATGCTGATGACGATGACGATGTTAGTGATGATGATACCACCATCAGACTATTGATGCTTTCTTTTTTCCAGGGCAAAGGTGAGATCTGCACATGGTGGCTGAAGGGAGAATGTCACCCGGATTTTCCAGATCTGGCGCCAGAAGAAGATGACGGCAATGAAACGAGGACTTGACCGATGACATCTAACCATCCTTAGCCCTCTCCCTATCCCTCTCTCTGTACGCGTCTTTACCTTGCTCTGTCTCTGTCTGTCTGTCTGCATGCCTGTATGTCTGCCTGCCTGTCTGCCTGTCTATCTGTCTGTCTGTCTGTATGTCTGTCTTTCTGTCTGTCTGTCAAGAATCGAAACATCTTACTTACCCCACCATACCACCCAACGGTATTCTTGTCTGTCTGTCTGTCTGTCAGTCTGTCTGTCTGTCTGTCTGTCTGTCTGTCTGTCTGTCTGTCTCCAACCACACATCTGTTGGACACCAGATGTCATCAGCGCATCGTTGTCAGTTGTCAGTTTGAAGACGATCTCAAAAAATAATGGCGCTGCATAATTGTTACGTTCTAATCAGCTGATCATATCATCGTTGTGGCAGGACTCTTGACAATCTCGTGATGATCATCAGTTGCCATGATAAATATGATGATGATGATGATGATGATGATGATGATGATGATGATGATGATGATGATGATGATGATGATGATGATGATGATGATGATGATGATAATGGCGATGATGGTGATGATGATGATGATGATGCTGCTGCTGCTGCTGCTGCTGCTGATGAGGATGATGGTGACGTGACGATGATTATGATGACGACGACGATGATGATGAAAATGATGATGATGATAAATGGATGCATGCATGAATCTGTGGAAGGTAATGACTTTAAATTAGGTGATCATTTACGTATTTGACGATGTTGTTGTTGTTGCTTATGATGATGACGACGACGACATTGATGATAATGATCGATGATCGATATGTTGATTGGCTTCCGTTATGACTGTGATCGAGTTGGGATGAATATGATCCATGATCGACGATGACAGATTAATCTTTTCGATCATGAACGAAAAGATCAGCGAAAAAATGATGAAATCGAAGATGAAAAACGATATTGAAGAAACGTTCTGTCGCTAGATGGCAATCCCACGTGACGTGTGACGTCAGAACTGATCTCATTCACAACTGACTATAGGTGGAATCGTGGCTCCAGCTGGATCATCTCCCACTGGAAAAAACATTCATCCACGTCACACGTCACCCTAATCATCCCTCACTCCTCCTCCACCTACTCACGGATTCATTTGATTTTCATCCACGTCTTTACAGCCCAATTATTCTTCCCCTGTGAGCGGAGTGTGTAGGCCTATATGCACTTCGATTGGGCGCTATATAAATTCATTGAGATTCTGCACAATTATTACTTTACATGCGGTTGATTCGGGACTGATGCTGCTGCGCACAGAATCGTTTGCTAAATCATAAAGAATTTTGATCTTTGATAACGGCCCTATATGCAGTGGCGTAGTGGCGTAGGGGGTTTCGGGGGTTAAACCCCTCTCCCATTGGCCTAGGAAAAAAGCATTTTTGAAGGTAATTTATCCACTTAAATAAGAAAAACAAAACAATTGTTTGTGGTGGCAATTGTTTTTCTTACTCTATTCCCTTTGTTACTTTATTCCCTTTTTATTTACTGTAGTACTGTTGGGCTGGTGTCAGAAAGGGCATCCGGCCAGGCAAAAAAACCATAATAAATTCCTGGCTACGCCACTGGCTATATGAATGATGATGATGAACTTAATTCTGTTTAAAATAGACTCACCTTCAAAAGAGTAACTTTTTAAGAGGCTTCTCATAAACGGGGCACTAAAATTGCCATCAATAAAAGAGGCAATACTGTGTTGCATATAATGTCTGCTACGGCATAATATACGATCAAGCGAAGTCATATCAAACTAAATCCGTCACCCATCTACGTCACGCTGGCGTCACATTTGACATTGACGTCCAACGTCAGAGTGACGTCACAAGTGACGTTCGCGTCACACGAGAGGCACAGCGTCACTGGCCGCAATGGCGGCTTTAGGGGCCGTCCGTAAATGACGTAACGCAATATATTTTTTACCCCTTCCTTTTCGTCACGCGTCAGCACAAAATTCATGTGACATCCAGTAAGGGACCGTCACATATCGTCACAAATGTGTGACCTCCTCCTCCCCCACCCCATAGGAGTGTGACGTCATTTATGAACGGTCCCTTATAGAAGATCATTGAGGAATCTATTTCCTCTTGTTGACACAAAATTCAGAGTATTATCTTCAAGACATCTATAATTAATTACAGACTCTTTCCCTGTGTACAATAATTACTGCACTAGTCATTTGTTAATGATACTGTACATGGGCGGAGTTTGGTTTCCGTTCTTGGAGGGGCTAAATTTGTTGGGACTGAGACTCGGTCCAGAACGAGCGGCGCCGACAAATATTTTTTGATGACTTTTTTAGTCATTCGGAGGAAGTTTCGCGTTCGTGAACAGAACCATTTTCGCCGGAAAAATGTCTGAGTCTTCTTGGAAGGAGGGCAGTGGTGTAGTCGTAAAAAATGAAGTGTGGGAACGCCTGGAAATTGAAGCAGCAACTGTAGCAAAAAGTGCAATCTTGCAAGAATTTTGCATAGTGTGAGCGCTGCTATTTTTGAAACTGTTGAATGTAAAAAATAACAAAACAATTAATAAATGTAATTATCAATTATGTAAATTTATACATAGGAATTGTTTGTTGAAGTCTTCTTTGTTCATTTGTTTCAGCAGAAATGCTGCAAAATAGTGAGGGATCGCGTTCCCTCCCTGGAAAAAGTGGGGGATCGGCGTTCCCCCGCGTTCCCGCCCCACTACACCACTGGGGGAGGGGCTAAGCCCGAGAAAAGATACCATTTACACGGTAAAAAATGAATCTGGGTCTTCTTTGGGTGCTTAGCCCCCCTAACTCCTGATAAACTCCGCCCATGATGATACTTAAGTTGTCCTTATTATTGTTCCATGCGGAATGGAAGCCAGTAACTTACCGTGGGGCGCGGTGGTGTAGTGGTGGGTTCGGTGCCTTGGAGCCGGGGGATTTCCAGGTTCGAATCCATCTCAAGCCGCCGCGTAGGGACCTTGAGCAAGTCCACTCGCAATTACTCGTGCGCTTCGGCGTGAAACTCCGATGCAGTGGCCGGGTTCTAGTTGGATGCGCCTCTGAGTAGTGAACTTGAAGGGGCGCTATAGCAAATGCGAGAAATAATTAAAATTCGCTCAGACTAGTGCTGTTCGCACTTGTTTTGGCAATATAACTTTTTGTCATTGTTTATTATACAATTATTTGAAAATAACGATGAAATGTCTCTGCATTTGAAGATGTATACTTTTGTATGTAAATATATGTAAGCTTTATAGGATATGTAAATAACGTAGTCTATTTATAGGTCGTGCTATTTATAGGTTGTGTATATAATTACTAGTTAGACATTGTCAGTGTAAAAATAAATATGGACACCGTGGTTTATAAACTTTTTCTCATTATTATGACTCTGGTGGCTGCAGGGGCTTCTATCCCCCCTAAGCAACCGGGCGCAATCCATCTTCTTCCCCCCCCTTTTCTGGACCGGCCTTCTTCTATGTATGCAATATAATGTAATCTAGCGCATGCCCTCCTCTAGTGTGAGAACGAAGGTTTGTTTGGAGGGGGACAAACGAGTATCCAGCAGACGATCGCCGAAGCATGTGCAGCGCCGAGAAGGGACCTGGTATGATGTGCCCCTCCCCATAAGAAATTTTTGCGATTTCCGCATTGCAATTTCAGCATTTTAAGCTGCCCTCTTAGCAAAATTACTCTACTATTTCAGTGGAGGAATTGCCGCCAAAATTGGGCAGCCATATGTTTTGCGCCTCTGATCAGTGTGCACTAGAGAGGAATTACATAATTTTTTGGAGCACAATGCAATACAATACAATAAAATACAATGTAGGTCCTACTTTGTAAGCCCACGTAATAATGATGTTGCTTTACTAAGTGTTCAAGGACCAAATTTTACTGTCTGAAATTTGAAAGATAACATTGGAGAGAAGCCATTTAGTTGTGCAAAATAGTATTTGTATTACTTTTTTTTCAATTTTAATATGATTGTATTATTTATTAAAAGAGTAAAAACATAACTATAATCATGCAATAGGAAATTTTTATTATGGTATATTATTCATTCATTCATTCATTCAAGAATTTATATAGCGCTTTTTCAAGGAGACTACTCAGAAGCGCTCCCGACTCTAGCACGGCAAAAAAGGACAGTTTTGAGTTTAATAAAAAAAAGTTTCAGTAAAAACCCCAGGAAGTAGACGTAGCTCCTGTGGGAGCCCATTCCAGACAACTGAGCCGATGACAGAAAAGGCTCTATTCTGCATCGTTGCAGTTCGTGCAAAAGGGACCAATAGCAATCTCTTCTGTGCTGAACGGAGGGGGGCGGTGGTCTTGGGTACTAGTGGAGCAACAAAGCTCTTGCAAGTAGTGTGGGGCAATTCCAAGCTGGCATTGCCTAACTAGGGCAGCGATCCTAAATTCAATGCGCTGTCGAGTAGGAAGCCAGTGTAATGTCTCCAGCATATAGCTGGACACATGATCAAATTTAGGGATATGCATGTCCAATTAAACGTGCTTCAGAGCGTAAGACTCTGTTTAAGCACATTATTCGATTGGATGTTATGCGTATCATTATAGCTGTTATAGCAGCTCATGTAATTCAAAAATGCAGATAGTAGCCTAACTAAAAACTCAAAGTGTATAAAGTGTATAGGCCTACATTTTGCTGAAAACTATTAGGCCTACCATTGTGTCCAAATTTATATGGAAGGGAAGTATTTTCTGGGGGGATCTTCCTACTAGTGATGCCTAGATTGAACGCTCTCCATGTCCGACCTTCCCCCCCCCAACCGACGTGAATTTTGGCTGTCTTCTGATTCCCCCCCTATTTTTCACTGGGCGCAAGCTGCGCCCACCATGTATAGGGATAGAAGCCCCTGGGTGGCTGCTAGCCAAACATGGGCATAATCGTTTGAGTTACGATGAAATATAATAGATCTATATAATCAAATAAATATATCGAATATAGACTCTAAATATATCGAATTTATTTATCAATATAATTGCTAAATCAATTCGATTAAGACATGCAGCGTAGACCGCATGCAGGAAAGGATAATGACAACAACTCATGTAGCGGTCAACCATAATTTTATCAAACGACTCGCTTGAGTCTAATGCAAAACTTAAATTCGTTACGGATATAGACCTAAAATATATAATCATGATCAGGGGCGGCGCCAGGCGCCAGGATTTCAGTTTGGGGGTGGGGGGGGTGGGGAAGCTGAAGCGTCCCAGAGGAAATTTTCCATTTTCATACGCCAAAATTCCTGACGACCTTTTTTCGTCATCCGATCGGAAATCGTGGAAATATTTCAGTTTTGCATGCAGAAAAAACCGGATGATCTTTTTTAGTGGGCTTAGCCTTTTATAGGGGGCTTAGCCCCCCTAGTCCCCCTTAGCGCCGCCACTGATCTTGATTATAGATAGCTACAATGTTTTTCCAGTAGCATTAAGAATTAGAGACGGAATTGTTTAATCCATTAGTTTCTCACCTTGGACATACAGAAACCGTTTATTTATAACCTTGTATAATACACTGTGCGTGCTGGCTTTTCTTATCTGAACTACACTTAAAAAACTGTTTAATCTAGACGTCTCGGGCGTGTGAGTTCCCCAGAAACGACATCTCCAGAAAGATTTACCACGCGCTTTTTACATGTAAAGTTAGGCGCTTTCCACTGTTAGAATTAAATTAAGAAACAGAGGATAAATGAAAGACCATAGAAAGGTCGTCGAAAAAAAGATATGACAAGAGTAAAAACCTCCCACCTCCCACGCGCCTCAGCGGTGGACCATCCGCCAAATGGTGATTTTTGTCCCCCCCCCCTCCCCCCAGAAACCTGGATCCCGCCCAAAGCAGGGGACTAGCTAAAAAACTGACTAAAAGGATGTATAATAGGCTACGTCTAAAAAAAATTTTATTACGATAAGTTCTCATCATACCGTCCAGTGCAAATAACTTAGTTGCGGATAATAATTCTTTGTATAACGTAAAGTCGTAAACACACATCAGCCTTAATGGACAATATAAAAAATTGTGCATTAGAAAAAATCAAAAGTAGGTGACATTTAAAAGAAATTGGCATAAGGAGTTCTTTGAAGCCTGAAAGAGTAAACCTAATCGTAAGGATGACGTTTCATCAAATGATGACGCTTCATCAAATGATGAAGTTTAGCTCATGAGAGTATTGGCATCATAATTAGCCTATACTATGCAGTGGCGTAGGCAAGGGGGGTTTCGGGGGTCAAACCCCCCCCATTGGCTCCGAAAAAAAGGTTTTTTAAGGTTATTTTTCCATTTAAGTAAGAAAAAATAGCAAAAAACAGGGTTTCCGGCCATAACCCCCCCCATGAAAAATTCCTGGCTACGCCACTGATACTATGATCGTCCACGAATGTAATTTTATTATTGAAACTGTAACCGTTAGATCTACACAAAGTAATTAATTAATTAATTAATTAATTGTTAGCCACGCATTCTATATTTTCAGTGATTCTAAATGTAGGCCTACAGATCGTGTTTCACATTTTGTCCTTGAGGCCTTGACAAGAAGTCGCTTTCTTTGCCCAATCCACATCAGTTTCCAGTCTAACAGCTCTTGTTTTTTACTGTGTTTTAGCCATATTTACTTCTTGGTTGGCTCTTCTTTCTCCTGATTCTACTTGCCTTTCTTCACATCTTTCTTTGAGTTACCTTTATCTTCTGATCTGCCATGGTTACCGTCCTTCTTGACTGGTTGTCTGTCCGTCTCGCGGTTCTTATTATCGTTATCACTCCTCAAACCTTCGTTCCTATTCTTTGGAGGTTCTTTCTCGCCGGTTCTTCTGTCTTTATGATCTTTCGACTCCTTGGATACTGTCTTTGAATTGATCTTTCCATTGTTACCTTGTACCTTATCGGTCTTCTCCGATTTCTTGCCTGTCTCCCGCCTATCCTCTGACTTCCCCACGCCCGTTTTCTCCTTGCTTATTTTCTCCTTATCTCTTTTCTCCTTGTCGGCCTTGTCCTTGTCTCTGTTCTCCTTGCCCGTTTTCTCCTTGTCTGTTAAGTTCTCTTTGTCTGTCTTCTCTTTGTCTGCCTTCTTCTTGTCTGCCTTGTCCTTGTCTGCTTTCTCTTTGTCTTCCTTCTCCTTGTCTGTCTTCTCCTTCTTATCTGCCTTATTGCCTTCCTTCTTTTCTGAGTCACGGACGCACTCGTGGACTGCCTTCTTCGACCCTGGGTTGTTCTGTAGGTAGGCGAAGTATGTGGCTCGCATGTTGTCTCTGTTGATCTCTCTGTAGTCTTCCATCTTGTCCAGTTCACGATTGTAGAAATATTTCTTCGTCTTCTGGTATTCTTCGTCGACTCTCCGCTCAGCGTCGGTACTGTACGTTTTCTTCAGCTCCTGTCTGCATTCAGAAATTAATTATCATATTAATACATAAATTATATCATATTAATAATTAATAATAATAATAATAATAATAATAATAATAATAATTTATCATCATCATCATTGTCCTCCTCATCGTCATCGTCATCGTCAACGTCGTTGTCGTCGTTGCCGTCGCCATCGTCTTTGTCATCATCATTATCATTTTACTATTATAATTACTATTATTATTATCATCATCATTATTATTATCATTATTATTAACATCATTGTCCGGTGCGAATTGTCCGGTCCGAATGGTCCGGTCCGAATTGTCCGTCTCCGAATTGCCCGTCGACGATTTGTCCGGACACCACCTCGTATAGGTCTACTCGAAATTGGCGTTACCAAATTCTGGAATTCGACTCTTACTCTTTGCCTGAGAGTTCTTGCATTATTGTGCTAGTGCAAGTATTGTAACCTACTCGAGCATTTTTTACCTATAGGCCATCATATTACAATGTTTACGTAAAATTATACTTTATGGCGATTGTCATTGAACCTTTTTGCAGCACCAATCCAAGAGCAACCTGATCAGAGTCAGTGGCGGCGCTAGGAGGGTTAGGGGGCTAAGCTCCCCTTATAAACGGCTTAGCCCCCGTAAAAAAGTCATCTGGGTTTCTTTTCATGCAAAACTGCCTATATTTCTACGATTTTCGACCGGATGACTAAAAAAAGGTCGTCAGAGAATGGAAAATTTCCTCCGCGAGGACTCAGCCCCCCCCCCCCCCAGAGTCTATATAATATGCCTGCAATTTAAAATATGGTTGAACTGATATATTTTACACATTACATAAAATTCTATACCGTAATTAATATAACTCTCAGAGTTCACCTCGGAATAGGCTATAAAATTAATACGCCTTGACTTCTATCTACCTGAGTTCCTTCACTTGTCCGTAATGAAGAGTTTGTCCGTGGTATTGTGATGGTAGAGGCGTGATGGTAGGATAGAGATCAATCCTTGCTTCTTCTTTGTCCTCATCTCTATTCTTGGCCTTGTCTTTTGTTTTGTCCGTATCTTTCTTCTTGTCCTTGTCTTTTGTCCTGTCTTCCTCTTTCTTCTTGTCTCTGTCATTTGTCTTGTCTTCGTCTCTCTTTTTGTTTTTGTCTTTTGTCCTGTCTTCCTCTTTCTTTTTGTCCCTGTCTTTTGTCCTGTCTTCCTCTCTCTTCTTGTCTCTGTCATTTGTCCTGTCTTCCTCTTTCTTCTTGTCTCTGTCATTTGTCTTGTCTTCCTCTCTCTTTTTGTTTTTGTCTTTTGTCCTGTCTTCCTCTTTCTTTTTGTCTCTGTCATTTGTCCTGTCTTCCTCTCTCTTCTTGTCTCTGTCTTTTGTCCTGTCTTCCTCTCTCTTCTTGTCTCTGTCATTTGTCCTGTCTTCCTCTCTCTTCTTGTCTTTGTCTCTTGTCCTGTCTTCCTCTTTCTTCTTGTCCTTGTCTTTTGTCTTGTCTTCCTCTTTCTTGTCCTTGTCTTTTGTCTTGTCTTCCTCTTTCTTGTCTTTGTCTTTTGTCCTGTCTTCCTCTTTCTTCTTGTCCTTGTCTTTTGTCCTGTCTTCCTCTTTCTTCTTGTCCTTGTCTTTCTTTCTTTCTTCCTCTTTCTTCGTTGACCTGTTAGTCTTCTCTCCCCCTCGGCTGCTGTTCTGGCGACTGTAACAGTATATCACCATAATTATGGAACACTTACACGTATACCCTTTGGCGAAACTCTCCATCTAGTTACAAAACAGACATGCCTTAGCCTTAGGGGCCATTTACATATAAAGGCAACAACAGTTCACTATGAGTGTATACGCAACTCTTCGTAGATATCTTAACGGTTCGAAAACCAGACGTATAGGGCCTATATGTTACTGTATACATAAATTGCATATAGTCTATATATGTGTGTGTTTGTGTAGCGCTTTAAAATTTAATCATTAATTATAATAATAATATGCTGTAAGTGGTTTTAATGTAATTCTGAAGTTCGATACCTTGCATGTGTTGACCGCATCATCAATATAATAATAGCCTACAGCCCTACACAATACACATACATGTACATATTGCACATAGACTCCTCCTCTATAATAGACCCACTCTTCACATCCGTTCCAAAACTCTGACCGTGATCAGAGGCAAGAAGGGACACGTCACACTTGCCTCCCTGGAAATGGACACCTGTGTTTTAACTATACTGCATTTTGGTATCGAACAAATTTCTTCGCTCTAAAGCACTAATAAATGCGGATAATACGCAAAGTAAAACTGATAAATTTACAATATTATAGAACTCTACAGTAAATGCAGATGTCGTTAATTTCCGGCTTTGCATTCCACAAGCTCTCGCTAAAACAATTCACCGTGACCGCTTGTTTTGTCTCCTCCTGGAAAAATGTCTGCGGCTGCACATGACCGTGATTTATCTAATATCCCACCGCGTCCAAACTGGAGAACAAAACGCAGCTTCTCTGCTTCCTCTCCCTCTGTTCTATCTGGCAAGTGGCGACCGGACTCGGATTCTTCACCCAACATCTCTGCATGGTCGACCCCTCTGACACGACCCACAGGTTGCGAACAAGCTGCATGGACGGGTGCCTTGTGTAGCACTTTAGAAATTTCTGGTTTTTGATCGTATCCAAAACTTCACTCTCCAGCGTATAATTATTTCACCCGATCGTTCCACCATTGTCCATCAAACTATAGTTTAGTGTCTATATCACTCACAGTCATGTCATTTTAACTAGCCTACTACCGCTTTACACCGTAATCACGCCTTTGTCTCTCCTTACCATTATAGCACACTAGTCCAATGGTAGTCCATGTGAATGGAAACATAGACATCAATATGAACGATTATATATAATTTTAGATCTGCAAAACGTTTAAGTAAGTAAGTACGAATATTCTTTGTTAGACTGCCAGCAACCGCACAGTATGCCAAGTTTATGAAATAAGGAAATTATAGAAATATAATTATTACACACAAAGTAATTATAAGTTCTCATAATAAAACGTTTTTCGGCAAATGCATCAACTATGTGCATAATAATATTATTATATGGTTAGTGAATAAATAATTAATCCAAGAATATAAAGAAGGAAGACAGTGACTGACTCTTGTCTGGCAGATTGTCTGGCAGTGGATGGAACGGACGCTGTAATGACCAGATCCATTTCCAGCGAAATCCACGGATCACATGGACCCAACGCCGTCCTCCTACTCACTGGAAAATGTTGCGACTCGGGAGGCTATAGACAATTTGCATACAAGCCGTAGACATTGTATACATTGTATATATTGTATACATTGTATACATTGTATACACTGTATACATTGTATACATTGTATATATTGTATACATTGTATACATTGTATGAATTGTATACATTGTATACATTGTAAACATTATATACATTGTATACATTGCATGCATTGTATACATTGCATACATTGTATCAAAGCCGGAGACAATTACAACATTCATTTAGGCTATTACTCACAGATAATCGTGCGCAAGATTGATTAATTAATTCATTCGGAAATCTATATAGCGCCACTCAAGAAAAAACTACTCAGAGGCGCTCCCGACTCCAGCGCGTCCAAAAGAACAGCTTTAAGATTAGTAAGGAGGGATTCTGCTAGAGTTCTAGGGTGCTGGAATTACAGGCAGCTCTAAAGAAAGACCATTCCAGACCACCGAGCCATTTATTACAATAATTTCTGATCAGTTGGAAACAACAAATGAGATAAGAGAAACTGATAATTGATAAAGACAATGCACGTATAGGCCTACTATATATTTATAGACAATAAATTCCCCAGGAGGGGAAGAAAATTCTGTTATGTAGAGCCGTAGAGGCCCTAAGCCCACCAGAACTTTAACAACATGATTAAGTAAATGAAGGTTTAATATTGAAGGAATCAAGACCAGCTTATACTCGTGCAGTCATTGATTCAATGCGCTAATTATTATTTATCACATAGATCTAATCGTTTTTATTCATCTAATAATTATTGCGAAATACTACAATAATATTATAATTAATGTAGGCTGAGGTACTGACTTCATTGATTGCAGTTTCAAACATTCGGGTATCGGTGTAGGGCTTCAACGGATTGAAAATATACGGAATGAAAGGCTCCCTGAACACAAAACAATTTCAATAGCAAACATGTTAAAACTTATCGCAGCGATGCTCAATGGTTAAAAAATCTTCATCGGTTTTAACCATACAATAAAAGTTATAAATGCGATATACAGGGCCGCCGAAGTCGCACGCACGAGCAGTGGCGTAGACAAGGGGGTTTCAGAACCCCCCATTGACCTAGGGAAAAGTTTTTGAAGGTTATTTATCCATTTAGATATGAAAAACAAAACAATTGTTTGTAGTAACAATTGTTTTTATTACTTTAATCTCTTTGTTACTATATTCCCTTTTTATTCACTGTAATAGATCTACGGTTGGGTTGGTGTGAGAAAGGGTATTCGGCCAGGCCATAAAATCCCCAACCCATGGCTTTTTAAACGTGCAGTTCTACACAAAATGTGCAGTTGTAAATGGATTTGTGCAGTTGTAGAAGCACTTCTGTGCAGTTAAAACTAGTGAAAAAGGTAATTGTCCTCCAATTGAAAGTAATTTGCCATGGAGGATGGGAAGAGAAAGAAGAGGTTGTGCAGTTCTAACAAATTCCTTTAAAACAGCCCTGCCCCAGCCCCATCATAAATTCCTGGCTACGCCACTCAGTCTGCGCACAAGGCATGCCTGTCTCCTGCATTGCAGGATGCAGTCGTGTTGCTAAGATGTACATAGGTCTGTAATATTAGCCCCACAATATATATCATTTGCCCCAATTGGTCCTTCTCTTTGGAATGATCTTTCTCCTTCTGTTCGCTCTACAGAAGGCTAGGGCTACTTTGATTAATAGGCTGACGGGAGCGGCACTCAATTTGCTGCAGTTATGAACCACATATCAAAGCCATCTTCTTAATTGTTGGTATTGACTTAGGCCTAAAACAGGTGGTATAGGCCTATATACCGGTTTCAGTTAGGCCATATAAAACAATTACACAATATAGGCCTAAGCTTAGTGCTAATTACGAATGGGATCTTAAGACAATGCAGGATGTGATAATATAATATGCCCCTAAAGTGTGAATATCACGATCGCTCTTGAGCTATCGTCGATCTGTTGAACAATCTTTCTTTCTTTCTCCTCCGTCAAGTGTTCACCGACGATGAGGCTCTAACAAAACTTCTCCATTTCGGCCGGTCTCTTGCGAGTTGAGCAATAGCTTTTGCCAATGCCTCTACGTGCTTACCCGTGTTTTCACGACTATGCACTTGCTGATAAGACAGAGGGCTTTGTACTTATTGAACAATGAGATAAGCACTCTGTATTTAAGATTGATGTATAAGCTTACATAAGCGCTCGCGGTTTGACTCTGAGCGATAGGAGTCGCGTAGAAAACTACAGACTGCGTTATCACTTTAACAACTAGATTCTACGAAAAGTGATCGCGAATTCAGTCAAGTCAAGTCAAGTCAAGTTTATTGATCCCATCAACTTAGGCCTAAAACGTACAAACAAAAAAATCATGATCACATACATGTAGTAAGTAAAATAACATACATGGCTTACATAGTGGTGCAGTGAGAAAATTAGCTAGAAAATTAAATTAAGTGAGCCAGCAGATTAATCAAACAAACAGCAATCATGGCAAAGGATTGGGGAACAACAGGCCCACCAAAGGGACAAAGTCCCGCTAAGAGGGGGACCTATTTAGCTAGGTAGCATTAAAAAGTAAAGATGACATAGGCTTACAGAACGAAAAGACCTTGGGATCACAAACTTTAGTGACAAGAATAACTATTATAGAATGCACATAATTAAAATTTATAACAAACTTAACTAACTTAACTAACAACTATGATACATGCTCAAGTGTGTGTGCTCTTAAAGTAGGCTACGCTTAAAGCAAGAGATATTATTAGAGATACGGATGTTGAGAGGTAGGTTGTTCCATAGCAGTGGGCCCTGAAATTTAATGGATAGTTTACGGATATTAGTTCTTGTGAAGATTAATTTATAGTCAGGTTTGTTTCTTATGCCAGCTTTGAATTGGGTAGTGGGAAAATAAGAAAGGAAAGCAGATGGTAGGAGTTTGTTGTGATATTTGTACATAAATTCACAAGTTTGAATGAAGTTGATCTGTGTGATAGTTAATAGTTTAAGTGTTGAGAATAAAGGTTGAGTATGGGACTTAAAGGGAGATTTAGTTATGATCCGTATGGCCCTTTTTTGTGCAAGTTGCAGTTTTCTTAAGTGAGTGGCATAGGTGGAAGTCCAGATGATGTTACAATAAGTAAGATAGGGACAAACAAGAGTATAGTATAAGTTGGTTAGAGTGTGGGAAGGTAGTAAGTAAGAGATTCGAGTAATGATGCCAATACTTTTGGAGATTTTCTTATTGACTTCTTCTATATGTGTGTTCCATTTTAGGTGTTGGTCCATGTACACGCCTAGAAATTTAGATGTGGTAACTTGAGGGATAGTTATGCCATCAATGACTATATCTTTTGTAAGTGGGGTATTTGCTTTTTGTTAGTTCTAAATAATATAAAATTGGTCTTGGAGAGATTAAGTGACAGCTTATTTGCTTTGAACCAGGTACTAGTGGCCTTTAACTCTTCATTAGATAACTCAAATAATTGGTCATAAGAGGCATGTGATAAAAAAGACGTTAGTGTCATCAGCAAACAATGCAGGTCTTCATTCAATAGGCCTACCACTTATGCCTCCTGCCTACCATGACTTCCCTCTTCATGCAAAGTCAAGTTTCGAGCTCTGCGTTTAACTGATCGTTCTGCCTTGGACACGACTTTTTAATTTGTTGGTTTGACATTTCATCTGACATAGGCCTACTTGTCGTCATGCATGATGCAGCTATAAATTATATCTCGCTCTTATTGATAAGTACATCTCTTGAAAAATCGCTAAATAGCAAAATTATTGTGAGCAAAATTAGAATGCCACCCTTGAAAATATTAATTTCCCAATGAATGCTCTGATACCACCCTATCAACGGATGGGTGTGTAGATGCATGTCACACATTGTCATCCAATTTGCAACCAAACTTTACCCTAAATGGGTCAAAGCCATCTCAGATAGCAACCATGCTGCCATAACCAGAAACCAATTCACCCCACCCCCATTTTGAACCACACCGTGCACCCTAATCAGTTACCATGCCACCTTATTCAGCCAACATTATTGTACTCTAACCAGCCACCACGACACCTGTAGCAGCCACCATGCCACTCTAACAAGCCACCACGCAACCCTAAAAACCACCATGCCACCCTATAAACTGCAGCTACCATGCCACCCTATAACCAGCCACCATACATGCACGCAACCCTTGCCCGTCCCCGTTCCTCTATTCGTGATGAGATTGGTAGAGTTGTCTTGTGAAGAAGCATTGTCTTACTGCTTAGGAGGATTGAGACTCGAGTTATATTCTTTGACGTTTTCTTTGACTCTTTCCAACTCATCTCTGAAGAAATCCAGTTCGCTTCTCTTCTTAGATTTCTCATGATGATGCTGTTTGCCGGACTTTGATTCTCTCTTCGAATCGCTTTCACCTGCGAGTAAAGATCATGCACCAAGAAAGTATGATGACGAAATAAGAAGAATGCGAGGAAGTGGAATTGCATTGTATTCGTAAATTTATATAGCGCCTCTCACAGTGCACACCGTTCAGAGGCGCTCCCAGTATTGAAGACCCAGGGAAAAGAAATTTGTTTTGAGACTGCGGAATGATGTGCTTGGGACACCATTAAATACCGAAGAACGTATCATTGGAGGGCCGCTATGGCATCCCGAATGTTAGCTGCTTTGTAAGGTGCCCATGGCTGTGTTACGGCGCCATATAAATTATCGCAATTATTACTATTAATGGAGAGAGCAGTTTGCAAAGTGCAGGATAAATGAAGACAACAACTCTAATATAGTTACTATTCTCAACCAAACAATCAATCAGAATTTATATAGCGCCCCTTAAAGTTACCTACTTAGAGGCGCTCCCGGCCGCGATCAAGCGAAAAAAACAGTCTCCAACAGCTTGTGAAATTGAGAACAGCTGGGGTGATGTAATCTTATTGTAATCATGTAATCTTATTGCACAACAAACTCTAATATAGTTACTATTCTATATCATCTATAGCCTATAATCTTATTGCACACGCAGGCCCGCCGAGAGGGGGGGCAGGGGGGGCAATTGCCCAGGGGCCCGGCGACTTTTAGGGGCCCGGAGGGGGCCCGGGCTATAGTGATTATAATATGTTTCTTATGTTGATTACGGGCGGCGGGCCCAACCTATATCGCTCATACTATTGTTTGTGATTTATGTTGTTTTAAATAGAGCCTAATAGATAGGCTATAACTGTTACACTGCTAAAACTGTTTAAGTTTCAGGCAACTTCCATTACCTTAGTTATCAGTGTTTTCCAAAGAACACGCCTCAGAACGTTCTTTTGCTAAATTATGCGTTGTCAGATTTCAATCACAAGTGAACAAAAATCTAAATGATAAATTTCTCTCGCATGCAACGATGAAATATTTTATAAACACAAATCTGGAGAACAAAGACAAAAAGAAAAGGCTAATAAGCTTGAAAAGACAAAAGTTGGTAAGCTTTTACTCCGGTAGGCTACAGTCGCACACTATCTCAATTCAGAATCTCAAAAGAAGGCAATCAAATCGAGCCAGTATAGTTAGGCCTACTCCTACATTGTGAATTAAACGTGCCTGAATGATGATCGTATAGTCTATACTGGATGGATGAAAATGAAGTTTGTGGTGCTAATATCTTAATTCCAAATGAAGACATTATAAATAAGAATTATGAAAATGCTGAAATTATGGAAACTGTAAAGAGGCATTGTTTTGATGTTGGCACTCTGCCGCCAGGGCCCGTGTTTAGGCCTATGCACAAACGATTGAGACGAAATAGACTGCCAGAATGCTTAAAATAAACGGTCCTCCAAGACATTCGGACAAATTTCCAGGCGATGAAAAAAGAGCATTTCCAAAGTGCATTTTTTAGGTTCGCAGACAAGATGGAGAACTGCCAGTTTATTATTGGTTATACTGTTGCAGTTAAATCCAGAAAGGTTGCTTGTTGACTACCATATTATTTGAAAATTAAATTCTTAACATTAAGAACTGATTAAAATCATAAATGCAAGCATAAGCGTACATTCATACCTCCACTATTGTTATTTTTATTTGTTTTGTGTAAATATGCTAAAAAAAAGTCTAAAGATTGTTTGGGGCCCGTAACTGCTCAGCCCAGGGGCCCGGAATTTCTGTCGGCGGGCCTGTGCACACGGTCTTTTGAATTAATAAGCGAATATCATTAGGCTACACGTAAAATAATAGTCTTGCATATTGATATCGTTACAGTGTTATCTGATATACTTTTCGACTCGTGAGTATCGGCCGTTGACATGGTTTCCGGTCCAGGGTCCCCTGCAGACGCTGGAAACGAGATGAAGATTCCGGTTGAAAGAAAGCGACAGTACGTAAATCCGAGTTTATCCGAAAACAGCCGAAGATTCTTCAGTCTTGCAAAAATGTCAAGATTCGAACCTGATCGAGTCTTATAACTACATGTATGTATAGTCACACACTAGGAAACGCTTTCTCTCTCTCTCCGTCTGTTGTTGAAACATGGCAACTATAGCAACTTTCATTAGTCTTCATTAGCATAGGCCTACCGGTCGTATAGGCCATGCATAACCCTAAATATACTATATATACTATATATAATAGTATATACTATATATATATATATATATATATATATATATATATATATGATTTACAGTTATAATTCATATTGAATGCAAGATGCATATACTTACGCACGTATAATAAGTTTATGACTGAAAGGCTGTGAAGTGCTGATAGGTCTATAGACTAAAGAGAACTTTGTTGTGAACCGACAGTTCAAGAGAGGCCATATATATAAAACAAGCATTAACATAATTATATATGATTATATGCACATATATGTATATACACGTGAGTGTGTGTGCGTGTGAAACATTCTATATGCCGACGCAAGTGTACGATATGCATGTCATGGCCGATGAATATCAGCTTGTAAGATGGACATGCCTAAACAAGAATTGCCTTAATAATATAGTTAGCATATGTTTCACTTTGCGGGATCATATGCAGGCAGGCCTATACACATCCATCCATCAGCCTCAAGCTTCTTTACAAGCATGTATACTGTATGCATAAGAAAAGAAAATATTGTATACATATATTGTTATTAGACATACATGCACCTATACAAATGATTAATTACATGTACCTACACAAATTAATAATTAAATTATTAAATAAGTGTTGTGGGGTGCGGTGGTGTAGTGGGCATGTTCGTTGCCTTGCAGCCGGAGGGTTGCAGGTTCGAATCCACCTAACGGTAATTGTAATTGCAATTGTAAGCTACAATAGCGTGGCCAGAATAAACACCGAGGAGTTTCTACGTAGCCTAGGCCTACGCAAGGCCGTAGCTAGGGGGTGTTTTAGGTGTTTGAACACCCTCCGAAATGGAAAATGTGAAAAATAATATAATGCATTTACGAGCACACGATGTAGAAACCATGAAATAAAACCATGAAAACACCCCCCGAAATATGCCGGATGACTTAAAAAAGGTCATCAGTTTTTTGGAAAGGGAAATTGATGAGTGAAACACTCCCCGAAATCAAATCCTGGCTACGGCCTTGGGCCTACCTACTTGAGGGGCTTTCCAAAGGATAATATTATGCGTGCAAAATACACATAAAAACAAGTAGGCATATTTTTTCCGAGATTTCCACACTTGAGTTTGAGCCATTAAACCCACCATAAGTCGGCCTACGCCCGTCACGCGGCCCGTGGTAACGGAACCATTCCAGATTACTGCAAAACGAACCGCCTTACGCAACCGTCCCTACGCACCGCGCATGTTCCACGTCAGAATATCGCATGCTCCGAGCATGCCCGGAGCATCGGTGAAGCGGGCCCGTGACGCGAGCTTGTTTAAGCGTAGAATAATTTGCCGGTTCAGAGAATCTGTTGACAGGTAGACTGACAGCTGACGAGTAGGACAGGTGTACGGTGGTGGTGGCAAGATGGCAGCGGAGGCTAATCGCGGGGCAAGGCTGGTGGCAACTACGGCAATGGTCGTCGCTGCGATCCTTGCTTATTACTATTGGACTGAGACGAATATTAGTCGAGATTTGTTCGAACGTTTACAGAAGATGCATTCGGACCTAGTCACGGCTAACCAGACGATACGGGACCAGCTGGTAGCGACGGAAATGCAGAAGGAACAGCTGCGAAAAGCGGACGAGGAAAAGAAGACGGTGGAGGAGGAGAAGAAGAAGCTGGATGAGGAGAAGAAAGGTTTTGACGCGAAGCTCAAGGAGGCGACGGACAACGCGCAGAAGCTGGCCAATGAAAAAGTAGGTAAATCCACACCATAATAGGACTAGGCTATAGCAGGGCGGTCTCCAGGGCTGTTTTTAAGGAATTTTAGAAATGTAAATGTAAATGTAATCGGCTGTCTTATGGCCTCGACTCTGAGGGTGAGATCCTTCACCACCGCTACTCCACGTTTATATTGCGACCGAGCCACCCGCAGTAAAGATCCGAGAAATTAATCTCTGATAAACCGACCGACCGGGAATCGAACCCGGGCCGCCGGCGTGGCGAGCGGGCTACCAACCCACTCGGCCACTGAGGATCTGCACCTTAATGGACCTTGGTATTTGATTCAGCTTTTTGAGCAATTGCCATGGACTTTCTAATGGTAATAGAAGTATTATTAGTATTAGGAATATGTAAAAGTGCTAATGGAGTGATATTGCATTTATATAGCGGCTGTCTTAATTGCACAACTCCTTTTCCTTCCCATCTTCCATGGTAAATTACTACCACTCGCAGGTCAGTGACATTTTTCACTAGTTTTTACTGCATAGAATTGCTTCTAGGCCTACAACTGCACAAATTCATTTAGAACTGCACATTTTGTGTACAACTGCACGTTAAAAAAGCCCCTGGCGGTTTCTAGCATGCAGTTCTACACAAAATGTGCAGTTTTCGACTAAAATGGATTTGCGCAGTCGTAGAAGCACTGTGCAGTTAAAGATAGTAAAAAGGTCATTGTCATCCGTTTGGATAAGAAGTTAAGGAATGGGAGGTTTGCGCAGTTATAAATTCCTTAAAGGAAGCCCTGGGCTATAGACGATTTGATACAACAAAGAATGGAGGTGTGGCCTGCTCCAGAGGCAGCATTGCCATTGCCAACTGTGCTGGATTTGCTCTAATAATCACCTAATAGATGACCCGATTTCGTATTGTGTCAATGTATATGCATCGGATTATTTTTATAGGGCCTCTCTCTTAGATTCTCAGAAGCTTCGGCAACAGCGTGTTGGAGTGGTTGGTTTTAATTTTGTTACCAATATCAATACGCCTAAACAATTTTTACACTTTGATTCCATAGCTGTGGGTGTTGGCCTAACTGGTCTAATGGTCTATCCATGGTGCACACAGAAGTCTTGCAGGAGGGGTACGCTATCGTTGCAGTCGAATGACAATGAATAGTGTTTACTAATGACATAAACTCATAAACGCCCCATCATGTCATTCTTTAGACACCTATATAGGTCTATCTGTCCCATTTCTCTTGTCAACCTGCCTGCAATAATATATGTTATAATGTATAGACAGCTGTGTTGCTTTGACCCACATAGCTGGTGTGCATTGGGCCACCGATGACCAGCTAAGGGCCCAGCAGGGACCCTCCCACTCCCGGGTGAATAACCTGGTCTTTCTGACGTGGTTGCTGAGAAATTCTCCATATATCTACACTAAATTACAATGCAGTATATATTATATATATATATGTTTATATATACATATATACATGGCAGTTAAAATGTTGATTTCTGTAAGCAATTGCAATGCAGGATTATAATGTTTGGCCATTAGACCGTGTTGATTAAACAGGCTTACTTTGTTTGATAGGGTGTGGCTGTGGAATGTCTGAGGCTGAATAATGTCCTCTGCAACCACAGGCAGCTTATCTGTAACAGACCTGTTGGATTCAGTCAGACAGTTTTGCTTGCAATGTCGTTGAGAGGGTCCTGCTATAGTACTGTTACTATACATTATACAACTGCTTACTTGCATGCATATAGTTGCAAATATGAATGCATTCTGTGAGGTTTTCATGGGTCATCTATGTGAATAGAGAGGACTGCTTTGCCATCCATTGCTTACTCTCATTCATTCTGAAAATTTATATAGCACCACTTCAAGAAGCCTATAGCCTACTCAGGCTTCTTTCTTTTCCTGAGTGTCTAGCTTATCTAATCTTTGAGGATTTAGACTTTTCCTATACTCAGGTTTCTTTCTTTTCCTGAGTGTCTAACTTATCTAATCTTTGAGGATTTAGACTTTTCAAAATTCTCATCAATGGCTTAATTTAATGTTGAATAGTTTTGAATTTGATCTTTTATTATCTGTTGTTCTGGTGACTGCTGCTCAAAGACATCAACTGCATCCATTCGTCCTTCTCTCCATGTCTGTCTGTATATCTGTCTGTCTGTCTGCTTGTCTGTCTGCATTCCTCTGTCTGCCAAACCGTAAACAGGTCAACATCCAGACAGACACACAGACATACAGACAGACACAGCAGAAACTACTTATTGAAAACAATAATAATATTAAAAGGTTAACCGCAAAACTATCCAATATTAAAATAACCCATAGATAATATTCTTGCAACAGTCCAATGTAGGCCTACTCAGATTTATTGATAGTCTATGGTGGATAGAATGGACTTTGTGTTATCTTACACACAAATGCTCAAAGAATCTGTTTTTGTGTTCACAGAAAGCTGTTGAAGACAAAATAGTTCAGAGCCAAAGTGAGTAAATATTCTATGTAGTTGCTATTATGTTTTGCTAAATCTTGTCTATATGAGTTAATCAGGTGCTTTATTTAAAAAAACTTAGGATAATTATATTGATCAAACTTAGTATTATGTGTGTCAAATAATTTCTACACACATGCAAAACTTTTAAATAATTTGTTGCAGTAAATATTCTGCCAGCCTTAGGTTTCAATTTTAAAAAATTGCTTGATTGGTTTTATTGATTGATTGATTGATTGATTGGGTGATTGATAAAGGCTACTACAACATTGAGAATTTGTTGGTTTTGGAATAGTATGATTTCTGGGCAGTGCCAGCACATGTGTGTTAATGTTTCTGGTGGTGTTAACCTGACTGCGAGACAGCATTGTTTCCTCAAAGTACTGTTGCACATAATTATATGCGAAGTAAGGTTAAAGAACATGTTAGCATTATGTGAATCTGTTAAGAGCCAAGTCCTCATCTGAAGTCATGAAGTGATGGAGAACATGATTTTGGTACCTGGTAGCCAAGTGAACTCACCTTGTAACTAAGTGAACTCACCTTGCAACTAAGTGAACTCACCTTGTAACTAAGTGAACTCACCTTGTAACTAAGTGAACTCACCTTGTAACAAAGTGAACTCGCTTTGTAACTAAGTGAACTCACCTTGTAACTAAGTGAACTCACCTTGTAACTAAGTGAACTCACCTTGTAACTAAGTGAACTCACCTTGCAACTAAGTGAACTCACCTTGTAACTAAGTGAACTCACCTTGTAACTAAGTGAACTCACCTTGTAACTAAGTGAACTCGCTTTGTAACTAAGTGAACTCACCTTGTAACTAAGTGAACTCACCTTGTAACTAAGTGAACTCACCTTGTAACTAAGTGAACTCGCTTTGTAACTAAGTGAACTCACCTTGTAACTAAGTGAACTCACCTTGTAACTAAGTGAACTCACCTTGTAACTAAGTGAACTCACCTTGTAACTAAGTGAACTCACCTTGTAACTAAGTGAACTCACCTTGTAACTAAGTGAACTCACCTTGTAACTAAGTGAACTCACCTTGCAACTAAGTGAACTCACCTTGTAACTAAGTGAACGCACCTTGTAACCAGGGCTTAAAGTGGGTTGGAACGCGACCGCACCGTTCCCACTGCTCTCGAAATTCTTGGCTTGCGTTTCCACTGCTCATGATGATGGAACTCTAAACAAATGCATTTCAATGCAATTCTTCATCAACGTTCCCTCTGCTCGCACATTCAGCGTTCCCACTGCTCACCCAAACCACTTTAACCACTGCATGTAACTTGGAGAATATCGCTTTGTGCCTCGGCGTCTCTGACGGTTTCCGTGAAGAAAATTCTTTTCTCACAATGATTACTCAATCCCACTGGTCGAATGTGTATAATTATATGCATACATCTGGCCATTTATATAGCGCTTTAAATTTTTTTACTTATCTATGGATGACTGATCGTTAGACAGTGGTACTCGGTTGATGAACACGTGATACGAATTGTTCTAATGCATTATTGCTTCAGTGCTTTAATTTTAATTTAAACAAGTATCTTGGAATTTGAATTTCTTGCTGGAATGTTCAGCACTGTTGCCAGATTCCTACAACGTTTTCAGATCAGCTCGTAGTGACATTGAGGAACTGAGGAGGCTTCCCAGGGTATTCCAACATTTTCAGAAACCAGAACTTTGCTTATTTCCTCAGTGGCGTAGACAAGGGGGATTTCGGGGGTTAAAGGTTATTTATCCACTTAAATAAGAAAAACAAAACAATTGCTTATAGTAACAATTGTTTTTCTTACTTTATTCTCTTTGTTACTTTATTCCCTTTTATTTGATGTTAGGTTGGTGTCACAAAAGGCATCCGGCCAGGCCAAAAAACCCAAACCCCCCATCATAAATTCCTGGCTACGCCACTGTATTTATATGGAAAACTGTTGAAATGTGTTGCATTACGTAATGCAGCGTGTTTGTATTTGTGCTAATGTTAGCGGATTGTTCGAAGTCTTGTCAGGAACGACTGCAGAAGGCAGAGGATGATTGCAAGTGAGTATGCGGCATGTGTGCTTCATCTGGTTCTTGATGGTGGTCTTGGTCTGTAGTGGGTACACTGCTTGTGTAGCGTTTGATTTCAGAGCATTTTAATTGATTAATATGCAGTTCTGCACTCACTCTGCTTGTGTATAGAAGTAGTTTCTGGTATAAATTACTATCAATGGTCTAATTTTCTCAGTTCACCTGAATTCCTGGTGTGTCCGACACCTGAAAAGTTGTTAAGTACAAGACGAAGGGTTCACCTAACAAAAGGAACACTGTTGTACAATTGTACAAGTACAAGACGAAGGGTTCACCTAACAAAAGGAACACTGTTGTACAATTGTACAAATCTCTGTGATGCAATTTTGAATTAGATGTTTTCTTTTGATTATTTTGATGTGAATTGCTCTTTGTTGTATTTCTGTATTTATTTTTCTGGTTACTTTCGTAATCCTGAAATTTGACAAAATGCTATTAGAAGGGGAAATTACGTTCATAGATTGAGTATTTATGAATATTAAAACCTAAAGTCACGAATACTCGATCTATGATTACGTTGGTTTTAAACAAGTCGGCTTTAACTCTTTATTTACCTAACATCATTACCAGAATGTCAATTTGGTGAGCAGGTAAGTATGCTGCTATTGTTCTTTGATGCATCATGTGACAATGAACTGAATGTTGCAGACGTTCAAGCACGCCTCCTCCTGCGAAAGGTTTTCTCTGGTGAAAGCTTAGACCAATTAACCCTTTGCAACACGGCTCTGCAGCTCTGTAAAGGTCAGACACAAGTGTTGCCTTGGCATTTTATGGACAGTTTCACGGACTTTTATCATATGGACGAGACCAGTGCTTAAAGTGTCAAAAAATAAGTGCCTGAGCGCCCTTTACCTTTTCACACGAAGACTTGAAGAAGTGCCTGGGTGCCCCTTACCTTTTCACAAGAAGTGCCTGGGTGCCCCTTACCTTTTCACAAGAAGTGCCTGGGCGCCCCTTACCTTTTCACAAGAAGTGCCTGGGGTGGGCGCCCCTTACCTTTTCACAAGAAGTGCCTGGGCGCCCCTTACCTTTTCACAAGAAGTGCCTGGGGTGGGCGCCCCTTACCTTTTCACAAGAAGTGCCTGGGCGCCCCTTACCTTTTCACAAGAAGTGCCTGGGCGCCCCTTACCTTTTCACAAGAAGTGCCTGGGCGCCCCTTACCTTTTCCAGGCTGTGCTGGCCAACAAGTGGCAGGACGGCATTCAGATTTTAAAATAAGTGCATGGACGCCCGCCATGTCCGTCCAGCCACACTTTAAGCCCTGGACGAGACCAGATGACATTAAATTCCTTTTACGTTTTCATCGTATCTTTGGTGTGTAGATCTTCTAGTCTGGCATGGCTAAAGGATGGCTAGTGCACTTTGTTTCTTTTCTGGGCTTGCATGCATGGATAGTGAACATTGTTTGTATTCTGACCTTGCATGCATAGTGAACATTGTTTGTATTCTGAGCTTGCATGGATAGTGAACATTGTTTGTATTCTGGTTAGTGAACTTTGTTTATATTTTTTGGGATGACTTTGCTCTGTGCATGTAATTTTCGAACTATGTTTACTCCAAATGCTGATCGGCTTAAAAATATAGGGGCAAGTTGTACTGTTTTCCAAGTCGGTTTTAGTACAGACTCATCACTAAGTTTTAACATTCGAGATATTCGTTAAACAAATCTCGTTTGCCTCTTGATCCCACTCGCTAATATTAAGAGAGTTGAAGCTCTTGTACATGACATTGAAAATCGGCTACTTCGTACTGTGATCCGACTCAACTCACATATCCTGATTAACATTTTCCCACCGAGAGTCCACAGGTTGTATAATCTTTGTCCTCGTCCTCACAGTTTTGAACTACCGATTAAGGACGAAAGGAATTACATTACTCGAGTACTTTACAGATACTCGAACATTGCCCCTCTTTCTGACTTCCACCCATTTGATTGAATTATTATGATTTTCTGTGTTATTTCTTATTGGTGACTGACTTCGGTATGTCAGCGAGAACTCAATAAAACGAATATAGGCTATCATCATCATTAAAATAAATGCTACAGCTCTTGCTGAGTTCTGTAGAATTTGCAACTTAGTTAATTTCTTCTGTCATATCTTTGAATTCTTTCAGCTGTAGTTTATTTATGTGGGTATGTTTGTGTAAGTATCTGTGTATCTTGACAATACAGTACTGCTACAGAGGAAACCAGAAGCCTTCATATTTCTAAGGATTACTTGAAATGTGTTTTGATTTAATATTATTGGCTCGTATCGTTTGCTCTGAAGGTTAGAAGTATTGATTGTTCCACAGGTGGCTATGTAAATTATTATAATTTGCAATCACTTTTGAGTACGATTGAAATCTACGGTATTTATTGATCAACTTTCAAGGTCAGAAGTGAAGGCATAATTCTTGTGACACCCTTAGGGTATCGTATTAGAGTGCATGTTGATTTTCTAGACTTTTTTCACTTGTGGCTATGCATGACGTGTTTACAAAACAGTCGACATGCCTGTTACCTATGACTCATGTTTTCAGAGCAGCCTCTTGAAAATATTCCTGTCAATATTTCTGATTTTGGTCCATTGCTTGGCTATCATAGAGGCGGCCAGAGCTGAAAATGGTTTGGAAAAGTTGCCTGGTCTGACTTTGGCCGACCAGTCGACGCCTTTGAGCCGAAAATATTTCTGACGACCTTATTTTATCATTTGCCCAAAATTTTCCAAAATCATTTCGTTTTTACCTACAGGTTTTGGTATCTTTTTACCTAAAATTGTTAAACACACGACCCGGCTGTGACCCGGCACTGGCAGGTCATGAAAATCAATGCCGGATCGCAGACCCCAACAGACCCGGCCCACTGTCAGCCCTGCAAGTGGCACAATGATATCTATTCTGCAATGTGCTAGCCATGTCTAGTGTTGTCAGACATTGCTTTCAGGAGTACGGTTAAAAGTTGCTGCTTGTTGTGCATTTGGAGTGTGGCGGAAATAGAAAATAGCGCGGCTGCAACACCGTATCAGGAGGCCGCGGGTGCCAGCCCAAATATGTCCGCGTGTCGTCTCAGGAGGGAGACGCGAGTCCGCCTTCGTCGTCTTTCGAAGGTAGTGCAGCGCCTCCGACCGATTCGCCTCACCCAAGAAACACACGACGATGAAGAGAGGAAACACGGTTTATTCGTAACTCGGCAACACGACAATCTTCAACTGCACACGACAGAACTTCACATCTGACTAGCTACTACGACTGACGTGACCCTCACTGACTGCTGACGTATCGCTGACTCTATCGATGACTAACTACACGGAGCAACGGGCTCCCTTATATAGCCTACTAGGAAGGCACGCCCGCAGCGGACTTCAAAGGGAAGCCGACGCGTGGGGGAGAGAGGCACAAACGATACCGCCGCGGGGGGTAGGGAGGCACAAAGACACGCCGCCACGGCCAATAACGACGTCTTCGCCGTGAGGCGGCGAGGCACAAACGAAATACCGACGCGTGGGAGAGGGAGGCACAAACGATACCGCCGCGGGGGGTAGGGAGGCACAAAGACACGCCGCCACGGCCAATAACGGCGTCTTCGCCGTGAGGCGGCGAGGCACAAACGAAATACCGACGCGTGGGAGAGGGAGGCACAAACGATACCGCCGCGGGGGGTAGGGAGGCACAAAGACACGCCGCCACGGCCAATAACGACGTCTTCGCCGTGAGGCGGCGAGGCACAAACGAAATACCGACGCGTGGGAGAGGGAGGCACAAACGATACCGCCGCCGCCAAGTGCAGGGGTAATTACGATACAGCTGCGGGGGAGAGGGAGGCACAAAGGAAGTGCCGCCGCCAGGCGGCGATGCACAAACGATTGCCGCGAGGCAATAACAACGTCGCCGCGGCCAGGCGGCGAGGCTCAAAAGGAATACCGACGCGTGGGAGAGGGAGGCACAAAGGACACCGCTGCCGCCAAGTACAGGGGTAATTACGAAAGGCCGACAGCGCGCGGGTGGGCCTAACGATACACGTGCAAACAGGGGGGAAAGGCGGACGCTATAGAAGCAGGCGAACTCAATTTCGCCACAATCCTCCCCCCTCCACGATAATAAAATGTCCTCATTTTTAACAACGAATACCGGCCAACGGGCCTACTAAAAGTCTACAACTAATAGTCTCTCTAGCGACTAACGGCTACATCTCGAGCGTAGTTCGGTACGACGTAATTAACTATCGATATGCCCGAAGGCTACAGAAACACGTCCTTCATGGGACAACAAAAACATTCTAGTATCGCAACACAGAATAATCCCACAAGGGACAACATCGAGACGAGACTTAATGCACTATCAATCCCTAATAGAGTCATTACCAACTGTCCTTTCAATTCGCGCACGAGATATAACTAGCCCGTAGGCAACAACAGTAATCATAATTCACGCCCATAGGCAACGAAAGCAAGCATGAACACAAACAAGTGGAGGCGACGTTCCACTCGGAAACATTAAACCATAAGCCCAAAGGCAACCAAGCTCACAGGAATCGGTTCCACAGGGAACAACTCATAACATTAATAATCACATCCACCGAACATGGACTAAGTTTCTTCACACTGTCTAAATCAGGAGTTAAACCTTCACGGCACAATCAGCAAGTCAGTCTACAAGGACGGGTGACGTTGGCGGTCATGCATCGACCGACGCCAAGAATTCCTCTTTCGTTCCGTCGTGCTAGCAGCGGCAACTGGTGACGTCGTGTACTTCGCGCGCGGCGGATCAGGTGTACAAGCGACGCCGTTGCCCATCTCCTCCGGTGGGCAGCAGTAACACAGAGCAAAGCCCAGCCCCAAACCCTCTGACGGCTGCTTGAGACACTTTCCCTCGGGCAATGGGCCACCCACGACTGCTCTTAACCGCTCCCACGGGTATACCTCGGGCGACAACGACAGGGGGAGGGGCGTGGGGGGTCGACCACAGGGAGAAACCCACCTACAAAATTTCGTCACCCTCCCCGGCCAATTAGTCCAATACGTCCGTCGTAACACCTGCCGTTGAATAAGGCGCGCGCTTACACAGTCATCACGTATTCGTTTAAACAATAATCTGCGCTGCCAATAATCTGAATGCAATTCGCGGGCGCTATTTTCCCGTCGCGTCAACACTCTGCTAAAATCATACTCACTAACTGCTCGTCCAATTAGTCCGTCATTTAGCGCCTTGTCAAGTTCGCTGTCGATAGCGGTCCTATGCGGCAATGGATGGCGTTTTAACAACTGTCTTACGGGGCGCGTCTCGTCCGTCTCAATCCTATGCGTAGCGGCTGTCATTTTACTTAAGTCTCGGTCGGTAGCGGAAATTAAATCCTGATAGTCAAGAAGCAATTTATCCATACGCTCCCGAATCTCGGAGGGAATTTCCTCCGGCAAATCCGCCATTAGCATGTCACGGGACGAAATCTCACTAGCAAGCGCGTTCCCCTGTCTCTTACATGTGCTTAATTCGACCTCTATTGGACGCAATCCTCCTAGTAATCGATCCTTCGTTATCATAACGGTTTCCTCGCTCAGATTCACTACTCTCACTCTAGTATCCGCGCGGTCTCCGACGACCACGCGAGCAAGATGCACTCCTGGCTGAATCTCTCGTGCTTCCGTCATCCATGCAGGCGCTATAGTAGTCAAATCCCCATACAAGGTCTTAACAGGGACTTCGCTCTGGCATTCAGGAGGCACTACAACCTCTTCAGCAATTATCACCCTACGGCACCACATAGACCCATTCCCTTTTACGAGGGGTATACGCCTACGTCCTAGGAACAGTGCCCCATTACCAAAACCAATTCTACAGCGGTGTTCCCGCAGCCAATCCATACCTAGCATGGGCTCAGTAATTTGGTCAGAAACCAAAAATACAGTGGAAACCTCAAATCCATCCCGTACCGAAATGGGCAAACGGACCTCCCCAAGGACATTAATGCTAGTGCCATTTGCAGCCATCAGAAAACGAGAGCAAGATTGCAGTGCTAACCCTTCGACGATCGTAGCTGGAATCAGGGTGACCTCCGATCCCGTGTCGATCAGGCACATCTGCTGTCGTCCGTTGATGCTCCCTCGAATGTAGATTGCGTTGCTGCTGGCTCGGTCCGGCAATCTGGAACGCGTCGTATGGTTCACCAGAGGCGCTGGCGCTTCCGTTCCCGTCATCTCGGTGTCGTTCCGGCGGTCGAAGGGGCGACGTGGCTGGCGGCAATTCCGACTAATGTGGCCTGCGCGGTCGCAGTTGTAGCAGGTCACGCTCCGGCTCGAGCGCTCCTGGTCTCGGTCGTCGGCGTTGCGGCTTCCGGGGCGACCGTTACGCCCCAGATCGTCGTCGGTTGAAGCTCGGTTCCGCAGCTCCTGGAACTGGCGATCGATCCGTCTCTCCATATCTTTCTGCCAGCGTCGTTGCTCGGCACGCTGAGCCTCCAGGAATCGGTCGAGCGTCGACTGGATCTGAGTACTCACGTCAGACTCTTGAGTACTCCTGACGCGGTTGGAAGGCCTCCGTCGATCATCCGAGTCGTTCGTCCGTTGGTAGGCGTCCAAACGAAGCGCCGTCCTGTAGGCCTCGTCCAGGTTCTTGGGCTCCCGTTCACGTACTTTGAGTGACAGGTCCCTGTCGCGCAACGCCTCAAGGAAAGCATCCTTGGCGATGATCTCCGTGGTCTCATTAGAAGGCACCGGATACGCCAACACGACAAGGCGACGAATGTCGTGCAGCAGGTCGCTCAGAGTCTCTTCGGAACGCTGGCGTCTGTAGTAAAGCTGAGCACGAAAGCTTTCCGCCTGTCCCTCCGTTCCATACCTTTGTCGAAGACGTTCGACAAGCTCCTCGTAGCCGACGTTCGGACGGGCACCGAAGTCCCACAGTAGCTGCGTTGCGGCTTTCTCCAGGCTGCATCGAAGATAGTCGACCCGGTCGGCGGCCGTCCATTGGTTGTGACGGGCGCAGACTTCAAACTGCACCAGGAACGACTCCAGCGATCCCGTGCCGTCAAACTTTCCCGGCTTCATCGGAGGCGGTCGAGTCCACGGCCGTCCTCCGGTAGTCTCCAACATTCTCAGGGAAGTCTCCCGATCGTCAGACGTCTCCCGGTAGCTCGTCCTCGTCGGCCTCCGCAGCTCCTCGATCAGTCGGCTCCGGTCCGTTCGCTGGTCTGCCATTGCACTCCCATCGGCCAATGGCGTGGAAACGTTCGCCCGTAGATCGGCGAATCCTCCAGCGGCGTAGGCGACTGTGACTTCCTCGTCTTCTTCCATCGTCGGTCGATCTGCGAATGTCGATCAGAAGCGACCACACACCCCACTTGCTGGGTACCAGTGTGGCGGAAATAGAAAATAGCGCGGCTGCAACACCGTATCAGGAGGCCGCGGGTGCCAGCCCAAATATGTCCGCGTGTCGTCTCAGGAGGGAGACGCGAGTCCGCCTTCGTCGTCTTTCGAAGGTAGTGCAGCGCCTCCGACCGATTCGCCTCACCCAAGAAACACACGACGATGAAGAGAGGAAACACAGTTTATTCGTAACTCGGCAACACGACAATCTTCAACTGCACACGACAGAACTTCACATCTGACTAGCTACTACGACTGACGTGACCCTCACTGACTGCTGACGTATCGCTGACTCTATCGATGACTAACTACACGGAGCAACGGGCTCCCTTATATAGCCTACTAGGAAGGCACGCCCGCAGCGGACTTCAAAGGGAAGCCGACGCGTGGGGGAGAGAGGCACAAACGATACCGCCGCGGGGGGTAGGGAGGCACAAAGACACGCCGCCACGGCCAATAACGACGTCTTCGCCGTGAGGCGGGGAGGCACAAACGAAATACCGACGCGTGGGAGAGGGAGGCACAAACGATACCGCCGCGGGGGGTAGGGAGGCACAAAGACACGCCGCCACGGCCAATAACGACGTCTTCGCCGTGAGGCGGCGAGGCACAAACGAAATACCGACGCGTGGGAGAGGGAGGCACAAACGATACCGCCGCCGCCAAGTGCAGGGGTAATTACGATACAGCTGCGGGGGAGAGGGAGGCACAAAGGAAGTGCCGCCGCCAGGCGGCGATGCACAAACGATTGCCGCGAGGCAATAACAACGTCGCCGCGGCCAGGCGGCGAGGCTCAAAAGGAATACCGACGCGTGGGAGAGGGAGGCACAAAGGACACCGCTGCCGCCAAGTACAGGGGTAATTACGAAAGGCCGACAGCGCGCGGGTGGGCCTAACGATACACGTGCAAACAGGGGGGAAAGGCGGACGCTATAGAAGCAGGCGAACTCAATTTCGCCACAGGAGTATATTATGCCGTCTTTTTTAGCTTGATGAGCAACCGTAAATTCAAATTTATATAGCGCCACTTCAAGAGAGGCTTGTACAAGTATAAACATCTTCTGTCTGCGCATACGTGCAACTTAATTGCAGGAATCCTGACATAGTTCTTCGATCATGTGTCAGTGAAGTTCTTCAATCATGTGTCAGTGAAGTTGTTCGATCATGTGTCAGTGAAGTTCTTCGATCATGTGTCAGTGATGTTCTTCGATCATGTGTCAGTGAAGTTCTTCGATCATGTGACAGTGAAGTTCTTCGACCATGTGTCAATGAAGTTCTTCAATCATGTGTCAGTGAAGTTCTTTGATTATGTGTCGGTGATGCCAAGCGTTTATTCGTATCTTTAATCATGATCTTTAATCATGATGGATATATACATGTATCTCTGTGTTCTGAATGAAGACTAATGTACCCACTTGGCTTTTTGTGTCTATATACCATTATGCCTATTTACATATATACCTATATAGCTATCCTATGAATATATATCTTTATATACCTAAATGGTTAATCATTTGCACTTCCAATGATCTCTAAAATTATCTGTTCTTCTTTCTTTAGGAATAGAACAAGACCAGCCTCAAGGCGTTAGACATCTGTCAGGGTTAGTATGGAAATCTATCTCGGACAATATTTCGCTGTGCTAATTTTATTGTATTTTAACATTACCATCATAGGCTCATGGCACCAGATATTTGGCGACGATGGGTACGAATAAATTATCTCTATTAGTATAGCATGTTTAAAAGCTTTAAAAATGGTTTGGGTGCATGGATTAATTTTGGGACTAATCGCATTAAAATTGCGCTTCTTGTTTCAACTGTCTCTGTATGTCGTTTGTCTGTATGCATGTGTGTATGTGGCCTATTTATGTGTGTTGTATTATGTCTTCTGCTAGTTTGAACGCTGTGTCATCCCGGTTAAGTATCGCAAGTAATTTTTTTCATACAAATGATGAAATACTCCTGTCAAACAAATATGTAGTAAACTTAGCATGAAAACAAGTTTTTTTAATTTATCCACTATAAAAGACCACTAAGCTTCCGAAAAGCTGTATGAGAAATTAAACAGTGGTCTTACTGTGACTGCAGTTTGCCAGTCCATCCATCCAGAGTTTCTGGTCTCTTTTCCTGAAACTCTTGCCCTCCTAATGTTTGCAAATCTTCCACCGAGGCTGACTTTCAATTTAAACTCAAAACTTACCTCCTCCAGTTTACTTATGAGTTTTACTGTTTAACCTGCTTAAATTCACACTTTTTAATTTCTATTGTGGAAAAATTGTCAAATTAAGGATCTCTTGCATGGTATTGAACACATTCAAAACTGCACAGATCAAAGTTGATTTGTTTATTCAAAATGCAGATGGATCGAGAAGAAAAATGTGTTTAATGTTTACTGTTTTGTTTTTTTTGCAGATCTTGAGGGTTTTTGATTTTTGATGGGAGGTTTTTTGGTGTGATTTCATCGTCTTCACAAAAGCAGTCATTTTCTGGTATCTTATCTCGACACAATCACCGTTTGAACACTGATGTAACAATAAACAGAATTTCATTATTGTTTCAAACTGCTGAGTGTACTTCTAAATACTTATGCAAGTTATCTACTTTGAGCGATCTGACTTTTTAACGTCGTGGGCATAGAACTTTTATTTTGTATCTTGTTGATTTTGTGATCTGTAGCAATTATTGTATTGTGTGCAAAAGATGTAAACAGAACAACTAAAGAATATCAGGGAAGTAACGACCCAGATGTTTTCATTTAGTAATCAGTTTCCTTGGTATTTGCGGTACTGGCCAAATATTCGCAGATGTGTGTTGATATGTCATGTTGAATTACATGATCAATGTGATGAGCTCTTAGCTGTTGTGAGCATTTTTTGATTTGCAAAATCAGTGTATGGATAAATAAATTGCTGCAGAGCATGGTTGCAGTAAGATTTGTATCTTCCCAGAAGTGGGACTCCTTGCCGGTTTAGAGTGTCCATCTTTGAAATGCATTTTCCTCACTGATTTTGCTCATGGCTAAGGTCTTTGACCTCACGGCTTCCAGAAGTCACACTCTGACTCCCTGTGCACAGTTACCTTTGGGAAATTTGCTTCTATCATAGCGTACAAATTTGGTATGTAGTTTTTGGTGAACATCTTTTTAAATGTTCTTGAATACCGTAGATAATGGTCAAGAGATCGAAAGTAAAATGTAGAAAGCGTTTGTCTGTTATACAGAATCTCTGCTGGTAATTATCAGATGCCTTTAACTGTTGACAATGGTATTGCATGTGATCAAAACAAAGATGCAGTTGAGGCTGAATTGTCGTAGTTTGTGGTGTGATATTTTTTGGTACACGATGTAGACTTTGTTGTCAATACGAGTGAATTTTGTGTTTCACGTAGTATAAGTTTGTTTCCAGATCCTATGCAGTTTTGTACAGATTTCAGAAGTTATGGGTTGTGTAGTGTCCATGTATATAGGGGCTAGGTGTATCAACTACATGTTCACAAACATGTTGTTCTTTGTTATTTTAATTTAGCTTAACCTTGGGAGTATTGAACATAAAACGTTTCTTACGTCGTAGGTCCCTATCTTTTATAAGGTTTATTTGTTTTTCCTTAAAGCAAACATGTATGTGTTTTGAATGTTTATATGCCTTGCACTACAATGACCACCAGACACGGATTATTTTGTTGATTTCGATAAATATATAAATAAATGTGAAATGTGGATGTACTTATTTGTTTCTATAGCGACTCCATACTAAAATTTACGTATTACAATGCCTAGCCTGGTTTTTAGAGTTTTCAGTGGAAATAGGTCAATGCATCAAAATATATTACGATTCATCAAAAGCGATCGCTGTAACATGTGCAGCATAGATGTAAAAAACGATGAAAACGGAATAAAAAACGGTAAAAAACGTCGTTTTTTTCGAAAAAATAAAAAACGACAAAAAAACGATAAAAAACGGAAACGGTAAATAAATTGACTTTGCTACATCTAAAACCGCATTTTAACCTTGAAAACATTGATTAGGAACCTACTACACGCAGGCTATCTCTTAAATGATGATGTTAAACGATGAAAATTTAATGACTCTAGTTAGCTGAATCCTTGAGAGTTGGCGGAAAACACAAGGAGTATCAGAAAAAATTTAAATTAAGGAAAATAATAACAGAAAGTAAATGAATAAATAAAGTTAAAGAAAAGATAAAAAACGATAAAAAACGATGGGAAAAATAAAAAACGAAAAAAACGACGTTTTTTGGGAGAGAATAAAAAACGGAAAAAAACGTTTTTTACAACTATGATGTGCAGTGTATTACTGATAGCACTGAACCCTGGCTAATGAACATGCAGCAGTATTTCGCATGGGCTATTAAACTTTTTTGAATTTTAATATCAGGTCCTTTTTATGATTCGTGAGCAAGCGCAGATGCTGAAGAATTAATTGAGCATTGAGTGCCTGCTGTTCTGATTTGCATGGTCATAACAATTTGCCTTTCATTGCTCACCTTCCAATATACAACATATTTGTGTTGTAATGTACACTTTGTGCGAGCAAAATATGTGATACCTTCTGTAATTAAATTGTATGTTTCTCTATATGTGTTTGTGTCAGTATGTAGATGTGAGTGCGCACGTGTGTGTGTGGGTGCATGTGTCTATAGTTGTGTGTACTGTTCAGGTAGTTTGTTTCAGTGCGTGTGCGTGCATGCATGCACAGGTTTATGGAATGCAAATTTACAGCTAATATACAATTGTACATTGCTCACTTATGTCAACGTTTCATTCTGCAGCAACACACTATCAACGTTCTGGCGACTTAAGGCTTGAATCTTGCATTGCTTTAGTTTTTAATTGTATGTTACAAGTTCGTTTACATACATTGAATGAGCTTCTCTGAGAAAATTAGCCTAATAAAAGTACGGTAACAGTATGTTTGAAATTGATTTTATTTCCTGCTTGGTCAGGTTCATAGTGAAAGCAATATGTCTTAACTTCTTTCTGTTCTCCTATGAGAAAGCTCAAACATGTCGCCTCTAGGTAATTGTGAAGGTATGACCAGTTGTTCTTTTTTTGGATTCTCAGTTTATAATCGTAATCTCCAAATTTCTGGAGCCATTTCGAAAGCCAAGCGTGGGGCACCAGCTTATTCACGAGTTCACTAGATTACAACGAAACTTCATGTGTGTTAATGACTAGGCGATTCCAATTTTGAAAAGTCTGTCTTCATTCCTTCCTGTGAAACTTGAATAAAAATATAGTTCATTAGCAGTAATAATTAGCAGTGTTTTGTCTTATAGTGATGTTAATGTTGTATGAGGGGTACTTCAGTTAGAACTTCTTCCTTCGATCTCAGTACATTGCTAGTGATTTCCGACATTAGAGGATGCATGTAATGTGATAAATGACTCAATCACCTTACTGGTACGTTACAAGTCCTTGAAATCCGATCTGTCCTCAAACTTTAATTGAATATCAGTTGTGAGTTCAGAAATCAAATAATTTATCGCCATGAAATTATAGTCTATTCGTGATTCACTGTCATCAAACCATGCAATGATGCAGAAATGACCATTCTTTCGCAATGAACCTCCGACCTAAGGTCTGCAGAATTCAGTTTTTTGTGACATGAAGGCGTTGAAAAGTCTCAGTCACTTAGGCCAGCCCTAATACAAAGACTGGTGTGAGCGATTAACAACTTCACTTTATTAACCTCTGCATACGATGACGGATAGCCAGTCCTCTGCCTCGTCGGCTTATCTTCCCAACAACAGTACACGGTCAGTGTAGGCCTATTAAAATACTCGTTGATTGTGTTTCCTACTCGTTAATGCTGTGTTCGTTTGTGGTGCAGGTTGAGCAGAAATCTTGAACCACCTCGCACGCTTAGCAGTGATCTATCCATCACTGTTCTAATAATATAGAAAAATAAATTCAAGATAGTGTGCAGCATAAAGGTTGACAAACGTTTGCAATGACTAGGATGTGACAAACTGACAATAATAGTTTTAGGTCTAGTTAGGGGAAACTGTACTAGTTAGAGTCTTTTGAGTATAGTCGTCATGTATAGAGGACAAATATGATTAGGCTATGTCCTCTCCAAAACGCATTGGACATATCACATTTATGATTATTTTGTCCTCTATACAGTAGAAGACCCTATTTTGTGCTTTGTGCCTTTCTCCATCTTACTTTGCTGATATATTACATGTAGCCTATACATGTAGGCTAACTAATTATTGATTTATTGGTTAATGTTAGACTCGTGGAACTTGAATTTGATTTTATTTGTTTAAATGGTCAATTAAGAAAATGTTTTTATCGTTTTGTTGCGGCAAAACGGTCACTTGAGTAGACTATAGGCCTAGTGTTGTGTTCGATTTATACAGATTATAATATGATAATTATGTGTTTCTGTTGTACCTGTTTAGACTGTCTAGGCCCCGATTCTTCGGAATGATCAGCTGCCTCCTGAATTCCGATCATTTTCAGTTCTTCCACAACCATTACTAATCACCCACCATCACATTCCTCAGGCTCCTCTATCCATCGCACCTCGGGCTTTTCATTCGAAACTGAAGACACACCTTTTCAAGAACTCTTACCCTGTCTCATCTGATCCTCCACATTCCAATTCCCGACCAAGACGACAGTATGCAGCTTTACATTGGGTATCCAAGGACGTCGTCAGCTATACGCTCCGCTGACAAGGGAGGGAGTCCGCCGACAAGGGAGGGAGTCCTCTTAGTTCCTTTTGCTCGTACTGCTACCATGAAGAATCGAGTTTTTTCTGTGGTTGGCCCAGTGGTCTGGAATGGCCTTCCTTTTGAGCTACGCCTACATCCTGGGACTCTACCAGGATCCTTCCTTACTAAACTTAAAACTGTTCTTTTTGGGCCCACTGGATCGAGTCGGGAGCGCCTCTGAGTAGTTTTTTCTTGAATGAGCGCCATATAGATGTCCGAATGAATGAATGATTGAATGAACGAATGACAAATTTTGCTACATAGATGGGAGCTACCTGCGCATTATCTAGGGCTTCTAGAACTGACGCAGGTTAGGGTATACGCCATATATATGCCTGAGCAGCAATTCATGTAGGCCTAGCTAGTCCTACTAAGCTTACCTGCCTACTTGCCTAAAGAAATAATTAATTAATGCGCTGTAGGACCTATCTGCCATAAATATTATAGTCCAGCGTATAACCACAGTATAAATAATTCAATTTTTAAATTGTAATTTAAATACAACAAGCTATATTATTATGCCTATGAAGTCAAGTAAAAATTATAGTCACATATAGGCAAGTGTCACAAATCCAGCCAAATAATAAGCCGATGGCTAATCTACATGTAATAGTAAGCTAGGTATATATACACATCAATGGTCTATATAATTATTTGAACAAACTGAACGTTGGCTACAGCGGGACAGAGCGTTCGTGAATAAGCTAGTACCCTGGGCTTGGCTTTCTAGTGGCGCTTTAGAAATTTGGAGACTACGATTATGACTATAATGTTAACTAGACGAGAAACCTCATGGCAAAATAGTCCAACCATTTGCAAATAATAATTATATTGTCAAATACAGAAGTTAAATTGTTCGTTGTCAAAAAGCACAGACTGCTGTGCCAGACGATCACAAGCACAATTATAGGTAAAAACACAATAGGTAATTAACAGGATTAATTAATTGGCATAACCGGTGCGCGCCATCTTGCAGCTTGTTGCCAAATAATTAACTAAACATTCTAGTATGCATAATCTTCCAGCTCGCTTTTGATCAATTAATTCAATTAGCAGAGCAGACAAGTATGCATTATCATGCAGCTCAATTAATTAATTAATTATCCTATGCATCGTCTTGTACCTTGCTATTAATTAATTAATCAACAGTCAAGCTTTTTAAACAAGTCAGGGCTTTTTAAACGTGCAGTTGTACACAAAATGTGCAGTGCTAAACGGATTTGTGCAGTTGTAGAAGCACTTCTGTACAGTTAAAACTAGCAAAAGAGGTCAGTGTCCTCCGATTGGAAGTAATTTACCATGGAGGATTGGAAAGAAAAGAATGGGTTGTGCAGTTCTAAAGACTCCTTAAAACAGCCCTGCAAACAGTATCTCAGAGCTTGTGATTAATTGATTGATTAAGTAATTACCAGAGAGCATGCTATGCATTATCCTACAGATTGATATCAATATTAATCGCTTACACAATTAATTAATTAATTAATTAGTTAACTAATTAATTACTTGATTAATTAATTAATTAATTAATTACTTGATTAATTAATTTGTTAGCAGAACAGTCATGCATGCACCATCTATCCTACAGCTTGCTATTCTGCTCAGCACCACCGGGCGGGTTGAAGTCTCCCTGGAGGCTGAGAATACTAGCGACGCTCGGGTGTGCTGCCCTCTTGCTCGTCCGGTCACTCAGCGAGAACTTCCAGTTACCGAAGTCGGCGAAGCTTCGCCCTGGGTCCCCTCCGCCATCGTCGCTGCGCCCGTCCAGAGACCCTCCGCCAGAGGGGGTCTCACCACCGGGGTTGTCGTCCCACCGTTCCCCACGGGAATTCCTTCGCCACTTGTAGATGAATGCAACGGTGAGAATGAGGAGGCAGAGGGTTAGAACTGCAATCCAGATGAGGATCCCTGTTGTCGTTGCTGTGCTGTTGATTGACGCGTTGTTGTTGTTGTTCGTGTTGTCTTGGTTGTCCGTACCGTCCTGTCGCAGTCCTGTTGGTATACAGCATTTCCAGGATACCAATTAGTGAGAACTTTTATAGCGCCACCGTATAATAATAGAGATTGATGATGATGATGATGATGATGATGATGATGATGATGATGATGATGATGATGATGATGATGATGATGATGATGACGATGACGATGACGATGACGATGACGACGACGACGATGATGATGATTTAGTTTAATTTAATAATTCGCCTTCTTCATCGCCTTATTCCTGTCGACAAAAAACCTACGAAAACTAACCACTCCATGCAGAACATAGCTCTAAAATATTTGCAATCCCGAGGGACCATAATACGTAGCCTAGCTACCTCTCGGGGGAAAGCGGAACCAAAAAATCGACCCCCAGCACTAACTTCATAATTTCATCTGATAAAATTTTCATAACTTTGGGCTTCATCTGTCCGACATGTGCTGCTGCTGCTGCTGCTGATGATGATGACGACGACGTTGTTGATGATGACGATGACGATGTTGATGATGACGATGACGATGACGATGATGATGACGACGACGACGATGACGATGACGATGATGACGATTGTCATGATGATGCTGTTTATAATGTTGACTGAGGAATAGACGCCGTTCAATTCCAACCACGTTGATCTACAACTGACCTTGTACGGGAACGTAAACATTCGTAACCTTCAAACAAACGTAGCTGCCATAATTGTTGACGCAAACTTGATCACATTTGATGGTTTTACATTCGTCGATATCTGAAAAGAATCATGTTTTATACTAATTACGTCATAGCTATGCGCATGATCAATTGTTTATTGTTTATTGTTTATCGTTTGTCGTTTATTGTTTATTGTTTATTGACATGCATCGCAACACATCAGTTATTACGTGTAGTCCACATAACAATATTGAAGGCCTACATATTTTTACATTCAAAAAGAATTCATAAACATAACATTAATGTAGATCAATGAGTCTGCCGAAAAGATCCTGTATAAGGTTAGTTCATTCCTACAGTAAGTAGGCTACAAACTAATGTAAGTGTAGAGTAGGCCTATCAAGATATTAAAGCACATTGAGACAATGAGGCAATGCGTCACCAACCATCAGGACCTACATACATGTATATTGCTTGGGTTGATTATGAAGTGGTTCATTGAACTAGCAATTCAATTCGTTCCCTCAATGAGTTTATATAGCGCCTCGTCAGAACAACCATATTCAACCGGATCCAGACGGAAGACAAGCAAACGAAAACCGCAAAATACCGAAGCTCTAAGTACTCTTAAGATAAGTGCAGAGCACCAGCTTATTCACGAGCGCTGCTTGGCTACAGTTCTTTACATAAACAACTTTTTTAGACTGTAAGAGCTTCATAGATGAACAAACGACAAGGCACGCAGCCTTGATCTCTCGACCCCATGACAGCTCATGAGTCTTCACAATAGGTCTATGACGAATAGTTTGAGTTTGAGGTCTATTAATAGCTGTTAGGCCCATAACGATATCTCCTTTGTACGCCTATTAGCCTGAGGCGCTCTAAGATCAAAGCAGCAGGCAGTTGTGATTCGAATGGGTTTGTGGTTACAATTTCGAAAACATTTCACCGAGCAGTGTAGAAAATAGTAGGCCTATAAACATTGCGGCTCAAAGAAATGTAGGGCATACGCTCTACTATGAAGTAAGGAAATGCGAAAGCATGCAACACAAAGAAATGCGATGAGAGGAAACCTAGTTGCTTGAAACTCATCACGAAGTTCATAATAATATCATAAACAAATTAATAATATGATACTAAGCAAATAGTTCTATTCAGCGTTTTATAGCGAGTTTTTAAGTGTAGGCCTACAAGCCCTACAGGTATACTAGAGCGCATGCGCATAAAAAATGCATATTATATCGGCTGAATGGATCCTTTGGTACCGGTATTCGTCATTCAGTCAATTAGGTGCATTTCTACATGTATAGGTCTACATTGCATGTATACCGTATAGGCCTATATGAAGATCGCTGCTTGAGTCGTCAACACATTGGATTCCTATGTGATGTGTAATATAGCCTAATTATATGGTATTGTATCGGCGTCCAAGCGCCAAAGATAACGGCAAGACGGTAACGCCTTCGCTATAGACTCTCTAAGCTTCTGGAATGAGAGACCTGCGATTTAATTATATAAGTCATCAGCCTATACCGTTGTTGACTTTATCGCTGATATTTTATTATTATTATTATTATTATTATTATTATTATTATTATTATTATTATTATTATTGTTGTTGTTGTTGTTGTTGTTGTTGTTGCTGTTGCTGCTGTTGTTGCTACTCCTCCTCCTCCTCCTCCTTCTCCTCCTCCTACTACTACTACTACTACTACTACTACTACTACTACTACTACTACTACTACTACTACTACTACTACCACTACCACTACCACTACCACTACCACTACCACTACCACTACCACTACCACTACCACTACCACTACCACTACCACTACCACTACCACTACCACTACCACTACCACTACCACTACCACTACCACTACCACTACCACTACCACTACCACTACCACTACCACTACCACTACCACTACTACTACTACTACTACTACTACTACTACTACTACTACTACTACTACTACTACTACTACTACTACTACTACTACTACTACTACTACTATTATTATTATTATTATTACTACTACTACTACTACTACTGCTGCTGCTGCTGCTGCTGCTGCTGCTGCTGCTGCTGCTGCTGCTGCTGCTGCTGCTACTACTATCAATATGCCACTACTACTACTATTTTTAATATCATCATCATCATTATCATCATTTTAGCCAGATTTAAAGAGGCCAGTGCAAGGACGGGTATTGCAAGACAGAGCAACTTCTACGAGATACATAGATCAGACATCGCGTGATGGGTTAGTTAACACAAAGCAAGATACTCTAAGGTAGGAACGGTAAATTGTTAAGGTTAGGTATTAAGGTAATGAAAAACAAGATAAGAAAGGTAAGAAAGGGACAGATAAGATAAGATAACGTAAGATAAGGCAACATAGGGTAACAAGACTTAGTGTTGTGTTGTTCGGATGTGCTTACCAAGGCAGTCTTGTTGGTTCGGACCAAGGTAGAGTCCGGGTGGACAGCTGCAGTAGTAGCTTCCAACGGTATTCGTGCAATTCATGGCACATCCACCATTGTGATATGCACACTCATCGGCATCTGTATAGAGAAGACATCATCGTCATTGTCGTCGTCGATATCGTTATCGTCAGCGCCATCGTCGTCATATTCATATTCATAATAATCATCATCACCGTAAGCATTGACGGTATTGTCATCATCATCATCATCATCGTCGTCATATTCATATTCATAATAATCATCATCGTCATTATCATCATCATCACCGTCAGCATCATCTTCATGACTTCATCGCCGTCAGCATTGTCAGTATTGTCATCATCATCACCATCACCATAATCACCATTATCTCTACTAATTTCACCACCACCACCACCATAACCATCATCATCACCACCGCCAAAATCACCATCTCAATCACCACCAACTTCACCACTCTCAGCACTGTCACCATCACCACCACCACCATCATCATCACTATCACCACCACCACCTCTATCACCACCACCTCTATCACCATCACCTCTATCACCACCACCACCACCCACCACCACCGCCACTGTGATCAATCCTATAATAATAATCATAGACCGTTGCAGGTCTTCTGATCGGCTCCTATGCTGAATCCGCTGAAGCAGTGACATGGATTCGCCGTCGGATCGCTGCTGTTGCACTGCACCTGGCTACATCCGGGAACTGACGGCTGACTGGAAGTGACGTTCCAGCATCGACTGTAATCTACAGACGAAATATTGTCAGATAAGCGACAACGAAACTCCACAACTTTAGATCTGCATAATGTTATATATATATTATATATATATATATATATATATATTATATATATATAGGCCTATACGCATAGGCGTACGGGACATTTCGGCAGTGGGGGGCAAAAAAAAAATTTTTGCCCGAAAAATCTAACGACTTTTTTTTTAGTCATCCGCCCAAAATTCTTAAGATTTTCCCGTCCGAAAAATCTGACGACCTTTTTTTTAGTCATTCGCCCAAAATTCTAAAATCTTACGACCTTTTTACCCCTGCGTGCCCGAAAAATCCCTCCCGTACCTGTTTTGCCCGAAAAAAATCTCCGAAATTTGTTTGCCCGTCGAAGCCTCTTTTGCCCGAAAAACACATTTGCCCGAAATTTGGGGGGCACTTGCGCCCCCTGGACCCCCGCCTCGTACGCCTATGCCTATACGATAATGTCGTGGTTTTCAGGGCACAATAATTGTGGACTTCAGTGGGACGAGGCTCGGTAATTCCAGAATGGCGGCTAATCTTAGGATATAGTTTCTAAGAACCTGAGGGATCATTTATATTTTGGGATTGCACATTACAATAACAATTAGTAATAATGAAAAACAATAATAATGATAATAACCTATGTGAAGAGTAAACATCTGAGGCCCCAAAGAGATATCAGGGTCTCAGATGGCTGAAGTCAAACAGCGCACGCATACATGTAGATCTCTGTGCCCTGACTTAAGACGACGATTAAAGCCTATATATTCCTGGGGGAAGATGGGCAAAATAACCGACGTACCGATGACATTGATGACGTCATTGCCACTCGAATAGCCCGGAGGCCCAGCGGGGCCAGGAGGGCCAGGGGGACCAGTCGCCCCGGTCGATCCAAAACCACCTCCACCACTTCCGGTACCGTTTCCCCCGGAACCGGAACCAGGTGGACCCGTTGCTCCAGTCGCGCCCTCAAGACCTACAAATGCAGCTCACAATGATTAATGCTGAGGTAGTTAGTTTGGTTAGGACTTAAGAGTAATTTTAATATGGCGAGAAGTTACTCTGGTATAGTGAGAAGTTACTTTAGTATTGAGAGACTATATTTAAGTGTCTTGAGACGTTATTTTAGTAGGCCTATACTGAGAAGTTCTTTAGCAGAAGACCTATTAATAGTGATAAGTTACTTTAGTATTGAGAGACTATACGTAAGTGTCTTGAGACGTTATTTTAGTAGGCCTATATATACTGAGAATTTTTTTGCATAAGACCTATAGTGATAAGTTACTGCAGCAGAGTGAAAGGTTGTAGTTATGACTTAAGTACAGTGAGAGAGAAAGAGCGGTTACTTTAATAGGCAATGTATACTATTGTATAGTGAGAGGTCACTTTATAGGACAGCAAGAAGTGACTCCAGAATAGTGAGAAGTAACTTCAGCAAATATTATGAAGAGCTTCAGAAACTTTATGGCATTCAGTGGTAGCTTTAGTAGGCCTATATAGTGAGATGTTACTCTACGATAGTAATGGATGTTCGCTACTTTAGCATAGTGAGTGGTTACATCATAGTATAGTAAGAAGTTACTTTACTATTGAGGGCGATTACATTAGTTTACTGAAAGGTAAATTACTAAAATTAGAAATACGAAAGGTTACTTTAGCGCGCTAGATTATTATCGCAAAGTAAGAATTAAGCTTAATTCTTAGAAATAGTTGTAGGTTACTCTATAGCAACCTATATCATAGTGAAAATTTACTCTAGTAGTAGTTACTAACGTGGATCTATTTCGACAGCTACCGAAAAGACAGCCGGGTAGGGATAGAGATTGAAGTTGGTGTAGAGTTCTCCAACGACAGGAAAATCTGTGTTGACGTTATTGATCGTTCGATAGAAGAGAGGATATTGATCGACGAAATCGAAACTGATTGGGATGATGCTATTGTCGGATGTCCATCCAAGACGACAGAAGCTCGGCAGGTAGATGCCCGCATCAGCTTCTACCTGCAACAGGTAAAAACAATCAACTGCATGTGGTGTAGTGGTGGCGTCGTTGCCTTGAAGCCGGAAGGTTCGAGGTTCGAATCCACCTCAAGTCGCCGCGTAGGGACCTTGGGCAAGTCCTTCACTCGCAATTGCTCAGCGCTTCGGGGTGAAACTCCGATGCAGTGTCCGCTCTGCAGTCGGGAGCGCCTCTGAGTAAAAAGGGGCGCTATAACAAGTGCACATACAAACCTATCTCGCCCATTAAATGCGTTTGTAAACAGATGTATCTGTAACAAGTGCATAGTAACTATATAAGCAGATGGTATAGTTGTGAACAGGTGGTTGCTGTAGACAGGTAGTAGTTGCAAATAGTTGGTAGCTGTAAACAGGTTGTAGTTGCAAGCAGGTGGTATATATAAACAAATAGTAACTATAAACATGATGTACATCTGTAAACAAGTTGTAATTGTCAATTAGTGTTAGTTGTAAGCAGGTGGTAGCTGCATATAAGTGTCATCTCTAAACAGGTTGTATGCCTTTAAGCAGGTGTTATCTGTATTCAGGTTGTAGTTGTAAACAATTGGTAGATGTAAACAGGTTGTAAGCTGTAAACATTATCTGTGAGCACGTGGTAATCGTAAAAAAGTTGTAACTGTAAATTAGTGTATTGATAGCTTCAAAATATGTAAAATCTCTAAGCAGGTTGTAGGCCTATTTGTAAGCAAGTGGTATCTGTAAACATATGGTATTTGTAAACAGGTGGTTTCTGTAGAAAGGTGGTATCTGTAAACAAGTGGTATCTGTAAACATGTGGCATCTGTAAACATGTGGCATCTGTAAACAGGTGGTATCTGTAAACAGGTGGTTTCTGTAAACATGTGGTATCTGTAAACAGGTGGCTTCTGTAGAAAGGTTGTGACAGTAAACAGATTACAGATACTATCTGTAGCTACCGTATGTTCTCGAAGCTGTCACTCTCCAATGAATTGATCGAGTGAGATGTTTCTTTACCACTGTCCTATTGAATCAGCGCCTCTATAGACATTTAATAGGCCCCCGGTGCATAAGACTACACGCACTGTTCTCGCCCGGGATTCAAATCTCTTAAAATACGACCCGACAACCACATGCACCTAAGTGCATGGGACGTATACGCGCTGACTATTATTATATTCGGCCAATATTTCGTCCGTAAGAATAGAACCGTCGATCCATCGTCCATTCATTTATTCGTTTCTTTTGTGCATCTGATGGATTTATATGACACGTTCTTATACCATCGACAACCGTGTTATTATTATTATTAGTAGCGCGAGGCTGCATGCATTGGTCGAATCGGCCGAAAGCGGTCTTCTCAATTCTCATCTCGGTCAATTCAGAATAGCGGTGCTTGCCATTGAGAGAGTATACATGTATGTATGTGTGATTGTGAAGCTGTCAACGTGTCCTTGTTGAAGTGTTAAAGCGCTAAATGAAGGCTTTGAAGAAGAAATACCAAACCCCGTCAGCATTTTAATAAATTCTGCCTCTGTCTACCAACGTACTTCTTTAGGCTACCTATCTGTAATACGGCGCCTTATAAATTATTATCGTCTGCCAATCTATAGTGATAATTATGACGTCTATGTTTACGAAACTCTATAGAAATGCGTAGCCTTAAAGTGTCTCGATGCTAGAAGTCACACGCCATGGTTCCTCCGAATTACCATGTATTCATTAAGCACCACCGCATGGCAAATGCGAATTGATGGCGATAGCTTCAATACAGATGTGAGTGAAGGACTTGGTCCAGGTTTCTACACACCCAAGTACCAGCAGTAGGCTAATGGTTTAATGTAGAAGGTGCGAATCTGTCTATCAGCCAATGAGAATTTACGTAGCGCCCCTTCAAACCGTCCTACTCAGAGGCACTCCCAACCCAGGCCAATTGGAGGAAGGTAGTCGTCAGCGTCAAATAGAAATGAGAGCAGGTTACGTTAGAGGTGTGCACTGGGGCAAAATATTAGAGGGGCTCATTCCATGTTGTCTTGTCAGCCAGTTGTAATATAGCTGTACGAGACCCGATCTCATTTATGATGCTCATTTCCTCTTCAAAATTTTTCAGTCGCCACTTGAAGTCCAAAGTTTGCGGAAGGAGAAAAGAAGAAGAGTCTAAAGAAACCTGGCACAATATCGAACGACCCACTTTGAACCCATGTCACATTGGCAATGAATACCCATTGAGCAAACAACCCAGTTTTAAGATCCGTTTTATAGCAGCCTATACTCACAAAGTACTGCATTGAAATCAGACTCCCGTATTTTTTATATTCCGTGTCCACCCTTCGTTGTCTACCAATAAACATCGCACTCTGTCAATGGATGCAATTGTCAATGGATGCAATTGTCAATGGATGCAATTGCTGTCGCTGGGTCACGTGTCAAAGGTTCTCGTCAAAGGTTCTCGTCAAAGGCTTTGTGTAATTTATTGACTGCCCACAACTATTTGCTCTCTCGGTTCTTTGGCGTCATTCATTGGGGTCTAAACGTCTGACTTATTTGTTCAGCTATACGTACGGTAGATGACCAATAGAATCCAGACACATATTTGATTTCGGGGGTGTTTCTTTAGTTTCCCATCCGAAAAAACGGATAACTTTTTTTCATCTGGCCAAAATCTTCAGAAAATGTCACAAATTTCCATTCCTAAAAAACTGATGACCTTTTTTTAGTCATCCGGTCGAAATCTTCACAAAATGTCACCAATTAATTCTATTTTTTTACATTTTCAATTTCGGGGGTGTTTCATGGTTTTATTTCATGGTTTTTACATCATGTAGGCCTACTTGTAAAATTAATGCATTCCATTATTTTTTCATTTTTTCCATTTCGGGGGTGTTCAAACACCCAAAACACGCCCTAGCTACGGCCTTGCAACCGTCCATCCATCCATGCACAGAGGCTAGAGTAGCCTATCCATTAACTTATGGAACTCATTCATTCTATGGAACTCGGCAACTGGTTACACTCTGCCAGTACCAGTCCCAGTCCCAGGCCTGAATAAAGGAGGAGGGCGACACTAATCATCTTCGACATGGCAGTGTCGTTAAGCAGTAACAAGAACATTAATCTACACATGTATAATTATGGCCTGATGTTTGGATTCTCTTACCTACTGGAATATTTCATCCTGGCTTCATGCACCAATGGATTATACGAGACTTGTTCCTCGTGTCAGTATGTTAATTAGGTCCCTACCATTCAACTTCCGATCGTTATAACAATGCAGCCGGGTTGTATATAGACATACATGTATATATATGTTGATTATATATAATTATGTGTATATATGTATATATAAATATATATGTGCATAGACGTACACATTACACAGTCGTCTTAAAAGCACATAAATTACATCGGCCTTGCTGCAAGATTGACGCACTATAAAATTATTACACAGCTGTGGCTAAAATAAATCTTCCATTCCACAACGAAACGGACACTTGCATTATTATTATTTACAACGCTGTACCTGTCCCTACCCGCATTCGGCCGATACATAAAATCAGATATTTCGAGAGGCTCATAATTCTACTACGGCCTTGGGGTCCTATATATGCTATCAATCTGAAGTCCCGAAAGTTCCTACGCCTATAAATAATAATTAATTGTAGGCATAAGAAGTTTTGGGACTTCAAAAAACTAACATGCAATTATTGCATGGTGGTTTTTCATAAGATGATTTCTTGATTGACACTTTAAACAATCACGTGCTTCACTTCTGCCACTGTGAGATATAAAGGTCCACTCAACCTTCCAATCGGCAGATGCGTTGGTAAATTGAGCGGTTGGAAGTGATGAGCGTCTTGTTGGCGCTCCACATGCAGTTAAATTCGACTCCCGTAAGAAAGTAATAACTTGTGATCATACGTTGATGCTATGAATTGCAGGCTGTACAGTACTCGTTCTGCGGTGTTTAGTTTGAAATTGAATGAATGGAGATAATATCTATATTGTATCCGAAGGTATTCTCATTTCTCTCTCTCTCGTTTTTTCTCTCTCACTCTCAGTCTGTCTCTCTGTCTCTGTCTGTCTGTCTCTCTCTGTTTCTCCCCTCTCTCTCTCTCCCTCTTTCTCTCTCCCTCTCTCCCTCTCGCTCTCTCTCTCTCTCTTTATCTCTCTCTCTCTCTCTCTCTCTCTCTCTCTCTCTCTCTCTCTCTCTCTCTCTCTCTCTCTCTCTCTCTCTGTCTCTCTCTCTCTCTCTCTATCTGGCAGTCATTCAGTAATTGCTTTTGGTTGAGCATTGTGTCGTTTTTCATGCATGACTGGAGTTGAGTGTAGGAAGAGGTCGGGTGATTTACTGTGAGAGAAAGCTGCATTGTTCTCGTTAGTAAAGTCAGTCGAAAGTTGGAAACTGTAGGCCTACATGTGTAAAATACCTGAACACATTGTTCTCATTCGAATTTCACACGCACCGGTGTGCACAAAGAGAAGATGAGGGAGGTAAAGATTGGCAGACAGGCAAAGAAACAAACAGACGGTTGGACAAACAGGCAAGTAGACATCGGCCTATACGGAGACAGACATACAGACGAAACAATCAGACGCAGACCGGCTGATACAGACAGATGGAAAGCAGAAACCAGAATGACCTGGGCCGGAAGCGCCTCTGAGTAGGGCTATTTAATGGGCGCTATATAAATTGTGATCGATTGATTGATTGAGAATGACAGAGAGCAAATCAGAGACATTGTGACAGATACAAAGAAACAGAGGCAGAGACAAATCATAGTCTATAGAAATAAAGAGAAGATTCTGTGTGTGTATGTGCGCGCGCGCGTGTGTGTGTGTGTGTGCGCGCGCGTGTGTGTGTTTGTGGGTGTGTGTGCGCGCGCGCGTGTGTGTGTGTTTGTGTGTTTGTGGGTGTGTGTGGGGGTGTGTGTGTGCTTTGTATGCGTGGATCTGTCTATGATTGTATCCATAGCATCGAGACATTTCAACGGCACGTTTCAAAAACTAAGAGCCTAAAAATCCCTGCTGTTTGCAACCGTCTTTTTTCATGTCCTTAAACTGCCTATTAGGCCTATATATCACTTCAGCATGTAGGTTGTCATACAGGTTTCTTCTGCGGTTGTAAGCTGCTAAAAAAATCGCCTGGGACCCGTGACTCATGATGTTGCGACTATTCGTGCACATCTGTGAACTTGTTTAGTCACATGCCGTGTTGGGAATGATGCGATTTTTAAGTCTAGTGCAACACGATAGTCTGCAAATAGGGCGGTCACCCCTCCCCTGCGGTGGGTATACTCTAAGAAATGTCTTCCTGCTTCATGTAGCGCCCGAATCTAGGCTCTCTGCGTACAGCTTCAGACGTAAAGACGCACACTCACACACACACACACACACACACACAAACATAAACAAGTGCACAAAACACACATAAAGACACAAAACACCCACTTGCAAACACACACACACACATTCACACACACACACACACACACACACAAATGCACACACACACGCACGCGCGTCGCACGCATAGATTCCATGCAACACACGCACAATTATATGCCACGCTTGGTATAGTAGTGGTTTCCTTTTAACTATAGTGTCACCCTCCTCCTTTATCCCGACTTGTGACTGGCATTGTCAGAGTACGAACAATGGCGGAATTTACCCACGCATGCATGTATAGCCTACATACATGAGCGCATTGATTTCTATAGCAGGTAGGCCTACTCACGATGCCAATCAGAAGTACTCCCAGGAGTCCTGACCCCATGCAGTGCACGGTTGAAAAGAACAACACAACATTCTGAATCGTAACTCCGCCACTGGTTGCACTCCGCCAGTGCCAGTCCCAAGCCTGGATAAAGGAGGAGGGCGACACTAATCATCTTTTCTATGACACATGCGTAGGGATCTTGGCCAAGTCCTTCACTCGCAGTTGCTCAGCGCTTCGGCGTGAAACTCCGATGCAGTGTCCGCGCTGTAGTCGGGAGCGCCTCTGAGTAGCGGTTGAGGGCTGGAAGAGACGCTATAACAAGTGCGCATACAAACAAAACAAACAAACATGCAGCGTCGCTGAAGAGCAACACAGCTCCGCCACTGGTTGCACTCTGCCAGTGCCAGTCCCAAGCCTGGATAAAGGAGGAGGGCGTCTTTGTTACCACACAGTGACGTTAAACTGCAGCTACTACTAAAGGGCAACAAGTCTCTGAATCGCTGACCTGTATCAGGGCTTTTTTAACGTGCAGTTGTACACAAAGTGTGCAGTTCTAAATGGATTTGTGCAGTTGTAGAAGCACTTCTGTACAGTTAAAACTAGTAAAAAAGGTCATTGTCCTCCGATTGGAAGTAATTTACCATGGATGATGGAAAGGAAAGAAGTTGTGCAGTTCTAAAAATTCCTTAAAAACAGCCCTGGTGCGGTCAACATATGAGAAGCTACTAAAGAGCAACAAGCTTTTCTGAATCGCTGACCTGTATGACTCCTTCCGTGTTGGTGACGTTCGTTTTCTTCTCGTACAACAGTCGGTACTGCGTCCGATTGACAGCGTACCAGATCTGGAAGCGAAGCTGTTGGACGTTGCTGACCATGGATGGATCGATGCGGTTGATGTAGGCGTAGAATCGGATGAGTCGACCGACGGGAAGGGAGACGTCGTAGTCGACCCATGATCTCGGTCGAGTGGCCGTCGTTGCCAGACCTGTCTCGTTGCGCTTCACGGTGTACTTGTGGCCCCAGATCTGCGATCCACCGTTCGTCGAAAGGAGATACTTGTCACCTGAAGGGAGCAGGAGGAAGAATCGGTTGGAGGCAGGGTGAGAATTGACGGGGGAGTTTGGGTTTCAACACCCAGTCTTTCTAAGAGCCTCATAGTAAAGTCTGTTTTTCACACCTCAGTTATTCCAAGTGGATAGATAGAGACACAGACAGACAGACAGACAGACAGACAGACAGACAGACAGACAGACAGACAGATAGACAGACAGACAGACAAAAAATCCTTTACAATGAGTTTTACGTGCACGTCCAACCCCAGAGTTATTTTTCCATAATTCTTACACTGGTTGTAGGAGAGACGGATGCTGGATTAAAGATGGTCGGATAGGGGAAGGAGGTGGTTAGGTTGTGCTGCTGTTAATGATGGAGATAGGTAGATGCTGGGTTGGTGGGTGAGTGGTGAGTGGATGGATGGGTGGGCGGATTGATGGATGGATGTAGAGAGAGATACATAGGCAGATAGAAAGACAGACAGACAGACTGACAGACAGACAGACAGATGGATGGATGGGTGGATGGATGGATGGACGGACGGACGGACGGACGGACGGACGGGTGGATGGATGGATGGACGGACGGACGGACGGACAGACAGACAGACGGAGAGATAGATAGATAGATAGATAGATAGATAGATAGATAGATAGATAGATAGATAGATAGATTGATAGATTGATAGATTGATCGATTGATGGATTGATGGATTGATGGATTGATAGATGATAGATGATAGATGATGGATGGATGGATGGATGGATAGATGGATAGATAGATATATAGATAGATAGATAGATAGATGGATGGATGGATGGATGGATGGATGGATAGATGGATAGATAGATAGATAGATAGATAGATAGATAGATAGATAGATAGATAGATAGATAGATAGATAGATAGATAGATAGATAGATAGATAGATAGATAGATAGATAGATAGATAGATAGATAGATAGATAGATTGATAGATTGATAGATTGATAGATTGATGGATTGATGGATTGATGGATTGATAGATGATAGATGATAGATGATGGATGGATGGATGGATGGATAGATGGATAGATAGATAGATATATAGATAGATAGATAGATAGATAGATGGATGGATGGATGGATGGATGGATGGATGGATGGATGGATGGATAGATAGATAGATAGATAGATAGATAGATAGATAGATAGATATATTGTGTCCGAAGACAGACAGACAGACAGACAGCGAGACACAGACAGACAGACAAAAATTCTTTACAATGAGGTTTACGTGCACGCAGGGGGTTGAGGGTATATCAACGGATCTTGGAACCCAATATGTCATTAGAAATGAATAGGCCTATGCTATACATGTAATTATTAGACATGACTGTGTGCATGTTACAGTGGCCCCTGTCGCAAATTACTAACAGCATGCAGTCAAGGTTGAATCGGCGTCAAAAGCCCTGCCAGTCGCAAAACTTTGTCAAAGGCTTGACACTAATAACCAAAAAATAGAAGCGTAGCCTATACGTGATTGAAAAGCAGCTGTCAATTGCAGTATATATACATAATTGTATATATATATATGTATATATTATCTATATAGGGCCTACATGTATGTAGGCTACATTTTAAATGTATGTTGGGCTAAATGATGACGCAGCTCAGTTAAAGACGATGCCTGCAATTCAGGACAGGGTGGCTAAGAATGTCACAAGTAACTGCGACCAATGGGCCTCACTCAGCCCATGGAGGTTGCGAAGAATTTATTGAGTTTTTCCTCGGTTTCCTGTAGGTTGCACAGAGGTGACGGTTAATATTCGAAAGTGTTTTGCGCCCGTTTACGTCATGGGGTCAGTGAGAATAGGGATCGTGGGGTATCTTAACAGACGCCTCCACCTTACCAGGGTGACACGGTACCCTGTTGCTTAGCCTATTCAAGTCCGTGAGAAAAATCAGTACAGTTATTTATGATTAGGCATCATAGGCTATGTTGGCCTATAATAGAGCAAACGATAAAGGACCAGGTTACATAATAGTCCTTTTGTTTGGTAAAAGGACAAATGATATGAATTTCTTCTGACAAACCAATACAGGTTTAAGAAAACTGTGCAATATTCGCAGCAGTAGGCTACGAGTTAGTGTAATTTGAGAATGCCTTCTGTTATATAAAGCGTAACTTGGTGTTGTGACAGTGCATGGTGTTTCAGGTCACCGCCGCTTTCAACAGTGTCTGTAATCACTAAGTTTTGGTCCTGGGACGGTGCGGAAATATTTTTGCGATAGTTTGGTTTGAAGAAGTACAAGCGATGACAGTTAACGGGCGGTGTATTCAATTGATCAAGAGGGAGGGGAGGGAGGGGAGGGAGGGGAGGGAGGGGAGGGAGGGGAGTGGAGGTAAGAGAGGTATTAGTCACCACCATTCTGTGGGGCAAACTATAACCAAGTTTTTACCATCTGCTCAGCTCTGTCGTCACCTTGCCTATTTTCCCTACTCGCATTCAATGTGAGGATTGAGGGGTTCAATCCCCCAGTTTTTCATATGGCCCCCATAGTAGTCTGTTTTTCACATCCCAAATCCAACCCATAGGCGTGTGAGGCGGGGGTCCAGAGGACAAATGCCCCCAAATTTTGGGTAAATGTGTTTTTCGGGCAAAACAGGCATGGGCGGACGAACAGGCATGGGAGGATTTTTTCGGGCACACAGGGGTAAACAGCAATATTTTATGAAGATTTGTACGAATGACTAAAAAAGAAAAGGTCATCGGTTATTTTTCCGTTTTTTCCGGTGTGATATCAAATTGACCAAAAAAGTCATCAGAAAATTTGGTCTATGAAAAAATGTCGGCGACTCGCGGTCCGCCAAAAAATGTAAAAGTATGCTTTTCGGGCAAAAGTAAAAATCTTTGCCCCCACTGCCGAAATGTCCCCTATGCCTATATATGGTCCAGTCCCTCTGTTAATTTTCCACAATTTTCACACCACTCATATTCTTATTCGGCCGAACGATGTGGCCAAGTAGGCCTATTCAGTTTCGACCAGTATTGTAAAAACAATCGTGCTATTCGGTGCCAATATAAAATGAAAGCCGTCATACGGTGCTACAGGCGCTACATCAATGAACATTGCATGACAAGATGGCCCACCTTGAGAGGCGACACACGTCAGCATGGCGGCTATCACGAGATGACATCGTATGACGCCAAGATGACTCCACCAACCCGTCATCTCTGCAAATTACACACGTCATCGGTTGCATGGCATTTTATCTAAGCAGGCCTAATAAGAGCGCCTCTGAGGAGTTCTCTTGAAGTGGCGCTATATAAATGTACGATTACAAATCTACGACTACAATTAATAAGAATAATCTTCGTTTTTCTGTAACTTCAAATTGACACAACGCATTAAATATGATTGCTATTCATAGGATGACAGGATGATTACAAGTAATAATACAGCAGTCGAACTTAACTATCGGCAGCCATGCAAGGCGCCCACGCTGCTCAGTCAACTAACGCCATCTGCCGAGTGGAAGGTTGAGTGAACCTTTTGGGAGGGTAGTGGGAAGCGAGCCTGCATCCGTGTACGCGCTGCGCCAGAGTGTTTACCATTAACATAAACGCAATTCCCAATGCCGTGTAGGCTTAACTTGCTCAAGATACCTGCAGACAATTGAACCAGGGCTTTTAACGTGCAGTTGTACACAAAATGTGCACTTCTAAATGGATTTGTGCAGTTGTGGAAGCACTTCTGTACAGTTAAAACTAGCAAAAATGGTTATTGCTCTCCGATTGGAAGTAATTCACCATGGAGGATGGGAAGGAAAAGAAGGGGTTGTGCAGCTCTAAAAAATTCCTTAAAAACAGCCCTGTATGGAACTGTCTATGCTACTCTTGGGCAAAGGTTCTTAACCGGTTTATCGCGACATAACTACATGATGGCCGTTGCTCCTCTGACCTCTGGGCAACCGGATCTCCTTCTGATTATAGGCCAACCCTTTCCAGTGCAACCCCCATTGCACACGACGCAGGGTTCGTGAATAAGCTGACGTTTGGAATAATTCACGATTACGGTTACTAATAAGTATAATAATACTATTACATGATCTCTTACTTTATGAAATGATTCTCTTAAATTGTTCCGTTCGAATCTTCTCCACACCAGATGTAATCCAACAAACGATTCTTCCAAGAAAATATCGCTCCTTGATCCGTACCGTGAGGACCGTAACCCGTTTCAGCCAATAGACTCAAAAGATTTTATTATTTCTGGCTTAATTAAAATCCTTTCTACAAATCGTTCACTTCTTCGTATCTCAAATCGCTCTGCCTCCTTGCTTGACCCTAAAAATCATAAGAATTCAAAGTCAATCTACAGCCAATTACAACAATGTATTTTTCAGCAATCAATCAGTCAGTTTTGGGAATTTCACGCCAATTATTTTGCCCGCACAGAAGCGTCTGTTGCACATCGGCTCTGGTAGTAGCCTAGGCTACTCATTCATGCGCATCGAGGCATATTCCGACGGGAAGCCCACGCATTTCGTGATCGAGTAGCTTTGCACTGCGGGCAATTTAATGGTGGTGAATGAAAGGCATAAACTTCGACCACGAAAAGACGTGGAACGTCTGAATTGGACTTCTTTTACCCGACGGTGTTGACTTGCATGGGCGAAACAATAGTGAAGATGGGCCAAACGGTCGCAAGTGCAACCGTTTTCACTCTCTTTGTCATCAGTCATCCGTTGTTTGTACGCTAATAAAGAGAAAGAATGAGAAGTAACACAGGGTCGCCCAAATAATACTTTTTAGCTGTGGCTGGGCTATGAGCACCACTGACTAGTCTATAGCAGTGGCGGCGCTAGGGGGGGGGGCGAGGGGGCTAAGCCCCCCTAAAAAAGGCCATCCATTTTTTCCCCATGTAAAAATAAAAATTTTGGACGATTTACCCCCTTTAGCCCCCCCAAAACTGAAATCCTGGCGCCGCCACTGGTCTATAGGTCTCTTAATTGAAGAGGCGCTATATAAATTCTGTGAATCAATGAATGAAGGGAGTAAACGGTTTCTGATTCTTTGAACAGAGGCGCTATTTGGTAATTAAATATAGGCCTACTTTCAATAATTCTCGAGAATTATTGAAAGTAGGCCTATATTTAATTACCAAATAACGAAGCATCAGTTGATCGCAAACGTTTCGCCTTGATATCAGATTTAGGATACTATATTATGGCTCAGTTGCAAACAAACAGCTGAACAAACCAGGGCTGTTTTAAAGAATTTTTATAACTGCAAAACCCCTTCTTTCCCATCCTATTCTCCATGGTAAATTACTTCCAATTGGAGGACAATGACCATTTTTTGCTAGTTTTAGCTGTACAAAAGTGCTTTTACAACTGCACAATACATTTAGAACTGCACATTTTGTGTACAACTGCACGTTAAAACAGCCCTGGAACAAACAATTTAAAAGCAATTGCTGGAACAATGCGTATCGCAGTGTTTGATTTCGACATATTTATGGGAATCAGTCGGAAAAAATACATTGCAGTCCAAGACAGTTTGGACTTTAACCCTGGATAGTTGCTGCTTTGCTAAAGCTTCAGCTTAAGGCTTGCTGATAATTGGTGGAAGGAGAAGAAGAAGAAGAAGAAGATGATGATGATGATGATGATGATGACGACGACGACGACGACGACGACGACGACGACGACGACGACGACGACGACGACGACGACGATGACGATGATGATGATGATGATGATGATGATGATGATGATGATGATGATGATGATGATGATGATGATGATGATGATGATGATGATGATGATGATGTAGAGTGTTAGCGATTTATTTTTCTTGGCATCAGCTTATGAAGGTGGAGTCCAGTCCTATCCCATGCCGTCCAATCTACACAGCGACAATGTAGGCAGCCGTACAATTGCAGCAGATAACTTGAAGGCAGTGCTTAAAGTTTACAAAGAAGTGCCTGGAGGCCCCTCACCTTTTCAGGTGTGCAGGCCAAATAAGTGGTAGGACGGCATACAGATTTGAACATAAGTGCCTGGACGCCGTCCATGACCGTCCTGCCACACTTTAAACCCTGCTTGAAGGTCATGGGAGTAATTCTGTAGCCTGGAGAAGATATTTCAAATTCCAAAGAATGTTTGGCGGGCAGGTTAAAGTAAAATTGGCAGTACGTCAAATAACCTGCTGCCGCGACCTATGGTAGCCAATGAGTGTAGATCAGTGTAGGTTATACTCATTAGGATATAGACGAGTTGGTGAGTGACGACTACGAGATAGGGTTAAGCGGGGAGGTGAGGCAGGAGTCTCGCACAAAAGTATAGTGCGTCAATTGGTAGGAATTTGATCAATGGACAATTTGACAGTGAAGCACGTCGATCACTGACCACCGTTGATAATAGGGCGCCTATGCTTAATGGGCTTAACATGTTTTCGTAAACATTCAGCTGGGGACACGAGCTCAATTCTTCAGAAGCATAAAATGGAGGTGACGTTGTCAGTGACGGAGAACTTCTCACAATGTCAGATATGTGTTTACAAGGCGTAGGCAGCGTACCTATACGCCTCCAGTGGACATTAACATGGTTTTCGTTCGGCTCTGCTCAGTGGCGGCGCTAGGGGGATGTGGGGGCTAAGCCCCCCCCCTACAAGAGGCTCAGCCCCCCCTAAAAAAAGGGCCATCCGAATTTTTTACATTGAAAAATCCACGATTTCGGTCGATGACTAGAAAAAAAGGTCGTTAGAGATTTTGACGGATGAAAAAATGTGAAATTTTCGCCGCGAGGCTTCAGCCCCCCCCCCCCCCGAAACCGAAATCCTGGCGCCGCCACTGGTTCTGCTATAGTAGGCCTATACGAGCGCGTCTTGTAGTCAGGCCCGGGCTATGGGTGCTACAGCCTACGGATCCTCAGTTTTGCCGCAGTTAAAAAACATATAGGTCTAGGTCAGTGGTTCCCAACCCGTGGCCCGCGGGCCAAAAGTGGCCCGCCAGGCCTAAGAAAGTGGCCCTCATCTCTTACAGAATTTTTAAAAAGTATACGAAAAAATTGACAATTTGGAAAGGATAGAACACATAATTATTTTCTATTTCAAATTATTTTATTTTGACGTCCATAAATGGCATCAAACATTAAATTTTGATGTAATGATAGCAATTATATATGCTTTTAGTTAGTCTAATTAAATTTCAGCCTTGTGGCCCCCTAATGACCCTCAACTAAGAAAAGTGGCCCTCGTGTCCTCCAACTTTGCAAAAGTGGCCCTAAAGGCAAAAAAGGTTGGGAACCACTGGTCTAGGTGGTCGACTAATGAGTTGTCAGAGGGAGGAACCATTGGTGGGTAATTACAGCTGGCATCCTGGCCAGCGGCAGAGTCTTAAGTTTCGTTTTTTAGAGTTCGTGTATAGGACCCTATTGTACATCTGTTTCAAGTTCTGCCTCATGGGCGTCACACGTAGGGGAAAATAAGGGGCACTTCCCCCCAATGGAAAATTGGCGCCTTTTTGCAACTAGGCCTATTATTTTTATTTTAACAACTGAGTTCTTCACACGATACCAATTTTATTGAAACTAAAGTCAAACCCGCAGGCGTTTTTTTAGCGTGCAGTTGTACACAAAATGTGCAGTTGTAAAAGCACTTCCATGCAGTTGAAACTAGTAAAAAAAAGGTCAGTGTCGCCCGATTGGAGGTAATTTACCATGTGGAAGGTCCCATTTCCTATGGGAAAGAAAAGAAGGGGTTGTGCAGTTCTAAAAATTTCTTAAGAACAGCCCTGGAAACTGGAGAAATCTACATTTAGAACTTCTTCGAAAAAGTTCAACTTCCTAATTTCTTGCTTTTGCATTTTAATGCTTTTGCTAAATAAATGTAGGCTCTAACAGCTACCGTTAGTTTTTGTCTTACCTCCTTGCAAAAATATCTGCGTTGCCCATGCTCTGCTTTAAGCGAAATTAACAAGTAGCCTACTTGACCAAAATAGGCTACATAGGCTATTGGTTACTTCACCTGACTTTTGATAATTATGAGTTTCCTTCGTTCCAAAGAGACCAACTAAGGCCATCGTTTGTCACTCTTACGATATAGGTCAGGTTTAACTATAAACTTAGGCTACAAGACTAGAATGGATGCCTAAACAAAACACGCGCGGTTTTATTAGGGAAGCCTGACAAAGAAAACAATTCATTCGAAACGGTAAACATCGTTTGAATCGAATAAAATTCATAAAGGCGCAAAACGCAACACAGGGTCAACAGACGTCAAATAACAAAAGCCTTCGAAAAAAGCCGTAAAGAAAATTATAGCCAACAGTCACTATTAGGCTATTATTATAGAGGTGTTGTTGGCCAATAAGTCTATCTGTTTAACGACTAGGTGTCATATTTTTCCTGCTTTATACCAGTTGCTCAAGACCTATCTTTTTCGGCTGCGGCTGGGCTGGGAGCGCCTCTGAGTAGGCTTCTTGAAGGGGCGCTATATAAATTTTTGGAATGAATGAATATTAAAGATGATTAGCAAAGCCATCATTCTTTTTCCGGACTTGGGGCAGGCACTATAACCATTGTAAGCCTATACGTTGCTGGGTCACTTAATTCAATGCTAATTCTTTGCCACCAAGAGGACCATCTCTATAGCTGAGGATCAACGCAACGAGGCAGTCTGCAAGCAAGCGCAACTCAATTTAGTAAAATCTAGACATTTCTGCTTTCGCGGCTCGCCTATCAATCAATCAATCAATCAATCAATCAATCAGTCAGTCAAGCAATTAATCAATCAATCAGTCAATCAATCAACCAATCAATCAATCAACCAATCAATCAATCAACCAATCAATCAACCAATCAATCATCCAATCAATCAATCAACCAATCAATCGCTGTAGGGAACCACATTCTACAGACTCAGAAAAATTCGCTACCGTTCACCAGAAGACTTCTGATGGTCACCAGACTCATCAGATATCGACAAGTTTCCAATTTGTAAGAAATGGTTTCATAGATCGACGATTTCTTTTGCACTATGACAACGGGCGCCATAGAAGCCATTGAGAAAAGGTTTGATTAGCGAATCGTTATATATTTATTCCAAGAGTTTGGCGACATCCAATATGGCGCTATGAGCATTGTTGTCTTTTTAAAAGGAAGTAATAATTATAGGCCTACAGCAAATCGTTATAGCAGATCATCGCAGATTTATCACACTCACCTCACTCCACCAGTTTCCACTGAGTGTCTATAATACCCCCTATATCTCGGCTTGGCTGTCAATTCACCGTGCCCACAGTAGCCTATATTCCAATATCCAAGTCTAAGCAGACATGAATCCTATAGGATCCTAAGAACCTCGAATGAAGACCTCGGAGACACGTCGTCATCAGCGGCTCAGCATCGTTTGATGCCACAACGAAACCTTTGAGACACGATTGCGGAGAGTGATGTGGTGCAGCTTGCGTTCTTTGGCAGCAGCTCGTTCAACCGGAACGCCAACACATTCCAACGGAACGATAAGAACGCCGCCGCAGCCAAAAGTACTTCCAGTGGCGAACAATCGGGGCTTGCGGTATCTTGCGCCACGGTCTACTGGGCAAAGAACGCTTAGAGAAGAGGCAACGCAGTTGCGTTTCAAGAGATGCACTGGACCATGTCGGAGCCACGACTGTTGCCAAATCGCCCAAATGAACGGCAACATCCATCCGCACCGACTGTTCTACTTGCATCTTTTTTGCCATAGGCGACAGTCGGCATTTTATGCCTACAGCCACACACTATAACAATGCCCTTTGGTAGTATTTTTTACAAGGCTTCAGCCATATATGCAGCACTCAAATGTCATTATTCGTATTTCAGTTCCTTGTGCTTTGTCAGTTGTTCACATCTCGGGCTAAGCAGAATGGTCCAGATCAGAAGACCTTAAATGGCTTGGTCTCCATTCAATCTCACTCGATCAATTCCGTGCAAAATGAGCATGGTTCAGGCCATTATATGTAAACGGTCGTTATATAAAAACGTGAGCATTTACACTAACTTGCTCGAATGCTAGTCAGGTTGAAACTTGAGGCTCGCTTGTTGTTTCAACTTGTTCACCGATAGCAACCGAACTCACGGCTTCTCTGACCTACCTAGGTCATATGCCCTACTTGTTGCTGTTTAACAATACCGTTGCATATCAAGGATGATTAGTGTCGCCCTCCTCCTTCTTCCAGGCATGGGACTGGCACTGCCAAAGAACGAGCAGTGTGCCGTAGTCCCTGCAAGTAAAATTGTCACCCTATAATTATCTGAACAGCAGAGAAAGGAACCTCAGGTTTTCGTTAACAATGGGTGTTAGGCCTATTTATACAGTTATCATTAACTTCACTCAGTGGCGTAACAACTCCTATGCAGAGGTTCCCAGGGGCTTCTATCCCTATACATGGCGGGCGCAGCTTGCGCCCAGTGAAGAATATGGGGGGATCAGAAAACAGCCAAAATTCACGTTGGTTGGGGGAAAGGTCGGACATGGAGGGCAGCGTTCAATCTAGTCATCACTAGGAGGAAGATCCCCCCAGAAAATACTTCCCCTCCATATAAATTTGGACAAAATGGTAGGCCTAATAGTTTTTAGCAAAATGTATGCACTTAATACACTTTGAGTTTTTAGTTAGACTACTATCTGCATTTTGAATTACATGAACTGCAATAACAGCTATAACATACTATAAAAAAATTTCTATTACATGATTAACATTGATTATAATGATGTTTTTACTATTTTAATAAATAATACAATCATATTATAATTAAAAAAATAATGTTAATACAAATACTATTTTGCACAACTAGGTCTAAATGGCTTCTCTCCAATGTATCTTTTAAATTTCAGACAGTCAAATTTGGTACTTGAACACTTAGTAAAGCAACATCATTATTACGTGGGCTTACAATGTAGGACCTACATTGCATTTTATTGTATTGCATTGTGCTCTAAAAATTTATGTAACGCCTCTCGAGTGCACACTGATCAGAGGCGCAAAACATATGGCTGCCCAATTTTGGCAGCAATTCCTTCACTGAAACAGTAGAGTAATTTTGCTAAGAGGACAGCTTAAAATGCTGAAATTGCAATGCGGAAATCGCAAAAATTTCTTATGGGGAGGGGCACATTCCCTCTCCATATCAGGTCCCTTCTCGGCGCTACACATGCTTCGGCGATCGTCTGCTGGATGCTCGTTTGTCCCTCTCCAAACAAACCTTCATTCCCACACTATAGAGGAGGGCATGCGCTAGATTGCATTATATTGCATACATAGAGGAAGGCCGGTCCAGAAAAGGGGGGAAGAAAATGGATTGCGCCCGGTTGCTTAGGGGGGATAGAAGACCCTGGAGGTTCCTGCACATTCTAAGCTTGGAGACCCATATACATCAACCAGACTGATAGGACGAAAACAATGAGTTGATATTTTAAACTACAGGTAAGATTAATGCGAGCGCCCATAATAGCTGAATAAGGTGTGGGAGACATAGCCTACTGGTGAGTTTTCCTGAAGTCTCGCTTTATAATTATTAATGTCAATATTAAACGCTGTCAATAATCACTAATCCATTGTTCAATGTACATTTATAGTTCAAGACAAAACAACAAAACAACCAAAAATTTATTGACCTAGTTGGACTGTCGCTATAATTATTATAGTTTTTTGCAGAGCAAGTGCTCGGTAGTTAACGCTGTACAAATACGAAAATGTAAAACGGTATGAAGAATCATGAACGCCGTAGGCACACCACAATTTTCCATAAAAGGCCTAAATAGTCAATACCATAATGTCTCGCTTACAGATCAATAATCAAAAAGAGATTACGATTCAATCTAAATTGACTTGAATTACCTGGTATAGAAAATAAAAATGCATTGGTATACAGCCTAAACACGTAGCCTACTTGTACGCTACTTCAAAACTGCCTACAATTAAGTATAATGCACACACACAACTCGCGCATTATTTCATTTCTGGGGGGGTTTCAAACACCCAAAACATCTCCTACGCCCTACGGCCTTGTGGGCAACACCAAGAATATAGGCCCTACTTTACTTAAAGCGGAAATACAGTGATCATTTAACAAAAATGCTAAGTAATTTGAGTAATCAAATATAACTATATAGCACCGACAACATCATTTACAAAGAAATCAGTCAATGCTCGCTTCATATCAAATCACAGACTAAAGTCTTAATCCAAATGCAGAAGTCAAGAAAACCTTAACAGACCGAAGAAAACAAGAAGTCAGCCGATCGTGGGAAAGCAAGTTGGAAGAGATCAGACTAAAATTCAAACAGTGATCGATAGAAGGATAAATAGAGAAAACAGTTAGGCAAACAGAACCAATAGAAGAGAAGGAGAAAATGCAAAAGCAGAAGCGTTGAATCGAGGTCTTGAGCTGCACTCCAATACTTATAGCATCTTCACACGACATTACGATTTTATCAACTGCAGCCAATAGGCAGTCTGACATTCAGAGCAACTCAAACAATTACCTATAGGTGCTTCCACGAGGGTCGGTCAACTGGATCGTCTTGTTGGCTCCTCTCCGGAATTGCAGTCATTCTTCGATCGCTGCCGGAACCAGGTACCAGTCAACAGCCAGCGCGCCATGTCAGATACCAGAGCCGACAGAGCTGACCGGTGGCCAGGACGGACGGTGCCAAAACTGCCGGACTTCTCTAGCCGCCAGGACGGACGGTGCCAAAACTGCCGGACAAGTCGCTGGCCGCCACTGCAGGACGAACCGTGCCAAAACTGCCGGACTAGTCTCTGCCATGGGTTCTGCAATTTATCAACACCTTCAACTTCAAGTTCTATAACTTTTATACATTTAAGTAGCGCCTTAACAGAGCTATTAAGATTGATAGAAAATAGTAGGGAATGGAATGCCTAAGTAAAAATCGCAAAATTATTTTTGTATACTTCCGAGTCTCCTAGGGATTAGCATTGGTTCTCACATTGAAATGATTAAAACTAGCTTTGTCTCAACAGCCGAATAATGACTTTAAAAGCTCTAAAAGATAATGTAGAGAGAGAGAGGGAGGGAAAGGGAGAGGAAGAGGGAGAGGGAGAAAGAGAGACAGAGACAGAGAGAGGCAGACAGAGAGGGAGGAAGATAGGGAGAGAGAAAGAAACCTCCATAACACTCAAAAAAGACATCAATTCCATAGAAGGACATTGGGGTCACCGTTTCCTACACTTTAACTTCTTTGAATCTGTGTTTCACCCTTTCCAGCAACTCAACTCCTTGAACCTCTCTCGGTTCAAATTAGGGCCATGTCCTTTCCTACTACTCAACTCCTTGGGACTCTTTCCACTCGACTAAAGGCCACACTTTTTATAATTAAACTTCTTGAGGTTCTCTCCGTTTAACTGTAAAATCGCCCTTTCATATAATTCAACTCCTTGCACCTCTCGCTCCTTTTATCTTAAGCAGGGCTGTTTTAAAGGCATTTTTTAGAACTGCACAGCCCCTTCTTTTCTTCCCATCTTCCATGGTAAATTACCTCCAATCAGACGACACTGGCTTTTTTTACTAGTTTCAACTGCACAGAAGTGCTTTTACAACTGCACAAATCCTTTTAGAACTGCACATTTTGTGTACAGCTGCACGCTAAAAAGCCCCTGATCTTAAGTCACTCTTTGCTGTTATTCAACTAATTGGGGCAACTTTCTGTTCAAATTAAGGCCGCCGTCTCCAATTCCTCATCGCTTTGGAATATCTGCCTATAAAATTTATTCAACGGAATCCCTCCTTATTAATAAGTGTGACGCCCAATTTCAATTCCCTGCGTCATCTTAGGTCCTCTGATTGCCTTGACCTCTTTGTCCACCGAGTCAGGAACGCCATGGCTCAATCCAGATATCATTTGCCTGCATTGGTCCCTCCCTATGGAATGGGCTTCACTCATCAGTTCGCTCTGCCATTCTCTCTGGTAGTGTATCATCGTCTTTCTCTCGTCTGAAAACTTGCCTTTTTCTCGGGGTTAAACGCAATGGGAGCGCTTCTGAAAGACTCTTGCTGCGAGAAGTGCTTTATAAATGGTCAGATACAATACAATACAATGCAATATAATACAATACAATAACTTACAGCTGTTGACAGGTGTCGCTCGTCATTCCAACCAAAAGTAGCGCCATATGTCGACTCTTCTTGATGAAGGATCCTTGCGACTCCGACGACGATAGTACAGCATCACCCCAACTACACAACACACCAGATAGGTTTAGCATAGCCATAATTATATGGTATCATAGAATGCAACAAGACATTTATGAATTACTTAATTGACTTAATTAACATCTTTGTTAAATGATCACTGTATTTCCATAAGAACTGTCTAGATATTCTTGCGCTAGTGCTGCATCTACCGGTTTAGTAGTTTGAACTCCGCCACTGCTCGTGCTTTGCCAATGCAAGTCTCACGCCTGGAGAAAAGAGGAGGGCGACACTAATCATCCTTGATAATTATGACAGTGTCGTTAAGCAGCAACAGTTCCATTCGTAGTTTGCACCACATGGGACAGATGTCGTTTCAATCGCAAGAAGCGCCACCTTCCGATTGATGACAATTCGCCTGACGGTTCCTTGCAATCCCGAAGACGGACGATATGGATAGGAAATGTTTCAGCAATCGGTCCATCGACAACGGAAAGCAACAGAGAGATTAACAATTAATTGCTCTAGAACATCAGTTCTCAAGTAGACTATCAGCATTTTTAACGCGTCGACATGCAGAGAACATTTCCAAAGTTGTGACGACCCAAACACAAAAATTAAGTTGATCTCTTCACTGTATTTTATTTACTATTGAAATAGTAAAAGTGGAGTTTTGATTTGAAAACTAAACTGGCGAAAATTGTTGGCAACTTATCGGCAACTTATCGACAACTTATCGGCAACTTATCGGCAACTTATCGGCAAACTTTCGGCAACTTATCGGCAATTTATCGGCAACTTATCGGCAACTTATCGGCAACTTATTGGCCACTTATATCGGCTACTTATTGGCAACTTATGGCAAACTTATCGGCAACTTATAGCGGCAACTTATCGGCAACTTTTCGGCAACTTATCGGCAACTTACCAGCAAATAATCGGCAACTTATCGGCAACTTATCGGCAACTTATCGACAACTTATCGGCAAGTTATCGGTCACTTATCGGCAACTTATCGGCAACTCATCGGCACCTTATCGGCAACTTATCGGCAACTTATGACCAACTTATCGGCAACTTATCGGCAACTTATCGGCAACTTATCGGCAACTCATCGGCAACATAACGGCAACTTATAGGCAACTTTTATCGGCAACGTATCGGCAACTTATCGGCAACTTATCGGCAACTTATCGGCAACTTATCGGCAACTTATCGTCAACTTATCGGCAACTTATCGGCAACTTATCGGCAACTTATCGTCAACCTATCGGCAACTTATCGGCAACTTATATCGGCAACTCATCGGCAACTTATCGGCAACTTATCGGCAACTTATCGGCAACTTATCGGCAACTTATCGGCAACTTATCGTCAACTTATCGTCAACATATCGGCAACTTATAGGCAACTTATCGGCAACTTATCGGCAACTTACCGGCAACTTATCGGCAACTTATCGGCAACTTATCGGCAACTTATCGGCAACTTGTCTGCAACTTGTCGACAACTTATCGGCAACTTATCGGCAACTTATCGGCAACTTATCGGCAACTTATCGGCAATTTATCGGCAATTTATCGGCAACTTATCGGCAACTTATCGGCAACTTATATCGGCAACTTATCGGCAACTTATCGGCAACTTATCGGCAACTTTTCGGCAACTGATCGGCAACTTATCGGCAACTTATCGGCAACTTATCGGCAACTTATCGGCAACTTATAGCGGCAACTTATCGGCAACTTAACGGCAACTTATCGGCAACTTATCTGCAACTTATCGGCAACTTATCGGCAACTTATCGGTAACTCATCCGCAACATAACGGCAACTTATCGGCAACTTATATCGGCAACTTATCGGCAACTTATATCGGCAACTTTTCAGCAACTTATCGGCAACTTATCGGCCACTTATCGGCAACTTGTCGGCAACTTATCGGCAACTTATCGGCAACTTATATCGGCAACTTTTCAGCAACTTATCGGCAACTTATCGGCAACTTATATCGGCAACTTTTCAGCAACTTATCGGCAACTTATCGGCCACTTATCGGCAACTTGTCGGCAACTTATCGGCAACTTATCGGCAACTAATCGGCAACTTTTCGGCAACTTATCGGCAACTTATCGGCAACTTATCGGCAACTCATCGGCAACATAACGCCAAATTATCGGCAACTTATATCGGCAACTCATCGGCAACTTAGGGGCAACTTACCGGCAACTTATCGTCAACATATCGGCAACTTATTGGCAACTTATCGGCAACTTATCGGCAACTTATCGGCAACTTATCGGCAACTTACCGGCAACTTATCGGGAACTTATCGTCAACTTATCGGCAACTTATCGGCAACTTATCGGCAACTTATCGGCAACTTGTCTGCAACTTGTCGACAACTTATCGGCAACTTATCGGCAACTTATCGGCAACTTATCGGCAACTTATCGGCAACTTATCAGCAACTCATCGGCAACATAACGGCAACTTATCGGCAACTTATATCGGCAACTTATCGGCAACTTATCATCAACTTATCGGCAACTTATCGGCAACTTATCGGCAACTTATCGGCAACTTATCGGCAACTTATCGGCAACTTATCGGCAACTTATCGGCAACTTATCGGCAACTTATCGGCAACTCATCGGCAACATAACGGCAACTTATCGGCAACTTATATCGGCAACTTATCGGCAACTTATCATCAACTTATCGGCAACTTATCGGCAACTTATCGGCAACTTATCGGCAACTTATCGGCAACTTATCGGCAACTTATCGGCAACTTAACGGCAGCTTATCGGCCACTTATCGGCAACTTATGGGCAACTTATCGGCAACTTATCGGCAACTTATCGGCAACTCATCGGCAACTTATCGGCAACTTATCGGCAACTTATCGGCAACTTATCGGCAACTTATCGGCAACTTATCGGCAACTTTTCGGCAACTTTAATCGGCAACTCATCGGCAACTTATCGGCAACTTATCGGCAACGTATCGGCAACTTATATCGGCAACTTATCGGCAACTCATCCGCAACTTATTGGCAACTTATCGGCAACTTTTCGGCAACTAAACGGCAACTAATCGGCAACTTATTGGCAACTTATCGGCAACTTATCGGCAACTTAACGGCAGCTTATCGGCCACTTATCGGCAACTTATGGGCAACTTATCGGCAACTTATCGGCAACTTATCGGCAACTCATCGGCAACTTATCGGCAACTTATCGGCAACTTATCGGCAACTTATCGGCAACTTATCGGCAACTTATCGGCAACTTTTCGGCAACTTTAATCGGCAACTCATCGGCAACTTATCGGCAACTTATCGGCAACGTATCGGCAACTTATATCGGCAACTTATCGGCAACTCATCCGCAACTTATTGGCAACTTATCGGCAACTTTTCGGCAACTAAACGGCAACTCATCGGCAACATAACGGCAAATTATCGGCAACTTATATCGGCAACTTTTCAGCAACTTATCGGCAACTTATCGGCCACTTATCGGCAACTTGTCGGCAACTTATCGGCAACTTATCGGCAACTTATCGGCAACTTTTCGGCAACTTATCGGCAACTTATCGGCAACTTATCGGCAACTCATCGGCAACATAACGGCAAATTATCGGCAAATTATATCGGCAACTCATCGGCAACTTAGGGGCAACTTATCGGCAACTTATCGTCAACATATCGGCAACTTATCGGCAACTTATCGGCAACTTATCGGCAACTTATCGGCAACTTATCGGCAACTTATCGGGAACTTATCGGCAACTTGTCTGCAACTTGTCGACAACTTATCGGCAACTTATCGGAAACTTATCGGCAACTTATCGGCAACTTATCGGCAACTTATCGGCAACTTATCGGCAACTTATCGACAACTTATCGGCAGCTTATCGGCCACTTATCGGCAACTTATGGGCAACTTATCGGCAACTTATCGGCAACTTATCGGCAACTCATCGGCAACTTATCGGCAACTTATCGGCAACTTATCGGCAACTTATCGGCAACTTATCGGCAACTTATCGGCAACTTATCGGCAACTTATCGGCAACTTATCGGCAACTCATCGGCAACAAAACGGCAACTTACGGCAACTTACACGGCAATTACGGCAACTTACGGCAACTTACGGCAACTTACACGGCAACTTACACGGCAGCTTACACGGCAACTTACGGCAACTTACGGCAACCTTAGGCAACTTACGGCTACTTACGGCAACTTACACGGCAACTTACGGCAACTTACGGCAACTTACGGCAACTTACACGGCAACTTACGGCAACTTACGGCAACTTACGGCAACTTACGGCAACTTACGGCAACTTACGGCAACTTACACGGCAACTTACGGCAACTTACGGCAACTTACGGCAACTTACACGGCATTTACGGCAACTTACGGCAACTTACGGCAACTTACACGGCAACTTACACGGCAGCTTACACGGCAACTTACGGCAACTTACGGTAACCTTAGGCAACTTACGGCAACTTACGGCAACTTACACGGCAACTTACGGCAACTTACGGCAACTTACGCGGCAACTTACACGGCAGCTTACACGGAAACTTACGGCAACTTACGACAACTTACGACAACTTACGGCAATTTACACGGTAACTTACGGCAACTTACGGCAACTTACGGCAACTTACGGCAACTTACGGCAACTTGCGGCAACTTACGGAAACTGACGGCAACTTACGGCAACTTACGGCAACTTACACGGCAACTTACGGCAACTTACGGCAACTTGCGGTAACTTACGGCAACATACACGGCAACTTAGGCAACTTACGGCAACTTACGGCAACATACGAAAACTTATCGGCAACTTATCGGCAACTTATCGGCAACTTATCGGCAACTTTTCGGCAACTTATATCGGCAACTTATCGTCAACCTATCGGCAACTTATCGGCAACTTATATCGGCAACTCATCGGCAACTTATCGGCAACTTATCGGCAACTTATCGGCAACTTATCGGCAACTTATCGGCAACTTATCGTCAACTTATCGGCAACTTATCGGCAACTTATCGGCAACTTATCGGCAACTTACCGGCAGCTTAGCGGCAGCTTTACGGCAGCTTAGCGGTAGCTTGGCGGCAGCTTAGCGGGAGCTTGGCGGCAGCTTAGCGGGAGCTTGGCAGCTTAGCGGCATCTTAGCGGCAGCTTATCAGCAATTTATATCGGCAACTTATCGGCAACTTATCGGCAACTTATCGGCAACTTATCGTCAACTTATATCGGACACTTATCGGCAACTTATCGGCAACTTATCGGCAACTTATCGGCAACTTATCGGCAACTTATCGGCAACTTATCGGCAACTTATCGGCAACTTATCGGCAACTTATCGGCAACTTATCGACAACTTATCGGCAACTCATCGGCAACATAACGGCAACTTATCGGCAACTTATATCGGCAACTTATCGGCAACTTATCATCAACTTATCGGCAACTTATCGGCAACTTATCGGCAACTTATCGGCAACTTATCGGCAACTTGAGTTGAGTTGAGTTGAGTTGAGTTGAGTTGAGTTGAGTTGAGTTGAGTTGAGTTGAGTTGAGTTGAGTTGACTGAGTTGAGTTGAGTTGAGTTGAGTTGAGTTGAGTTGAGTTGAGTTGAGTTGTGAGGTGAGTTGAGTTGACTGAGTTGAGTTGACTGAGTTGAGTTGAGTTGAGTTGAGTTGAGTTGATTTGAGTTGGTGAGTGAGTTGCGTTGCGTTGGGTTGAGTTGAGTTGAGTTGAGTTGAGTTGAGTTGAGTTGAGTTGAGTTGAGTTGAGTTGAGTTGACTGAGTTGAGTTGACTGAGTTGAGTTGAGTTGAGTTGAGTTGAGTTGAGTTGAGTTAAGTGAGTTGAGTTGAATTGACTGAGTTGAGTTGACTGAGTTGAGTTGAGTTGAGTTCAGTTCAGTTCAGTTCAGTTCAGTTCAGTTCAGTTCAGTTCACTTGACTGAGTTGAGTTGACTGAGTTGAGTTGAGTTGAGTTGAGTTGAGTTGAGTTGAGTTGAGTGAGTGAGTTGAGTTGAGTTGAGTTGAGTTGAGTTGAGTTGACTGAGTTGAGTTGACTGAGTTGAGTTGAGTTGAGTTGAGTTGAGTTGAGTTGAGTTAAGTTGAGGTGAGGTGAGTTGAGTTGAGTTGAGTTGAGTTGAGTTGAGTTGAGTTGAGTTGAGTTGAGTTGAGTTGATATCGGCAACTTACCGGCAACTAATCGGGAACTTTTCGTCAACTTATCGGCAACTTATCGGCAACTTATCGGCAACTTATCGGCAACTTGTCTGCAACTTGTCGATAACTTATCGGCAACTTATCGGCAACTTATCGGCAACTTATCGGCAACTTATCGCAACTTATCGGCAACTTATTGGCAAACTATCGGCAACTCATCGGCAACTTATCGGCAACTTATCGGCAACTTATCATCAACTTATCGGCAACTTATATCGGCAACTTATCGGCAACTTATCGGCAACTTTTCGGCAACTGATCGGCAACTTATCGGCAACTTATTGGCAACTTATCGGCAACTTATCGGCAACTTATAGCGGCAACTTATCGGCAACTTATCGGCAACTTATCGGCAACTTATCTGCAACTTATCGGCAACTTATCGGCAACTTATCGGAAACTCATCGGCAACATAACGGCAACTTATCGGCAACTTATCGGCAACTTTTCGGCAACTTATATCGGCAACTTATCGTCAACCTATCGGCAACTTATCGGCAACTTATATCGGCAACTCATCGGCAACTTATCGGCAACTTATCGGCAACTTATCGGCAACTTATCGGCAACTTATCGGCAACTTATCGTCAACTTATCGGCAACTTATCGGCAACTTATCGGCAACTTATATCGGACACTTATCGGCAACTTATCGGCAACTTATCGGCAACTTATCGGCAACCTATCGGCAACTTATCGGCAACTTATCGGCAACTTATCGGCAACTTATCGGCAACTTATCGGCAACTTATCGGCAATTTATCGGCAACTTATCGGCAACTTATCGGCAACTCATCGGCAACATAACGGCAACTTATCGGCAACTTATATCGGCAACTAATCGGCAACTTATAATCAACTTATCGGCAACTTATCGGCAACTTATCGGCAACTTATCGGCAACTTGAGTTGAGTTGAGTTGAGTTGAGTTGAGTTGAGTTGAGTTGAGTTGACTGAGTTGAGTTGAGTTGAGTTGAGTTGAGTTGAGTTGAGTTGAGTTGAGTTGAGTTGACTGAGTTGAGTTGACTGAGTTGAGTTGAGTTGAGTTGAGTTGAGTTGACTGAGTTGAGTTGACTGAGTTGAGTTGAGTTGAGTTGAGTTGAGTTGAGTTGAGTTGAGTTGAGTTGAGTTGAGTTGAGTTGAGGTGAGTTGAGTTGAGTTGAGTTGTGTTGAGTTGAGTTGAGTTGAGTTGAGTTGAGTTGAGTTGAGTGAGTTGAGCTGAGTTGACTGAGTTGAGTTGACTGAGTTGAGTTGAGTTGAGTTGAGTTGAGTTGAGTTGAGTGGATTTGAGTTGAGTTGAGTTGAGTTGAGTTGAGTTGAGTGAGTGAGTTGAGTTGAGTTGAGTTGAGTTGAGTTGATTGAGTTGAGTTGAGTTGAGTTGACTGAGTTGAGTTGACTGAGTTGAGTTGAGTTGAGTTGAGTTGAATTGAGTTGAGCTGAGTTGAGTTGAGTTCAGTTGAGTTCAGTTGAGTTGACTGAGTTGAGTTGACTGAGTTGAGTTGAGTTGAGTTGAGTTGAGTTGAGTTGAGTTGAGTTGAGTTGAGGTGAGTTGAGTTGAGTTGAGTTGTGTTGAGTTGAGTTGAGTTGAGTTGAGTTGAGTTGAGTTGAGTTGAGTGAGTTGAGCTGAGTTGACTGAGTTGAGTTGACTGAGTTGAGTTGAGTTGAGTTGAGTTGAGTTGAGTTGAGTGGATTTGAGTTGAGTTGAGTTGAGTTGAGTTGAGTTGAGTGAGTGAGTTGAGTTGAGTTGAGTTGAGTTGAGTTGATTGAGTTGAGTTGAGTTGAGTTGACTGAGTTGAGTTGACTGAGTTGAGTTGAGTTGAGTTGAGTTGAGTTGAGTTGAGTTGAGCTGAGTTGAGTTGAGTTCAGTTGAGTTCAGTTGAGTTGACTGAGTTGAGTTGACTGAGTTGAGTTGAGTTGAGTTGAGTTGAGTTGAGTTGAGTTGAGTTGAGTTGAGTTGAGTTGACTGAGTTGAGTTGACTGAGTTGAGTTGAGTTGAGTTGAGTTGAGTTGAGTTGAGTTGAGTTGAGTTGAGTGAGTGAGTTGAGTTGAGTTGAGTTGAGTTGAGTTGAGTTGAGTTGAGTTGACTGAGTTGAGTTGACTGAGTTGAGTTGAGTTGAGTTGAGTTGAGTTGAGTTGAGGTGAGGTGAGTTGAGTTGAGTTGAGTTGAGTTGAGTTGAGTTGAGTTGAGTTGAGTTGAGTTGAGTTGAGTTGAGTTGATATCGGCAACTTACCGGCAACTTGTCTGCAACTTGTCGATAACTTATCGGCAAATTATCGGCAACTTATCGGCAACTTATCGGCAACTTATCGGCAACTTATCGGCACCTTATTGGCAAACTATCGGCAACTTATCGGCAATTTATCGGCAACTTATCGGCAACTTATCGGCAACTTATCGGCAACTTATATCGGCAACTTATCGGCAACTTATCGGTAACTTATCGGCAACTTTTCGGCCACTGATCGGCAAATTATCGGCAACTTATTGGCAACTTATCGGCAACTTATCGGCAACTTATAGCGGCAACTTATCGGCAACTTATCGGCAACTTATCGGCAACTTATCTGCAACTTATCGGCAACTTATCGGCAACTCATCGGCAACATAACGGCAACTTATCGGCAACTTATCGGCTTAGCGGGAGCATGGCAGCTTAGCGGCATCTTAGCGGCAGCTTATCAGCAATTTATATCGGCAACTTATCGGCAACTTATCGGCAACTTATCGGCAACTATCGTCAACTTATATCGGACACTTATCGGCAACTTATCGGCAACTTATCGGCAACTTACCGGCAACTTATCGGCAACTTATCGGCAACTTATCGGCAACATAACGGCAACTTATCGGCAACTTATATCGGCAACTTATCGGCAACTTATCATCAACTTATCGGCAACTTATCGGCAACTTATCGGCAACTATCGTCAACTTATATCGGACACTTATCGGCAACTTATCGGCAACTTATCGGCAACTTATCGGCAACTTATCGGCAACTTATCGGCAACTTGAGTTGAGTTGAGTTGAGTTGAGCTGAGTTGAGTTGAGTTGAGTTGAGTTGAGTTGAGTTGAGTTGAGTTGAGTTGAGTTGACTGAGTTGAGTTGACTGAGTTGAGTTGAGTTGAGTTGAGTTGAGTTGAGTTGAGTTGAGTTGAGTTGAGTTGAGTTGAGTTGAGTTGAGTTGACTGAGTTGAGTTGACTGAGTTGAGTTGAGTTGAGTTGAGTTGAGTTGAGTTGAGTTGACTGAGTTGAGTTGACTGAGTTGAGTTGAGTTGAGTTGAGTTGAGTTGAGTTGAGTTGAGTTGAGGTGAGGTGAGGTGAGTTGAGTTGAGTTGAGTTGAGTTGAGTTGAGTTGAGTTGAGTGAGTTGAGTTGAGATGACTGAGTTGAGTTGACTGAGTTGAGTTGAGTTGAGTTGAGTTGAGTTGAGTTGAATTGAGTTCAGTTCAGTTCAGTTCAGTTGAGTTCAGTTGAGTTGACTGAGTTGAGTTGACTGAGTTGAGTTGAGTTGAGTTGAGTTGAGTGGAATTGAGTTGAGTTGAGTTGAGTTGAGTTGAGTTGACTGAGTTGAGTTGACTGAGTTGAGTTGAGTTGAGTTGAGTTGAGTTGAGTTGAGTTGAGGTGAGGTGAGTTGAGTTGAGTTGAGTTGAGTTGAGTTGAGTTGAGTTGAGTTGAGTTGAGTTGAGTTGAGTTGAGTTGATATCGGCAACTTACCGGCAACTTGTCTGCAACTTGTCGATAACTTATCGGCAACTTATCGGCAACTTATCGGCAACTTATCGGCAACTTATCGGCACCTTATTGGCAAACTATCGGCAACTTATCGGCAATTTATCGGCAACTTATCCGCAACTTATCGGCAACTTATCGGCAACTTATATCGGCAACTTATCGGCAACTTATCGGTAACTTATCGGCAACTTTTCGGCCACTGATCGGCAGATTATCGGCAACTTATTGGCAACTTATCGGCAACTTATCGGCAACTTATCTGCAACTTATCGGCAACTTATCGGCAACTCATCGGCAACATAACGGCAACTTATCGGCAACTTATCGGCAACTTATCGGCAACTTATCGGCAGCTTAGCGGCAGCTTTACGGCAGCTTAGCGGTAGCTTGGCGGCAGCTTAGCGGGAGCTTGGCGGCAGCTTAGCGGGAGCTTGGCAGCTTAGCGGCATCTTAGCGGCAGCTTATCAGCAATTTATATCGGCAACTTATCGGCAACTTATCGGCAACTTATCGGCAACTTATCGTCAACTTATATCGGACACTTATCGGCAACTTATCGGCAACTTATCGGCAACTTATCGGCAACTTATCGGCAACTTATCGGCAACTTATCGGCAACTTATCGGCAACTTATCGGCAACTTATCGGCAACTTATCGGATATTCATCGGCAACATAACGGCAACTTATCGGCAACTTATATCGGCAACTTATAGGCAACTTATCATCAACTTATCGGCAACTTATCGGCAACTTATCGGCAACTTATAGGCAACTTATCGGCAACTTGAGTTGAGTTGAGTTGAGTTGAGTTGAGTTGAGTTGAGTTGAGTTGAGTTGAGTTGAGTTGAGTTGACTGAGTTGAGTTGACTGAGTTGAGTTGAGTTGAGTTGAGTTGAGTTTAGTTGAGTTGAGTTGAGTTGAGTTGAGTTGACTGAGTTGAGTTGACTGAGTTGAGTTGAGTTGAGTTGAGTTGAGTTGAGTTGAGTTGAGTTGACTGAGTTGAGTTCAGTTGAGTTGAGTTGAGTTGAGTGGAATTGAGTTGAGTTGAGTTGAGTTGAGTTGAGTTGACTGAGTTGAGTTGACTGAGTTGGGTTGAGTTGAGTTGAGTTGAGTTGAGTTGAGTTGAGGTGAGGTGAGTTGAGTTGAGTTGAGTTGAGTTGAGTTGAGTTGAGTTGAGTTGAGTTGAGTTGAGTTGAGTTGAGTTGAGTTGAGTTGATATCGGAAACTTACCGGCAACTTGTCTGCAACTTGTCGATAACTTATCGGCAACTTATTGGCAACTTATCGGCAACTTATCGGCAACTTATCGGCACCTTATTGGCAAACTATCGGCAACTTATCGGCAATTTATCGGCAACTTATCGGCAACTTATCGGCAACTTATCGGCAACTTATATCGGCAACTTATCGGCAACTTATCGGTAACTTATCGGCAACTTTTCGGCCACTGATCGGCAAATTATCGGCAACTTATTGGCAACTTATCGGCAACTTATCGGCAACTTATAGCGGCAACTTATCGGCAACTTATCTGCAACTTATCGGCAACTTATCGGCAACTCATCGGCAACATAACGGCAACTTATCGGCAACTTATCGGCAACTTATCGGCAACTTATCGGCAGCTTAGCGGCAGCTTTACGGCAGCTTAGCGGTAGCTTGGCGGCAGCTTAGCGGGAGCTTGGCGGCAGCTTAGCGGGAGCTTGGCAGCTTAGCGGCATCTTAGCGGCAGCTTATCAGCAATTTATATCGGCAACTTATCGGCAACTTATCGGCAACTTATCGGCAACTTATCGTCAACTTATATCGGACACTTATCGGCAACTTCTCTGCAACTTATCGGCAACTTATCGGCAACTTATCGGCAACTTATCGGCAACTTATCGGCAACTTATCGGCAACTTATCGGCAACTTATCGGCAACTTATCGGCAATTCATCGGCAACATAACGGCAACTTATCGGCAACTTATATCGGCAACTTATAGGCAACTTATCATCAACTTATCGGCAACTTATCGGCAACTTATCGGCAACTTATCGGCAACTTATCGGCAACTTATCGGCAACTTGAGTTGAGTTGAGTTGAGTTGAGTTGAGTTGAGTTGAGTTAAGTTGACTGAGTTGAGTTGACTGAGTTGAGTTGAGTTGAGTTGAGTTGAGTTGAGTTGAGTTGAGTTGAGTTGAGTTGACTGAGTTGAGTTGACTGAGTTGAGTTGAGTTGAGTTGAGTTGAGTTGAGTTGAGTTGAGTTGACTGAGTTGAGTTGAGTTGAGGTGAGGTGAGTTGAGTTGAGTTGAGTTGAGTTGAGTTGAGTTGAGTTGAGTTGAGTTCAGTTGAGTTGAGTTGATATCGGCAACTTACCGGCAACTTGTCTGCAACTTGTCGATAACTTATCGGCAACTTATCAGCAACTTATCGGCAACTTATCGGCAACTTATCGGCAACTTATCGGCACCTTATTGGCAAACTATCGGCAACTTATCGGCAATTTATCGGCAACTTATCCGCAACTTATCGGCAACTTATCGGCAACTTATATCGGCAACTTATCGGCAACTTATCGGTAACTTATCGGCAACTTTTCGGCCACTGATCGGCAAATTATCGGCAACTTATTGGCAACTTATCGGCAACTTATCGGCAACTTATCTGCAACTTATCGGCAACTTATCGGCAACTCATCGGCAACATAACGGCAACTTATCGGCAACTTATCGGCAACTTATCGGCAACTTATCGGCAGCTTAGCGGCAGCTTTACGGCAGCTTAGCGGTAGCTTGGCGGCAGCTTAGCGGGAGCTTGGCGGCAGCTTAGCGGGAGCTTGGCAGCTTAGCGGCATCTTAGCGGCAGCTTATCAGCAATTTATATCGGCAACTTATCGGCAACTTATCGGCAACTTATCGGCAACTTATCGTCAACTTATATCGGACACATATCGGCAACTTATCGGCAACTTATCGGCAACTTATCGGCAACTTATCGGCAACTTATCGGCAACTTATCGGCAACTTATCGGCAACTTATCGGCAACTTATCGGCAACTTATCGTCAATTCATCGGCAACATAACGGCAACTTATCGGCAACTTATATCGGCAACTTATAGGCAACTTATCATCAACTTATCGGCAACTTATCGGCAACTTATCGGCAACTTATCGGCAACTTATCGGCAACTTGAGTTGAGTTGAGTTGAGTTGAGTTGAGTTGAGTTGAGTTGAGTTGAGTTGAGTTGAGTTGACTGAGTTGAGTTGACTGAGTTGAGTTGAGTTGAGTTGAGTTGAGTTGAGTTGAGTTGAGTTGAGTTGAGTTGACTGAGTTGAGTTGACTGAGTTGAGTTGAGTTGAGTTGAGTTGAGTTGAGTTGAGTTGAGTTGACTGAGTTGAGTTCAGTTGAGTTGAGTTGAGTTGAGTGGAATTGAGTTGAGTTGAGTTGAGTTGAGTTGAGTTGACTGAGTTGAGTTGACTGAGTTGGGTTGAGTTGAGTTGAGTTGAGTTGAGTTGAGTTGAGTTGAGGTGAGGTGAGTTGAGTTGAGTTGAGTTGAGTTGAGTTGAGTTGAGTTGAGTTGAGTTGAGTTGAGTTGAGTTGAGTTAAGTTGAGTTGATATCGGCAACTTACCGGCAACTTGTCTGCAACTTGTCGATAACTTATCGGCAACTTATCGGCAACTTATCGGCAACTTATCGGCAACTTATCGGCACCTTATTGGCAAACTATCGGCAACTTATCGGCAATTTATCGGCAACTTATCGGCAACTTATCGGCAACTTATCGGCAACTTATATCGGCAACTTATCGGCAACTTATCGGTAACTTATCGGCAACTTTTCGGCCACTGATCGGCAAATTATCGGCAACTTATTGGCAACTTATCGGCAACTTATCGGCAACTTATAGCGGCAACTTATCGGCAACTTATCGGCAACTTATCGGCAACTTATCTGCAACTTATCGGCAACTTATCGGCAACTCATCGGCAACATAACGGCAACTTATCGGCAACTTATCGGCAACTTATCGGCAACTTATCGGCAGCTTAGCGGCAGCTTTACGGCAGCTTAGCGGTAGCTTGGCGGCAGCTTAGCGGGAGCTTGGCGGCAGCTTAGCGGGAGCTTGGCAGCTTAGCGGCATCTTAGCGGCAGCTTATCAGCAATTTATATCGGCAACTTATCGGCAACTTATCGGCAACTTATCGGCAACTTATCGTCAACTTATATCGGACACTTATCGGCAACTTCTCTGCAACTTATCGGCAACTTATCGGCAACTTATCGGCAACTTATCGGCAACTTATCGGCAACTTATCGGCAACTTATCGGCAACTTATCGGCAACTTATCGGCAATTCATCGGCAACATAACGGCAACTTATCGGCAACTTATATCGGCAACTTATAGGCAACTTATCATCAACTTATCGGCAACTTATCGGCAACTTATCGGCAACTTATCGGCAACTTATCGGCAACTTGAGTTGAGTTGAGTTGAGTTGAGTTGAGTTGAGTTGAGTTGAGTTGAGTTGAGTTGAGTTGAGTTGACTGAGTTGAGTTGACTGAGTTGAGTTGAGTTGAGTTGAGTTGAGTTGAGTTGAGTTGAGTTGAGTTGAGTTGACTGAGTTGAGTTGACTGAGTTGAGTTGAGTTGAGTTGAGTTGAGTTGAGTTGAGTTGACTGAGTTGAGTTGAGTTGAGTTGAGTTGAGTTGAGTTGAGTTGAGTTGAGTTGAGTTGAGTTGAGTTGAGGTGAGTTGAGTTGAGTTGAGTTGAGTTGAGTTGAGTTGAGTTGAGTTGAGTGAGTTGAGTTGAGGTGACTGAGTTGAGTTGACTGAGTTGAGTTGAGTTGAGTTGAGTTGAGTTGAGTTGAGTTGAGTTGAGTTGAATTGAGTTCAGTTCAGTTCAGTTCAGTTGAGTTGACTGAGTTGAGTTGACTGAGTTGAGTTGAGTTGAGTTGAGTTGAGTGGAATTGAGTTGAGTTGAGTTGAGTTGAGTTGAGTGAGTGAGTGAGTTGAGTTGAGTTGAGTTGAGTTGAGTTGAGTTGAGTTGAGTTGAGTGAGTTGAGTTGAGTTGACTGAGTTGAGTTGACTGAGTTGAGTTGAGTTGAGTTGAGTTGAGTTGAGTTGAGTTGAGTTGACTGAGTTGAGTTGACTGAGTTGAGTTGAGTTGAGTTGAGTTGAGTTGAGTTGACTGAGTTGAGTTGACTGAGTTGAGTTGACTGAGTTGAGTTGAGTTGAGTTGAGTTGAGTTGAGTTGAGTTGAGTTGAGTTGAGTTGAGTTGATTTGAGGTGAGTTGAGTTGAGTTGAGTTGAGTTGAGTTGAGTTGAGTTGAGTTGAGTTGAGTTTAGTGAGTTGAGTTGAGTTGACTGAGTTGAGTTGACTGAGTTGAGTTGAGTTGAGTTGAGTTGAGTTCAGTTCAGTTGAGTTGACTGAGTTGAGTTGACTGAGTTGAGTTGAGTTGAGTTGAGTTGAGTTGAGTTGAGTGGAATTGAGTTGAGTTGAGTTGAGTTGAGTTGAGTTGAGTGAGTGAGTTGAGTTGAGTTGAGTTGAGTTGAGTTGAGTTGAGTTGAGTGAGTTGAGTTGAGTTGACTGAGTTGAGTTGACTGAGTTGAGTTGAGTTGAGTTGAGTTGAGTTGAGTTGAGTTGAGTTGAGTTCAGTTGAGTTGACTGAGTTGAGTTGACTGAGTTGAGTTGAGTTGAGTTGAGTTGAGTTGAGTTGAGTTGAGTGGAGTTGAGTTGAGTCGAGTTGAGTTGAGTTGAGTTGAGTTGAGTGAGTGAGTTGAGTTGAAGTGAGTTGAGTTGAGTTGAGTTGAGTTGACTGAGTTGAGTTGACTGAGTTGAGTTGAGTTGAGTTGAGTTGAGTTGAGTTGAGGTGAGGTGAGTTGAGTTGAGTTGAGTTGAGTTGAGTTGAGTTGAGTTGAGTTGAGTTGAGTTGATATCGGCAATTTACCGGCAACTAATCGGGAACTTTTCGTCAACTTATCGGCAACTTATCGGCAACTTATCGGCAACTTATCGGCAACTTGTCTGCAACTTGTCGATAACTTATCGGCAACTTATCGGCAACTTATCGGCAACTTATCGGCAACTTTCCGGCAACTTATCGGCAACTTATCGGCAACTTATCGGCAACTTATCGGCAACTTATATCTGCAACTCATCGGCAACTTAAAGGCAACTTATCGGCAATTTATCGTCAACATATCGGCAACTTATTGGCAACTTATCGGCAACTTATCGGCAACTTATCGGCAACTTATCGGCAACTTACCGGCAACTTATCGGGAACTTATCGTCAACTTATCGGCAACTTATCGGCAACTTGTCGGCAACTTGTCTGCAACTTGTCGACAACTTATCGGCAACTTATCGGCAACTTATCGGCAACTTATCGGCAACTTATCGGCAACTTATCAGCAACTTATCGGCAACTTATCGGCAACTTATCGGCAGCTTATCGGCCACTTATCGGCAACTTATGGGCAACTTAGGGGCAATTTATCGGCAACTTAGGGGCAACTTATAGGAAACTTATCGTCAACATATCGGCAACTTATTGGCAACTTATCGGCAACTTACCGGCAACATATCGGCAACTTATCGGCAACTTACCGGCAACTTATCGGGAACTTATCGTCAACTTATCGGGAACTTATCGGCAACTTATCATCAACTCATCGGCAACATAACGGCAACTTAACGGCAACATATCTGCAACAAATTGGCAACTTATCGGCAAATTATCGGCAACTTATCGGCAACTTATCGGCAACTCATCTGCAACATAACGGCAACTTATCGGCAACTTTTATCGGCATCTTATCGTCAACTTATCGGCAACTTATATCGGCAACTTTTCAGCAACTTATCGGCAACTTATCGGCCACTTATCGGCAACTTTTCGGCAACTTATCGGCAACTTGACGGCAACTTATCGGCAACTTATTGGCAAACTATCGGCAACTTATCGGCAACTTATCGGCAACTTATCGGCAACTTATCGGCAACTTATCGGCAACTTATATCGGCAACTCATCGGCAACTTATCGGCAACTTATCGGCAACTTATCGGCAACTTATCGGCAACTTATCGTCAACTTATCGGCAACTTATCGGCAACTTATCGGCAACTTATCGGCAACTTATCGGCAGCTTAGCGGCTGCTTTACGGCAGCTTAGCGGTAGCTTGGCGGCAGCTTAGCGGGAGCTTGGCGGCAGCTTAGCGGAGCTTGGCAGCTTGGCGGCATCTTAGCGGCAGCTTATCAGCAATTTATATCGGCAACTTATCGGCAACTTATCGGCAACTTATCGGCAACTTATCGTCAACTTATATCGGACACTTATCGGCAACTTATCGGCAACTTATCGGCAACTTATCGGCAACTTATCGGCAACTTATCGGCAACTTATCGGCAACTTATCGGCAACTTATCGGCAATTTATCGGCAACTTATCGGCAACTTATCGGCAACTCATCGGCAACATAACGGCAACTTATCGGCAACTTATATCGGCAACTTATCGGCAACTTATCATCAACTTACCGGCAACTTATCGGCAACTTATCGGCAACTTATCGGCAACTTATCGGCAACTTGAGTTGAGTTGAGTTGAGTTGAGTTGAGTTGAGTTGAGTTGAGTTGAGTTGAGTTGACTGAGTTGAGTTGACTGAGTTGAGTTGAGTTGAGTTGAGTTGAGTTGACTGAGTTGAGTTGACTGAGTTGAGTTGAGTTGAGTTGAGTTGAGTTGAGTTGAGTTGAGTTGAGTTGAGTTGACTGAGTTGAGTTGACTGAGTTGAGTTGAGTTGAGTTGAGTTGAGTTGAGTTGAGTTGAGTTGAATTGAGGTGAGTTGAGTTGAGTTGAGTTGAGTTGAGTTGAGTTGAGTTGAGTTGAGTTGAGTTGAGATGAGTTGAGTTGAGTTGAGTTGAGTTGAGTGAGTTGAGTTGAGTTGACTGAGTTGAGTTGACTGAGTTGAGTTAGTTGAGTTGAGTTGAGTTGAGTTGAGTTGAGTGGAGTTGAGTTGAGTTCAGTTCAGTTCAGTTGAGTTGACTGAATTGAGTTGACTGAGTTGAGTTGAGTTGAGTTGAGTTGAGCTGAGTTGAGTTGAGTGGAATTGAGTTGAGTTGAGTTGAGTTGAGTGAGTAAGTTGAGTTGAGTTGAGTTGAGTTGAGTTGAGTTGAGTTGAGTTGAGTGAGTTGAGTTGAGTTGACTGAGTTGAGTTGACTGAGTTGAGTTGAGTTGAGTTGAGTTGAGTTGAGCTGAGTTGAGTTGAGTTGAGTTGAGTTCAGTTGAGTTGACTGAGTTGAGTTGACTGAGTTGAGTTGAGTTGAGTTGAGTTGAGTTGAGTGGAGTTGAGTTGAGTTGAGTTGAGTTGAGTTGAGTTGAGTTGAGTTGAGTTGAGTGAGTGAGTTGAGTTGAGTTGAGTTGAGTTGAGTTGAGTTGAGTTGACTGAGTTGCGTTGACTGAGTTGAGTTGAGTTGAGTTGAGTTGAGTTGAGGTGAGTTGAGTTGAGTTGAGTTGAGTTGAGTGAGTGAGTTGAGTTGAGTTGAGTTGAGTTGAGTTGAGTTGAGTTGAGTTGACTGAGTTGCGTTGACTGAGTTGAGTTGAGTTGAGTTGAGTTGAGTTGAGTTGAGTTGAGGTGAGGTGAGGTGAGTTGAGTTGAGTTGAGTTGAGTTGAGTTGAGTTGAGTTGAGTTGAGTTGATATCGGCAACTTGACGGCAACTTATCGGCAACTTATTGGCAAACTATCGGCAACTTTCCGGCAACTTATTGGCAACTTATCGGCAACTTATCGGCAACTTATCGGCAACTTATCGGCAACTTACCGGCAACTTATCGGGAACTTATCGTTAACTTATCGGCAACTTATCGGCAACTTATCGGCAACTTGTCGGCAACTTGTCTGCAACTTGTCGACAACTTATCGGCAACTTATCGGCAACTTATCGACAACTTATCGGCAACTTATCGGCAACTTATCAGCAACTTATCGGCAACTTATCGGCAACTTATCGGCAACATATCGGCAGCTTATCGGCCACTTATCAGCAACTTATCGGCAACTTATCGGCAACTTATCGGCAACATATCGGCAGCTTATCGGCCACTTATCGGCAACTTATCGGCAACATATCGGCAACTTATCGGCAACTTACCGGCAACTTATCGGGAACTTATCGTCAACTTATCGGCAACTTATCGGCAACTTATCGGCAACTCATCGGCAACATAAGGGCAACTTAACGGCAACATATCTGCAACAAATTGGCAACTTATCGGCAACTTATCGGCAACTTATCGGCAACTTATCGGCAACTCATCGGCAACATAACGGCAACTTATCGGCAACTTATATCGGCATCTTATCGTCAACTTATCGGCAACTTATCGTCAACTTATCGGCAACTTATTGGCAACTTATCGGCAACTTATCGGCAACTTATCGGCAGCTTAGCGGCAGCTTTACGGCAACTTATCGGCAACTTATTGGCAAACTATCGGCAACTTATCGGCAACTTATCGGCAACTTATCGGCAACTTATCGGCAACTTATCGGCAACTTATATCGGCAACTCATCGGCAACTAATCGGCAACTTATCGGCAACTTATCGGCAACTTATCGGCAACTTATCGGCAACTTATCGTCAACTTATCGGCAACTTATCGGCAACTTATCGGCAACTTATCGGCAACTTATCGGCAGCTTAGCGGCAGCTTTACGGCAGCTTAGCGGTAGCTTGGCGGCAGCTTAGCGGGAGCTTGGCGGCAGCTTAGCGGGAGCTTGGCAGCTTAGCGGCATCTTAGCGGCAGCTTATCAGCAATTTATATCGGCAACTTATCGGCAACTTATCGGCAACTTATCGTCAACTTATATCGGACACTTATCGGCAACTTATCGGCAACTTATCGGCAACTTATCGGCAACTTATCGGCAACTTATCGGCAACTTATCGGCAACTTATCGGCAACTTATCGGCAACTTATCGGCAACTTATCGGCAACTCCTCGGCAACATAACGGCAACTTATCGGCAACTTATATCGGCAACTTATCGGCAACTTATCATCAACTTATCGGCAACTTATCGGCAACTTATCGGCAACTTATCGGCAACTTATCGGCAACTTGAGTTGAGTTGAGTTGAGTTGAGTTGAGTTGAGTTGAGTTGAGTTGAGTTGAGTTGAGTTGAGTTGAGTTGACTGAGTTGAGTTGACTGAGTTGAGTTGAGTTGAGTTGAGTTGAGTTGAGTTGAGTTGAGTTGACTGAGTTAAGTTGACTGAGTTGAGTTGAGTTGAGTTGAGTTGAGTTGAGTTGAGTTGAGTTGAGTTGACTGAGTTGAGTTGACTGAGTTGAGTTGAGTTGAGTTGAGTTGAGTTGAGTTGAGTTGAGTTGAGTTGAGTTGAGGTGAGTTGAGTTGAGTTGAGTTGAGTTGAGTTGAGTTGAGTTGAGTTGAGTGAGTTGAGTTGAGATGACTGAGTTGAGTTGACTGAGTTGAGTTCAGTTCAGTTCAGTTCAGTTCAGTTCAGTTGAGTGTACTGAGTTGAGTTGACTGAGTTGAGTTGAGTTGAGTTGAGTTGAGTTGAGTTGAGTTGACTGAGTTGCGTTGACTGAGTTGAGTTGAGTTGAGTTGAGTTGAGTTGAGGTGAGTTGAGTTGAGTTGAGTTGAGTTGAGTTGAGTGAGTGAGTTGAGTTGAGTTGAGTTGAGTTGAGTTGAGTTGAGTTGAGTTGACTGAGTTGCGTTGACTGAGTTGAGTTGAGTTGAGTTGAGTTGAGTTGAGTTGAGTTGAGGTGAGGTGAGGTGAGTTGAGTTGAGTTGAGTTGAGTTGAGTTGAGTTGAGTTGAGTTGAGTTGAGTTGATATCGGCAACTTACCGGCAACTAATCGGGAACTTTTCGTCAACTTATCGGCAACTTATCGGCAACTTATCGGCAACTTATCGGCAACTTGTCTGCAACTTGTCGATAACTTATCGGCAACTTATCGGCAACTTATCGGCAACTTATCGGCAACTTATCGGCAACTTATCGGCACCTTATTGGCAAACTATCGGCAACTTATCGGCAATTTATCGGCAACTTATCGGCAACTTATCGGCAACTTATCAGCAACTTATATCGGCAACTTATCGGCAACTTATCGGTAACTTATCGGCAACTTTTCGGCCACTGATCGGCAACTTATCGGCAACTTATTGGCAACTTATCGGCAACTTATCGGCAACTTATAGCGGCAACTTATCGGCAACTTATCGGCAACTTATCGGCAACTTATCTGCAACTTATCGGCAACTTATCGGCAACTCATCGGCAACATAACGGCAACTTATCGGCAACTTATATCGGCAACTTATCGGCAACTTATATCGGCAAATTTTCAGCAACTTATCGGCAACTTATCGGCCACTTATCGGCAACTTGTCGGCAACTTATCGGCAACTTATCGGCAACTTATATCGGCAACTTTTCAGCAACTTATCGGCAACTTATCGGCCACTTATCGGCAACTTGTCGGCAACTTATCGGCAACTTTTGGGCAACTTATCGGCAACTTTTGGGCAACTTATCGGCAACTTATCGGCAACTTATCGGCAACTTATCAGCAACTTATCGGCAACTTATCGGCAAATTATCGGCAACTTATCGGCAGCTTATCGGCCACTTATCGGTAACTTATCGGCAACTTATCGGCAACTTATCAGCAACTTATCGGCAACTTATCGGCAACTTATCGGCAACTTATCGGCATCTTATCGGCCACTTATCGGCAACGTATGGGCAACTTAGGGGCAACTTATCGGCAACTTAGGGGCAACTTAACGGCAACTTATCGTCAACATATCGGCAACTTATTGGCATCTTATCGGCAACTTATCGGCAACTTATCGGCAACTTATCGGCAACTTACCGGCAACTTATCGGGAACTTATCGTCAACTTATCGGCAACTTATCGGCAACTTATCGGCAACTTATCGGCAACTTGTCTGCAACTTGTTGACAACTTATCGGCAACTTATCGGCAACTTATCGGCAACTTATCGGCAACTTATCGGCAACTTATCAGCAACTTATCGGCAACTTATCGGCAACTTATCGGCAACTTATCGGCAGCTTATCGGCCACTTATCGGCAACTTATGGGCAACTTAGGGGCAACTTATCGGGAACTTAGGGGCAACTTATCGGCAACTTATCGTCAACATATCGGCAACTTATTGCCAACTTATCGGCAACTTATCGGCAACTTATCGGCAACTTATCGGCAACTTACCGGCAACTTATCGGGAACTTATCGTCAACTTATCGGCAACTTGTCGGCAACTCATCGGCAAAATAACGGCAACTTAACGGCAACTTATCGGCAACTTATCGGCAACTTATCGGCAACTTATCGGCAACTCATCGGCAACATAACGGCAGCTTATCGGCCACTTATCGGCAACTTATGGGCAACTTAGGGGCAACTTATCGGCAACTTAGGGGCAACTTATCGGCAACTTATCGTCAACATATCGGCAACTTCTTGGCAACTTATCGGCAACTTATCGGCAACATTTCGGCAACATAACGGCAACTTAACGGCAACTTATCTGCAAGTTATTGGCAACTTATCGGCAACTTATCGGCAACTTATCGGCAACTTATCGGCAACTCATCGGCAACATAACGGCAACTTATCGGCAACTTATATCGGCAACTTATCGTCAACTTATCGGCAACTTATATCGGCAACTTTTCAGCAACTTATCGGCCACTTATCGGCCACTTATCGGCAACTTTTCGGCAACTTATCGGCAACTTGACGGCAACTTATCGGCAACTTATTGGCAAACTATCGGCAACTTTCCGGCAACTTATCGGCAACTTATCGGCAACTTATCGGCAACTTATCGGCAACTTATATCGGCAACTCATCGGCAACTTAGGGGAAACTTATCGGCAACTTATCGTCAACATATCGGCAACTTATTGGCAACTTATCGGCAACTTATCGGCAACTTATCGGCAACTTATCGGCAACTTACCGGCAACTTATCGGGAACTTATCGTTAACTTATCGGCAACTTATCGGCAACTTATCGGCAACTTGTCGGCAACTTGTCTGCAACTTGTCGACAACTTATCGGCAACTTATCGGCAACTTATCGACAACTTATCGGCAACTTATCGGCAACTTATCAGCAACTTATCGGCAACTTATCGGCAACTTATCGGCAACATATCGGCAGCTTATCGGCCACTTATCAGCAACTTATCGGCAACATATCGGCAACTTATCGGCAACATATCGGCAGCTTATCGGCCACTTATCGGCAACTTATAGGCAACTTAGGGGCAACTTATCGGCAACTTAGGGGCAACTTATCGGCAACTTATCGTCAACATATCGGCAACTTATTGGCAACTTATCGGCAACTTATCGGCAACATATCGGCAACTTATCGGCAACTTACCGGCAACTTATCGGGAACTTATCGTCAACTTATCGGCAACTTATCGGCAACTTATCGGCAACTCATCGGCAACATAAGGGCAACTTAACGGCAACATATCTGCAACAAATTGGCAACTTATCGGCAACTTATCGGCAACTTATCGGCAACTTATCGGCAACTCATCGGCAACATAACGGCAACTTATCGGCAACTTATATCGGCATCTTATCGTCAACTTATCGGCAACTTATCGTCAACTTATCGGCAACTTATTGGCAACTTATCGGCAACTTATCGGCAACTTATCGGCAGCTTAGCGGCAGCTTTACGGCAACTTATCGGCAACTTATTGGCAAACTATCGGCAACTTATCGGCAACTTATCGGCAACTTATCGGCAACTTATCGGCAACTTATCGGCAACTTATCGGCAACTTATATCGGCAACTCATCGGCAACTAATCGGCAACTTAACGGCAACTTATCGGCAACTTATCGGCAACTTATCGGCAACTTATCGTCAACTTATCGGCAACTTATCGGCAACTTATCGGCAACTTATCGGCAACTTATCGGCAGCTTAGCGGCAGCTTTACGGCAGCTTAGCGGTAGCTTGGCGGCAGCTTAGCGGGAGCTTGGCGGCAGCTTAGCGGGAGCTTGGCAGCTTAGCGGCATCTTAGCGGCAGCTTATCAGCAATTTATATCGGCAACTTATCGGCAACTTATCGGCAACTTATCGTCAACTTATATCGGACACTTATCGGCAACTTATCGGCAACTTATCGGCAACTTATCGGCAACTTATCGGCAACTTATCGGCAACTTATCGGCAACTTATCGGCAACTTATCGGCAACTTATCGGCAACTTATCGGCAACTCCTCGGCAACATAACGGCAACTTATCGGCAACTTATATCGGCAACTTATCGGCAACTTATCATCAACTTATCGGCAACTTATCGGCAACTTATCGGCAACTTATCGGCAACTTATCGGCAACTTGAGTTGAGTTGAGTTGAGTTGAGTTGAGTTGAGTTGAGTTGAGTTGAGTTGAGTTGAGTTGAGTTGAGTTGACTGAGTTGAGTTGACTGAGTTGAGTTGAGTTGAGTTGAGTTGAGTTGAGTTGAGTTGAGTTGAGTTGACTGAGTTAAGTTGACTGAGTTGAGTTGAGTTGAGTTGAGTTGAGTTGAGTTGAGTTGAGTTGAGTTGACTGAGTTGAGTTGACTGAGTTGAGTTGAGTTGAGTTGAGTTGAGTTGAGTTGAGTTGAGTTGAGTTGAGGTGAGTTGAGTTGAGTTGAGTTGAGTTGAGTTGAGTTGAGTTGAGTTGAGTTGAGTGAGTTGAGTTGAGATGACTGAGTTGAGTTGACTGAGTTGAGTTGAGTTGAGTTGAGTTGAGTTGAGTTGAGTTGAGTTGAGTTCAGTTCAGTTCAGTTCAGTTCAGTTCAGTTGAGTGTACTGAGTTGAGTTGACTGAGTTGAGTTGAGTTGAGTTGAGTTGAGTGGAATGAGTTGAGTTGAGTTGAGTTGAGTGAGTGAGTGAGTTGAGTTGAGTTGAGTTGAGTTGAGTTGAGTTGAGTTGAGTTGAGTGAGTTGAGTTGAGTTGACTGAGTTGAGTTGACTGAGTTGAGTTGAGTTGAGTTGAGTTGAGTTGAGTTGACTCAGTTGAGTTGACTGAGTTGAGTTGAGTTGAGTTGAGTTGAGTTGAGTTGAGTTGACTGAGTTGAGTTGACTGAGTTGAGTTGAGTTGAGTTGAGTTGATTTGAGTTGAGTTGAGTTGAGTTGAGTTGAGTTGAGTTGAGTTGAGTTGAGGTGAGTTGAGTTGAGTTGAGCTGAGTTTAGTTGAGTTGAGTTGAGTTGAGTTGAGTTGAGTTGAGTTGAGTTGAGTTTAGTGAGTTGAGTTGAGTTGAGTTGACTGAGTTGAGTTGACTGAGTTGAGTTGAGTTGAGTTGAGTTGAGTTGAGTTCAGTTCAGTTCAGTTCAGTTCAGTTGAGTTGACTGAGTTGAGTTGACTGAGTTGAGTTGAGTTGAGTTGAGTTGAGTGGAATTGAGTTGAGTTGAGTTGAGTTGAGTGAGTTTAGTTGAGTTGAGTTGAGTTGAGTTGAGTTGAGTTAAGTTGAGTTGAGTGAGTTGAGTTGAGTTGACTGAGTTGAGTTGACTGAGTTGAGTTGAGTTGAGTTGAGTTGAGTTCAGTTGAGTTGACTGAGTGGAGTTGACTGAGTTGAGTTGAGTTGAGTTGAGTTGAGTTGAGTGGAGTTGAGTTGAGTTGAGTTGAGTTGAGTTGAGTTGAGTTGAGTTGAGTTGAGTGAGTTGAGTTGAGTTGAGTTGAGTTGAGTTGACTGAGTTGCGTTGACTGAGTTGAGTTGAGTTGAGTTGAGTTGAGTTGAGTTGAGTTGAGTTGAGGTGAGGTGAGGTGAGTTGAGTTGAGTTGAGTTGAGTTGAGTTGAGTTGGGTTGAGTTGATATCGGCAACTTACCGGCAACTAATCGGGAACTTTTCGTCAACTTATCGGCAACTTATCGGCAACTTATCGGCAACTTATCGGCAACTTGTCTGCAACTTGTCGATAACTTATCGGCAACTTATCGGCAACTTATCGGCAACTTATCGGCAACTTATCGGCAACTTATCGGCACCTTATTGGCAAACTATCGGCAACTTATCGGCAATTTATCGGCAACTTATCGGCAACTTATCGGCAACTTATCAGCAACTTATATCGGCAACTTATCGGCAACTTATCGGTAACTTATCGGCAACTTTTCGGCCACTGATCGGCAACTTATCGGCAACTTATTGGCAACTTATCGGCAACTTATCGGCAACTTATAGCGGCAACTTATCGGCAACTTATCGGCAACTTATCGGCAACTTATCTGCAACTTATCGGCAACTTATCGGCAACTCATCGGCAACATAACGGCAACTTATCGGCAACTTATATCGGCAACTTATCGGCAACTTATATCGGCAAATTTTCAGCAACTTATCGGCAACTTATCGGCCACTTATCGGCAACTTGTCGGCAACTTATCGGCAACTTATCGGCAACTTATATCGGCAACTTTTCAGCAACTTATCGGCAACTTATCGGCCACTTATCGGCAACTTGTCGGCAACTTATCGGCAACTTTTGGGCAACTTATCGGCAACTTTTGGGCAACTTATCGGCAACTTAACGGCAACTTATCGGCAACTTATCAGCAACTTATCGGCAACTTATCGGCAAATTATCGGCAACTTATCGGCAGCTTATCGGCCACTTATCGGTAACTTATCGGCAACTTATCGGCAACTTATCAGCAACTTATCGGCAACTTATCGGCAACTTATCGGCAACTTATCGGCATCTTATCGGCCACTTATCGGCAACGTATGGGCAACTTAGGGGCAACTTATCGGCAACTTAGGGGCAACTTAACGGCAACTTATCGTCAACATATCGGCAACTTATTGGCATCTTATCGGCAACTTATCGGCAACTTATCGGCAACTTATCGGCAACTTACCGGCAACTTATCGGGAACTTATCGTCAACTTATCGGCAACCTATCGGCAACTTATCGGCAACTTATCGGCAACTTGTCTGCAACTTGTTGACAACTTATCGGCAACTTATCGGCAACTTATCGGCAACTTATCGGCAACTTATCGGCAACTTATCAGCAACTTATCGGCAACTTATCGGCAACTTATCGGCAACTTATCGGCAGCTTATCGGCCACTTATCGGCAACTTATGGGCAACTTAGGGGCAACTTATCGGGAACTTAGGGGCAACTTATCGGCAACTTATCGTCAACATATCGGCAACTTATTGCCAACTTATCGGCAACTTATCGGCAACTTATCGGCAACTTATCGGCAACTTACCGGCAACTTATCGGGAACTTATCGTCAACTTATCGGCAACTTGTCGGCAACTCATCGGCAAAATAACGGCAACTTAACGGCAACTTATCGGCAACTTATCGGCAACTTATCGGCAACTTATCGGCAACTCATCGGCAACATAACGGCAGCTTATCGGCCACTTATCGGCAACTTATGGGCAACTTAGGGGCAACTTATCGGCAACTTAGGGGCAACTTATCGGCAACTTATCGTCAACATATCGGCAACTTCTTGGCAACTTATCGGCAACTTATCGGCAACATTTCGGCAACATAACGGCAACTTAACGTCAACTTATCTGCAAGTTATTGGCAACTTATCGGCAAGTTATCGGCAACTTATCGGCAACTTATCGGCAACTCATCGGCAACATAACGGCAACTTATCGGCAACTTATATCGGCAACTTATCGTCAACTTATCGGCAACTTATATCGGCAACTTTTCAGCAACTTATCGGCCACTTATCGGCCACTTATCGGCAACTTTTCGGCAACTTATCGGCAACTTGACGGCAACTTATCGGCAACTTATTGGCAAACTATCGGCAACTTTCCGGCAACTTATCGGCAACTTATCGGCAACTTATCGGCAACTTATCGGCAACTTATATCGGCAACTCATCGGCAACTTAGGGGAAACTTATCGGCAACTTATCGTCAACATATCGGCAACTTATTGGCAACTTATCGGCAACTTATCGGCAACTTATCGGCAACTTATCGGCAACTTACCGGCAACTTATCGGGAACTTATCGTTAACTTATCGGCAACTTATCGGCAACTTATCGGCAACTTGTCGGCAACTTGTCTGCAACTTGTCGACAACTTATCGGCAACTTATCGGCAACTTATCGACAACTTATCGGCAACTTATCGGCAACTTATCAGCAACTTATCGGCAACTTATCGGCAACTTATCGGCAACATATCGGCAGCTTATCGGCCACTTATCAGCAACTTATCGGCAACTTATCGGCAACTTATCGGCAACATATCGGCAGCTTATCGGCCACTTATCGGCAACTTATAGGCAACTTAGGGGCAACTTATCGGCAACTTAGGGGCAACTTATCGGCAACTTATCGTCAACATATCGGCAACTTATTGGCAACTTATCGGCAACTTATCGGCAACATATCGGCAACTTATCGGCAACTTACCGGCAACTTATCGGGAACTTATCGTCAACTTATCGGCAACTTATCGGCAACTTATCGGCAACTTATCGGCAACTCATCGGCAACATAACGGCAACTTATCGGCAACTTATATCGGCATCTTATCGTCAACTTATCGGCAACTTATCGTCAACTTATCGGCAACTTATTGGCAACTTATCGGCAACTTATTGGCAACTTATCGGCAGCTTAGCGGCAGCTTTACGGCAACTTATCGGCAACTTATTGGCAAACTATCGGCAACTTATCGGCAACTTATCGGCAACTTATCGGCAACTTATCGGCAACTTATCGGCAACTTATATCGGCAACTCATCGGCAACTAATCGGCAACTTATCGGCAACTTATCGGCAACTTATCGGCAACTTATCGGCAACTTATCGTCAACTTATCGGCAACTTATCGGCAACTTATCGGCAACTTATCGGCAACTTATCGGCAGCTTAGCGGCAGCTTTACGGCAGCTTAGCGGTAGCTTGGCGGCAGCTTAGCGGGAGCTTGGCGGCAGCTTAGCGGGAGCTTGGCAGCTTAGCGGCATCTTAGCGGCAGCTCATCAGCAATTTATATCGGCAACTTATCGGCAACTTATCGGCAACTTATCGTCAACTTATATCGGACACTTATCGGCAACTTATCGGCAACTTATCGGCAACTTATCGGCAACTTATCGGCAACTTATCGGCAACTTATCGGCAACTTATCGGCAACTTATCGGCAACTTATCGGCAACTTATCGGCAACTCCTCGGCAACATAACGGCAACTTATCGGCAACTTATATCGGCAACTTATCGGCAACTTATCATCAACTTATCGGCAACTTATCGGCAACTTATCGGCAACTTATCGGCAACTTATCGGCAACTTGAGTTGAGTTGAGTTGAGTTGAGTTGAGTTGAGTTGAGTTGAGTTGAGTTGAGTTGAGTTGACTGAGTTGAGTTGACTGAGTTGAGTTGAGTTGAGTTGAGTTGAGTTGAGTTGAGTTGAGTTGAGTTGACTGAGTTAAGTTGACTGAGTTGAGTTGAGTTGAGTTGAGTTGAGTTGAGTTGAGTTGAGTTGACTGAGTTGAGTTGACTGAGTTGAGTTGAGTTGAGTTGAGTTGAGTTGAGTTGAGTTGAGTTGAGTTGAGGTGAGTTGAGTTGAGTTGAGTTGAGTTGAGTTGAGTTGAGTTGAGTTGAGTGAGTTGAGTTGAGATGACTGAGTTGAGTTGACTGAGTTGAGTTGAGTTGAGTTGAGTTGAGTTGAGTTGAGTTGAGTTCAGTTCAGTTCAGTTCAGTTCAGTTCAGTTCAGTTGAGTGTACTGAGTTGAGTTGACTGAGTTGAGTTGAGTTGAGTTGAGTTGAGTTGAGTGGAATGAGTTGAGTTGAGTTGAGTTGAGTGAGTGAGTGAGTTGAGTTGAGTTGAGTTGAGTTGAGTTGAGTTGAGTTGAGTGAGTTGAGTTGAGTTGACTGAGTTGAGTTGACTGAGTTGAGTTGAGTTGAGTTGAGTTGAGTTGAGTTGAGTTGACTCAGTTGAGTTGACTGAGTTGAGTTGAGTTGAGTTGAGTTGAGTTGAGTTGACTGAGTTGAGTTGACTGAGTTCAGTTGAGTTGAGTTGAGTTGATTTGAGTTGAGTTGAGTTGAGTTGAGTTGAGTTGAGTTGAGGTGAGTTGAGTTGAGTTGAGCTGAGTTTAGTTGAGTTGAGTTGAGTTGAGTTGAGTTGAGTTGAGTTGAGTTGAGTTTAGTGAGTTGAGTTGAGTTGAGTTGACTGAGTTGAGTTGACTGAGTTGAGTTGAGTTGAGTTAAGTTGAGTTAAGTTGAGTTGAGTTCAGTTCAGTTCAGTTCAGTTCAGTTGAGTTGACTGAGTTGAGTTGACTGAGTTGAGTTGAGTTGAGTTGAGTTGAGTGGAATTGAGTTGAGTTGAGTTGAGTTGAGTGAGTTGAGTTGAGTTGAGTTGAGTTGAGTTGAGTTAAGTTGAGTTGAGTGAGTTGAGTTGAGTTGACTGAGTTGAGTTGACTGAGTTGAGTTGAGTTGAGTTGAGTTGAGTTCAGTTGAGTTGACTGAGTGGAGTTGACTGAGTTGAGTTGAGTTGAGTTGAGTTGAGTTGAGTGGAGTTGAGTTGAGTTGAGTTGAGTTGAGTTGAGTTGAGTTGAGTTGAGTTGAGTTGAGTGAGTTGAGTTGAGTTGAGTTGAGTTGAGTTGAGTTGACTGAGTTGAGTTGACTGAGTTGAGTTGAGTTGGGTTGAGTTGAGTTGAGTTGAGGTGAGGTGAGTTGAGTTGAGTTGAGTTGAGTTGAGTTGAGTTGAGTTGAGTTGAGTTGAGTTGATATCGGCAACTTACCGGCAACTAATCGGGAACTTTTCGTCAACTTATCGGCAACTTATCGGCAACTTATCGGCAACTTATCGGCAACTTGTCTGCAACTTGTCGCTAACTTATCGGCAACTTATCGGCAACTTATCGGCAACTTATCGGCAACTATCCGGCAACTTATCGGCAACTTATCGGCAACTTATCGGCAACTTATCGGCAACTTATATCGGCAACTCATCGGCAACTTAGGGGCAACTTATCGGCAACTTATCGTCAACATATCGGCAACTTATTGGCAACGTATCGGCAACTTATCGGGAACTTATCGGCAACTTATCGGCAACTTACCGGCAACTTTTCGGGATCTTATCGTCAACTTATCGGCAACTTATCGGCAACTTATCGGCAACTTATCGGCAACTTATCGGCAACTTATCTGCAACTTTTCGTCAACTTATCGGCAACTTATATCGGCAACTTTTCAGCAACTTATCGGCCACTTATCGGCCACTTATCGGCAACTTTTCGGCAACTTATCGGCAACTTGACGGCAACTTATCGGCAACTTATTGGCAAACTATCGGCAACTTTCCGGCAACTTATCGGCAACTTATCGGCAACTTATCGGCAACTTATCAGCAACTTATATCGGCAACTCATCGGCAACTTAGGGGCAACTTATCGGCAACTTATCGTCAACATATCGGCAACTTATTGGCAACTTATCGGCAACTTATCGGCAACTTATCGGCAACTTTTCGGCAACTTACCGGCAACTTATCGGGAACTTATCGTCAACTTATCGGCAACTTATCGGCAACTTATCGGCAATTTGTCGGCAACTTGTCTGCAACTTGTCGACAACTTATCGGCAACTTATCGGCAACTTATCGGCAACTTATCGGCAACATATCGGCTACTTATCAGCGACTTATCGGCAACTTATCGGCAACTTATCGGCAACTTATCGGCAGCTTATCGGCCACTTATCGGCAACTTATGGGCAACTTAGGGGCAACTTATCGGCAACTTAGGGGCAACTTATCGGCAACTTATCGTCAACATAACGGCAACTTATTGGCAACTTATCGGCAACTTATCGGCAACATATCGGCAACTTATCGGCAACTCATCGGCAACATAACGGCAACTTATCGGCAACTTATATCGGCATCTTATCGTCAACTTATCGGCAACTTATATCGGCAACTTTTCAGCAACTTATCGGCAACTTATCGGCCACTTATCGGCAACTTTTCGGCAACTTATCGGCAACTTGACGGCAACTTATCGGCAACTTATTGGCAAACTATCGGCAACTTATCGGCAACTTATCGGCAACTTATCGGCAACTTATCGGCAGCTTAGCGGCAGCTTTACGGCAACATATCGGCAACTTATTGGCAAACTATCGGCAACTTATCGGCAACTTATCGGCAACTTATCGGCAACTTATCGGCAACTTATCGGCAACTTATCGGCAACTTTTATCGGCAACTCATCGGCAACTTATCGGCAACTTATCGGCAACTTATCGGCAACTTAACGGCAACTTATCGGCAACTTATCGTCAACTTATCGGCAACTTATCGGCAACTTATCGGCAACTTATCGGCAACTTATCGGCAGCGTAGCGGCAGCTTTACGGCAGCTTAGCGGTAGCTTGGCGGCAGCTTAGCGGGAGCTTGGTGGCAGCTTGGCGGGAGCTTGGCAGCTTAGCGGCATCTTAGCGGCAGCTTATCAGCAATTTATATTGGCAACTTATCGGCAACTTATCGGCAACCTATCGGCAACTTATCGTCAACTTATATCGGACACTTATCGGCAACTTATCGGCAACTTATCGGCAACTTATTGGCAACTTATCGGCAACTTATCGGCAACTTATCGGCAACTTATCGGCAACTTATCGGCAACTTATCGGCAACTTATCGGCAACTTATCGGCAACTCATCGGCAACATAACGGCAACTTATCGGCATCTTATATCGGCAACTTATCGGCAACTTATCATCAACTTATCGGCAACTTATCGGCAACTTATCGGCAACTTATCGGCAACTTGAGTTGAGTTGAGTTGAGTTGAGTTGAGTTGAGTTGAGTTGAGTTGAGTTGAGTTGAGTTGACTGAGTTGAGTTGACTGAGTTGAGTTGAGTTGAGTTGAGTTGAGTTGAGTTGAGTTGAGTTGAGTTGAGTTGAGTTGACTGAGTTGAGTTGACTGAGTTGAGTTGAGTTGAGTTGAGTTGAGTTGAGTTGAGTTGAGTTGACTGAGTTGAGTTGACTGAGTTGAGTTGAGTTGAGTTGAGTTGAGTTGAGTTGAGTTGAGGTGAGTTGAGTTGAGTTGAGTTGAGTTGAGTTGAGTGTAGTTGAGTTGAGTTGAGTGAGTTGAGTTGAGATGACTGAGTTGAGTTGACTGAGTTGAGTTGAGTTGAGTTGAGTTGAGTTGAGATGAGTTGAGTTGAGTTCAGTTCAGTTCAGTTCAGTTCAGTTGAGTTGACTGAGTTGCGTTGACTGAGTTGAGTTGAGTTGAGTTGAGTTGAGTGGAATTGAGTTGAGTTGAGTTGAGTTGAGTGAGTGAGTGAGTGAGTTGAGTTGAGTTGAGTTGAGTTGAGTTGAGTTGAGTTGAGTTGAGTGAGTTGAGTTGAGTTGACTGAGTCGAGTTGACTGAGTTGAGTTGAGTTGAGTTGAGTTGAGTTGAGTTGAGTTGAGATGAGTTGAGTTGACTGAGTTGAGTTGACTGAGTTGAGTTGAGTTGAGTTGAGTTGAGTTGAGTTGAGTTGAGTTGAGTTGAGTTGAGTTGACTGAGTTGAGTTGACTGAGTTGAGTTGAGTTGAGTTGAGTTGAGTTGAGTTGAGGTGAGTTGAGTTGAGTTGAGTTGAGTTGAGTTGAGATGAGTTGAGTTGAGTTGAGTTGAGTTGAGTTGAGTTTAGTGAGTTGATTTGACTGAGTTGAGTTGAGTTGAGTTGAGTTGAGTTGAGTTGAGTTGAGTTCAGTTCAGTTCAGTTCAGTTGAGTTGACTGAGTTGAGTTGACTGAGTTGAGTTGAGTTGAGTTGAGTTGAGTTGAGTGGAATTGAGTTGAGTTGACTTGAGTTGAGTTGAGTTGAGTGAGCGAGTTGAGTTGAGTTGAGTTGAGTTGAGTTGAGTTGAGTTGAGTTGAGTTGAGTTGAGTTGAGTTGAGTTGAGTTGAGTTGAGTGAGTTGAGTTGAGTTGACTGAGTTGAGTTGACTGAGTTGAGTTGAGTTGAGTTGAGTTGAGTTGAGTTGACTTAGTTGAGTTGACTGAGTTGAGTTGAGTTGAGTTGAGTGGAGTTGAGTTGAGTTGAGTTGAGTTGAGTTGAGTTGAGTTGAGTTGAGTTGAGTTGATTTGAGTTGAGTTGAGTTGAGTTGAGTTGAGTTGAGTTGAGGTGAGTTGAGTTGAGTTGAGCTGAGTTTAGTTGAGTTGAGTTGAGTTGAGTTGAGTTGAGTTGAGTTGAGTTGAGTTTAGTGAGTTGAGTTGAGTTGAGTTGACTGAGTTGAGTTGACTGAGTTGAGTTGAGTTGAGTTGAGTTGAGTTGAGTTCAGTTCAGTTCAGTTCAGTTCAGTTGAGTTGACTGAGTTGAGTTGACTGAGTTGAGTTGAGTTGAGTTGAGTTGAGTGGAATTGAGTTGAGTTGAGTTGAGTTGAGTGAGTTGAGTTGAGTTGAGTTGAGTTGAGTTGAGTTAAGTTGAGTTGAGTGAGTTGAGTTGAGTTGACTGAGTTGAGTTGACTGAGTTGAGTTGAGTTGAGTTGAGTTGAGTTCAGTTGAGTTGACTGAGTGGAGTTGACTGAGTTGAGTTGAGTTGAGTTGAGTTGAGTTGAGTGGAGTTGAGTTGAGTTGAGTTGAGTTGAGTTGAGTTGAGTTGAGTTGAGTTGAGTGAGTTGAGTTGAGTTGAGTTGAGTTGAGTTGAGTTGACTGAGTTGCGTTGACTGAGTTGAGTTGAGTTGAGTTGAGTTGAGTTGAGTTGAGTTGAGTTGAGGTGAGGTGAGGTGAGTTGAGTTGAGTTGAGTTGAGTTGAGTTGAGTTGAGTTGAGTTGATATCGGCAACTTACCGGCAACTAATCGGGAACTTTTCGTCAACTTATCGGCAACTTATCGGCAACTTATCGGCAACTTATCGGCAACTTGTCTGCAACTTGTCGATAACTTATCGGCAACTTATCGGCAACTTATCGGCAACTTATCGGCAACTTATCGGCAACTTATCGGCACCTTATTGGCAAACTATCGGCAACTTATCGGCAATTTATCGGCAACTTATCGGCAACTTATCGGCAACTTATCAGCAACTTATATCGGCAACTTATCGGCAACTTATCGGTAACTTATCGGCAACTTTTCGGCCACTGATCGGCAACTTATCGGCAACTTATTGGCAACTTATCGGCAACTTATCGGCAACTTATAGCGGCAACTTATCGGCAACTTATCGGCAACTTATCGGCAACTTATCTGCAACTTATCGGCAACTTATCGGCAACTCATCGGCAACATAACGGCAACTTATCGGCAACTTATATCGGCAACTTATCGGCAACTTATATCGGCAAATTTTCAGCAACTTATCGGCAACTTATCGGCCACTTATCGGCAACTTGTCGGCAACTTATCGGCAACTTATCGGCAACTTATATCGGCAACTTTTCAGCAACTTATCGGCAACTTATCGGCCACTTATCGGCAACTTGTCGGCAACTTATCGGCAACTTTTGGGCAACTTATCGGCAACTTTTGGGCAACTTATCGGCAACTTAACGGCAACTTATCGGCAACTTATCAGCAACTTATCGGCAACTTATCGGCAAATTATCGGCAACTTATCGGCAGCTTATCGGCCACTTATCGGTAACTTATCGGCAACTTATCGGCAACTTATCAGCAACTTATCGGCAACTTATCGGCAACTTATCGGCAACTTATCGGCATCTTATCGGCCACTTATCGGCAACGTATGGGCAACTTAGGGGCAACTTATCGGCAACTTAGGGGCAACTTAACGGCAACTTATCGTCAACATATCGGCAACTTATTGGCATCTTATCGGCAACTTATCGGCAACTTATCGGCAACTTATCGGCAACTTACCGGCAACTTATCGGGAACTTATCGTCAACTTATCGGCAACTTATCGGCAACTTATCGGCAACTTATCGGCAACTTGTCTGCAACTTGTTGACAACTTATCGGCAACTTATCGGCAACTTATCGGCAACTTATCGGCAACTTATCGGCAACTTATCAGCAACTTATCGGCAACTTATCGGCAACTTATCGGCAACTTATCGGCAGCTTATCGGCCACTTATCGGCAACTTATGGGCAACTTAGGGGCAACTTATCGGGAACTTAGGGGCAACTTATCGGCAACTTATCGTCAACATATCGGCAACTTATTGCCAACTTATCGGCAACTTATCGGCAACTTATCGGCAACTTATCGGCAACTTACCGGCAACTTATCGGGAACTTATCGTCAACTTATCGGCAACTTGTCGGCAACTCATCGGCAAAATAACGGCAACTTAACGGCAACTTATCGGCAACTTATCGGCAACTTATCGGCAACTTATCGGCAACTCATCGGCAACATAACGGCAGCTTATCGGCCACTTATCGGCAACTTATGGGCAACTTAGGGGCAACTTATCGGCAACTTAGGGGCAACTTATCGGCAACTTATCGTCAACATATCGGCAACTTCTTGGCAACTTATCGGCAACTTATCGGCAACATTTCGGCAACATAACGGCAACTTAACGGCAACTTATCTGCAAGTTATTGGCAACTTATCGGCAACTTATCGGCAACTTATCGGCAACTTATCGGCAACTCATCGGCAACATAACGGCAACTTATCGGCAACTTATATCGGCAACTTATCGTCAACTTATCGGCAACTTATATCGGCAACTTTTCAGCAACTTATCGGCCACTTATCGGCCACTTATCGGCAACTTTTCGGCAACTTATCGGCAACTTGACGGCAACTTATCGGCAACTTATTGGCAAACTATCGGCAACTTTCCGGCAACTTATCGGCAACTTATCGGCAACTTATCGGCAACTTATCGGCAACTTATATCGGCAACTCATCGGCAACTTAGGGGAAACTTATCGGCAACTTATCGTCAACATATCGGCAACTTATTGGCAACTTATCGGCAACTTATCGGCAACTTATCGGCAACTTATCGGCAACTTACCGGCAACTTATCGGGAACTTATCGTTAACTTATCGGCAACTTATCGGCAACTTATCGGCAACTTGTCGGCAACTTGTCTGCAACTTGTCGACAACTTATCGGCAACTTATCGGCAACTTATCGACAACTTATCGGCAACTTATCGGCAACTTATCAGCAACTTATCGGCAACTTATCGGCAACTTATCGGCAACATATCGGCAGCTTATCGGCCACTTATCAGCAACTTATCGGCAACTTATCGGCAACTTATCGGCAACATATCGGCAGCTTATCGGCCACTTATCGGCAACTTATAGGCAACTTAGGGGCAACTTATCGGCAACTTAGGGGCAACTTATCGGCAACTTATCGTCAACATATCGGCAACTTATTGGCAACTTATCGGCAACTTATCGGCAACATATCGGCAACTTATCGGCAACTTACCGGCAACTTATCGGGAACTTATCGTCAACTTATCGGCAACTTATCGGCAACTTATCGGCAACTCATCGGCAACATAAGGGCAACTTAACGGCAACATATCTGCAACAAATTGGCAACTTATCGGCAACTTATCGGCAACTTATCGGCAACTTATCGGCAACTCATCGGCAACATAACGGCAACTTATCGGCAACTTATATCGGCATCTTATCGTCAACTTATCGGCAACTTATCGTCAACTTATCGGCAACTTATTGGCAACTTATCGGCAACTTATCGGCAACTTATCGCCAGCTTAGCGGCAGCTTTACGGCAACTTATCGGCAACTTATTGGCAAACTATCGGCAACTTATCGGCAACTTATCGGCAACTTATCGGCAACTTATCGGCAACTTATCGGCAACTTATATCGGCAACTCATCGGCAACTAATCGGCAACTTATCGGCAACTTATCGGCAACTTATCGGCAACTTATCGGCAACTTATCGTCAACTTATCGGCAACTTATCGGCAACTTATCGGCAACTTATCGGCAACTTATCGGCAGCTTAGCGGCAGCTTTACGGCAGCTTAGCGGTAGCTTGGCGGCAGCTTAGCGGGAGCTTGGCGGCAGCTTAGCGGGAGCTTGGCAGCTTAGCGGCATCTTAGCGGCAGCTCATCAGCAATTTATATCGGCAACTTATCGGCAACTTATCGGCAACTTATCGTCAACTTATATCGGACACTTATCGGCAACTTATCGGCAACTTATCGGCAACTTATCGGCAACTTATCGGCAACTTATCGGCAACTTATCGGCAACTTATCGGCAACTTATCGGCAACTTATCGGCAACTTATCGGCAACTCCTCGGCAACATAACGGCAACTTATCGGCAACTTATATCGGCAACTTATCGGCAACTTATCATCAACTTATCGGCAACTTATCGGCAACTTATCGGCAACTTATCGGCAACTTATCGGCAACTTGAGTTGAGTTGAGTTGAGTTGAGTTGAGTTGAGTTGAGTTGAGTTGAGTTGAGTTGACTGAGTTGAGTTGACTGAGTTGAGTTGAGTTGAGTTGAGTTGAGTTGAGTTGAGTTGAGTTGAGTTGACTGAGTTAAGTTGACTGAGTTGAGTTGAGTTGAGTTGAGTTGAGTTGAGTTGAGTTGAGTTGACTGAGTTGAGTTGACTGAGTTGAGTTGAGTTGAGTTGAGTTGAGTTGAGTTGAGTTGAGGTGAGTTGAGTTGAGTTGAGTTGAGTTGAGTTGAGTTGAGTTGAGTTGAGTGAGTTGAGTTGAGATGACTGAGTTGAGTTGACTGAGTTGAGTTGAGTTGAGTTGAGTTGAGTTGAGTTGAGTTGAGTTGAGTTCAGTTCAGTTCAGTTCAGTTCAGTTCAGTTGAGTGTACTGAGTTGAGTTGACTGAGTTGAGTTGAGTTGAGTTGAGTTGAGTTGAGTGGAATGAGTTGAGTTGAGTTGAGTTGAGTGAGTGAGTGAGTTGAGTTGAGTTGAGTTGAGTTGAGTTGAGTTGAGTTGAGTGAGTTGAGTTGAGTTGACTGAGTTGAGTTGACTGAGTTGAGTTGAGTTGAGTTGAGTTGAGTTGAGTTGACTCAGTTGAGTTGACTGAGTTGAGTTGAGTTGAGTTGAGTTGAGTTGAGTTGACTGAGTTGAGTTGACTGAGTTCAGTTGAGTTGAGTTGAGTTGATTTGAGTTGAGTTGAGTTGAGTTGAGTTGAGTTGAGTTGAGGTGAGTTGAGTTGAGTTGAGCTGAGTTTAGTTGAGTTGAGTTGAGTTGAGTTGAGTTGAGTTGAGTTGAGTTGAGTTGAGTTTAGTGAGTTGAGTTGAGTTGAGTTGACTGAGTTGAGTTGACTGAGTTGAGTTGAGTTGAGTTGAGTTGAGTTGAGTTCAGTTCAGTTCAGTTCAGTTCAGTTGAGTTGACTGAGTTGAGTTGACTGAGTTGAGTTGAGTTGAGTTGAGTTGAGTGGAATTGAGTTGAGTTGAGTTGAGTTGAGTGAGTTGAGTTGAGTTGAGTTGAGTTGAGTTGAGTTAAGTTGAGTTGAGTGAGTTGAGTTGAGTTGACTGAGTTGAGTTGACTGAGTTGAGTTGAGTTGAGTTGAGTTAAGTTCAGTTGAGTTGACTGAGTGGAGTTGACTGAGTTGAGTTGAGTTGAGTTGAGTTGAGTGGAGTTGAGTTGAGTTGAGTTGAGTTGAGTTGAGTTGAGTTGAGTTGAGTTGAGTGAGTTGAGTTGAGTTGAGTTGAGTTGAGTTGACTGAGTTGAGTTGACTGAGTTGAGTTGAGTTGGGTTGAGTTGAGTTGAGTTGAGGTGAGGTGAGTTGAGTTGAGTTGAGTTGAGTTGAGTTGAGTTGAGTTGAGTTGAGTTGAGTTGAGTTGATATCGGCAACTTACCGGCAACTAATCGGGAACTTTTCGTCAACTTATCGGCAACTTATCGGCAACTTATCGGCAACTTATCGGCAACTTGTCTGCAACTTGTCGCTAACTTATCGGCAACTTATCGGCAACTTATCGGCAACTTATCGGCAACTATCCGGCAACTTATCGGCAACTTATCGGCAACTTATCGGCAACTTATCGGCAACTTATATCGGCAACTCATCGGCAACTTAGGGGCAACTTATCGGCAACTTATCGTCAACATATCGGCAACTTATTGGCAACGTATCGGCAACTTGTCGGGAACTTATCGGCAACTTATCGGCAACTTACCGGCAACTTTTCGGGATCTTATCGTCAACTTATCGGCAACTTATCGGCAACTTATCGGCAACTTATCGGCAACTTATCGGCAACTTATCGGCAACTTTTCGTCAACTTATCGGCAACTTATATCGGCAACTTTTCAGCAACTTATCGGCCACTTATCGGCCACTTATCGGCAACTTTTCGGCAACTTATCGGCAACTTGACGGCAACTTATCGGCAACTTATTGGCAAACTATCGGCAACTTTCCGGCAACTTATCGGCAACTTATCGGCAACTTATCGGCAACTTATCAGCAACTTATATCGGCAACTCATCGGCAACTTAGGGGCAACTTATCGGCAACTTATCGTCAACATATCGGCAACTTATTGGCAACTTATCGGCAACTTATCGGCAACTTATCGGCAACTTTTCGGCAACTTACCGGCAACTTATCGGGAACTTATCGTCAACTTATCGGCAACTTATCGGCAACTTATCGGCAATTTGTCGGCAACTTGTCTGCAACTTGTCGACAACTTATCGGCAACTTATCGGCAACTTATCGGCAACTTATCGGCAACATATCGGCTACTTATCAGCGACTTATCGGCAACTTATCGGCAACTTATCGGCAACTTATCGGCAGCTTATCGGCCACTTATCGGCAACTTATGGGCAACTTAGGGGCAACTTATCGGCAACTTAGGGGCAACTTATCGGCAACTTATCGTCAACATAACGGCAACTTATTGGCAACTTATCGGCAACTTATCGGCAACATATCGGCAACTTATCGGCAACTCATCGGCAACATAACGGCAACTTATCGGCAACTTATATCGGCATCTTATCGTCAACTTATCGGCAACTTATATCGGCAACTTTTCAGCAACTTATCGGCAACTTATCGGCCACTTATCGGCAACTTTTCGGCAACTTATCGGCAACTTGACGGCAACTTATCGGCAACTTATTGGCAAACTATCGGCAACTTATCGGCAACTTATCGGCAACTTATCGGCAACTTATCGGCAGCTTAGCGGCAGCTTTACGGCAACATATCGGCAACTTATTGGCAAACTATCGGCAACTTATCGGCAACTTATCGGCAACTTATCGGCAACTTATCGGCAACTTATCGGCAACTTATCGGCAACTTTTATCGGCAACTCATCGGCAACTTATCGGCAACTTATCGGCAACTTATCGGCAACTTAACGGCAACTTATCGGCAACTTATCGTCAACTTATCGGCAACTTATCGGCAACTTATCGGCAACTTATCGGCAACTTATCGGCAGCGTAGCGGCAGCTTTACGGCAGCTTAGCGGTAGCTTGGCGGCAGCTTAGCGGGAGCTTGGTGGCAGCTTGGCGGGAGCTTGGCAGCTTAGCGGCATCTTAGCGGCAGCTTATCAGCAATTTATATTGGCAACTTATCGGCAACTTATCGGCAACCTATCGGCAACTTATCGTCAACTTATATCGGACACTTATCGGCAACTTATCGGCAACTTATCGGCAACTTATTGGCAACTTATCGGCAACTTATCGGCAACTTATCGGCAACTTATCGGCAACTTATCGGCAACTTATCGGCAACTTATCGGCAACTTATCGGCAACTCATCGGCAACATAACGGCAACTTATCGGCATCTTATATCGGCAACTTATCGGCAACTTATCATCAACTTATCGGCAACTTATCGGCAACTTATCGGCAACTTATCGGCAACTTATCGGCAACTTGAGTTGAGTTGAGTTGAGTTGAGTTGAGTTGAGTTGAGTTGAGTTGAGTTGAGTTGAGTTGACTGAGTTGAGTTGACTGAGTTGAGTTGAGTTGAGTTGAGTTGAGTTGAGTTGAGTTGAGTTGAGTTGAGTTGACTGAGTTGAGTTGACTGAGTTGAGTTGAGTTGAGTTGAGTTGAGTTGAGTTGAGTTGAGTTGAGTTGACTGAGTTGAGTTGACTGAGTTGAGTTGAGTTGAGTTGAGTTGAGTTGAGTTGAGTTGAGTTGAGGTGAGTTGAGTTGAGTTGAGTTGAGTTGAGTTGAGTTGAGTTGAGTTGAGTTGAGTGAGTTGAGTTGAGATGACTGAGTTGAGTTGACTGAGTTGAGTTGAGTTGAGTTGAGTTGAGTTGAGATGAGTTGAGTTGAGTTCAGTTCAGTTCAGTTCAGTTCAGTTGAGTTGACTGAGTTGCGTTGACTGAGTTGAGTTGAGTTGAGTTGAGTTGAGTGGAATTGAGTTGAGTTGAGTTGAGTTGAGTGAGTGAGTGAGTGAGTTGAGTTGAGTTGAGTTGAGTTGAGTTGAGTTGAGTTGAGTTGAGTTGAGTGAGTTGAGTTGAGTTGACTGAGTCGAGTTGACTGAGTTGAGTTGAGTTGAGTTGAGTTGAGTTGAGATGAGTTGAGTTGACTGAGTTGAGTTGACTGAGTTGAGTTGAGTTGAGTTGAGTTGAGTTGAGTTGAGTTGAGTTGAGTTGAGTTGACTGAGTTGAGTTGACTGAGTTGAGTTGAGTTGAGTTGAGTTGAGTTGAGTTGAGGTGAGTTGAGTTGAGTTGAGTTAAGTTGAGTTGAGTGAGTTGAGTTGAGTTGACTGAGTTGAGTTGACTGAGTTGAGTTGAGTTGAGTTGAGTTGAGTTCAGTTGAGTTGACTGAGTGGAGTTGACTGAGTTGAGTTGAGTTGAGTTGAGTTGAGTTGAGTGGAGTTGAGTTGAGTTGAGTTGAGTTGAGTTGAGTTGAGTTGAGTTGAGTTGAGTTGAGTTGAGTGAGTTGAGTTGAGTTGAGTTGAGTTGAGTTGAGTTGACTGAGTTGAGTTGACTGAGTTGAGTTGAGTTGGGTTGAGTTGAGTTGAGTTGAGGTGAGGTGAGTTGAGTTGAGTTGAGTTGAGTTGAGTTGAGTTGAGTTGAGTTGAGTTGAGTTGATATCGGCAACTTACCGGCAACTAATCGGGAACTTTTCGTCAACTTATCGGCAACTTATCGGCAACTTATCGGCAACTTATCGGCAACTTGTCTGCAACTTGTCGCTAACTTATCGGCAACTTATCGGCAACTTATCGGCAACTTATCGGCAACTATCCGGCAACTTATCGGCAACTTATCGGCAACTTATCGGCAACTTATCGGCAACTTATATCGGCAACTCATCGGCAACTTAGGGGCAACTTATCGGCAACTTATCGTCAACATATCGGCAACTTTTTGGCAACGTATCGGCAACTTATCGGGAACTTATCGGCAACTTATCGGCAACTTACCGGCAACTTTTCGGGATCTTATCGTCAACTTATCGGCAACTTATCGGCAACTTATCGGCAACTTATCGGCAACTTATCGGCAACTTATCGGCAACTTTTCGTCAACTTATCGGCAACTTATATCGGCAACTTTTCAGCAACTTATCGGCCACTTATCGGCCACTTATCGGCAACTTTTCGGCAACTTATCGGCAACTTGACGGCAACTTATCGGCAACTTATTGGCAAACTATCGGCAACTTTCCGGCAACTTATCGGCAACTTATCGGCAACTTATCGGCAACTTATCAGCAACTTATATCGGCAACTCATCGGCAACTTAGGGGCAACTTATCGGCAACTTATCGTCAACATATCGGCAACTTATTGGCAACTTATCGGCAACTTATCGGCAACTTATCGGCAACTTTTCGGCAACTTACCGGCAACTTATCGGGAACTTATCGTCAACTTATCGGCAACTTATCGGCAACTTATCGGCAATTTGTCGGCAACTTGTCTGCAACTTGTCGACAACTTATCGGCAACTTATCGGCAACTTATCGGCAACTTATCGGCAACATATCGGCTACTTATCAGCGACTTATCGGCAACTTATCGGCAACTTATCGGCAACTTATCGGCAGCTTATCGGCCACTTATCGGCAACTTATGGGCAACTTAGGGGCAACTTATCGGCAACTTAGGGGCAACTTATCGGCAACTTATCGTCAACATAACGGCAACTTATTGGCAACTTATCGGCAACTTATCGGCAACATATCGGCAACTTATCGGCAACTCATCGGCAACATAACGGCAACTTATCGGCAACTTATATCGGCATCTTATCGTCAACTTATCGGCAACTTATATCGGCAACTTTTCAGCAACTTATCGGCAACTTATCGGCCACTTATCGGCAACTTTTCGGCAACTTATCGGCAACTTGACGGCAACTTATCGGCAACTTATTGGCAAACTATCGGCAACTTATCGGCAACTTATCGGCAACTTATCGGCAACTTATCGGCAGCTTAGCGGCAGCTTTACGGCAACATATCGGCAACTTATTGGCAAACTATCGGCAACTTATCGGCAACTTATCGGCAACTTATCGGCAACTTATCGGCAACTTATCGGCAACTTATCGGCAACTTTTATCGGCAACTCATCGGCAACTTATCGGCAACTTATCGGCAACTTATCGGCAACTTAACGGCAACTTATCGGCAACTTATCGTCAACTTATCGGCAACTTATCGGCAACTTATCGGCAACTTATCGGCAACTTATCGGCAGCGTAGCGGCAGCTTTACGGCAGCTTAGCGGTAGCTTGGCGGCAGCTTAGCGGGAGCTTGGTGGCAGCTTGGCGGGAGCTTGGCAGCTTAGCGGCATCTTAGCGGCAGCTTATCAGCAATTTATATTGGCAACTTATCGGCAACATCACGGCAACCTATCGGCAACTTATCGTCAACTTATATCGGACACTTATCGGCAACTTATCGGCAACTTATCGGCAACTTATTGGCAACTTATCGGCAACTTATCGGCAACTTATCGGCAACTTATCGGCAACTTATCGGCAACTTATCGGCAACTTATCGGCAACTTATCGGCAACTCATCGGCAACATAACGGCAACTTATCGGCATCTTATATCGGCAACTTATCGGCAACTTATCATCAACTTATCGGCAACTTATCGGCAACTTATCGGCAACTTATCGGCAACTTATCGGCAACTTGAGTTGAGTTGAGTTGAGTTGAGTTGAGTTGAGTTGAGTTGAGTTGAGTTGAGTTGAGTTGACTGAGTTGAGTTGACTGAGTTGAGTTGAGTTGAGTTGAGTTGAGTTGAGTTGAGTTGAGTTGAGTTGAGTTGAGTTGACTGAGTTGAGTTGACTGAGTTGAGTTGAGTTGAGTTGAGTTGAGTTGAGTTGAGTTGAGTTGAGTTGACTGAGTTGAGTTGACTGAGCTGAGTTGAGTTGAGTTGAGTTGAGTTGAGTTGAGTTGAGTTGAGGTGAGTTGAGTTGAGTTGAGTTGAGTTGAGTTGAGTTGAGTTGAGTTGAGTTGAGTGAGTTGAGTTGAGATGACTGCGTTGAGTTGACTGAGTTGAGTTGAGTTGAGTTGAGTTGAGTTGAGATGAGTTGAGTTGAGTTCAGTTCAGTTCAGTTCAGTTCAGTTGAGTTGACTGAGTTGCGTTGACTGAGTTGAGTTGAGTTGAGTTGAGCGGAATTGAGTTGAGTTGAGTTGAGTTGAGTGAGTGAGTGAGTGAGTTGAGTTGAGTTGAGTTGAGTTGAGTTGAGTTGAGTTGAGTTGAGTTGAGTGAGTTGAGTTGAGTTGACTGAGTCGAGTTGACTGAGTTGAGTTGAGTTGAGTTGAGTTGAGTTGAGTTGAGTTGAGATGAGTTGAGTTGACTGAGTTGAGTTGACTGAGTTGAGTTGAGTTGAGTTGAGTTGAGTTGAGTTGAGTTGAGTTGAGTTGAGTTGAGTTGACTGAGTTGAGTTGACTGAGTTGAGTTGAGTTGAGTTGAGTTGAGTTGAGTTGAGGTGAGTTGAGTTGAGTTGAGTTGAGTTGAGTTGAGATGAGTTGAGTTGAGTTGAGTTGAGTTGAGTTGAGTTTAGTGAGTTGATTTGACTGAGTTGAGTTGAGTTGAGTTGAGTTGAGTTGAGTTGAGTTGAGTTCAGTTCAGTTCAGTTCAGTTGAGTTGACTGAGTTGAGTTGACTGAGTTGAGTTGAGTTGAGTTGAGTTGAGTTGAGTGGAATTGAGTTGAGTTGACTTGAGTTGAGTTGAGTTGAGTGAGCGAGTTGAGTTGAGTTGAGTTGAGTTGAGTTGAGTTGAGTTGAGTTGAGTTGAGTTGAGTTGAGTTGAGTTGAGTTGAGTGAGTTGAGTTGAGTTGACTGAGTTGAGTTGACTGAGTTGAGTTGAGTTGAGTTGAGTTGAGTTGAGTTGAGTTGACTTAGTTGAGTTGACTGAGTTGAGTTGAGTTGAGTTGAGTGGAGTTGAGTTGAGTTGAGTTGAGTTGAGTTGAGTTGAGTTGAGTTGAGTTGAGTTGAGTTGATTTGAGTTGAGTTGAGTTGAGTTGAGTTGAGTTGAGTTGAGTTGAGTTGAGGTGAGTTGAGTTGAGTTGAGCTGAGTTTAGTTGAGTTGAGTTGAGTTGAGTTGAGTTGAGTTGAGTTGAGTTGAGTTTAGTGAGTTGAGTTGAGTTGAGTTGACTGAGTTGAGTTGACTGAGTTGAGTTGAGTTGAGTTGAGTTGAGTTGAGTTCAGTTCAGTTCAGTTCAGTTCAGTTGAGTTGACTGAGTTGAGTTGACTGAGTTGAGTTGAGTTGAGTTGAGTTGAGTGGAATTGAGTTGAGTTGAGTTGAGTTGAGTGAGTTGAGTTGAGTTGAGTTGAGTTGAGTTGAGTTAAGTTGAGTTGAGTGAGTTGAGTTGAGTTGACTGAGTTGAGTTGACTGAGTTGAGTTGAGTTGAGTTGAGTTGAGTTCAGTTGAGTTGACTGAGTGGAGTTGACTGAGTTGAGTTGAGTTGAGTTGAGTTGAGTTGAGTGGAGTTGAGTTGAGTTGAGTTGAGTTGAGTTGAGTTGAGTTGAGTTGAGTTGAGTTGAGTTGAGTTGAGTTGAGTTGAGTTGACTGAGTTGCGTTGACTGAGTTGAGTTGAGTTGAGTTGAGTTGAGTTGAGGTGAGGTGAGGTGAGTTGAGTTGAGTTGAGTTGAGTTGAGTTGAGTTGAGTTGAGTTGAGTTGATATCGGCAACTTACCGGCAACTAATCGGGAACTTTTCGTCAACTTATCGGCAACTTATCGGCAACTTATCGGCAACTTATCGGCAACTTGTCTGCAACTTGTCGATAACTTATCGGCAACTTATCGGCAACTTATCGGCAACTTATCGGCAACTTATCGGCAACTTATCGGCACCTTATTGGCAAACTATCGGCAACTTATCGGCAATTTATCGGCAACTTATCGGCAACTTATCGGCAACTTATCAGCAACTTATATCGGCAACTTATCGGCAACTTATCGGTAACTTATCGGCAACTTTTCGGCCACTGATCGGCAACTTATCGGCAACTTATTGGCAACTTATCGGCAACTTATCGGCAACTTATAGCGGCAACTTATCGGCAACTTATCGGCAACTTATCGGCAACTTATCTGCAACTTATCGGCAACTTATCGGCAACTCATCGGCAACATAACGGCAACTTATCGGCAACTTATATCGGCAACTTATCGGCAACTTATATCGGCAAATTTTCAGCAACTTATCGGCAACTTATCGGCCACTTATCGGCAACTTTTCGGCAACTTATCGGCAACTTATCGGCAACTTATATCGGCAACTTTTCAGCAACTTATCGGCAACTTATCGGCCACTTATCGGCAACTTGTCGGCAACTTATCGGCAACTTTTGGGCAACTTATCGGCAACTTTTGGGCAACTTATCGGCAACTTAACGGCAACTTATCGGCAACTTATCAGCAACTTATCGGCAACTTATCGGCAAATTATCGGCAACTTATCGGCAGCTTATCGGCCACTTATCGGTAACTTATCGGCAACTTATCGGCAACTTATCAGCAACTTATCGGCAACTTATCGGCAACTTATCGGCAACTTATCGGCATCTTATCGGCCACTTATCGGCAACGTATGGGCAACTTAGGGGCAACTTATCGGCAACTTAGGGGCAACTTAACGGCAACTTATCGTCAACATATCGGCAACTTATTGGCATCTTATCGGCAACTTATCGGCAACTTATCGGCAACTTATCGGCAACTTACCGGCAACTTATCGGGAACTTATCGTCAACTTATCGGCAACTTATCGGCAACTTATCGGCAACTTATCGGCAACTTGTCTGCAACTTGTTGACAACTTATCGGCAACTTATCGGCAACTTATCGGCAACTTATCGGCAACTTATCGGCAACTTATCAGCAACTTATCGGCAACTTATCGGCAACTTATCGGCAACTTATCGGCAGCTTATCGGCCACTTATCGGCAACTTATGGGCAACTTAGGGGCAACTTATCGGGAACTTAGGGGCAACTTATCGGCAACTTATCGTCAACATATCGGCAACTTATTGCCAACTTATCGGCAACTTATCGGCAACTTATCGGCAACTTATCGGCAACTTACCGGCAACTTATCGGGAACTTATCGTCAACTTATCGGCAACTTGTCGGCAACTCATCGGCAAAATAACGGCAACTTAACGGCAACTTATCGGCAACTTATCGGCAACTTATCGGCAACTTATCGGCAACTCATCGGCAACATAACGGCAGCTTATCGGCCACTTATCGGCAACTTATGGGCAACTTAGGGGCAACTTATCGGCAACTTAGGGGCAACTTATCGGCAACTTATCGTCAACATATCGGCAACTTCTTGGCAACTTATCGGCAACTTATCGGCAACATTTCGGCAACATAACGGCAACTTAACGGCAACTTATCTGCAAGTTATTGGCAACTTATCGGCAACTTATCGGCAACTTATCGGCAACTTATCGGCAACTCATCGGCAACATAACGGCAACTTATCGGCAACTTATATCGGCAACTTATCGTCAACTTATCGGCAACTTATATCGGCAACTTTTCAGCAACTTATCGGCCACTTATCGGCCACTTATCGGCAACTTTTCGGCAACTTATCGGCAACTTGACGGCAACTTATCGGCAACTTATTGGCAAACTATCGGCAACTTTCCGGCAACTTATCGGCAACTTATCGGCAACTTATCGGCAACTTATCGGCAACTTATATCGGCAACTCATCGGCAACTTAGGGGAAACTTATCGGCAACTTATCGTCAACATATCGGCAACTTATTGGCAACTTATCGGCAACTTATCGGCAACTTATCGGCAACTTATCGGCAACTTACCGGCAACTTATCGGGAACTTATCGTTAACTTATCGGCAACTTATCGGCAACTTATCGGCAACTTGTCGGCAACTTGTCTGCAACTTGTCGACAACTTATCGGCAACTTATCGGCAACTTATCGACAACTTATCGGCAACTTATCGGCAACTTATCAGCAACTTATCGGCAACTTATCGGCAACTTATCGGCAACATATCGGCAGCTTATCGGCCACTTATCAGCAACTTATCGGCAACTTATCGGCAACTTATCGGCAACATATCGGCAGCTTATCGGCCACTTATCGGCAACTTATAGGCAACTTAGGGGCAACTTATCGGCAACTTAGGGGCAACTTATCGGCAACTTATCGTCAACATATCGGCAACTTATTGGCAACTTATCGGCAACTTATCGGCAACATATCGGCAACTTATCGGCAACTTACCGGCAACTTATCGGGAACTTATCGTCAACTTATCGGCAACTTATCGGCAACTTATCGGCAACTCATCGGCAACATAAGGGCAACTTAACGGCAACATATCTGCAACAAATTGGCAACTTATCGGCAACTTATCGGCAACTTATCGGCAACTTATCGGCAACTCATCGGCAACATAACGGCAACTTATCGGCAACTTATATCGGCATCTTATCGTCAACTTATCGGCAACTTATCGTCAACTTATCGGCAACTTATTGGCAACTTATCGGCAACTTATCGGCAACTTATCGGCAGCTTAGCGGCAGCTTTACGGCAACTTATCGGCAACTTATTGGCAAACTATCGGCAACTTATCGGCAACTTATCGGCAACTTATCGGCAACTTATCGGCAACTTATCGGCAACTTATATCGGCAACTCATCGGCAACTAATCGGCAACTTATCGGCAACTTATCGGCAACTTATCGGCAACTTATCGGCAACTTATCGTCAACTTATCGGCAACTTATCGGCAACTTATCGGCAACTTATCGGCAACTTATCGGCAGCTTAGCGGCAGCTTTACGGCAGCTTAGCGGTAGCTTGGCGGCAGCTTAGCGGGAGCTTGGCGGCAGCTTAGCGGGAGCTTGGCAGCTTAGCGGCATCTTAGCGGCAGCTCATCAGCAATTTATATCGGCAACTTATCGGCAACTTATCGGCAACTTATCGGCAACTTATCGGCAACTTATCGGCAACTTATCGGCAACTTATCGGCAACTTATCGGCAACTTATCGGCAACTTATCGGCAACTTATCGGCAACTTATCGGCAACTTATCGGCAACTTATCGGCAACTCCTCGGCAACATAACGGCAACTTATCGGCAACTTATATCGGCAACTTATCGGCAACTTATCATCAACTTATCGGCAACTTATCGGCAACTTATCGGCAACTTATCGGCAACTTATCGGCAACTTGAGTTGAGTTGAGTTGAGTTGAGTTGAGTTGAGTTGAGTTGAGTTGAGTTGAGTTGACTGAGTTGAGTTGACTGAGTTGAGTTGAGTTGAGTTGAGTTGAGTTGAGTTGAGTTGAGTTGAGTTGACTGAGTTAAGTTGACTGAGTTGAGTTGAGTTGAGTTGAGTTGAGTTGAGTTGAGTTGACTTGACTGAGTTGAGTTGACTGAGTTGAGTTGAGTTGAGTTGAGTTGAGTTGAGTTGAGTTGAGTTGAGTTGAGGTGAGTTGAGTTGAGTTGAGTTGAGTTGAGTTGAGTTGAGTTGAGTTGAGTGAGTTGAGTTGAGATGACTGAGTTGAGTTGACTGAGTTGAGTTGAGTTGAGTTGAGTTGAGTTGAGTTGAGTTGAGTTCAGTTCAGTTCAGTTCAGTTCAGTTCAGTTCAGTTGAGTGTACTGAGTTGAGTTGACTGAGTTGAGTTGAGTTGAGTTGAGTTGAGTTGAGTGGAATGAGTTGAGTTGAGTTGAGTTGAGTGAGTGAGTGAGTTGAGTTGAGTTGAGTTGAGTTGAGTTGAGTTGAGTTGAGTTGAGTGAGTTGAGTTGAGTTGACTGAGTTGAGTTGACTGAGTTGAGTTGAGTTGAGTTGAGTTGAGTTGAGTTGACTCAGTTGAGTTGACTGAGTTGAGTTGAGTTGAGTTGAGTTGAGTTGAGTTGACTGAGTTGAGTTGACTGAGTTCAGTTGAGTTGAGTTGAGTTGATTTGAGTTGAGTTGAGTTGAGTTGAGTTGAGTTGAGTTGAGTTGAGGTGAGTTGAGTTGAGTTGAGCTGAGTTTAGTTGAGTTGAGTTGAGTTGAGTTGAGTTGAGTTGAGTTGAGTTGAGTTGAGTTTAGTGAGTTGAGTTGAGTTGAGTTGACTGAGTTGAGTTGACTGAGTTGAGTTGAGTTGAGTTGAGTTGAGTTGAGTTCAGTTCAGTTCAGTTCAGTTCAGTTGAGTTGACTGAGTTGAGTTGACTGAGTTGAGTTGAGTTGAGTTGAGTTGAGTGGAATTGAGTTGAGTTGAGTTGAGTTGAGTGAGTTGAGTTGAGTTGAGTTGAGTTGAGTTGAGTTAAGTTGAGTTGAGTGAGTTGAGTTGAGTTGACTGAGTTGAGTTGACTGAGTTGAGTTGAGTTGAGTTGAGTTGAGTTCAGTTGAGTTGACTGAGTGGAGTTGACTGAGTTGAGTTGAGTTGAGTTGAGTTGAGTGGAGTTGAGTTGAGTTGAGTTGAGTTGAGTTGAGTTGAGTTGAGTTGAGTTGAGTTGAGTGAGTTGAGTTGAGTTGAGTTGAGTTGAGTTGAGTTGACTGAGTTGAGTTGACTGAGTTGAGTTGAGTTGGGTTGAGTTGAGTTGAGTTGAGGTGAGGTGAGTTGAGTTGAGTTGAGTTGAGTTGAGTTGAGTTGAGTTGAGTTGAGTTGAGTTGAGTTGATATCGGCAACTTACCGGCAACTAATCGGGAACTTTTCGTCAACTTATCGGCAACTTATCGGCAACTTATCGGCAACTTATCGGCAACTTGTCTGCAACTTGTCGCTAACTTATCGGCAACTTATCGGCAACTTATCGGCAACTTATCGGCAACTATCCGGCAACTTATCGGCAACTTATCGGCAACTTATCGGCAACTTATCGGCAACTTATATCGGCAACTCATCGGCAACTTAGGGGCAACTTATCGGCAACTTATCGTCAACATATCGGCAACTTATTGGCAACGTATCGGCAACTTATCGGGAACTTATCGGCAACTTATCGGCAACTTACCGGCAACTTTTCGGGATCTTATCGTCAACTTATCGGCAACTTATCGGCAACTTATCGGCAACTTATCGGCAACTTATCGGCAACTTATCGGCAACTTTTCGTCAACTTATCGGCAACTTATATCGGCAACTTTTCAGCAACTTATCGGCCACTTATCGGCCACTTATCGGCAACTTTTCGGCAACTTATCGGCAACTTGACGGCAACTTATCGGCAACTTATTGGCAAACTATCGGCAACTTTCCGGCAACTTATCGGCAACTTATCGGCAACTTATCGGCAACTTATCAGCAACTTATATCGGCAACTCATCGGCAACTTAGGGGCAACTTATCGGCAACTTATCGTCAACATATCGGCAACTTATTGGCAACTTATCGGCAACTTATCGGCAACTTATCGGCAACTTAGGGGCAACTTATCGGCAACTTATCGTCAACTTATCGGCAACTTATCGGCAACTTATCGGCAACTTACCGGCAACTTATCGGGAACTTATCGTCAACTTATCGGCAACTTATCGGCAACTTGTCGGCAACTCATCGGCAACATAACGGCAACTTAACGGCAACTTATCGGCAACTTATCGGCAACTTATCGGCAACTTATCGGCAACTTATCGGCAGCTTATCGGCCACTTATCGGCAACTTATGGGCAACTTAGGGGCAACTTATCGGCAACTTAGGGGCAACTTATCGGCAACTTATCGTCAACATAACGGCAACTTATTGGCAACTTATCGGCAACTTATCGGCAACATATCGGCAACTTATCGGCAACTCATCGGCAACATAACGGCAACTTATCGGCAACTTATATCGGCATCTTATCGTCAACTTATCGGCAACTTATATCGGCAACTTTTCAGCAACTTATCGGCAACTTATCGGCCACTTATCGGCAACTTTTCGGCAACTTATCGGCAACTTGACGGCAACTTATCGGCAACTTATCGGCAACTTATCGGCAGCTTAGCGGCAGCTTTACGGCAACATATCGGCAACTTATTGGCAAACTATCGGCAACTTATCGGCAACTTATCGGCAACTTATCGGCAACTTATCGGCAACTTATCGGCAACTTATCGGCAACTTTTATCGGCAACTCATCGGCAACTTATCGGCAACTTATCGGCAACTTATCGGCAACTTAACGGCAACTTATCGGCAACTTATCGTCAACTTATCGGCAACTTATCGGCAACTTATCGGCAACTTATCGGCAACTTATCGGCAGCGTAGCGGCAGCTTTACGGCAGCTTAGCGGTAGCTTGGCGGCAGCTTAGCGGGAGCTTGGTGGCAGCTTGGCGGGAGCTTGGCAGCTTAGCGGCATCTTAGCGGCAGCTTATCAGCAATTTATATTGGCAACTTATCGGCAACTTATCGGCAACCTATCGGCAACTTATCGTCAACTTATATCGGACACTTATCGGCAACTTATCGGCAACTTATCGGCAACTTATTGGCAACTTATCGGCAACTTATCGGCAACTTATCGGCAACTTATCGGCAACTTATCGGCAACTTATCGGCAACTTATCGGCAACTTATCGGCAACTCATCGGCAACATAACGGCAACTTATCGGCATCTTATATCGGCAACTTATCGGCAACTTATCATCAACTTATCGGCAACTTATCGGCAACTTATCGGCAACTTATCGGCAACTTATCGGCAACTTGAGTTGAGTTGAGTTGAGTTGAGTTGAGTTGAGTTGAGTTGAGTTGAGTTGAGTTGAGTTGACTGAGTTGAGTTGACTGAGTTGAGTTGAGTTGAGTTGAGTTGAGTTGAGTTGAGTTGAGTTGAGTTGACTGAGTTGAGTTGACTGAGTTGAGTTGAGTTGAGTTGAGTTGAGTTGAGTTGAGTTGAGTTGACTGAGTTGAGTTGACTGAGTTGAGTTGAGTTGAGTTGAGTTGAGTTGAGTTGAGTTGAGGTGAGTTGAGTTGAGTTGAGTTGAGTTGAGTTGAGTTGAGTTGAGTTGAGTGAGTTGAGTTGAGATGACTGAGTTGAGTTGACTGAGTTGAGTTGAGTTGAGTTGAGTTGAGTTGAGATGAGTTGAGTTGAGTTCAGTTCAGTTCAGTTCAGTTCAGTTGAGTTGACTGAGTTGCGTTGACTGAGTTGAGTTGAGTTGAGTTGAGTTGAGTGGAATTGAGTTGAGTTGAGTTGAGTTGAGTGAGTGAGTGAGTGAGTTGAGTTGAGTTGAGTTGAGTTGAGTTGAGTTGAGTTGAGTTGAGTTGAGTGAGTTGAGTTGAGTTGACTGAGTCGAGTTGACTGAGTTGAGTTGAGTTGAGTTGAGTTGGGTTGAGATGAGTTGAGTTGACTGAGTTGAGTTGACTGAGTTGAGTTGAGTTGAGTTGAGTTGAGTTGAGTTGAGTTGAGTTGAGTTGAGTTGACTGAGTTGAGTTGACTGAGTTGAGTTGAGTTGAGTTGAGTTGAGTTGAGGTGAGTTGAGTTGAGTTGAGTTGAGTTGAGTTGAGATGAGTTGAGTTGAGTTGAGTTGAGTTGAGTTGAGTTTAGTGAGTTGATTTGACTGAGTTGAGTTGAGTTGAGTTGAGTTGAGTTGAGTTGAGTTGAGTTCAGTTCAGTTCAGTTCAGTTGAGTTGACTGAGTTGAGTTGACTGAGTTGAGTTGAGTTGAGTTGAGTTGAGTTGAGTTGAGTGGAATTGAGTTGAGTTGACTTGAGTTGAGTTGAGTTGAGTGAGCGAGTTGAGTTGAGTTGAGTTGAGTTGAGTTGAGTTGAGTTGAGTTGAGTTGAGTTGAGTTGAGTTGAGTTGAGTGAGTTGAGTTGAGTTGACTGAGTTGAGTTGACTGAGTTGAGTTGAGTTGAGTTGAGTTGAGTTGAGTTGACTTAGTTGAGTTGACTGAGTTGAGTTGAGTTGAGTTGAGTGGAGTTGAGTTGAGTTGAGTTGAGTTGAGTTGAGTTGAGTTGAGTTGAGTTGAGTTGAGTTGAGTGAGTGAGTTGAGTTGAGTTGAGTTGAGTTGAGTTGAGTTGAGTTGAGTTGAGTTGAGTTGACTGAGTTGAGTTGACTGAGTTGAGTTGAGTTGAGTTGAGTTGAGTTGAGTTGAGGTGAGGTGAGTTGAGTTGAGTTGAGTTGAGTTGAGTTGAGTTGAGTTGAGTTGAGTTGATATCGGCAACTTACCGGCAACTAATCGGGAACTTTTCGTCAACTTATCGGCAACTTATCGGCAACTTATCGGCAACTTATCGGCAACTTGTCTGCAACTTGTCGATAACTTATCGGCAACTTATCGGCAACTTATCGGCAACTTATCGGCAACTTTCCGGCAACTTATCGGCAACTTATCGGCAACTTATCGGCAACTTATCGGCAACATATATCGGCAACTCATCGGCAACTTAGGGGCAACTTATCGGCAACTTATCGTCAACATATCGGCAACTTATTGGCAACTTATCGGCAACTTATCGGCAACTTATCGGCAACTTATCGGCAACTTACCGGCAACTTATCGGGAACTTATCGTCAACTTATCGGCAACTTATCGGCAACTTATCGACAACTTGTCGGCAACTTGTCTGCAACTTGTCGACAACTTATCGGCAACTTATCGGCAACTTATCGGCAACTTATCGGCAACTTATCGGCAACTTATCAGCAACTTATCGGCAACTTATCGGCAACCTATCGGCAACTTATCGGCAGCTTATGGGCCACTTATCGGCAACTTATGGGCAACTTAGGGGCAATTTATCGGCAACTTAGGGGCAACTTATAGGCAACTTATCGTCAACATATCGGCAACTTATTGGCAACTTATCGGCAACTTATCGGCAACATATCGGCAACTTATCGGCAACTTACCGGCAACTTATCGGGAACTTATCGTCAACTTATCGGCAACTTATCGGCAACTTATCGGCAACTCATCGGCAACATAACGGCAACTTAACGGCAACATATCTGCAACAAATTGGCAACTTATCGGCAACTTATCGGCAACTTATCGGCAACTTATCGGCAACTCCTCGGCAACATAACGGCAACTTATCGGCAACTTATATCGGCATCTTATCGTCAACTTATCGGCAACTTATATCGGCAACTTTTCAGCAACTTATCGGCAACCTATCGGCAACTTATCGGAAACTTTTCGGCAACTTATCGGCAACTTGACGGCAACTTATCGGCAACTTATTGGCAAACTATCGGCAACTTATAGGCAACTTATCGGCAACTTATCGGCAACTTATATCGGCAACTCATCGGCAACTTATCGGCAACTTATCGGCAACTTATCGGCAACTTATCGGCAACTTATCGGCAACTTATCGTCGACTTATCGGCAACTTATCGGCAACTTATCGGCAACTTATCGGCAACTTATCGGGAGCTTAGCGGCTGCTTTACGGCAGCTTAGCGGTAGCTTGGCGGCAGCTTAGCGGGAGCTTGGCGGCAGCTTAGCGGGAGATTGGCAGCTTGGCGGCATCTTAGCGGCAGCTTATCAGCATTTTATATCGGCAACTTATCGGCAACTTATCGGCAACTTATCGGCAACTTATCGTCAACTTATATCGGACACTTATCGGCAACTTATCGGCAACTTATCGGCAACTTATCGGCAACTTATCGGCAACTTATCGGCAACTTATCGGCAACTTATCGGCAACTTATCGGCAACTTATCGGCAACTTATCGGCAATTTATCGGCAACTTATCGGCAACTTATCGGCAACTCATCGGCAACATAACGGCAACTTATCGGCAACTTATATCGGCATCTTATCGTCAACTTATCGGCAACTTATATCGGCAACTTTTCAGCAACTTATCGGCAACTTATCGGCAACTTATCGGCAACTTTTCGGCAACTTATCGGCAACTTGACGGCAACTTATCGGCAACTTATTGGCAAACTATCGGCAACTTATCGGCATCTTATCGGCAACTTATCGGCAACTTATCGGCAACTTATATCGGCAACTCATCGGCAACTTATCGGCAACTTATCGGCAACTTATCGGCAACTTATCGGCAACTTATCGGCAACTTATCGTCAACTTATCGGCAACTTATCGGCAACTTATCGGCAACTTATCGGCAACTTATCGGCAGCTTAGCGGCTGCTTTACGGCAGCTTAGCGGTAGCTTGGCGGCAGCTTAGCGGGAGCTTGGCGGCAGCTTAGCGGGAGCTTGGCAGCTTGGCGGCATCTTAGCGGCAGCTTATCAGCAATTTATATCGGCAACTTATCGGCAACTTATCGGCAACTTATCGGCAACTTATCGTCAACTTATATCGGACACTTATCGGCAACTTATCGGCAACTTATCGGCAACTTATCGGCAACTTACCGGCAACTTATCGGGAACTTATCGGCAACTTATCGGCAACTTATCGGCAACTTATCGGCAACTTATCGGCAATTTATCGGCAACTTATCGGCAACTTATCGGCAACTCATCGGCAACATAACGGCAACTTATCGGCAACTTATATCGGCAACTTATCGGCAACTTATCATCAACTTTTCGGCAACTTATCGGCAACTTATCGGCAACTTATCGGCAACTTATCGGCAACTTGAGTTGAGTTGAGTTGAGTTGAGTTGAGTTGAGTTGAGATGAGTTGAGTTGAGTTGAGTTGAGTTGAGTTGACTGAGTTGAGTTGAGTTGAGTAGAGTTGAGTTGATTTGAGTTGAGTTGAGTTGACTGAGTTGAGTTGACTGAGTTGAGTTGAGTTGAGTTGAGTTGAGTTGAGTTGAGTTGAGTTGAGTTGAGTTGAGTTGAGTTGAGTTGACTGAGTTGAGTTGACTGAGTTGAGTTGAGTTGAGTTGAGTTGAGTTGAGTTGAGTTGAGTTGAGCTGAGTTGAGTTGAGTTGAGTTGAGTTGAGTTGAGGTGAGTTGAGTTGAGTTGAGTTGTGTTGAGTTGAGTTGAGTTGAGTTGAGTTGAGTTGAGTTGAGTTGAGTTGAGTTGAGTTGAGTTGAGTTGAGTGAGTTGAGTTGAGTTGACTGAGTTGAGTTGACTGAGTTGAGTTGAGTTGAGTTGAGTTGAGTTGAGTGGAGTTGAGTTGAGTTGAGTTCAGTTCAGTTGAGTTGACTGAGTTGAGTTGACTGAGTTGAGTTGAGTTGAGTGGAGTTGAGTTGAGTTGAGTAGAGTTGAGTGGAATTGAGTTGAGTTGAGTTGAGTTGAGTTGAGTTGAGTGAGTGAGTTGAGTTGAGTTGAGTTGAGTTGAGTTGAGTTGAGTTGAGTTGAGTTGAGTGAGTTGAGTTGACTGAGTTGAGTTGACTGAGTTGAGTTGAGTTGAGTTGAGTTGAGTTGAGCTGAGTTGAGTTGAGTTCAGTTCAGTTCAGTTGAGTTGACTGAGTTGAGTTGACTGAGTTGAGTTGAGTTGAGTTGAGTGGAGTTGAGTTGAGTTGAGTTGAGTTGAGTTGAGTTGAGTTGAGTTGAGTGAGTTGAGTTGAGTTGAGTTGAGTTGAGTTGAGTTGACTGAGTTGAGTTGACAGTTGAGTTGAGTTGAGTTGAGTTGAGTTGAGTTGAGGTGAGGTGAGTTGAGTTGAGTTGAGTTGAGTTGAGTTGAGTTGAGTTGAGTTGAGTTGAGTTGAGTTGATATCGGCAACTTACCGGCAACTTGGCTGCAACTTGTCGATAACTTATCGGCAACTTATCGGCAACTTATCGGCAACTTATCGGCAACTTATCGGCAACTTATCGGCACCTTATTGGCAAACTATCGGTAACTTATCGGCAATTTATCGGCAACTTATCGGCAACTTATCGGCAACTTATATCGGCAACTTATCGGCAACTTATCGGTAACTCATCGGCAACTTTTCGGCCACTGATCGGCAACTTATCGGCAACTTATTGGCAACTTATCGACAACTTATCGGCAACTTATAGCGGCAACTTATCGGCAACTTATCGGCAACTTATCGGCAACTTATCTGCAACTTATCGGCAACTTATCGGCAACTCATCGGCAACATAACGGCAACTAATCGGCAACTTATCGGCAACTTATCGGCAGCTTAGCGGAAGCTTTACGGCAGCTTAGCGGTAGCTTGGCGGCAGCTTAGCGGGAGCTTGGCGGCAGCTTAGCGTGAGCTTGGCAGCTTAGCGGCATCTTAGCGGCAGCTTATCAGCAATTTATATCGGCAACTTATCGGCAACTTATCGGCAACTTATCGGCAACTTATCGTCAACTTATATCGGACACTTATCGGCAACTTATCGGCAACTTATCGGCAACTTATCGGGAACTTATCGGCAACTTATCGGCAACTTATCGGCAACTTATCGGCAACTTATCGGCAACTTATCGGCAACTCATCGGCAACATAACGGCAACTTATCGGCAACTTATATCGGCAACTTATCGGCAACTTATCATCAACTTATCGGCAACTTATCGGCAACTTATCGGCAACTTATCGGCAACTTATCGGCAACTTGAGTTGAGTTGAGTTGAGTTGAGTTGAGTTGAGTTGAGTTGAGTTGAGTTGAGTTGACTGAGTTGAGTTGACTGAGTTGAGTTGAGTTGAGTTGAGTTGAGTTGAGTTGAGTTGAGTTGACTGAGTTGAGTTGACTGAGTTGAGTTGAGTTGAGTTGAGTTGAGTTGAGTTGAGTTGAGTTGACTGAGATGAGTTGACTGAGTTGAGTTGAGTTGAGTTGAGTTGAGTTGAGTTGAGTTGAGTTGAGTTGAGTTGAGTTGAGTTGAGTTGAGTTGAGTTGAGTTGAGTTGAGTTGAGTTGAGTTGAGTTGAGTTGAGTTGAGTGAGTTGAGTTGAGATGACTGAGTTGAGTTGATTGAGTTGAGTTGAGTTGAGTTGAGTTGAGTTGAGTTGAGTTGAATTGAGTTGAGTTGAGTTGAGTTGAGTTGAGTTGAGTTCAGTTCAGTTCAGTTCAGTTGACTGAGTTGAGTTGACTGAGTTGAGTTGAGTTGAGTTGAGTTGAGTGGAATTGAGTTGAGTTGAGTTGAGTTGAGTGAGTGAGTGAGTTGAGTTGAGTTGAGTTGAGTTGAGTTGAGTTGAGTGAGTTGAGTTGACTGAGTTGAGTTGACTGAGTTGAGTTGAGTTGAGTTGAGTTGAGTTGAGTTGAGTTGAGTTGAGTTGACTGAGTTGAGTTGACTGAGTTGAGTTGACTTGAGTTGAGTTGAGTTGAGTTGAGTTGAGTTGAGTTGACTGAGTTGAGTTGACTGAGTTGAGTTGAGTTGAGTTGAGTTGAGTTGAGTTGAGTTGAGGTGAGTTGAGTTGAGTTGAGTTGAGTTGAGTTTAGTGAGTTGAGTTGAATTGACTGAGTTGAGTTGACTGAGTTGAGTTGAGTTGAGTTCAGTTGAGTTCAGTTCAGTTCAGTTCAGTTCAATTGAGTTGACTGAGTTGAGTTGACTGAGTTGAGTTGAGTTGAGTTGAGTTGAGTTGAGTTGAGTTGAGTGGAATTGAGTTGAGTTGAGTTGAGTTGAGTTGAGTGAGTGAGTTGAGTTGAGTTGAGTTGAGTTGAGTTGAGTTGAGTTGAGTTGAGTGAGTTGAGTTGAGTTGACTGAGTTGAGTTGAGTGAGTTGAGTTGAGTTGAGTTGAGTTGAGTTGAGTTGAGTTCAGTTGAGTTGACTGAGTTGAGTTGACTGAGTTGAGTTGAGTTGAGTTGAGTTGAGTTGAGTGGAGTTGAGTTGAGTTGAGTTGAGTTGAGTTGAGTTGAGTTGAGTTGAGTTGAGTTGAGTGAGTGAGTTGAGTTGAGTTGAGTTGAGTTGAGTTGAGTTGAGTTGACTGAGTTGAGTTGACTGAGTTGAGTTGAGTTGAGTTGAGTTGAGTTGAGTTGAGGTGAGTTGAGTTGAGTTGAGTTGAGTTGAGTTGAGTTGAGTTGAGTGAGTGAGTTGAGTTGAGTTGAGTTGAGTTGAGTTGAGTTGAGTTGACTGAGTTCAGTTGACTGAGTTGAGTTGAGTTGAGTTGAGTTGAGTTGAGTTGAGTTGAGGTGAGGTGAGTTGAGTTGAGTTGAGTTGAGTTGAGTTGAGTTGAGTTGAGTTGATATCGGCAACTTACCGGCAACTATTCGGGAACTTTTCGTCAACTTATCGGCAACTTATCGGCAACTTATCGGCAACTTATCGGCAACTTGTCTGCAACTTGTCGATAACTTATCGGCAACTTATCGGCAACTTGTCGGCAACTTATCGGCAACTTATCGGCAACTTATCGGCACCTTATTGGCAAACTATCGGCAACTTATCGGCAATTTATCGGCAACTAATCGGGAACTTTTCGTCAACTTATCGGCAACTTATCGGCAACTTATCGGCAACTTATCGGCAACTTGTCTGCAACTTGTCGATAACTTATCGGCAACTTATCGGCAACTAATCGGCAACTTATCGGCAACTTTCCGGCAACTTATCGGCAACTTATCGGCAACTTATCGGCAACTTATCGGCAACTTATATCGGCAACTCATCGGCAAATTAGGGGCAACTTATCGGCAACTTATCGTCAACATATCGGCAACTTATTGGCAACTTATCGGCAACTTATCGGCAACTTATCGGCAACTTATCGGCAACTTACCGGCAACTTATCGGGAACTTATCGTCAACTTATCGGCAACTTATCGGCAACTTATCGGCAACTTGTCGGCAACTTGTCTGCATCTTGTCGACAACTTATCGGCAACTTATCGGCAACTTATCGGCAACTTATCGGCAACTTATCGGCAACTTATCAGCAACTTATCGGCAACTTATCGGCAACTTATCGGCAACTTATCGGCAGCTTATCGGCCACTTATCGGCAACTTATGGGCAACTTAGGGGCAATTTATCGGCAACTTAGGGGCAACTTATAGGCAACTTATCGTCAACATATCGGCAACTTATTGGCAACTTATCGGCAACTTACCGACAACATATCGGCAACTTATCGGCAACTTACCGGCAACTTATCGGGAACTTATCGTCAACTTATCGGCAACTTATCGGCAACTTATCATCAACTCATCGGCAACATAACGGCAACTTAACGGCAACATATCTGCAACAAATTGGCAACTTATCGGCAACATATCGGCAACTTATCGGCAACTTATCGGCAACTCATCGGCAACATAACGGCAACTTATCGGCAACTTATATCGGCATCTTATCGTCAACTTATCGGCAACTTATATCGGCAACTTTTCAGCAACTTATCGGTAACTTATCGGCCACTTATCGGCAACTTTTCGGCAACATATCGGCAACTTGACGGCAACTTATCGGCAACTTATTGGCAAACTATCGGCAACTTATCGGCAACTTATCGGCAACTTATCGGCAACTTATCGGCAACTTATATCGGCAACTCATCGGCAACTTATCGGCAACTTATCGGCAACTTATCGGCAACTTATCGGCAACTTATCGGCAACTTATCGTCAACTTATCGGCAACTTATCGGCAACTTATCGGCAACTTATCGGCAACTTATCGGCAGCTTAGCGGCTGCTTTACGGCAGCTTAGCGGTAGCTTGGCGGCAGCTTAGCGGGAGCTTGGCGGCAGCTTAGCGGGAGCTTGGCAGCTTGGCGGCATCTTAGCGGCAGCTTATCAGCAATTTATATCGGCAACTTATCGGCAACTTATCGGCAACTTATCGGCAACTTATCGTCAACTTATATCGGACAGTTATCGGCAACTTATCGGCAACTTATCGGCAACTTATCGGCAACTTATCGGCAACTTATCGGCAACTTATCGGCAACTTATCGGCAACTTATCGGCAACTTATCGGCAATTTATCGGCAACTTATCGGCAACTTATCGGCAACTCATCGGCAACATAACGGCAACATATCGGCAACTTATATCGGCAACTTATCGGCAACTTATCATCAACTTATCGGCAACTTATCGGCAACTTATCGGCAACTTATCGGCAACTTATCGGCAACTTGAGTTGAGTTGAGTTGAGTTGAGTTGAGTTGAGTTGAGTTGAGTGAGTTGAGTTGAGATGACTGAGTTGAGTTGACTGAGTTGAGTTGAGTTGAGTTGAGTTGAGTTGAGATGAGTTGAGTTGAGTTCAGTTCAGTTCAGTTCAGTTCAGTTGAGTTGACTGAGTTGCGTTGACTGAGTTGAGTTGAGTTGAGTTGAGTGGAATTGAGTTGAGTTGAGTTGAGTTGAGTGAGTGAGTGAGTGAGTTGAGTTGAGTTGAGTTGAGTTGAGTTGAGTTGAGTTGAGTTGAGTTGAGTGAGTTGAGTTGAGTTGACTGAGTCGAGTTGACTGAGTTGAGTTGAGTTGAGTTGAGTTGAGTTGAGTTGAGTTGAGATGAGTTGAGTTGACTGAGTTGAGTTGACTGAGTTGAGTTGAGTTGAGTTGAGTTGAGTTGAGTTGAGTTGAGTTGAGTTGAGTTGAGTTGAGTTGACTGAGTTGAGTTGACTGAGTTGAGTTGAGTTGAGTTGAGTTGAGTTGAGTTGAGGTGAGTTGAGTTGAGTTGAGTTGAGTTGAGTTGAGATGAGTTGAGTTGAGTTGAGTTGAGTTGAGTTGAGTTTAGTGAGTTGATTTGACTGAGTTGAGTTGAGTTGAGTTGAGTTGAGTTGAGTTGAGTTGAGTTCAGTTCAGTTCAGTTCAGTTGAGTTGACTGAGTTGAGTTGACTGAGTTGAGTTGAGTTGAGTTGAGTTGAGTTGAGTTGAGTGGAATTGAGTTGAGTTGACTTGAGTTGAGTTGAGTTGAGTGAGCGAGTTGAGTTGAGTTGAGTTGAGTTGAGTTGAGTTGAGTTGAGTTGAGTTGAGTTGAGTTGAGTTGAGTTGAGTGAGTTGAGTTGAGTTGACTGAGTTGAGTTGACTGAGTTGAGTTGAGTTGAGTTGAGTTGAGTTGAGTTGAGTTGACTTAGTTGAGTTGACTGAGTTGAGTTGAGTTGAGTTGAGTTGAGTGGAGTTGAGTTGAGTTGAGTTGAGTTGAGTTGAGTTGAGTTGAGTTGAGTTGAGTTGAGTTGAGTTGAGTGAGTGAGTTGAGTTGAGTTGAGTTGAGTTGAGTTGAGTTGAGTTGAGTTGAGTTGACTGAGTTGAGTTGACTGAGTTGAGTTGAGTTGAGTTGAGTTGAGTTGAGTTGAGGTGAGGTGAGTTGAGTTGAGTTGAGTTGAGTTGAGTTGAGTTGAGTTGAGTTGATATCGGCAACTTACCGGCAACTAATCGGGAACTTTTCGTCAACTTATCGGCAACTTATCGGCAACTTATCGGCAACTTATCGGCAACTTGTCTGCAACTTGTCGATAACTTATCGGCAACTTATCGGCAACTTATCGGCAACTTATCGGCAACTTTCCGGCAACTTATCGGCAACTTATCGGCAACTTATCGGCAACTTATCGGCAACATATATCGGCAACTCATCGGCAACTTAGGGGCAACTTATCGGCAACTTATCGTCAACATATCGGCAACTTATTGGCAACTTATCGGCAACTTATCGGCAACTTATCGGCAACTTATCGGCAACTTACCGGCAACTTATCGGGAACTTATCGTCAACTTATCGGCAACTTATCGGCAACTTATCGACAACTTGTCGGCAACTTGTCTGCAACTTGTCGACAACTTATCGGCAACTTATCGGCAACTTATCGGCAACTTATCGGCAACTTATCGGCAACTTATCAGCAACTTATCGGCAACTTATCGGCAACCTATCGGCAACTTATCGGCAGCTTATGGGCCACTTATCGGCAACTTATGGGCAACTTAGGGGCAATTTATCGGCAACTTAGGGGCAACTTATAGGCAACTTATCGTCAACATATCGGCAACTTATTGGCAACTTATCGGCAACTTATCGGCAACATATCGGCAACTTATCGGCAACTTACCGGCAACTTATCGGGAACTTATCGTCAACTTATCGGCAACTTATCGGCAACTTATCGGCAACTCATCGGCAACATAACGGCAACTTAACGGCAACATATCTGCAACAAATTGGCAACTTATCGGCAACTTATCGGCAACTTATCGGCAACTTATCGGCAACTCCTCGGCAACATAACGGCAACTTATCGGCAACTTATATCGGCATCTTATCGTCAACTTATCGGCAACTTATATCGGCAACTTTTCAGCAACTTATCGGCAACCTATCGGCAACTTATCGGAAACTTTTCGGCAACTTATCGGCAACTTGACGGCAACTTATCGGCAACTTATTGGCAAACTATCGGCAACTTATCGGCAACTTATCGGCAACTTATCGGCAACTTATCGGCAACTTATATCGGCAACTTATCGGCAACTTATCGGCAACTTATCGGCAACTTATCGTCGACTTATCGGCAACTTATCGGCAACTTATCGGCAACTTATCGGCAACTTATCGTCGACTTATCGGCAACTTATCGGCAACTTATCGGCAACTTATCGGCAACTTATCGGGAGCTTAGCGGCTGCTTTACGGCAGCTTAGCGGTAGCTTGGCGGCAGCTTAGCGGGAGCTTGGCGGCAGCTTAGCGGGAGCTTGGCAGCTTGGCGGCATCTTAGCGGCAGCTTATCAGCATTTTATATCGGCAACTTATCGGCAACTTATCGGCAACTTATCGGCAACTTATCGTCAACTTATATCGGACACTTATCGGCAACTTATCGGCAACTTATCGGCAACTTATCGGCAACTTATCGGCAACTTATCGGCAACTTATCGGCAACTTATCGGCAACTTATCGGCAACTTATCGGCAACTTATCGGCAATTTATCGGCAACTTATCGGCAACTTATCGGCAACTCATCGGCAACATAACGGCAACTTATCGGCAACTTATATCGGCATCTTATCGTCAACTTATCGGCAACTTATATCGGCAACTTTTCAGCAACTTATCGGCAACTTATCGGCAACTTATCGGCAACTTTTCGGCAACTTATCGGCAACTTGACGGCAACTTATCGGCAACTTATTGGCAAACTATCGGCAACTTATCGGCATCTTATCGGCAACTTATCGGCAACTTATCGGCAACTTATATCGGCAACTCATCGGCAACTTATCGGCAACTTATCGGCAACTTATCGGCAACTTATCGGCAACTTATCGGCAACTTATCGTCAACTTATCGGCAACTTATCGGCAACTTATCGGCAACTTATCGGCAACTTATCGGCAGCTTAGCGGCTGCTTTACGGCAGCTTAGCGGTAGCTTGGCGGCAGCTTAGCGGGAGCTTGGCGGCAGCTTAGCGGGAGCTTGGCAGCTTGGCGGCATCTTAGCGGCAGCTTATCAGCAATTTATATCGGCAACTTATCGGCAACTTATCGGCAACTTATCGGCAACTTATCGTCAACTTATATCGGACACTTATCGGCAACTTATCGGCAACTTATCGGCAACTTATCGGCAACTTACCGGCAACTTATCGGGAACTTATCGGCAACTTATCGGCAACTTATCGGCAACTTATCGGCAACTTATCGGCAATTTATCGGCAACTTATCGGCAACTTATCGGCAACTCATCGGCAACATAACGGCAACTTATCGGCAACTTATATCGGCAACTTATCGGCAACTTATCATCAACTTTTCGGCAACTTATCGGCAACTTATCGGCAACTTATCGGCAACTTATCGGCAACTTGAGTTGAGTTGAGTTGAGTTGAGTTGAGTTGAGTTGAGATGAGTTGAGTTGAGTTGAGTTGAGTTGAGTTGACTGAGTTGAGTTGAGTTGAGTAGAGTTGAGTTGAGTTGAGTTGAGTTGAGTTGACTGAGTTGAGTTGACTGAGTTGAGTTGAGTTGAGTTGAGTTCAGTTGAGTTGAGTTGAGTTGAGTTGAGTTGAGTTGAGTTGACTGAGTTGAGTTGACTGAGTTGAGTTGAGTTGAGTTGAGTTGAGTTGAGTTGAGTTGAGCTGAGTTGAGTTGAGTTGAGTTGAGTTGAGTTGAGGTGAGTTGAGTTGAGTTGAGTTGTGTTGAGTTGAGTTGAGTTGAGTTGAGTTGAGTTGAGTTGAGTTGAGTTGAGTTGAGTTGAGTTGAGTGAGTTGAGTTGAGTTGACTGAGTTGAGTTGACTGAGTTGAGTTGAGTTGAGTTGAGTTGAGTTGAGTGGAGTTGAGTTGAGTTCAGTTCAGTTCAGTTGAGTTGACTGAGTTGAGTTGACTGAGTTGAGTTGAGTTGAGTGGAGTTGAGTTGAGTTGAGTAGAGTTGAGTGGAATTGAGTTGAGTTGAGTTGAGTTGAGTTGAGTTGAGTGAGTGAGTTGAGTTGAGTTGAGTTGAGTTGAGTTGAGTTGAGTTGAGTTGAGTTGAGTTGAGTGAGTTGAGTTGACTGAGTTGAGTTGACTGAGTTGAGTTGAGTTGAGTTGAGTTGAGTTGAGCTGAGTTGAGTTGAGTTCAGTTCAGTTCAGTTGAGTTGACTGAGTTGAGTTGACTGAGTTGAGTTGAGTTGAGTTGAGTGGAGTTGAGTTGAGTTGAGTTGAGTTGAGTTGAGTTGAGTTGAGTTGAGTGAGTTGAGTTGAGTTGAGTTGAGTTGAGTTGAGTTGACTGAGTTGAGTTGACTGAGTTGAGTTGAGTTGAGTTGAGTTGAGTTGAGTTGAGGTGAGGTGAGTTGAGTTGAGTTGAGTTGAGTTGAGTTGAGTTGAGTTGAGTTGAGTTGAGTTGAGTTGATATCGGCAACTTACCGGCAACTTGGCTGCAACTTGTCGATAACTTATCGGCAACTTATCGGCAACTTATCGGCAACTTATCGGCAACTTATCGGCAACTTATCGGCACCTTATTGGCAAACTATCGGTAACTTATCGGCAATTTATCGGCAACTTATCGGCAACTTATCGGCAACTTATATCGGCAACTTATCGGCAACTTATCGGTAACTCATCGGCAACTTTTCGGCCACTGATCGGCAACTTATCGGCAACTTATTGGCAACTTATCGACAACTTATCGGCAACTTATAGCGGCAACTTATCGGCAACTTATCGGCAACTTATCGGCAACTTATCTGCAACTTATCGGCAACTTATCGGCAACTCATCGGCAACATAACGGCAACTAATCGGCAACTTATCGGCAACTTATCGGCAGCTTAGCGGAAGCTTTACGGCAGCTTAGCGGTAGCTTGGCGGCAGCTTAGCGGGAGCTTGGCGGCAGCTTAGCGTGAGCTTGGCAGCTTAGCGGCATCTTAGCGGCAGCTTATCAGCAATTTATATCGGCAACTTATCGGCAACTTATCGGCAACTTATCGGCAACTTATCGTCAACTTATATCGGACACTTATCGGCAACTTATCGGCAACTTATCGGCAACTTATCGGGAACTTATCGGCAACTTATCGGCAACTTATCGGCAACTTATCGGCAACTTATCGGCAACTTATCGGCAACTCATCGGCAACATAACGGCAACTTATCGGCAACTTATATCGGCAACTTATCGGCAACTTATCATCAACTTATCGGCAACTTATCGGCAACTTATCGGCAACTTATCGGCAACTTATCGGCAACTTGAGTTGAGTTGAGTTGAGATGAGTTGAGTTGAGTTGAGTTGAGTTGAGTTGACTGAGTTGAGTTGACTGAGTTGAGTTGAGTTGAGTTGAGTTGAGTTGAGTTGACTGAGTTGAGTTGACTGAGTTGAGTTGAGTTGAGTTGAGTTGAGTTGAGTTGAGTTGAGTTGAGTTGACTGAGATGAGTTGACTGAGTTGAGTTGAGTTGAGTTGAGTTGAGTTGAGTTGAGTTGAGTTGAGTTGAGTTGAGTTGAGTTGAGTTGAGTTGAGTTGAGTTGAGTTGAGTTGAGTTGAGTTGAGTTGAGTTGAGTTGAGTTGAGTGAGTTGAGTTGAGATGACTGAGTTGAGTTGATTGAGTTGAGTTGAGTTGAGTTGAGTTGAGTTGAGTTGAATTGAGTTGAGTTGAGTTGAGTTGAGTTGAGTTCAGTTCAGTTCAGTTCAGTTCAGTTGACTGAGTTGAGTTGACTGAGTTGAGTTGAGTTGAGTTGAGTTGAGTGGAATTGAGTTGAGTTGAGTTGAGTTGAGTGAGTGAGTGAGTTGAGTTGAGTTGAGTTGAGTTGAGTTGAGTTGAGTGAGTTGAGTTGACTGAGTTGAGTTGACTGAGTTGAGTTGAGTTGAGTTGAGTTGAGTTGAGTTGAGTTGAGTTGAGTTGAGTTGACTGAGTTGAGTTGACTGAGTTGAGTTGAGTTGAGTTGAGTTGAGTTGAGTTGAGTTGAGTTGAGTTGACTGAGTTGAGTTGACTGAGTTGAGTTGAGTTGAGTTGAGTTGAGTTGAGTTGAGTTGAGGTGAGTTGAGTTGAGTTGAGTTGAGTTGAGTTTAGTGAGTTGAGTTGAATTGACTGAGTTGAGTTGACTGAGTTGAGTTGAGTTGAGTTCAGTTGAGTTCAGTTCAGTTCAGTTCAATTGAGTTGACTGAGTTGAGTTGACTGAGTTGAGTTGAGTTGAGTTGAGTTGAGTTGAGTTGAGTTGAGTGGAATTGAGTTGAGTTGAGTTGAGTTGAGTTGAGTGAGTGAGTTGAGTTGAGTTGAGTTGAGTTGAGTTGAGTTGAGTTGAGTGAGTTGAGTTGAGTTGACTGAGTTGAGTTGAGTGAGTTGAGTTGAGTTGAGTTGAGTTGAGTTGAGTTGAGTTGAGTTCAGTTGAGTTGACTGAGTTGAGTTGACTGAGTTGAGTTGAGTTGAGTTGAGTTGAGTTGAGTGGAGTTGAGTTGAGTTGAGTTGAGTTGAGTTGAGTTGAGTTGAGTTGAGTTGAGTTGAGTGAGTGAGTTGAGTTGAGTTGAGTTGAGTTGAGTTGAGTTGAGTTGACTGAGTTGAGTTGACTGAGTTGAGTTGAGTTGAGTTGAGTTGAGTTGAGTTGAGGTGAGTTGAGTTGAGTTGAGTTGAGTTGAGTTGAGTTGAGTTGAGTGAGTGAGTTGAGTTGAGTTGAGTTGAGTTGAGTTGAGTTGAGTTGACTGAGTTCAGTTGACTGAGTTGAGTTGAGTTGAGTTGAGTTGAGTTGAGTTGAGGTGAGGTGAGTTGAGTTGAGTTGAGTTGAGTTGAGTTGAGTTGAGTTGAGTTGAGTTGATATCGGCAACTTACCGGCAACTATTCGGGAACTTTTCGTCAACTTATCGGCAACTTATCGGCAACTTATCGGCAACTTATCGGCAACTTGTCTGCAACTTGTCGATAACTTATCGGCAACTTATCGGCAACTTGTCGGCAACTTATCGGCAACTTATCGGCAACTTATCGGCACCTTATTGGCAAACTATCGGCAACTTATCGGCAATTTATCGGCAACTAATCGGGAACTTTTCGTCAACTTATCGGCAACTTATCGGCAACTTATCGGCAACTTATCGGCAACTTGTCTGCAACTTGTCGATAACTTATCGGCAACTTATCGGCAACTAATCGGCAACTTATCGGCAACTTTCCGGCAACTTATCGGCAACTTATCGGCAACTTATCGGCAACTTATCGGCAACTTATATCGGCAACTCATCGGCAAATTAGGGGCAACTTATCGGCAACTTATCGTCAACATATCGGCAACTTATTGGCAACTTATCGGCAACTTATCGGCAACTTATCGGCAACTTATCGGCAACTTACCGGCAACTTATCGGGAACTTATCGTCAACTTATCGGCAACTTATCGGCAACTTATCGGCAACTTGTCGGCAACTTGTCTGCATCTTGTCGAGAACTTATCGGCAACTTATCGGCAACTTATCGGCAACTTATCGGCAACTTATCGGCAACTTATCAGCAACTTATCGGCAACTTATCGGCAACTTATCGGCAACTTATCGGCAGCTTATCGGCCACTTATCGGCAACTTATGGGCAACTTAGGGGCAATTTATCGGCAACTTAGGGGCAACTTATAGGCAACTTATCGTCAACATATCGGCAACTTATTGGCAACTTATCGGCAACTTACCGACAACATATCGGCAACTTATCGGCAACTTACCGGCAACTTATCGGGAACTTATCGTCAACTTATCGGCAACTTATCGGCAACTTATCGGCAACTTATCGGCAACTCATCGGCAACATAACGGCAACTTATCGGCAACTTATATCGGCATCTTATCGTCAACTTATCGGCAACTTATATCGGCAACTTTTCAGCAACTTATCGGTAACTTATCGGCCACTTATCGGCAACTTTTCGGCAACATATCGGCAACTTGACGGCAACTTATCGGCAACTTATTGGCAAACTATCGGCAACTTATCGGCAACTTATCGGCAACTTATCGGCAACTTATCGGCAACTTATATCGGCAACTCATCGGCATCTTATCGGCAACTTATCGGCAACTTATCGGCAACTTATCGGCAACTTATCGGCAACTTATCGTCAACTTATCGGCAACTTATCGGCAACTTATCGGCAACTTATCGGCAACTTATCGGCAGCTTAGCGGCTGCTTTACGGCAGCTTAGCGGTAGCTTGGCGGCAGCTTAGCGGGAGCTTGGCGGCAGCTTAGCGGGAGCTTGGCAGCTTGGCGGCATCTTAGCGGCAGCTTATCAGCAATTTATATCGGCAACTTATCGGCAACTTATCGGCAACTTATCGGCAACTTATCGTCAACTTATATCGGACAGTTATCGGCAACTTATCGGCAACTTATCGGCAACTTATCGGCAACTTATCGGCAACTTATCGGCAACTTATCGGCAACTTATCGGCAACTTATCGGCAACTTATCGGCAATTTATCGGCAACTTATCGGCAACTTATCGGCAACTCATCGGCAACATAACGGCAACATATCGGCAACTTATATCGGCAACTTATCGGCAACTTATCATCAACTTATCGGCAACTTATCGGCAACTTATCGGCAACTTATCGGCAACTTATCGGCAACTTGAGTTGAGTTGAGTTGAGTTGAGTTGAGTTGAGTTGGGTTGAGTTGAGTTGAGTTGAGTTGACTGAGTTGAGTTGACTGAGTTGAGTTGAGTTGAGTTGAGTTGAGTTGAGTTGACTGAGTTGAGTTGACTGAGTTGAGTTGAGTTGAGTTGAGTTGAGTTGAGTTGAGTTGAGTTGAGTTGAGTTGAGTTGAGTTGAGTTGAGGTGAGTTGAGTTGAGTTGAGTTGAGTTGAGTTGAGTTGCGTTGAGTTGAGTTGAGTTGAGTTGAGTTGAGTTGAGTTGAGTGAGTTGAGTTGAGTTGACTGAGTTGAGTTGACTGAGTTGAGTTGAGTTGAGTTGAGTTGAGTTGAGTTGAGTGGAGTTGAGTTGAGTTCACTTCAGTTCAGTTGAGTTGACTGAGTTGAGTTGACTGAGTTGAGTTGAGATGAGTTGAGTTGAGTTGAGTTGAGATGAGTTGAGTGGAATTGAGTTGAGTTGAGTTGAGTTGAGTTGAGTGAGTGAGTTGAGTTGAGTTGAGTTGAGTTGAGTTGAGTTGAGTTGAGTTGAGTGAGTTGAGTTGAGTTGACTGAGTTGAGTTGACTGAGTTGAGTTGAGTTGAGTTGATTGGAATTGAGTTGAGTTGAGTTGAGTGAGTGAGTGAGTTGAGTTGAGTTGAGTTGAGTTGAGTTGAGTTGAGTGAGTTGAGTTGAGTTGACTGAGTTGAGTTGACTGAGTTGAGTTGAGTTGAGTTGAGTTGAGTTGAGTTGAGTTGAGTTGAGTTGACTGAGTTGAGTTGAGTTGAGTTGAGTTGAGTTGAGTTGAGTTGAGTTGACTGAGTTGAGTTGAGTTGAGTTGAGTTGAGTTGAGTTGACTGAGTTCAGTTGACTGAGTTGAGTTGAGTTGAGTTGAGTTGAGTTGAGTTGAGTTGAGTTGAGGTGAGATGAGTTGAGTTGAGTTGAGTTGAGTTGAGTTGAGTTGAGTTGAGTTGAGTGAGTTGAGTTGAGATGACTGAGTTGAGTTGATTGAGTTGAGTTGAGTTGAGTTGAGTTGAGTTGAGTTGAGTTGAATTGAGTTGAGTTGAGTTGAGTTGAGTTCAGTTGAGTTCAGTTCAGTTCAGTTCAGTTGACTGAGTTGAGTTGACTGAGTTGAGTTGAGTTGAGTTGAGTGGAATTGGGTTGAGTTGAGTTGAGTTGAGTGAGTGAGTGGGTTGAGTTGAGTTGAGTTGAGTTGAGTTGAGTTGAGTGAGTTGAGTTGAGTTGACTGAGTTGAGTTGACTGAGTTGAGTTGAGTTGAGTTGAGTTGAGTTGAGTTGAGTTGAGTTGAGTTGAGTTGAGTTGACTGAGTTGAGTTGACTGAGTTGAGTTGAGTTGAGTTGAGTTGAGTTGAGTTGACTGAGTTGAGTTGACTGAGTTGAGTTGAGTTGAGTTGATTGGAATTGAGTTGAGTTGAGTTGAGTTGAGTGAGTGAGTGAGTTGAGTTGAGTTGAGTTGAGTTGAGTTGAGTTGAGTGAGTTGAGTTGAGTTGACTGAGTTGAGTTGACTGAGTTGAGTTGAGTTGAGTTGAGTTGAGTTGAGTTGAGTTGACTGAGTTGAGTTGAGTTGAGTTGAGTTGAGTTGAGTTGAGTGAGTGAGTTGAGTTGAGTTGAGTTGAGTTGAGTTGAGTTGAGTTGACTGAGTTCAGTTGACTGAGTTGAGTTGAGTTGAGTTGAGTTGAGTTGAGTTGAGGTGAGGTGAGTTGAGTTGAGTTGAGTTGAGTTGAGTTGAGTTGAGTTGAGTTGAGTTGATATCGGCAACTTACCGGCAACTATTCGGGAACTTTTCGTCAACTTATCGGCAACTTATCGGCAACTTATCGGCAACTTATCGGCAACTTGTCTGCAACTTGTCGATAACTTATCGGCAACTTATCGGCAACTTGTCGGCAACTTATCGGCAACTTATCGGCAACTTATCGGCACCTTATTGGCAAACTATCGGCAACTTATCGGCAATTTATCGGCAACTAATCGGGAACTTTTCGTCAACTTATCGGCAACTTATCGGCAACTTATCGGCAACTTATCGGCAACTTGTCTGCAACTTGTCGATAACTTATCGGCAACTTATCGGCAACTAATCGGCAACTTATCGGCAACTTTCCGGCAACTTATCGGCAACTTATCGGCAACTTATCGGCAACTTATCGGCAACTTATATCGGCAACTCATCGGCAAATTAGGGGCAACTTATCGGCAACTTATCGTCAACATATCGGCAACTTATTGGCAACTTATCGGCAACTTATCGGCAACTTATCGGCAACTTATCGGCAACTTACCGGCAACTTATCGGGAACTTATCGTCAACTTATCGGCAACTTATCGGCAACTTATCGGCAACTTGTCGGCAACTTGTCTGCATCTTGTCGACAACTTATCGGCAACTTATCGGCAACTTATCGGCAACTTATCGGCAACTTATCGGCAACTTATCAGCAACTTATCGGCAACTTATCGGCAACTTATCGGCAACTTATCGGCAGCTTATCGGCCACTTATCGGCAACTTATGGGCAACTTAGGGGCAATTTATCGGCAACTTAGGGGCAACTTATAGGCAACTTATCGTCAACATATCGGCAACTTATTGGCAACTTATCGGCAACTTACCGACAACATATCGGCAACTTATCGGCAACTTACCGGCAACTTATCGGGAACTTATCGTCAACTTATCGGCAACTTATCGGCAACTTATCATCAACTCATCGGCAACATAACGGCAACTTAACGGCAACATATCTGCAACAAATTGGCAACTTATCGGCAACTTATCGGCAACTTATCGGCAACTTATCGGCAACTCATCGGCAACATAACGGCAACTTATCGGCAACTTATATCGGCATCTTATCGTCAACTTATCGGCAACTTATATCGGCAACTTTTCAGCAACTTATCGGTAACTTATCGGCCACTTATCGGCAACTTTTCGGCAACATATCGGCAACTTGACGGCAACTTATCGGCAACTTATTGGCAAACTATCGGCAACTTATCGGCAACTTATCGGCAACTTATCGGCAACTTATCGGCAACTTATATCGGCAACTCATCGGCAACTTATCGGCAACTTATCGGCAACTTATCGGCAACTTATCGGCAACTTATCGGCAACTTATCGTCAACTTATCGGCAACTTATCGGCAACTTATCGGCAACTTATCGGCAACTTATCGGCAGCTTAGCGGCTGCTTTACGGCAGCTTAGCGGTAGCTTGGCGGCAGCTTAGCGGGAGCTTGGCGGCAGCTTAGCGGGAGCTTGGCAGCTTGGCGGCATCTTAGCGGCAGCTTATCAGCAATTTATATCGGCAACTTATCGGCAACTTATCGGCAACTTATCGGCAACTTATCGTCAACTTATATCGGACAGTTATCGGCAACTTATCGGCAACTTATCGGCAACTTATCGGCAACTTATCGGCAACTTATCGGCAACTTATCGGCAACTTATCGGCAACTTATCGGCAACTTATCGGCAATTTATCGGCAACTTATCGGCAACTTATCGGCAACTCATCGGCAACATAACGGCAACATATCGGCAACTTATATCGGCAACTTATCGGCAACTTATCATCAACTTATCGGCAACTTATCGGCAACTTATCGGCAACTTATCGGCAACTTATCGGCAACTTGAGTTGAGTTGAGTTGAGTTGAGTTGAGTTGAGTTGGGTTGAGTTGAGTTGAGTTGAGTTGACTGAGTTGAGTTGACTGAGTTGAGTTGAGTTGAGTTGAGTTGAGTTGAGTTGACTGAGTTGAGTTGACTGAGTTGAGTTGAGTTGAGTTGAGTTGAGTTGAGTTGAGTTGAGTTGAGTTGAGTTGAGTTGAGTTGAGTTGAGGTGAGTTGAGTTGAGTTGAGTTGAGTTGAGTTGAGTTGCGTTGAGTTGAGTTGAGTTGAGTTGAGTTGAGTTGAGTTGAGTTGAGTTGAGTTGAGTTGAGTTGAGTGAGTTGAGTTGAGTTGACTGAGTTGAGTTGACTGAGTTGAGTTGAGTTGAGTTGAGTTGAGTTGAGTTGAGTGGAGTTGAGTTGAGTTCACTTCAGTTCAGTTGAGTTGACTGAGTTGAGTTGACTGAGTTGAGTTGAGATGAGTTGAGTTGAGTTGAGTTGAGATGAGTTGAGTGGAATTGAGTTGAGTTGAGTTGAGTTGAGTTGAGTGAGTGAGTTGAGTTGAGTTGAGTTGAGTTGAGTTGAGTTGAGTTGAGTGAGTTGAGTTGAGTTGACTGAATTGAGTTGACTGAGTTGAGTTGAGTTGAGTTGATTGGAATTGAGTTGAGTTGAGTTGAGTTGAGTGAGTGAGTGAGTTGAGTTGAGTTGAGTTGAGTTGAGTTGAGTTGAGTGAGTTGAGTTGAGTTGACTGAGTTGAGTTGACTGAGTTGAGTTGAGTTGAGTTGAGTTGAGTTGAGTTGAGTTGAGTTGAGTTGAGTTGACTGAGTTGAGTTGAGTTGAGTTGAGTTGAGTTGAGTTGAGTTGAGTTGACTGAGTTGAGTTGAGTTGAGTTGAGTTGAGTTGAGTTGACTGAGTTCAGTTGACTGAGTTGAGTTGAGTTGAGTTGAGTTGAGTTGAGTTGAGTTGAGGTGAGATGAGTTGAGTTGAGTTGAGTTGAGTTGAGTTGAGTTGAGTTGAGTTGAGTTGAGTTGAGTGAGTTGAGTTGAGATGACTGAGTTGAGTTGATTGAGTTGAGTTGAGTTGAGTTGAGTTGAGTTGAGTTGAATTGAGTTGAGTTGAGTTGAGTTGAGTTCAGTTGAGTTCAGTTCAGTTCAGTTCAGTTGACTGAGTTGAGTTGACTGAGTTGAGTTGAGTTGAGTTGAGTGCAATTGGGTTGAGTTGAGTTGAGTTGAGTGAGTGAGTGGGTTGAGTTGAGTTGAGTTGAGTTGAGTTGAGTTGAGTGAGTTGAGTTGAGTTGACTGAGTTGAGTTGACTGAGTTGAGTTGAGTTGAGTTGAGTTGAGTTGAGTTGAGTTGAGTTGAGTTGAGTTGAGTTGACTGAGTTGAGTTGACTGAGTTGAGTTGAGTTGAGTTGAGTTGAGTTGAGTTGAGTTGAGTTGAGTTGACTGAGTTGAGTTGACTGAGTTGAGTTGAGTTGAGTTGAGTTGAGTAGAGTTGAGTTGAGTTGAGTTGAGGTGAGTTGAGTTGAGTTGAGTTGAGTTGAGTTTAGTGAGTTGAGTTGAATTGACTGAGTTGAGTTGACTGAGTTGAGTTGAGTTGAGTTGAGTTGAGTTGAGTTCAGTTCAGTTCAATTGAGTTGACTGAGTTGAGTTGACTGAGTTGAGTTGAGTTGAGTTGAGTTGAGTTGAGTTGAGTTGAGTGGAATTGAGTTGAGTTGAGTTGAGTTGAGTTGAGTTGAGTGACTGAGTTGAGTTGAGTTGAGTTGAGTTGCGTTGAGTTGAGTTGAGTTGAGTTGAGTTGAGTTGAGTTGAGTTGAGTTGAGTGAGTTGAGTTGAGTTGACTGAGTTGAGTTGACTGAGTTGAGTTGAGTTGAGTTGAGTTGAGTTGAGTGGAGTTGAGTTGAGTTCACTTCAGTTCAGTTGAGTTGACTGAGTTGAGTTGACTGAGTTGAGTTGAGATGAGTTGAGTTGAGTTGAGTTGAGATGAGTTGAGTGGAATTGAGTTGAGTTGAGTTGAGTTGAGTTGAGTGAGTGAGTTGAGTTGAGTTGAGTTGAGTTGAGTTGAGTTGAGTTGAGTTGAGTGAGTTGAGTTGAGTTGACTGAGTTGAGTTGACTGAGTTGAGTTGAGTTGAGTTGATTGGAATTGAGTTGAGTTGAGTTGAGTTGAGTGAGTGAGTGAGTTGAGTTGAGTTGAGTTGAGTTGAGTTGAGTGAGTTGAGTTGAGTTGACTGAGTTGAGTTGACTGAGTTGAGTTGAGTTGAGTTGAGTTGAGTTGAGTTGAGTTGAGTTGAGTTGACTGAGTTGAGTTGAGTTGAGTTGAGTTGAGTTGAGTTGAGTTGAGTTGAGTTGACTGAGTTGAGTTGAGTTGAGTTGAGTTGAGTTGAGTTGACTGAGTTCAGTTGACTGAGTTGAGTTGAGTTGAGTTGAGTTGAGTTGAGTTGAGTTGAGGTGAGATGAGTTGAGTTGAGTTGAGTTGAGTTGAGTTGAGTTGAGTTGAGTTGAGTTGAGTTGAGTGAGTTGAGTTGAGATGACTGAGTTGAGTTGATTGAGTTGAGTTGAGTTGAGTTGAGTTGAGCTGAGTTGAGTTGAATTGAGTTGAGTTGAGTTGAGTTGAGTTCAGTTCAGTTCAGTTCAGTTCAGTTGACTGAGTTGAGTTGAGTTGAGTTGAGTGAGTTGAGTTGAGATGACTGAGTTGAGTTGATTGAGTTGAGTTGAGTTGAGTTGAGTTGAGTTGAGTTGAGTGGAATTGGGTTGAGTTGAGTTGAGTTGAGTGAGTGAGTGGGTTGAGTTGAGTTGAGTTGAGTTGAGTTGAGTTGAGTGAGTTGAGTTGAGTTGACTTAGTTGAGTTGACTGAGTTGAGTTGAGTTGAGTTGAGTTGAGTTGAGTTGAGTTGAGTTGAGTTGAGTTGAGTTGAGTTGAGTTGACTGAGTTGAGTTGACTGAGTTGAGTTGAGTTGAGTTGAGTTGAGTTGAGTTGAGTTGAGTTGAGTTGAGTTGAGTTGACTGAGTTGAGTTGACTGAGTTGAGTTGAGTTGAGTTGAGTTGAGTAGAGTTGAGTTGAGTTGAGTTGAGGTGAGTTGAGTTGAGTTGAGTTGAGTTGAGTTTAGTGAGTTGAGTTGAATTGACTGAGTTGAGTTGACTGAGTTGAGTTGAGTTGAGTTGAGTTGAGTTGAGTTGAGTTCAGTTCAGTTCAATTGAGTTGACTGAGTTGAGTTGACTGAGTTGAGTTGAGTTGAGTTGAGTTGAGTTGAGTTGAGTTGAGTGGAATTGAGTTGAGTTGAGTTGAGTTGAGTTGAGTTGAGTGACTGAGTTGAGTTGAGTTGAGTTGAGTTGCGTTGAGTTGAGTTGAGTTGAGTTGAGTTGAGTTGAGTTGAGTTGAGTGAGTTGAGTTGAGTTGACTGAGTTGAGTTGACTGAGTTGAGTTGAGTTGAGTTGAGTTGAGTTGAGTTGAGTGGAGTTGAGTTGAGTTCACTTCAGTTCAGTTGAGTTGACTGAGTTGAGTTGACTGAGTTGAGTTGAGATGAGTTGAGTTGAGTTGAGTTGAGATGAGTTGAGTGGAATTGAGTTGAGTTGAGTTGAGTTGAGTTGAGTGAGTGAGTTGAGTTGAGTTGAGTTGAGTTGAGTTGAGTTGAGTTGAGTTGAGTGAGTTGAGTTGAGTTGACTGAGTTGAGTTGACTGAGTTGAGTTGAGTTGAGTTGATTGGAATTGAGTTGAGTTGAGTTGAGTTGAGTGAGTGAGTGAGTTGAGTTGAGTTGAGTTGAGTTGAGTGAGTTGAGTTGAGTTGACTGAGTTGAGTTGACTGAGTTGAGTTGAGTTGAGTTGAGTTGAGTTGAGTTGAGTTGAGTTGAGTTGACTGAGTTGAGTTGAGTTGAGTTGAGTTGAGTTGAGTTGAGTTGAGTTGAGTTGACTGAGTTGAGTTGAGTTGAGTTGAGTTGAGTTGAGTTGACTGAGTTCAGTTGACTGAGTTGAGTTGAGTTGAGTTGAGTTGAGTTGAGTTGAGTTGAGTTGAGGTGAGATGAGTTGAGTTGAGTTGAGTTGAGTTGAGTTGAGTTGAGTTGAGTTGAGTTGAGTTGAGTGAGTTGAGTTGAGATGACTGAGTTGAGTTGATTGAGTTGAGTTGAGTTGAGTTGAGTTGAGTTGAGTTGAGTTGAATTGAGTTGAGTTGAGTTGAGTTGAGTTCAGTTCAGTTCAGTTCAGTTCAGTTGACTGAGTTGAGTTGACTGAGTTGAGTTGAGTTGAGTTGAGTGGAATTGAGTTGAGTTGAGTTGAGTTGAGTGAGTGAGTGGGTTGAGTTGAGTTGAGTTGAGTTGAGTTGAGTTGAGTGAGTTGAGTTGAGTTGACTGAGTTGAGTTGACTGAGTTGAGTTGAGTTGAGTTGAGTTGAGTTGAGTTGAGTTGAGTTGAGTTGAGTTGAGTTGAGTTGACTGAGTTGAGTTGACTGAGTTGAGTTGAGTTGAGTTGAGTTGAGTTGAGTTGAGTTGAGTTGAGTTGAGTTGAGTTGAGTTGAGTTGACTGAGTTGAGTTGACTGAGTTGAGTTGAGTTGAGTTGAGTTGAGTAGAGTTGAGTTGAGTTGAGTTGAGGTGAGTTGAGTTGAGTTGAGTTGAGTTGAGTTTAGTGAGTTGAGTTGAATTGACTGAGTTGAGTTGACTGAGTTGAGTTGAGTTGAGTTGAGTTGAGTTGAGTTGAGTTCAGTTCAGTTCAGTTCAGTTCAATTGAGTTGACTGAGTTGAGTTGACTGAGTTGAGTTGAGTTGAGTTGAGTTGAGTTGAGTTGAGTGGAATTGAGTTGAGTTGAGTTGAGTTGAGTTGAGTTGAGTGAGTGAGTTGAGTTGAGTTGAGTTGAGTTGAGTTGAGTTGAGTTGAGTTGAGTTGAGTGAGTTGAGTTGAGTTGACTGAGTTGAGTTGAGTGAGTTGAGTTGAGTTGAGTTGAGTTGAGTTGAGTTCAGTTCAGTTGAGTTGACTGAGTTGAGTTGACTGAGTTGAGTTGAGTTGAGTTGAGTTGAGTGGAGTTGAGTTGAGTTGAGTTGAGTTGAGTTGAGTTGAGTTGAGTTGAGTTGAGTGAGTGAGTTGAGTTGAGTTGAGTTGAGTTGAGTTGAGTTGAGTTGACTGAGTTGAGTTGACTGAGTTGAGTTGAGTTGAGTTGAGTTGAGTTGAGGTGAGTTGAGTTGAGTTGAGTTGAGTTGAGTTGAGTTGAGTGAGTTGAGTTTAGTTGACTGAGTTGAGTTGACTGAGTTGAGTTGAGTTGAGTTGAGTTGAGTGGAGTTGAGTTGAGTTCAGTTCAGTTCAGTTGAGTTGACTGAGTTGAGTTGACTGAGTTGAGTTGAGTTGAGTTGAGTTGAGTTGAGATGAGTTGAGTGGAATTGAGTTGAGTTGAGTTGAGTTGAGTGAGTGAGTTGAGTTGAGTTGAGTTGAGTTGAGTTGAGTTGAGTTGAGTTGAGTGAGTTGAGTTGAGTTGACTGAGTTGAGTTGACTGAGTTGAGTTGAGTTGAGTTGAGTGGAATTGAGTTGAGTTGAGTTGAGTTGAGTGAGTGAGTGAGTTGAGTTGAGTTGAGTTGAGTTGAGTTGAGTGAGTTGAGTTGAGTTGACTGAGTTGAGTTGACTGAGTTGAGTTGAGTTGAGTTGAGTTGAGTTGAGTTGAGTTGAGTTGAGTTGACTGAGTTGAGTTGAGTTGAGTTGAGTTGAGTTGAGTGAGTGAGTTGAGTTGAGTTGAGTTGAGTTGAGTTGAGTTGAGTTGACTGAGTTCAGTTGACTGAGTTGAGTTGAGTTGAGTTGAGTTGAGTTGAGTTGAGTTGAGGTGAGATGAGTTGAGTTGAGTTGAGTTGAGTTGAGTTGAGTTGAGTTGAGTTGAGTTGAGTTGAGTTGAGTGAGTTGAGTTGAGATGACTGAGTTGAGTTGATTGAGTTGAGTTGAGTTGAGTTGAGTTGAGTTGAGTTGAATTGAGTTGAGTTGAGTTGAGTTGAGTTGAGTTGAGTTCAGTTCAGTTCAGTTCAGTTGACTGAGTTGAGTTGCCTGAGTTGAGTTGAGTTGAGTTGAGTTGAGTTGAGTGGAATTGAGTTGAGTTGAGTTGAGTTGAGTGAGTGAGTGAGTTGAGTTGAGTTGAGTTGAGTTGAGTTGAGTTGAGTGAGTTGAGTTGAGTTGACTGAGTTGAGTTGACTGAGTTGAGTTGAGTTGAGTTGAGTTGAGTTGAGTTGAGTTGAGTTGAGTTGAGTTGAGTTGAGTTGACTGAGTTGAGTTGACTGAGTTGAGTTGAGTTGAGTTGAGTTGAGTTGAGTTGAGTTGAGTTGAGTTGAGTTGAGTTGAGTTGAGTTGACTGAGTTGAGTTGGCTGAGTTGAGTTGAGTTGAGTTGAGTTGAGTTGAGTTGAGTTGAGTTGAGTTGAGGTGAGTTGAGTTGAGTTGAGTTGAGTTGAGTTGAGTTTAGTGAGTTGAGTTGAATTGAGTGGAGTTGAGTTGACTGAGTTGAGTTGAGTTGAGTTGAGTTGAGTTGAGTTGAGTTGAGTTCAGTTCAGTTCAATTGAGTTGACTGAGTTGAGTTGACTGAGTTGAGTTGAGTTGAGTTGAGTTGAGTTGAGTTGAGTTGAGTTGAGTGGAATTGAGTTGAGTTGAGTTAAGTTGAGTTGAGTTGAGTGAGTGAGTTGAGTTGAGTTGAGTTGAGTTGAGTTGAGTTGAGTTGAGTTGAGTGAGTTGAGTTGAGTTGACTGAGTTGAGTTGAGTGAGTTGAGTTGAGTTGAGTTGAGTTGAGTTGAGTTGAGTTCAGTTGAGTTGACTGAGTTGAGTTGACTGAGTTGAGTTGAGTTGAGTTGAGTTGAGTTGAGTGGAGTTGAGTTGAGTTGAGTTGAGTTGAGTTGAGTTGAGTTGAGTTGAGTTGAGTTGAGTGAGTGAGTTGAGTTGAGTTGAGTTGAGTTGAGTTGAGTTGAGTTGAGTTGACTGAGTTGAGTTGATTGAGTTGAGTTGAGTTGAGTGAGTTGAGTTGACTGAGTTGAGTTGACTGAGTTGAGTTGAGTTGAGTTGAGTTGAGTTGAGTTGAGCTGAGTTGAGTTGAGTTCAGTTCAGTTCAGTTGAGTTGACTGAGTTGAGTTGACTGAGTTGAGTTGAGTTGAGTTGAGTGGAGTTGAGTTGAGTTGAGTTGAGTTGAGTTGAGTTGAGTTGAGTTGAGTGAGTTGAGTTGAGTTGAGTTGAGTTGAGTTGAGTTGACTGAGTTGAGTTGACTGAGTTGAGTTGAGTTGAGTTGAGTTGAGTTGAGTTGAGGTGAGGTGAGTTGAGTTGAGTTGAGTTGAGTTGAGTTGAGTTGAGTTGAGTTGAGTTGAGTTGATATCGGCAACTTACCGGCAACTTGGCTGCAACTTGTCGATAACTTATCGGCAACTTATCGGCAACTTATCGGCAACTTATCGGCAACTTATCGGCAACTTATCGGCACCTTATTGGCAAACTATCGGTAACTTATCGGCAATTTATCGGCAACTTATCGGCAACTTATCGGCAACTTATATCGGCAACTTATCGGCAACTTATCGGTAACTCATCGGCAACTTTTCGGCCACTGATCGGAGTTGAGTTGAGTGAGTTGAGTTGAGTTGACTGAGTTGAGTTGACTGAGTTGAGTTGAGTTGAGTTGATTGGAATTGAGTTGAGTTGAGTTGAGTTGAGTGAGTGAGTGAGTTGAGTTGAGTTGAGTTGAGTTGAGTGAGTTGAGTTGAGTTGACTGAGTTGAGTTGACTGAGTTGAGTTGAGTTGAGTTGAGTTGAGTTGAGTTGAGTTGAGTTGAGTTGACTGAGTTGAGTTGAGTTGAGTTGAGTTGAGTTGAGTTGAGTTGAGTTGAGTTGAGTTGAGTTGACTGAGTTCAGTTGACTGAGTTGAGTTGAGTTGAGTTGAGTTGAGTTGAGTTGAGTTGAGTTGAGGTGAGATGAGTTGAGTTGAGTTGAGTTGAGTTGAGTTGAGTTGAGTTGAGTTGAGTTGAGTTGAGTTGAGTGAGTTGAGTTGAGATGACTGAGTTGAGTTGATTGAGTTGAGTTGAGTTGAGTTGAGTTGAGTTGAGTTGAGTTGAATTGAGTTGAGTTGAGTTGAGTTGAGTTCAGTTCAGTTCAGTTCAGTTCAGTTGACTGAGTTGAGTTGACTGAGTTGAGTTGAGTTGAGTTGAGTGGAATTGAGTTGAGTTGAGTTGAGTTGAGTGAGTGAGTGAGTTGAGTTGAGTTGAGTTGAGTGAGTTGAGTTGAGTTGACTGAGTTGAGTTGACTGAGTTGAGTTGAGTTGAGTTGAGTTGAGTTGAGTTGAGTTGAGTTGAGTTGAGTTGAGTTGAGTTGACTGAGTTGAGTTGACTGAGTTGAGTTGAGTTGAGTTGAGTTGAGTTGAGTTGAGTTGAGTTGAGTTGAGTTGAGTTGAGTTGAGTTGACTGAGTTGAGTTGACTGAGTTGAGTTGAGTTGAGTTGAGTTGAGTAGAGTTGAGTTGAGTTGAGTTGAGGTGAGTTGAGTTGAGTTGAGTTGAGTTGAGTTTAGTGAGTTGAGTTGAATTGACTGAGTTGAGTTGACTGAGTTGAGTTGAGTTGAGTTGAGTTGAGTTGAGTTCAGTTCAGTTCAGTTCAGTTCAATTGAGTTGACTGAGTTGAGTTGACTGAGTTGAGTTGAGTTGAGTTGAGTTGAGTTGAGTTGAGTGGAATTGAGTTGAGTTGAGTTGAGTTGAGTTGAGTTGAGTGAGTGAGTTGAGTTGAGTTGAGTTGAGTTGAGTTGAGTTGAGTTGAGTTGAGTTGAGTGAGTTGAGTTGAGTTGACTGAGTTGAGTTGAGTGAGTTGAGTTGAGTTGAGTTGAGTTGAGTTGAGTTCAGTTCAGTTGAGTTGACTGAGTTGAGTTGACTGAGTTGAGTTGAGTTGAGTTGAGTTGAGTTGAGTGGAGTTGAGTTGAGTTGAGTTGAGTTGAGTTGAGTTGAGTTGAGTTGAGTTGAGTGAGTGAGTTGAGTTGAGTTGAGTTGAGTTGAGTTGAGTTGAGTTGACTGAGTTGAGTTGACTGAGTTGAGTTGAGTTGAGTTGAGTTGAGTTGAGGTGAGTTGAGTTGAGTTGAGTTGAGTTGAGTTGAGTTGAGTGAGTTGAGTTTAGTTGACTGAGTTGAGTTGACTGAGTTGAGTTGAGTTGAGTTGAGTTGAGTGGAGTTGAGTTGAGTTCAGTTCAGTTCAGTTGAGTTGACTGAGTTGAGTTGACTGAGTTGAGTTGAGTTGAGTTGAGTTGAGTTGAGATGAGTTGAGTGGAATTGAGTTGAGTTGAGTTGAGTTGAGTGAGTGAGTTGAGTTGAGTTGAGTTGAGTTGAGTTGAGTTGAGTTGAGTGAGTTGAGTTGAGTTGACTGAGTTGAGTTGACTGAGTTGAGTTGAGTTGAGTTGAGTGGAATTGAGTTGAGTTGAGTTGAGTTGAGTGAGTGAGTGAGTTGAGTTGAGTTGAGTTGAGTTGAGTTGAGTGAGTTGAGTTGAGTTGACTGAGTTGAGTTGACTGAGTTGAGTTGAGTTGAGTTGAGTTGAGTTGAGTTGAGTTGAGTTGAGTTGACTGAGTTGAGTTGAGTTGAGTTGAGTTGAGTTGAGTGAGTGAGTTGAGTTGAGTTGAGTTGAGTTGAGTTGAGTTGAGTTGACTGAGTTCAGTTGACTGAGTTGAGTTGAGTTGAGTTGAGTTGAGTTGAGTTGAGTTGAGGTGAGATGAGTTGAGTTGAGTTGAGTTGAGTTGAGTTGAGTTGAGTTGAGTTGAGTTGAGTTGAGTTGAGTGAGTTGAGTTGAGATGACTGAGTTGAGTTGATTGAGTTGAGTTGAGTTGAGTTGAGTTGAGTTGAGTTGAATTGAGTTGAGTTGAGTTGAGTTGAGTTGAGTTGAGTTCAGTTCAGTTCAGTTCAGTTGACTGAGTTGAGTTGCCTGAGTTGAGTTGAGTTGAGTTGAGTTGAGTTGAGTGGAATTGAGTTGAGTTGAGTTGAGTTGAGTGAGTGAGTGAGTTGAGTTGAGTTGAGTTGAGTTGAGTTGAGTTGAGTGAGTTGAGTTGAGTTGACTGAGTTGAGTTGACTGAGTTGAGTTGAGTTGAGTTGAGTTGAGTTGAGTTGAGTTGAGTTGAGTTGAGTTGAGTTGAGTTGACTGAGTTGAGTTGACTGAGTTGAGTTGAGTTGAGTTGAGTTGAGTTGAGTTGAGTTGAGTTGAGTTGAGTTGAGTTGAGTTGAGTTGACTGAGTTGAGTTGGCTGAGTTGAGTTGAGTTGAGTTGAGTTGAGTTGAGTTGAGTTGAGTTGAGTTGAGGTGAGTTGAGTTGAGTTGAGTTGAGTTGAGTTGAGTTTAGTGAGTTGAGTTGAATTGAGTGGAGTTGAGTTGACTGAGTTGAGTTGAGTTGAGTTGAGTTGAGTTGAGTTGAGTTGAGTTCAGTTCAGTTCAATTGAGTTGACTGAGTTGAGTTGACTGAGTTGAGTTGAGTTGAGTTGAGTTGAGTTGAGTTGAGTTGAGTGGAATTGAGTTGAGTTGAGTTAAGTTGAGTTGAGTTGAGTGAGTGAGTTGAGTTGAGTTGAGTTGAGTTGAGTTGAGTTGAGTTGAGTGAGTTGAGTTGAGTTGACTGAGTTGAGTTGAGTGAGTTGAGTTGAGTTGAGTTGAGTTGAGTTGAGTTGAGTTGAGTTCAGTTGAGTTGACTGAGTTGAGTTGACTGAGTTGAGTTGAGTTGAGTTGAGTTGAGTTGAGTGGAGTTGAGTTGAGTTGAGTTGAGTTGAGTTGAGTTGAGTTGAGTTGAGTTGAGTTGAGTGAGTGAGTTGAGTTGAGTTGAGTTGAGTTGAGTTGAGTTGAGTTGAGTTGACTGAGTTGAGTTGATTGAGTTGAGTTGAGTTGAGTGAGTTGAGTTGACTGAGTTGAGTTGACTGAGTTGAGTTGAGTTGAGTTGAGTTGAGTTGAGTTGAGCTGAGTTGAGTTGAGTTCAGTTCAGTTCAGTTGAGTTGACTGAGTTGAGTTGACTGAGTTGAGTTGAGTTGAGTTGAGTGGAGTTGAGTTGAGTTGAGTTGAGTTGAGTTGAGTTGAGTTGAGTTGAGTGAGTTGAGTTGAGTTGAGTTGAGTTGAGTTGAGTTGACTGAGTTGAGTTGACTGAGTTGAGTTGAGTTGAGTTGAGTTGAGTTGAGTTGAGGTGAGGTGAGTTGAGTTGAGTTGAGTTGAGTTGAGTTGAGTTGAGTTGAGTTGAGTTGATATCGGCAACTTACCGGCAACTTGGCTGCAACTTGTCGATAACTTATCGGCAACTTATCGGCAACTTATCGGCAACTTATCGGCAACTTATCGGCAACTTATCGGCACCTTATTGGCAAACTATCGGTAACTTATCGGCAATTTATCGGCAACTTATCGGCAACTTATCGGCAACTTATATCGGCAACTTATCGGCAACTTATCGGTAACTCATCGGCAACTTTTCGGCCACTGATCGGCAACTTATCGGCAACTTATTGGCAACTTATCGACAGCTTATCGGCAACTTATAGCGGCAACTTATCGGCAACTTATCGGCAACTTATCGGCAACTTATCTGCAACTTATCGGCAACTTATCGGCAACTCATCGGCAACATAACGGCAACTTATCGGCAACTTATCGGCAACTTATCGGCAGCTTAGCGGAAGCTTTACGGCAGCTTAGCGGTAGCTTGGCGGCAGCTTAGCGGGAGCTTGGCGGCAGCTTAGCGTGAGCTTGGCAGCTTAGCGGCATCTTAGCGGCAGCTTATCAGCAATTTATATCGGCAACTTATCGGCAACTTATCGGCAACTTATCGGCAACTTATCGTCAACTTATATCGGACACTTATCGGCAACTTATCGGCAACTTATCGGCAACTTATCGGGAACTTATCGGCAACTTATCGGCAACTTATCGGCAACTTATCGGCAACTTATCGGCAACTTATCGGCAACTCATCGGCAACATAACGGCAACTTATCGGCAACTTATATCGGCAACTTATCGGCAACTTATCATCAACTTATCGGCAACTTATCGGCAACTTATCGGCAACTTATCGGCAACTTATCGGCAACTTGAGTTGAGTTGAGTTGAGTTGAGTTGAGTTGAGTTGAGTTGAGTTGAGTTGAGTTGAGTTGAGTTGACTGAGTTGAGTTGACTGAGTTGAGTTGAGTTGAGTTGAGTTGAGTTGAGTTGAGTTGACTGAGTTGAGTTGACTGAGTTGAGTTGAGTTGAGTTGAGTTGAGTTGAGTTGAGTTGAGTTGACTGAGATGAGTTGACTGAGTTGAGTTGAGTTGAGTTGAGTTGAGTTGAGTTGAGTTGAGTTGAGTTGAGTTGAGTTGAGTTGAGGTGAGTTGAGTTGAGTTGAGTTGAGTTGAGTTGAGTTGAGTTGAGTTGAGTTGAGTTGAGTTGAGTGAGTTGAGTTGAGATGACTGAGTTGAGTTGATTGAGTTGAGTTGAGTTGAGTTGAGTTGAGTTGAGTTCAGTTGAATTGAGTTGAGTTGAGTTGAGTTGAGTTGAGTTCAGTTCAGTTCAGTTCAGTTCAGTTGACTGAGTTGAGTTGACTGAGTTGAGTTGAGTTGAGTTGAGTTGAGTGGAATTGAGTTGAGTTGAGTTGAGTTGAGTGAGTGAGTGAGTTGAGTTGAGTTGAGTTGAGTTGAGTTGAGTTGAGTGAGTTGAGTTGACTGAGTTGAGTTGACTGAGTTGAGTTGAGTTGAGTTGAGTTGAGTTGAGTTGAGTTGAGTTGACTGAGTTGAGTTGACTGAGTTGAGTTGAGTTGAGTTGAGTTGAGTTGAGTTGAGTTGACTGAGTTGAGTTGACTGAGTTGAGTTGAGTTGAGTTGAGTTGAGTTGAGTTGAGTTGAGGTGAGTTGAGTTGAGTTGAGTTGAGTTGAGTTTAGTGAGTTGAGTTGAATTGACTGAGTTGAGTTGACTGAGTTGAGTTGAGTTGAGTTGAGTTGAGTTGAGTTGAGTTCAGTTCAGTTCAATTGAGTTGAATGAGTTGAGTTGACTGAGTTGAGTTGAGTTGAGTTGAGTTGAGTTGAGTTGAGTTGAGTGGAATTGAGTTGAGTTGAGTTGAGTTGAGTTGAGTTGAGTGAGTGAGTTGAGTTGAGTTGAGTTGAGTTGAGATGAGTTGAGTTGAGTTGAGTTGAGTGAGTTGAGTTGAGTTGACTGAGTTGAGTTGAGTGAGTTGAGTTGAGTTGAGTTGAGTTGAGTTGAGTTGAGTTGAGTTCAGTTGAGTTGACTGAGTTGAGTTGACTGAGTTGAGTTGAGTTGAGTTGAGTTGAGTTGAGTGGAGTTGAGTTGAGTTGAGTTGAGTTGAGTTGAGTTGAGTTCAGTTGAGTGAGTGAGTTGAGTTGAGTTGAGTTGAGTTGAGTTGAGTTGAGTTGACTGAGTTGAGTTGACTGAGTTGAGTTGAGTTGAGTTGAGTTGAGTTGAGGTGAGTTGAGTTGAGTTGAGTTGAGTTGAGTTGAGTTGAGTTGAGTTGAGTGAGTGAGTTGAGTTGAGTTGAGTTGAGTTGAGTTGACTGAGTTCAGTTGACTGAGTTGAGTTGAGTTGAGTTGAGTTGAGTTGAGTTGAGGTGAGGTGAGTTGAGTTGAGTTGAGTTGAGTTGAGTTGAGTTGAGTTGAGTTGAGTTGAGTTGATATCGGCAACTTACCGGCAACTATTCGGGAACTTTTCGTCAACATATCGGCAACTTATCGGCAACTTATCGGCAACTTATCGGCAACTTGTCTGCAACTTGTCGATAACTTATCGGCAACTTATCGGCAACTTGTCGGCAACTTATCGGCAACTTATCGGCAACTTATCGGCACCTTATTGGCAAACTATCGGCAACTTATCGGCAATTTATCGGCAACTAATCGGGAACTTTTCGTCAACTTATCGGCAACTTATCGGCAACTTATCGGCAACTTATCGGCAACTTGTCTGCAACTTGTCGATAACTTATCGGCAACTTATCGGCAACTAATCGGCAACTTATCGGCAACTTTCCGGCAACTTATCGGCAACTTATCGGCAACTTATCGGCAACTTATCGGCAACTTATATCGGCAACTCATCGGCAAATTAGGGGCAACTTATCGGCAACTTATCGTCAACATATCGGCAACTTATTGGCAACTTATCGGCAACTTATCGGCAACTTATCGGCAACTTATCGGCAACTTACCGGCAACTTATCGGGAACTTATCGTCAACTTATCGGCAACTTATCGGCAACTTATCGGCAACTTGTCGGCAACTTGTCTGCATCTTGTCGACAACTTATCGGCAACTTATCGGCAACTTATCGGCAACTTATCGGCAACTTATCGGCAACTTATCAGCAACTTATCGGCAACTTATCGGCAACTTATCGGCAACTTATCGGCAGCTTATCGGCCACTTATCGGCAACTTATGGGCAACTTAGGGGCAATTTATCGGCAACTTAGGGGCAACTTATAGGCAACTTATCGTCAACATATCGGCAACTTATTGGCAACTTATCGGCAACTTACCGACAACATATCGGCAACTTATCGGCAACTTACCGGCAACTTATCGGGAACTTATCGTCAACTTATCGGCAACTTATCGGCAACTTATCATCAACTCATCGGCAACATAACGGCAACTTAACGGCAACATATCTGCAACAAATTGGCAACTTATCGGCAACTTATCGGCAACTTATCGGCAACTTATCGGCAACTCATCGGCAACATAACGGCAACTTATCGGCAACTTATATCGGCATCTTATCGTCAACTTATCGGCAACTTATATCGGCAACTTTTCAGCAACTTATCGGTAACTTATCGGCCACTTATCGGCAACTTTTCGGCAACATATCGGCAACTTGACGGCAACTTATCGGCAACTTATTGGCAAACTATCGGCAACTTATCGGCAACTTATCGGCAACTTATCGGCAACTTATCGGCAACTTATCGGCAACTTATATCGGCAACTCATCGGCAACTTATCGGCAACTTATCGGCAACTTATCGGCAACTTATCGGCAACTTATCGGCAACTTATCGTCAACTTATCGGCAACTTATCGGCAACTTATCGGCAACTTATCGGCAACTTATCGGCAGCTTAGCGGCTGCTTTACGGCAGCTTAGCGGTAGCTTGGCGGCAGCTTAGCGGGAGCATGGCGGCAGCTTAGCGGGAGCTTGGCAGCTTGGCGGCATCTTAGCGGCAGCTTATCAGCAATTTATATCGGCAACTTATCGGCAACTTATCGGCAACTTATCGGCAACTTATCGTCAACTTATATCGGACAGTTATCGGCAACTTATCGGCAACTTATCGGCAACTTATCGGCAACTTATCGGCAACTTATCGGCAACTTATCGGCAACTTATCGGCAACTTATCGGCAACTTATCGGCAATTTATCGGCAACTTATCGGCAACTTATCGGCAACTCATCGGCAACATAACGGCAACATATCGGCAACTTATATCGGCAACTTATCGGCAACTTATCATCAACTTATCGGCAACTTATCGGCAACTTATCGGCAACTTATCGGCAACTTATCGGCAACTTGAGTTGAGTTGAGTTGAGTTGAGTTGAGTTGAGTTGGGTTGAGTTGAGTTGAGTTGAGTTGACTGAGTTGAGTTGACTGAGTTGAGTTGAGTTGAGTTGAGTTGAGTTGAGTTGACTGAGTTGAGTTGACTGAGTTGAGTTGAGTTGAGTTGAGTTGAGTTGAGTTGAGTTGAGTTGAGTTGAGGTGAGTTGAGTTGAGTTGAGTTGAGTTGAGTTGAGTTGCGTTGAGTTGAGTTGAGTTGAGTTGAGTTGATTTGAGTTGAGTTGAGTTGAGTTGAGTGAGTTGAGTTGAGTTGACTGAGTTGAGTTGACTGAGTTGAGTTGAGTTGAGTTGAGTTGAGTTGAGTTGAGTGGAGTTGAGTTGAGTTCACTTCAGTTCAGTTGAGTTGACTGAGTTGAGTTGACTGAGTTGAGTTGAGATGAGTTGAGTTGAGTTGAGTTGAGATGAGTTGAGTGGAATTGAGTTGAGTTGAGTTGAGTTGAGTTGAGTTGAGTGAGTGAGTTGAGTTGAGTTGAGTTGAGTTGAGTTGAGTTGAGTTGAGTGAGTTGAGTTGAGTTGACTGAGTTGAGTTGACTGAGTTGAGTTGAGTTGAGTTGATTGGAATTGAGTTGAGTTGAGTTGAGTTGAGTGAGTGAGTGAGTTGAGTTGAGTTGAGTTGAGTTGAGTTGAGTTGAGTGAGTTGAGTTGAGTTGACTGAGTTGAGTTGACTGAGTTGAGTTGAGTTGAGTTGAGTTGAGTTGAGTTGAGTTGAGTTGAGTTGAGTTGAGTTGACTGAGTTGAGTTGAGTTGAGTTGAGTTGAGTTGAGTTGAGTTGAGTTGACTGAGTTGAGTTGAGTTGAGTTGAGTTGAGTTGACTGAGTTCAGTTGACTGAGTTGAGTTGAGTTGAGTTGAGTTGAGTTGAGTTGAGTTGAGTTGAGGTGAGATGAGTTGAGTTGAGTTGAGTTGAGTTGAGTTGAGTTGAGTTGAGTTGAGTTGAGTTGAGTGAGTTGAGTTGAGATGACTGAGTTGAGTTGATTGAGTTGAGTTGAGTTGAGTTGAGTTGAGTTGAGTTGAGTTGAATTGAGTTGAGTTGAGTTGAGTTGAGTTCAGTTCAGTTCAGTTCAGTTCAGTTCAGTTGACTGAGTTGAGTTGACTGAGTTGAGTTGAGTTGAGTTGAGTGGAATTGAGTTGAGTTGAGTTGAGTTGAGTGAGTGAGTGGGTTGAGTTGAGTTGAGTTGAGTTGAGTTGAGTTGAGTGAGTTGAGTTGAGTTGACTGAGTTGAGTTGAGTTGAGTTGAGTTGAGTTGAGTTGAGTTGAGTTGAGTTGACTGAGTTGAGTTGACTGAGTTGAGTTGAGTTGAGTTGAGTTGAGTTGAGTTGAGTTGAGTTGAGTTGAGTTGAGTTGACTGAGTTGAGTTGACTGAGTTGAGTTGAGTTGAGTTGAGTTGAGTAGAGTTGAGTTGAGTTGAGTTGAGGTGAGTTGAGTTGAGTTGAGTTGAGTTGAGTTTAGTGAGTTGAGTTGAATTGACTGAGTTGAGTTGACTGAGTTGAGTTGAGTTGAGTTGAGTTGAGTTGAGTTGAGTTCAGTTCAGTTCAATTGAGTTGACTGAGTTGAGTTGACTGAGTTGAGTTGAGTTGAGTTGAGTTGAGTTGAGTTGAGTGGAATTGAGTTGAGTTGAGTTGAGTTGAGTTGAGTTGAGTGATTGAGTTGAGTTGAGTTGAGTTGAGTTGAGTTGAGTTGAGTTGAGTTGAGTTGAGTGAGTTGAGTTGAGTTGACTGAGTTGAGTTGAGTGAGTTGAGTTGAGTTGAGTTGAGTTGAGTTGAGTTGAGTTCAGTTGAGTTGACTGAGTTGAGTTGACTGAGTTGAGTTGAGTTGAGTTGAGTTGAGTTGAGTTGAGTGGAGTTGAGTTGAGTTGAGTTGAGTTGAGTTGAGTTGAGTTGAGTGAGTGAGTTGAGTTGGGTTGAGTTGAGTTGAGTTGACTGAGTTGAGTTGACTGAGTTGAGTTGAGTTGAGTTGAGTTGAGTTGAGGTGAGTTGAGTTGAGTTGAGTTGAGTTGAGTTGAGTTGAGTTGAGTTGAGTTGAGTTGAGTTGAGTTGAGTGAGTGAGTTGAGTTGAGTTGAGTTGAGTTGAGTTGAGTTGACTGAGTTCAGTTGACTGAGTTGAGTTGAGTTGAGTTGAGTTGAGTTGAGTTGAGTTGAGGTGAGGTGAGTTGAGTTGAGTTGAGTTGAGTTGAGTTGAGTTGATATCGGCAACTTACCGGCAACTAATCGGGAACTTTTCGTCAACTTATCGGCAACTTATCGGCAACTTATCGGCAACTTATCGGCAACTTATCGGCAATTTATCGGCAACTTATCGGCAACTTATCGGCGACTCATCGGCAACATAACGGCAACATATCGGCAACTTATATCGGCAACTTATCGGCAACTTATCATCAACTTATCGGCAACTTATCGGCAACTTATCGGCAACTTATCGGCAACTTATCGGCAACTTGAGTTGAATTGAGTTGAGTTGAGTTGAGTTGACTGAGTTGAGTTGACTGAGTTGAGTTGAGTTGAGTTGAGTTGAGTTGAGTGGAGTTGAGTTGAGTTCAGTTCAGTTCAGTTGAGTTGACTGAGTTGAGTTGACTGAGTTGAGTTGAGTTGAGTTGAGTTGAGTTGAGATGAGTTGAGTGGAATTGAGTTGAGTTGAGTTGAGTTGAGTGAGTGAGTTGAGTTGAGTTGAGTTGAGTTGAGGTGAGTTGAGTTGAGTTGAGTTGAGTTGAGTTGAGTTGCGTTGAGTTGAGTTGAGTTGAGTTGAGTTGAGTTGAGTTGAGTTGAGTTGAGTGAGTTGAGTTGAGTTGACTGAGTTGAGTTGACTGAGTTGAGTTGAGTTGAGTTGAGTTGAGTTGAGTGGAGTTGAGTTGAGTTCAGTTCAGTTCAGTTGAGTTGACTGAGTTGAGTTGACTGAGTTGAGTTGAGTTGAGTTGAGTTGAGTTGAGATGAGTTGAGTGGAATTGAGTTGAGTTGAGTTGAGTTGAGTGAGTGAGTTGAGTTGAGTTGAGTTGAGTTGAGTTGAGTTGAGTTGAGTGAGTTGAGTTGAGTTGACTGAGTTGAGTTGACTGAGTTGAGTTGAGTTGAGTTGAGTGGAATTGAGTTGAGTTGAGTTGAGTTGAGTGAGTGAGTGAGTTGAGTTGAGTTGAGTTGAGTTGAGTTGAGTGAGTTGAGTTGAGTTGACTGAGTTGAGTTGACCGAGTTGAGTTGAGTTGAGTTGAGTTGAGTTGAGTTGAGTTGAGTTGAGTTGACTGAGTTGAGTTGAGTTGAGTTGAGTTGAGTTGAGTGAGTGAGTTGAGTTGAGTTGAGTTGAGTTGAGTTGAGTTGAGTTGACTGAGTTCAGTTGACTGAGTTGAGTTGAGTTGAGTTGAGTTGAGTTGAGGTGAGATGAGTTGAGTTGAGTTGAGTTGAGTTGAGTTGAGTTGAGTTGAGTTGAGTTGAGTTGAGTTGAGTTGAGTGAGTTGAGTTGAGATGACTGAGTTGAGTTGATTGAGTTGATTTGAGTTGAGTTGAGTTGAGTTGAGTTGAGTTGAATTGAGTTGAGTTGAGTTGAGTTGAGTTGAGTTGAGTTCAGTTCAGTTCAGTTCAGTTGACTGAGTTGAGTTGCCTGAGTTGAGTTGAGTTGAGTTGAGTTGAGTTGAGTGGAATTGAGTTGAGTTGAGTTGAGTTGAGTGAGTGAGTGAGTTGAGTTGAGTTGAGTTGAGTTGAGTTGAGTTGAGTGAGTTGAGTTGAGTTGACTGAGTTGAGTTGACTGAGTTGAGTTGAGTTGAGTTGAGTTGAGTTGAGTTGAGTTGAGTTGAGTTGAGTTGAGTTGAGTTGAGTTGACTGAGTTGAGTTGACTGAGTTGAGTTGAGTTGAGTTGAGTTGAGTTGAGTTGAGTTGAGTTGAGTTGAGTTGAGTTGACTGAGTTGAGTTGACTGAGTTGAGTTGAGTTGAGTTGAGTTGAGTTGAGTTGAGTTGAGTTGAGGTGAGTTGAGTTGAGTTGAGTTGAGTTGAGTTGAGTTTAGTGAGTTGAGTTGAATTGAGTGGAGTTGAGTTGACTGAGTTGAGTTGAGTTGAGTTGAGTTGAGTTGAGTTCAGTTCAGTTCAATTGAGTTGACTGAGTTGAGTTGACTGAGTTGAGTTGAGTTGAGTTGAGTTGAGTTGAGTTGAGTTGAGTGGAATTGAGTTGTGTTGAGTTAAGTTGAGTTGAGTTGAGTGAGTGAGTTGAGTTGAGTTGAGTTGAGTTGAGTTGAGTTGAGTTGAGTTGAGTTGAGTTGAGTGAGTTGAGTTGAGTTGACTGAGTTGAGTTGAGTGAGTTGAGTTGAGTTGAGTTGAGTTGAGTTGAGTTGAGTTGAGTTCAGTTGAGTTGACTGGGTTGAGTTGACTGAGTTGAGTTGAGTTGAGTTGAGTTGAGTTGAGTGGAGTTGAGTTGAGTTGAGTTGAGTTGAGTTGAGTTGAGTTGAGTTGAGTTGAGTGAGTGAGTTGAGTTGAGTTGAGTTGAGTTGAGTTGAGTTGAGTTGAGTTGACTGAGTTGAGTTGACTGAGTTGAGTTGAGTTGAGTTGAGTTGAGTTGAGTTGAGGTGAGTTGAGTTGAGTTGAGTTGAGTTGAGTTGAGTTGAGTTGAGTTGAGTTGAGTGAGTGAGTTGAGTTGAGTTGAGTTGAGTTGAGTTGAGTTGAGTTGACTGAGTTCAGTTGACTGAGTTGAGTTGAGTTGAGTTGAGTTGAGTTGAGTTGAGGTGAGGTGAGTTGAGTTGAGTTGAGTTGAGTTGAGTTGAGTTGAGTTGAGTTGAGTTGATATCGGCAACTTACCGGCAACTAATCGGGAACTTTTCGTCAACTTATCGGCAACTTATCGGCAACTTATCGGCAACTTATCGGCAACTTGTCTGCAACTTGTCGATAACTTATCGGCAACTTATCGGCAACTTATCGGCAACTTATCGGCAACTTATCGGCAACTTATCGGCACCTTATTGGCAAACTATCGGCAACTTATCGGCAATTTATCGGCAACTAATCGGGAACTTTTCGTCAACTTATCGGCAACTTATCGGCAACTTATCGGCAACTTATCGGCAACTTATCGGCAACTTATCGGCAACTTATCGGCAACTTATCGGCAACTTATCAGCAACTTATCGGCAACTTATCGGCAGCTTATCGGCCACTTATCGGCAACTTATGGGCAACTTAGGGGCAATTTATCGGCAACTTAGGGGCAACTTATAGGCAACTTATCGTCAACATATCGGCAACTTATCGGCAACTTGTCTGCAACTTGTCGATAACTTATCGGCAACTTATCGGCAACTTGTCGGCAACTTATCGGCAACTTATCGGCAACTTATCGGCACCTTATTGGCAAACTATCGGCAACTTATCGGCAATTTATCGGCAACTAATCGGGAACTTTTCGTCAACTTATCGGCAACTTATCGGCAACTTATCGGCAACTTATCGGCAACTTGTCTGCAACTTGTCGATAACTTATCGGCAACTTATCGGCAACTAATCGGCAACTTATCGGCAACTTTCCGGCAACTTATCGGCAACTTATCGGCAACTTATCGGCAACTTATCGGCAACTTATATCGGCAACTCATCGGCAAATTAGGGGCAACTTATCGGCAACTTATCGTCAACATATCGGCAACTTATTGGCAACTTATCGGCAACTTATCGGCAACTTATCGGCAACTTATCGGCAACTTACCGGCAACTTATCGGGAACTTATCGTCAACTTATCGGCAACTTATCGGCAACTTATCGGCAACTTGTCGGCAACTTGTCTGCATCTTGTCGACAACTTATCGGCAACTTATCGGCAACTTATCGGCAACTTATCGGCAACTTATCGGCAACTTATCAGCAACTTATCGGCAACTTATCGGCAACTTATCGGCAACTTATCGGCAGCTTATCGGCCACTTATCGGCAACTTATGGGCAACTTAGGGGCAATTTATCGGCAACTTAGGGGCAACTTATAGGCAACTTATCGTCAACATATCGGCAACTTATTGGCAACTTATCGGCAACTTACCGACAAGATATCGGCAACTTATCGGCAACTTACCGGCAACTTATCGGGAACTTATCGTCAACTTATCGGCAACTTATCGGCAACTTATCATCAACTCATCGGCAACATAACGGCAACTTAACGGCAACATATCTGCAACAAATTGGCAACTTATCGGCAACTTATCGGCAACTTATCGGCAACTTATCGGCAACTCATCGGCAACATAACGGCAACTTATCGGCAACTTATATCGGCATCTTATCGTCAACTTATCGGCAACCTATATCGGCAACTTTTCAGCAACTTATCGGTAACTTATCGGCCACTTATCGGCAACTTTTCGGCAACATATCGGCAACTTGACGGCAACTTATCGGCAACTTATTGGCAAACTATCGGCAACTTATCGGCAACTTATCGGCAACTTATCGGCAACTTATCGGCAACTTATCGGCAACTTATCGGCAACTCATCGGCAACTTATCGGCAACTTATCGGCAACTTATCGGCAACTTATCGGCAACTTATCGGCAACTTATCGTCAACTTATCGGCAACTTATCGGCAACTTATCGGCAACTAATCGGCAACTTATCGGCAGCTTAGCGGCTGCTTTACGGCAGCTTAGCGGTAGCTTGGCGGCAGCTTAGCGGGAGCTTGGCGGCAGCTTAGCGGGAGCTTGGCAGCTTGGCGGCATCTTAGCGGCAGCTTATCAGCAATTTATATCGGCAACTTATCGGCAACTTATCGGCAACTTATCGGCAACTTATCGTCAACTTATATCGGACAGTTATCGGCAACTTATCGGCAACTTATCGGCAACTTATCGGCAACTTATCGGCAACTTATCGGCAACTTATCGGCAACTTATCGGCAACTTATCGGCAACTTATCGGCAATTTATCGGCAACTTATCGGCAACTTATCGGCAACTCATCGGCAACATAACGGCAACATATCGGCAACTTATATCGGCAACTTATCTGCAACTTATCATCAACTTATCGGCAACTTATCGGCAACTTATCGGCAACTTATCGGCAACTTATCGGCAACTTGAGTTGAGTTGAGTTGAGTTGAGTTGAGTTGAGTTGGGTTGAGTTGAGTTGAGTTGAGTTGACTGAGTTGAGTTGACTGAGTTGAGTTGAGTTGAGTTGAGTTGAGTTGAGTTGACTGAGTTGAGTTGACTGAGTTGAGTTGAGTTGAGTTGAGTTGAGTTGAGTTGAGTTGAGTTGAGTTGAGTTGAGTTGAGGTGAGTTGAATTGAGTTGAGTTGAGTTGAGTTGAGTTGCGTTGAGTTGAGTTGAGTTGAGTTGAGTTGAGTTGAGTTGAGTTGAGTTGAGTGAGTTGAGTTGAGTTGACTGAGTTGAGTTGACTGAGTTGAGTTGAGTTGAGTTGAGTTGAGTTGAGTGGAGTTGAGTTGAGTTCACTTCAGTTCAGTTGAGTTGACTGAGTTGAGTTGACTGAGTTGAGTTGAGATGAGTTGAGTTGAGTTGAGTTGAGATGAGTTGAGTGGAATTGAGTTGAGTTGAGTTGAGTTGAGTTGAGTGAGTGAGTTGAGTTGAGTTGAGTTGAGTTGAGTTGAGTTGAGTTGAGTGAGTTGAGTTGAGTTGACTGAGTTGAGTTGACTGAGTTGAGCTGAGTTGAGTTGATTGGAATTGAGTTGAGTTGAGTTGAGTTGAGTGAGTGAGTGAGTTGAGTTGAGTTGAGTTGAGTTGAGTTGAGTTGAGTGAGTTGAGTTGAGTTGACTGAGTTGAGTTGACTGAGTTGAGTTGAGTTGAGTTGAGTTGAGTTGAGTTGAGTTGAGTTGAGTTGAGTTGACTGAGTTGAGTTGAGTTGAGTTGAGTTGAGTTGAGTTGAGTTGAGTTGAGTTGACTGAGTTGAGTTGAGTTGAGTTGAGTTGAGTTGAGTTGACTGAGTTCAGTTGACTGAGTTGAGTTGAGTTGAGTTGAGTTGAGTTGAGTTGAGTTGAGTTGAGGTGAGATGAGTTGAGTTGAGTTGAGTTGAGTTGAGTTGAGTTGAGTTGAGTTGAGTTGAGTTGAGTGAGTTGAGTTGAGATGACTGAGTTGAGTTGATTGAGTTGAGTTGAGTTGAGTTGAGTTGAGTTGAATTGAGTTGAGTTGAGTTGAGTTGAGTTCAGTTCAGTTCAGTTCAGTTCAGTTCAGTTGACTGAGTTGAGTTGACTGAGTTGAGTTGAGTTGAGTTGAGTGGAATTGAGTTGAGTTGAGTTGAGTTGAGTGAGTGAGTGGGTTGAGTTGAGTTGAGTTGAGTTGAGTTGAGTTGAGTGAGTTGAGTTGAGTTGACTGAGTTGAGTTGACTGAGTTGAGTTGAGTTGAGTCGAGTTGAGTTGAATTGAGTTGAGTTGAGTTGAGTTGAGTTGAGTTGAGTTGACTGAGTTGAGTTGACTGAGTTGAGATGAGTTGAGTTGAGTTGAGTTGAGTTGAGTTGAGTTGAGTTGAGTTGAGTTGAGTTGAGTTGAGTTGAGTTGACTGAGTTGAGTTGACTGAGTTGAGTTGAGTTGAGTTGAGTTGAGTAGAGTTGAGTTGAGTTGAGTTGAGGTGAGTTGAGTTGAGTTGAGTTGAGTTGAGTTTAGTGAGTTGAGTTGAATTGACTGAGTTGAGTTGACTGAGTTGAGTTGAGTTGAGTTGAGTTGAGTTGAGTTGAGTTGAGTTGAGTTCAGTTCAGTTCAATTGAGTTGACTGAGTTGAGTTGACTGAGTTGAGTTGAGTTGAGTTGAGTTGAGTTGAGTTGAGTGGAATTGAGTTGAGTTGAGTTGAGTTGAGTTGAGTTGAGTGAGTGAGTTGAGTTGAGTTGAGTTGAGTTGAGTTGAGTTGAGTTGAGTTGAGTTGAGTGAGTTGAGTTGAGTTGTCTGAGTTGAGTTGAGTGAGTTGAGTTGAGTTGAGTTGAGTTGAGTTGAGTTGAGTTCAGTTGAGTTGACTGAGTTGAGTTGACTGAGTTGAGTTGAGTTGAGTTGAGTGGAGTTGAGTGGAGTTGAGTTGAGTTGAGTTGAGTTGAGTTGAGTTGAGTTGAGTTGAGTTGAGTGAGTGAGTTGAGTTGAGTTGAGTTGAGTTGAGTTGAGTTGACTGAGTTGAGTTGACTGAGTTGAGTTGAGTTGAGTTGAGTTGAGGTGAGTTGAGTTGAGTTGAGTTGAGTTGAGTTGAGTTGAGTTGAATTGAGTTGAGTTGAGTTGAGTGAGTGAGTTGAGTTGAGTTGAGTTGAGTTGAGTTGAGTTGAGTTGACTGAGTTGAGTTGACTGAGTTGAGTTGAGTTGAGTTGAGTTGAGTTGAGTTGAGTTGAGTTGAGGTGAGGTGAGTTGAGTTGAGTTGAGTTGAGTTGAGTTGAGTTGATATCGGCAACTTACCGGCAACTAATCGGGAACTTTTCGTCAACTTATCGGCAACTTATCGGCAACTTATCGGCAACTTATCGGCAACTTATCGGCAATTTATCGGCAACTTATCGGCAACTTATCGGCGACTCATCGGCAACATAACGGCAACATATCGGCAACTTATATCGGCAACTTATCGGCAACTTATCATCAACTTATCGGCAACTTATCGGCAACTTATCGGCAACTTATCGGCAACTTATCGGCAACTTGAGTTGAGTTGAGTTGAGTTGAGTTGAGTTGAGTTGAGTTGAGTTGAGTTGAGTTGAGTTGAGTTGAGTTGACTGAGTTGAGTTGACTGAGTTGAGTTGAGTTGAGTTGAGTTGAGTTGAGTTGAGTTGACTGAGTTGAGTTGACTGAGTTGAGTTGAGTTGAGTTGAGTTGAGTTGAGTTGACTGAGTTGAGTTGACTGAGTTGAGTTGAGTTGAGTTGAGTTGAGTTGAGTTGAGTTGAGTTGAGTTGAGTTGAGTTGAGTTGAGTTGAGTTGAGTTGAGGTGAGTTGAGTTGAGTTGAGTTGAGTTGAGTTGAGTTGAGTTGCGTTGAGTTGAGTTGAGTTGAGTTGAGTTGAGTTGAGTTGAGTTGAGTTGAGTGAGTTGAGTTGAGTTGACTGAGTTGAGTTGACTGAGTTGAGTTGAGTTGAGTTGAGTTGAGTGGAGTTGAGTTGAGTTCAGTTGAGTTCAGTTGAGTTGACTGAGTTGAGTTGACTGAGTTGAGTTGAGTTGAGTTGAGTTGAGTTGAGATGAGTTGAGTGGAATTGAGTTGAGTTGAGTTGAGTTGAGTGAGTGAGTTGAGTTGAGTTGAGTTGAGTTGAGTTGAGTTGAGTTGAGTTGAGTGAGTTGAGTTGAGTTGACTGAGTTGAGTTGACTGAGTTGAGTTGAGTTGAGTTGAGTGGAATTGAGTTGAGTTGAGTTGAGTTGAGTGAGTGAGTGAGTTGAGTTGAGTTGAGTTGAGTTGAGTTGAGTTGAGTGAGTTGAGTTGAGTTGACTGAGTTGAGTTGACTGAGTTGAGTTGAGTTGAGTTGAGTTGAGTTGAGTTGAGTTGAGTTGAGTTGACTGAGTTGAGTTGAGTTGAGTTGAGTTGAGTTGAGTGAGTGAGTTGAGTTGAGTTGAGTTGAGTTGAGTTGAGTTGAGTTGACTGAGTTCAGTTGACTGAGTTGAGTTGAGTTGAGTTGAGTTGAGTTGAGTTGAGTTGAGATGAGTTGAGTTGAGTTGAGTTGAGTTGAGTTGAGTTGAGTTGAGTTGAGTTGAGTTGAGTTGGGTTGAGTTGAGTTGAGTGAGTTGAGTTGAGATGACTGAGTTGAGTTGATTGAGTTGATTTGAGTTGAGTTGAGTTGAGTTGAGTTGAGTTGAATTGAGTTGAGTTGAGTTGAGTTGAGTTGAGTTGAGTTCAGTTCAGTTCAGTTCAGTTGACTGAGTTGAGTTGCCTGAGTTGAGTTGAGTTGAGTTGAGTTGAGTTGAGTGGAATTGAGTTGAGTTGAGTTGAGTGAGTGAGTGAGTTGAGTTGAGTTGAGTTGAGTTGAGTTGAGTTGAGTGAGTTGAGTTGAGTTGACTGAGCAGAGTTGACTGAGTTGAGTTGAGTTGAGTTGAGTTGAGTTGAGTTGAGTTGAGTTGAGTTGAGTTGAGTTGAGTTGAGTTGACTGAGTTGAGTTGACTGAGTTGAGTTGAGTTGAGTTGAGTTGAGTTGAGTTGAGTTGAGTTGAGTTGAGTTGAGTTGACTGAGTTGAGTTGACTGAGTTGAGTTGAGTTGAGTTGAGTTGAGTTGAGTTGAGTTGAGTTGAGTTGAGGTGAGTTGAGTTGAGTTGAGTTGAGTTGAGTTGAGTTTAGTGAGTTGAGTTGAATTGAGTGGAGTTGAGTTGACTGAGTTGAGTTGAGTTGAGTTGAGTTGAGTTGAGTTGAGTTGAGTTCAGTTCAGTTCAATTGAGTTGACTGAGTTGAGTTGACTGAGTTGAGTTGAGTTGAGTTGAGTTGAGTTGAGTTGGGTGGAATTGAGTTGAGTTGAGTTAAGTTGAGTTGAGTTGAGTGAGTGAGTTGAGTTGAGTTGAGTTGAGTTGAGTTGAGTTGAGTTGAGTTGAGTGAGTTGAGTTGAGTTGACTGAGTTGAGTTGAGTGAGTTGAGTTGAGTTGAGTTGAGTTGAGTTGAGTTGAGTTCAGTTGAGTTGACTGAGTTGAGTTGACTGAGTTGAGTTGAGTTGAGTTGAGTTGAGTTGAGTGGAGTTGAGTTGAGTTGAGTTGAGTTGAGTTGAGTTGAGTTGAGTTGAGTTGAGTGAGTGAGTTGAGTTGAGTTGAGTTGAGTTGAGTTGAGTTGAGTTGAGTTGACTGAGTTGAGTTGACTGAGTTGAGTTGAGTTGAGTTGAGTTGAGTTGAGTTGAGGTGAGTTGAGTTGAGTTGAGTTGAGTTGAGTTGAGTTGAGTTGAGTTGAGTTGAGTTGAGTTGAGTGAGTGAGTTGAGTTGAGTTGAGTTGAGTTGAGTTGAGTTGAGTTGACTGAGTTCAGTTGACTGAGTTGAGTTGAGTTGAGTTGAGTTGAGGTGAGGTGAGTTGAGTTGAGTTGAGTTGAGTTGAGTTGAGTTGAGTTGAGTTGAGTTGATATCGGCAACTTACCGGCAACTAATCGGGAACTTTTCGTCAACTTATCGGCAACTTATCGGCAACTTATCGGCAACTTATCGGCAACTTGTCTGCAACTTGTCGATAACTTATCGGCAACTTATCGGCAACTTATCGGCAACTTATAGGCAACTTATCGGCAACTTATCGGCACCTTATTGGCAAACTATCGGCAACTTATCGGCAATTTATCGGCAACTAATCGGGAACTTTTCGTCAACTTATCGGCAACTTATCGGCAACTTATCGGCAACTTATCGGCAACTTGTCTGCAACTTGTCGATAACTTATCGGCAACTTATCGGCAACTTATCGGCAACTTATCGGCAACTTTCCGGCAACTTATCGGCAACTTATCGGCAACTTATCGGCAACTTATCGGCAACTTATATCGGCAACTCATCGGCAAATTAGGGGCAACTTATCGGCAACCTATCGTCAACATATCGGCAACTTATTGGCAACTTATCGGCATCTTATCGGCAACTTATCGGCAACTTATCGGCAACTTACCGGCAACTTATCGGGAACTTATCGTCAACTTATCGGCAACTTATCGGCAACTTATCGGCAACTTGTCGGCAACTTGTCTGCAACTTGTCGACAACTTATCGGCAACTTATCGGCAACTTATCGGCAACTTATCAGCAACTTATCGGCAACTTATCGGCAACTTATCGGCAACTTATCGGCAGCTTATCGGCCACTTATCGGCAACTTATGGGCAACTTAGGGGCAATTTATCGGCAACTTAGGGGCAACTTATAGGCAACTTATCGTCAACATATCGGCAACTTATTGGCAACTTATCGGCAACTTACCGACAACATATCGGCAACTTATCGGCAACTTACCGGCAACTTATCGGGAACTTATCGTCAACTTATCGGCAACTTATCGGCAACTTATCATCAACTCATCGGCAACATAACGGCAACTTAACGGCAACATATCTGCAACAAATTGGCAACTTATCGGCAACTTATCGGCAACTTATCGGCAACTCATCGGCAACATAACGGCAACTTATCGGCAACTTATATCGGCATCTTATCGTCAAATTATCGGCAACTTATATCGGCAACTTTTCAGCAACTTATCGGTAACTTATCGGCCACTTATCGGCAACTTTTCGGCAACATATCGGCAACTTGACGGCAACTTATCGGCAACTTATTGGCAAACTATCGGCAACTTATTGGCAACTTATCGGCAACTTATCGGCAACTTATCGGCAACTTATCGGCAACTTATATCGGCAACTCATCGGCAACTTATCGGCAACTTATCGGCAACTTATCGGCAACTTATCGGCAACTTATCGGCAACTTATCGTCAACTTATCGGCAACTTATCGGCAACTTATCGGCAACTTATCGGCAACTTATCGGCAGCTTAGCGGCTGCTTTACGGCAGCTTAGCGGTAGCTTGGCGGCAGCTTAGCGGGAGCTTGGCGGCAGCTTAGCGGGAGCTTGGCAGCTTGGCGGCATCTTAGCGGCAGCTTATCAGCAATTTATATCGGCAACTTATCGGCAACTTATCGGCAACTTATCGGCAACTTATCGTCAACTTATATCGGACACTTATCGGCAACTTATCGGCAACTTATCGGCAACTTATCGGCAACTTATCGGCAACTTATCGGCAACTTATCGGCAACTTATCGGCAACTTATCGGCAACTTATCGGCAACTTATCGGCAATTTATCGGCAACTTATCGGCAACTTATCGGCAACTCATCGGCAACATAACGGCAACATATCGGCAACTTATATCGGCAACTTATCGGCAACTTATCATCAACTTATCGGCAACTTATCGGCAACTTATCGGCAACTTATCGGCAACTTATCGGCAACTTGAGTTGAGTTGAGTTGAGTTGAGTTGAGTTGAGTTGAGTTGAGTTGAGTTGAGTTGACTGAGTTGAGTTGACTGAGTTGAGTTGAGTTGAGTTGAGTTGAGTTGAGTTGAGTTGACTGAGTTGAGTTGACTGAGTTGAGTTGAGTTGAGTTGAGTTGAGTTGAGTTGAGTTGAGTTGAGTTGACTGAGTTGAGTTGACTGAGTTGAGTTGAGTTGAGTTGAGTTGAGTTGAGTTGAGTTGAGTTGAGTTGAGTTGAGTTGAGTTGAGTTGAGTTGAGGTGAGTTGAGTTGAGTTGAGTTGAGTTGAGTTGAGTTGCGTTGAGTTGAGTTGAGTTGAGTTGAGTTGAGTTGAGTTGAGTTGAGTTGAGTTGAGTTGAGTGAGTTGAGTTGAGTTGACTGAGTTGAGTTGACTGAGTTGAGTTGAGTTGAGTTGAGTTGAGTTGAGCTGAGTTGAGTGGAGTTGAGTTGAGTTGAGTTCAGTTCAGTTGAGTTGACTGAGTTGAGTTGACTGAGTTGAGTTGAGTTGAGTTGAGTTGAGTTGAGATGAGTTGAGTGGAATTGAGTTGAGTTGAGTTGAGTTGAGTGAGTGAGTTGAGTTGAGTTGAGTTGAGTTGAGTTGAGTTTTGTTGAGTTGAGTGAGTTGAGTTGAGTTGACTGAGTTGAGTTGACTGAGTTGAGTTGAGTTGAGTTGAGTGGAATTGAGTTGAGTTAAGTTGAGTTGAGTGAGTGAGTGAGTTGAGTTGAGTTGAGTTGAGTTGAGTTGAGTTGAGTGAGTTGAGTTGAGTTGACTGAGTTGAGTTGACTGAGTTGAGTTGAGTTGAGTTGAGTTGAGTTGAGTTGAGTTGAGTTGAGTTGAGTTGACTGAGTTGAGTTGACTGAGTTGAGTTGAGTTGAGTTGAGTTGAGTGGAGTTGAGTTGAGTTGAGTTGAGTTGAGTTGAGTTGAGTTGAGTTGAGTTGAGTGAGTGAGTTGAGTTGAGTTGAGTTGAGTTGAGTTGAGTTGACTGAGTTGAGTTGACTGAGTTGAGTTGAGTTGAGTTGAGTTGAGTTGAGGTGAGTTGAGTTGAGTTGAGTTGAGTTGAGTTGAGTTGAGTTGAGTTGAGTTGAGTTGAGTGAGTGAGTTGAGTTGAGTTGAGTTGAGTTGACTTGAGTTGACTGAGTTCAGTTGACTGAGTTGAGTTGAGTTGAGTTGAGTTGAGTTGAGTTGAGGTGAGGTGAGTTGAGTTGAGTTGAGTTGAGTTGAGTTGAGTTGAGTTGAGTTGATATCGGCAACTTACCGGCAACTAATCGGGAACTTTTCGTCAACTTATCGGCAACTTATCGGCAACTTATCGGCAACTTATCGGCAACTTGTCTGCAACTTGTCGATAACTTATCGGTAACTTATCGGCAACTTATCGGCAACTTATCGGCAACTTATCGGCAACTTATCGGCACCTTATTGGCAAACTATCGGCAACTTATCGGCAATTTATCGGCAACTAATCGGGAACTTTTCGTCAACTTATCGGCAACTTATCGGCAACTTATCGGCAACTTATCGGCAACTTGTCTGCAACTTGTCGATAACTTATCGGCAACTTATCGGCAACTTATCGGCAACTTATCGGCAACTTTCCGGCAACTTATCAGCAACTTATCGGCAACTTATCGGCAACTTATCGGCAACTTATATCGGCAACTCATCGGCAAATTAGGGGCAACTTATCGGCAACTTATCGTCAACATATCGGCAACTTATTGGCAACTTATCGGCAACTTATCGGCAACTTATCGGCAACTTATCGGCAACTTACCGGCAACTTATCGGGAACTTATCGTCAACTTATCGGCAACTTATCGGCAACTTATCGGCAACTTGTCGGCAACTTGTCTGCAACTTGTCGACAACTTATCGGCAACTTATCGGCAACTTATCGGCAACTTATCGGCAACTTATCGGCAACTTATCAGCAACTTATCGGCAACTTATCGGCAACTTATCGGCAACTTATCGGCAGCTTATCGGCCACTTATCGGCAACTTATGGGCAACTTAGGGGCAATTTATCGGCAACTTAGGGGCAACTTATAGGCAACTTATCGTCAACATATCGGCAACTTATTGGCAACTTATCGGCAACTTACCGACAACATAGCGGCAACTTATCGGCAACTTACCGGCAACTTATCGGGAACTTATCGTCAACTTATCGGCAACTTATCGGCAACTTATCGGCAACTTATCGGCAACTTATCGGCAACTCATCGGCAACATAACGGCAACTTATCGGCAACTTATATCGGCATCTTATCGTCAACTTATCGGCAACTTATATCGGCAACCTTTCAGCAACTTATCGGTAACTTATCGGCCACTTATCGGCAACTTTTCGGCAACATATCGGCAACTTGACGGCAACTTATCGGCAACTTATTGGCAAACTATCGGCAACTTATCGGCAACTTATCGGCAACTTATCGGCAACTTATCGGCAACTTATCGGCAACTTATATCGGCAACTCATCGGCAACTTATCGGCAACTTATCGGCAACTTATCGGCAACTTATCGGCAACTTATCGTCAACTTATCGGCAACTTATCGGCAACTTATCGGCAACTTATCGGCAACTTATCGGCAGCTTAGCGGCTGCTTTACGGCAGCTTAGCGGTAGCTTGGCGGCAGCTTAGCGGGAGCTTGGCGGCAGCTTAGCGGGAGCTTGGCAGCTTGGCGGCATCTTAGCGGCAGCTTATCAGCAATTTATATCGGCAACTTATCGGCAACTTATCGGCAACTTATCGGCAACTTATCGTCAACTTATATCGGACACTTATCGGCAACTTATCGGCAACTTATCGGCAACTTATCGGCAACTTACCGGCAACTTATCGGCAATTTATCGGCAACTTATCGGCAACTTATCGGCAACTTATCGGCAATTTATCGGCAACTTATCGGCAACTTATCGGCAACTCATCGGCAACATAACGGCAACATATCGGCAACTTATATCGGCAACTTATCGGCAACTTATCATCAACTTATCGGCAACTTATCGGCAACTTATCGGCAACTTATCGGCAACTTGAGTTGAGTTGAGTTGAGTTGAGTTGAGTTGAGTTGAGTTGAGTTGACTGAGTTGAGTTGACTGAGTTGAGTTGAGTTGAGTTGAGTTGAGTTGAGTTGAGTTGAGTTGAGTTGAGTTGAGTTGACTGAGTTGAGTTGACTGAGTTGAGTTGACTGAGTTGAGTTGAGTTGAGTTGAGTTGAGCTGAGTTGAGTGGAGTTGAGTTGAGTTCAGTTCAGTTCAGTTGAGTTGACTGAGTTGAGTTGACTGAGTTGAGTTGAGTTGAGTTGAGTTGAGTTGAGATGAGTTGAGTGGAATTGAGTTGAGTTGAGTTGAGTTGAGTTGAGTGAGTGAGTTGAGTTGAGTTGAGTTGAGTTGAGTTGAGTTTTGTTGAGTTGAGTGAGTTGAGTTGAGTTGACTGAGTTGAGTTGACTGAGTTGAGTTGAGTTGAGTTGAGTGGAATTGAGTTGAGTTGAGTTGAGTTGAGTGAGTGAGTGAGTTGAGTTGAGTTGAGTTGAGTTGAGTTGAGTTGAGTTGAGTGAGTTGAGTTGAGTTGACTGAGTTGAGTTGACTGAGTTGAGTTGAGTTGAGTTGAGTTGAGTTGAGTTGAGTTGAGTTGAGTTGACTGAGTTGAGTTGACTGAGTTGAGTTGAGTTGAGTTGAGTTGAGTTGAGTGGAGTTGAGTTGAGTTGAGTTGAGTTGAGTTGAGTTGAGTTGAGTTGAGTGAGTGAGTTGAGTTGAGTTGAGTTGAGTTGAGTTGAGTTGAGTTGACTGAGTTGAGTTGACTGAGTTGAGTTGAGTTGAGGTGAGTTGAGTTGAGTTGAGTTGAGTTGAGTTGAGTTGAGTTGAGTTGAGTTGAGTTGAGTTGAGTGAGTGAGTTGAGTTGAGTTGAGTTGAGTTGAGTTGAGTTGAGTTGACTGAGTTCAGTTGACTGAGTTGAGTTGAGTTGAGTTGAGTTGAGTTGAGTTGAGGTGAGGTGAGTTGAGTTGAGTTGAGTTGAGTTGAGTTGAGTTGATATCGGCAACTTACCGGCAACTAATCGGGAACTTTTCGTCAACTTATCGGCAACTTATCGGCAACTTATCGGCAACTTATCGGCAACTTGTCTGCAACTTGTCGATAACTTATCGGTAACTTATCGGCAACTTATCGGCAACTTATCGGCAACTTATCGGCAACTTATCGGCACCTTATTGGCAAACTATCGGCAACTTATCGGCAATTTATCGGCAACTAATCGGGAACTTTTCGTCAACTTATCGGCAACTTATCGGCAACTTATCGTCAACTTATCGGCAACTTGTCTGCAACTTGTCGATAACTTATCGGCAACTTATCGGCAACTTATCGGCAACTTATCGGCAACTTTCCGGCAACTTATCGGCAACTTATCGGCAACTTATCGGCAACTTATCGGCAACTTATATCGGCAACTCATCGGCAAATTAGGGGCAACTTATCGGCAACTTATCGTCAACATATCGGCAACTTATTGGCAACTTATCGGCAACTTATCGGCAACTTATCGGCAACTTATCGGCAACTTACCGGCAACTTATCGGGAACTTATCGTCAACTTATCGGCAACTTATCGGCAACTTATCGGCAACTTGTCGGCAACTTGTCTGCAACTTGTCGACAACTTATCGGCAACTTATCGGCAACTTATCGGCAACTTATCGGCAACTTATCGGCAACTTATCAGCAACTTATCGGCAACTTATCGGCAACTTATCGGCCACTTATCGGCAACTTATGGGCAACTTAGGGGCAATTTATCGGCAACTTAGGGGCAACTTATAGGCAACTTATCGTCAACATATCGGCAACTTATCGGCAGCTTATCGGCCACTTATCGGCAACTTATCGGCAACTTATCGGCAACTTATCGGCCACTTATCGGCAACTTATGGGCAACTTAGGGGCAATTTATCGGCAACTTAGGGGCAACTTATAGGCAACTTATCGTCAACATATCGGCAACTTATCGGCAGCTTATCATCCACTTATCGGCAACTTATGGGCAACTTAGGGGCAATTTATCGGCAACTTAGGGGCAACTTATAGGCAACTTATCGTCAACATATCGGCAACTTATTGGCAACTTATCGGCAACTTACCGACAACATATCGGCAACTTATCGGCAACTTACCGGCAACTTATCGGGAACTTATCGTCAACTTATCGGCAACTTATCGGCAACTTATCATCAACTCATCGGCAACATAACGGCAACTTAACGGCAACATATCTGCAACAAATTGGCAACTTATCGGCAACTTATCGGCAACTTATCGGCAACTTATCGGCAACTCATCGGCAACATAACGGCAACTTATCGGCAACTTATGTCGGCATCTTATCGTCAACTTATCGGCAACTTATATCGGCAACTTTTCAGCAACTTATCGGTAACTTATCGGCCACTTATCGGCAACTTTTCGGCAACATATCGGCAACTTGACGGCAACTTATCGGCAACTTATTGGCAAACTATCGGCAACTTATCGGCAACTTATCGGCAACTTATCGGCAACTTATCGGCAACTTATCGGCAACTTATATCGGCAACTCATCGGCAACTTATCGGCAACTTATCGGCAACTTATCGGCAACTTATCGGCAACTTATCGTCAACTTATCGGCAACTTATCGGCAACTTATCGGCAACTTATCGGCAACTTATCGGCAACTTATCGGCAACTTATCGGCAACTTATCAGCAACTTATCGGCAACTTATCGGCAACTTATCGGCCACTTATCGGCAACTTATGGGCAACTTAGGGGCAATTTATCGGCAACTTAGGGGCAACTTATAGGCAACTTATCGTCAACATATCGGCAACTTATCGGCAGCTTATCGGCCACTTATCGGCAACTTATGGGCAACTTAGGGGCAATTTATCGGCAACTTAGGGGCAACTTATAGGCAACTTATCGTCAACATATCGGCAACTTATTGGCAACTTATCGGCAACTTACCGACAACATATCGGCAACTTATCGGCAACTTACCGGCAACTTATCGGGAACTTATCGTCAACTTATCGGCAACTTATCGGCAACTTATCATCAACTCATCGGCAACATAACGGCAACTTAACGGCAACATATCTGCAACAAATTGGCAACTTATCGGCAACTTATCGGCAACTTATCGGCAACTTATCGGCAACTCATCGGCAACATAACGGCAACTTATCGGCAACTTATATCGGCATCTTATCGTCAACTTATCGGCAACTTATCGGCAACTTTCCGGCAACTTATCAGCAACTTATCGGCAACTTATCGGCAACTTATCGGCAACTTATATCGGCAACTCATCGGCAAATTAGGGGCAACTTATCGGCAACTTATCGTCAACATATCGGCAACTTATTGGCAACTTATCGGCAACTTATCGGCAACTTATCGGCAACTTATCGGCAACTTACCGGCAACTTATCGGGAACTTATCGTCAACTTATCGGCAACTTATCGGCAACTTATCGGCAACTTGTCGGCAACTTGTCTGCAACTTGTCGACAACTTATCGGCAACTTATCGGCAACTTATCGGCAACTTATCGGCAACTTATCGGCAACTTATCAGCAACTTATCGGCAACTTATCGGCAACTTATCGGCAACTTATCGGCAGCTTATCGGCCACTTATCGGCAACTTATGGGCAACTTAGGGGCAATTTATCGGCAACTTAGGGGCAACTTATAGGCAACTTATCGTCAACATATCGGCAACTTATTGGCAACTTATCGGCAACTTACCGACAACATAGCGGCAACTTATCGGCAACTTACCGGCAACTTATCGGGAACTTATCGTCAACTTATCGGCAACTTATCGGCAACTTATCATCAACTCATCGGCAACATAACGGCAACTTAACGGCAACATATCTGCAACAAATTGGCAACTTATCGGCAACTTATCGGCAACTTATCGGCAACTTATCGGCAACTCATCGGCAACATAACGGCAACTTATCGGCAACTTATATCGGCATCTTATCGTCAACTTATCGGCAACTTATATCGGCAACTTTTCAGCAACTTATCGGTAACTTATCGGCCACTTATCGGCAACTTTTCGGCAACATATCGGCAACTTGACGGCAACTTATCGGCAACTTATTGGCAAACTATCGGCAACTTATCGGCAACTTATCGGCAACTTATCGGCAACTTATCGGCAACTTATCGGCAACTTATATCGGCAACTCATCGGCAACTTATCGGCAACTTATCGGCAACTTATCGGCAACTTATCGGCAACTTATCGTCAACTTATCGGCAACTTATCGGCAACTTATCGGCAACTTATCGGCAACTTATCGGCAGCTTAGCGGCTGCTTTACGGCAGCTTAGCGGTAGCTTGGCGGCAGCTTAGCGGGAGCTTGGCGGCAGCTTAGCGGGAGCTTGGCAGCTTGGCGGCATCTTAGCGGCAGCTTATCAGCAATTTATATCGGCAACTTATCGGCAACTTATCGGCAACTTATCGGCAACTTATCGTCAACTTATATCGGACACTTATCGGCAACTTATCGGCAACTTATCGGCAACTTATCGGCAACTTATCGGCAACTTATCGGCAATTTATCGGCAACTTATCGGCAACTTATCGGCAACTTATCGGCAATTTATCGGCAACTTATCGGCAACTTATCGGCAACTCATCGGCAACATAACGGCAACATATCGGCAACTTATATCGGCAACTTATCGGCAACTTATCATCAACTTATCGGCAACTTATCGGCAACTTATCGGCAACTTATCGGCAACTTATCGGCAACTTATCGGCAGCTTAGCGGCTGCTTTACGGCAGCTTAGCGGTAGCTTGGCGGCAGCTTAGCGGGAGCTTGGCGGCAGCTTAGCGGGAGCTTGGCAGCTTGGCGGCATCTTAGCGGCAGCTTATCAGCAATTTATATCGGCAACTTATCGGCAACTTATCGGCAACTTATCGGCAACTTATCGTCAACTTATATCGGACACTTATCGGCAACTTATCGGCAACTTATCGGCAACTTATCGGCAACTTATCGGCAACTTATCGGCAATTTATCGGCAACTTATCGGCAACTTATCGGCAACTTATCGGCAATTTATCGGCAACTTATCGGCAACTTATCGGCAACTCATCGGCAACATAACGGCAACATATCGGCAACTTATATCGGCAACTTATCGGCAACTTATCATCAACTTATCGGCAACTTATCGGCAACTTATCGGCAACTTATCGGCAACTTGAGTTGAGTTGAGTTGAGTTGAGTTGAGTTGAGTTGAGTTGACTGAGTTGAGTTGACTGAGTTGAGTTGAGTTGAGTTGAGTTGAGTTGAGTTGAGTTGAGTTGAGTTGAGTTGAGTTGACTGAGTTGAGTTGACTGAGTTGAGTTGACTGAGTTGAGTTGAGTTGAGTTGAGTTGAGTTGAGCTGAGTTGAGTGGAGTTGAGTTGAGTTCAGTTCAGTTCAGTTGAGTTGACTGAGTTGAGTTGACTGAGTTGAGTTGAGTTGAGTTGAGTTGAGTTGAGATGAGTTGAGTGGAATTGAGTTGAGTTGAGTTGAGTTGAGTTGAGTGAGTGAGTTGAGTTGAGTTGAGTTGAGTTGAGTTGAGTTTTGTTGAGTTGAGTGAGTTGAGTTGAGTTGACTGAGTTGAGTTGACTGAGTTGAGTTGAGTTGAGTTGAGTGGAATTGAGTTGAGTTGAGTTGAGTTGAGTGAGTGAGTGAGTTGAGTTGAGTTGAGTTGAGTTGAGTTGAGTTGAGTTGAGTGAGTTGAGTTGAGTTGACTGAGTTGAGTTGACTGAGTTGAGTTGAGTTGAGTTGAGTTGAGTTGAGTTGAGTTGAGTTGAGTTGAGTTGACTGAGTTGAGTTGACTGAGTTGAGTTGAGTTGAGTTGAGTTGAGTTGAGTGGAGTTGAGTTGAGTTGAGTTGAGTTGAGTTGAGTTGAGTTGAGTTGAGTTGAGTGAGTGAGTTGAGTTGAGTTGAGTTGAGTTGAGTTGAGTTGACTGAGTTGAGTTGACTGAGTTGAGTTGAGTTGAGGTGAGTTGAGTTGAGTTGAGTTGAGTTGAGTTGAGTTGAGTTGAGTTGAGTTGAGTTGAGTGAGTGAGTTGAGTTGAGTTGAGTTGAGTTGAGTTGAGTTGAGTTGACTGAGTTCAGTTGACTGAGTTGAGTTGAGTTGAGTTGAGTTGAGTTGAGTTGAGGTGAGGTGAGTTGAGTTGAGTTGAGTTGAGTTGAGTTGAGTTGATATCGGCAACTTACCGGCAACTAATCGGGAACTTTTCGTCAACTTATCGGCAACTTATCGGCAACTTATCGGCAACTTATCGGCAACTTGTCTGCAACTTGTCGATAACTTATCGGTAACTTATCGGCAACTTATCGGCAACTTATCGGCAACTTATCGGCAACTTATCGGCACCTTATTGGCAAACTATCGGCAACTTATCGGCAATTTATCGGCAACTAATCGGGAACTTTTCGTCAACTTATCGGCAACTTATCGGCAACTTATCGGCAACTTATCGGCAACTTGTCTGCAACTTGTCGACAACTTATCGGCAACTTATCGGCAACTTATCGGCAACTTATCGGCAACTTTCCGGCAACTTATCGGCAACTTATCGGCAACTTATCGGCAACTTATCGGCAACTTATATCGGCAACTCATCGGCAAATTAGGGGCAACTTATCGGCAACTTATCGTCAACATATCGGCAACTTATTGGCAACTTATCGGCAACTTATCGGCAACTTATCGGCAACTTATCGGCAACTTACCGGCAACTTATCGGGAACTTATCGTCAACTTATCGGCAACTTATCGGCAACTTATCGGCAACTTGTCGGCAACTTGTCTGCAACTTGTCGACAACTTATCGGCAACTTATCGGCAACTTATCGGCAACTTATCGGCAACTTATCGGCAACTTATCAGCAACTTATCGGCAACTTATCGGCAACTTATCGGCCACTTATCGGCAACTTATGGGCAACTTAGGGGCAATTTATCGGCAACTAAGGGGCAACTTATAGGCAACTTATCGTCAACATATCGGCAACTTATCGGCAGCTTATCGGCCACTTATCGGCAACTTATCGGCAACTTATCGGCAACTTATCGGCCACTTATCGGCAACTTATGGGCAACTTAGGGGCAATTTATCGGCAACTTAGGGGCAACTTATAGGCAACTTATCGTCAACATATCGGCAACTTATCGGCAGCTTATCGGCCACTTATCGGCAACTTATGGGCAACTTAGGGGCAATTTATCGGCAACTTAGGGGCAACTTATAGGCAACTTATCGTCAACATATCGGCAACTTATTGGCAACTTATCGGCAACTTACCGACAACATATCGGCAACTTATCGGCAACTTACCGGCAACTTATCGGGAACTTATCGTCAACTTATCGGCAACTTATCGGCAACTTATCATCAACTCATCGGCAACATAACGGCAACTTAACGGCAACATATCTGCAACAAATTGGCAACTTATCGGCAACTTATCGGCAACTTATCGGCAACTTATCGGCAACTCATCGGCAACATAACGGCAACTTATCGGCAACTTATGTCGGCATCTTATCGTCAACTTATCGGCAACTTATATCGGCAACTTTTCAGCAACTTATCGGTAACTTATCGGCCACTTATCGGCAACTTTTCGGCAACATATCGGCAACTTGACGGCAACTTATCGGCAACTTATTGGCAAACTATCGGCAACTTATCGGCAACTTATCGGCAACTTATCGGCAACTTATCGGCAACTTATCGGCAACTTATATCGGCAACTCATCGGCAACTTATCGGCAACTTATCGGCAACTTATCGGCAACTTATCGGCAACTTATCGTCAACTTATCGGCAACTTATCGGCAACTTATCGGCAACTTATCGGCAACTTATCGGCAACTTATCGGCAACTTATCGGCAACTTATCAGCAACTTATCGGCAACTTATCGGCAACTTATCGGCCACTTATCGGCAACTTATGGGCAACTTAGGGGCAATTTATCGGCAACTTAGGGGCAACTTATAGGCAACTTATCGTCAACATATCGGCAACTTATCGGCAGCTTATCGGCCACTTATCGGCAACTTATGGGCAACTTAGGGGCAATTTATCGGCAACTTAGGGGCAACTTATAGGCAACTTATCGTCAACATATCGGCAACTTATTGGCAACTTATCGGCAACTTACCGACAACATATCGGCAACTTATCGGCAACTTACCGGCAACTTATCGGGAACTTATCGTCAACTTATCGGCAACTTATCGGCAACTTATCATCAACTCATCGGCAACATAACGGCAACTTAACGGCAACATGTCTGCAACAAATTGGCAACTTATCGGCAACTTATCGGCAACTTATCGGCAACTTATCGGCAACTCATCGGCAACATAACGGCAACTTATCGGCAACTTATATCGGCATCTTATCGTCAACTTATCGGCAACTTATCGGCAACTTTCCGGCAACTTATCAGCAACTTATCGGCAACTTATCGGCAACTTATCGGCAACTTATATCGGCAACTCATCGGCAAATTAGGGGCAACTTATCGGCAACTTATCGTCAACATATCGGCAACTTATTGGCAACTTATCGGCAACTTATCGGCAACTTATCGGCAACTTATCGGCAACTTACCGGCAACTTATCGGGAACTTATCGTCAACTTATCGGCAACTTATCGGCAACTTATCGGCAACTTGTCGGCAACTTGTCTGCAACTTGTCGACAACTTATCGGCAACTTATCGGCAACTTATCGGCAACTTATCGGCAACTTATCGGCAACTTATCAGCAACTTATCGGCAACTTATCGGCAACTTATCGGCAACTTATCGGCAACTTATCGGCAGCTTATCGGCCACTTATCGGCAACTTATGGGCAACTTAGGGGCAATTTATCGGCAACTTAGGGGCAACTTATAGGCAACTTATCGTCAACATATCGGCAACTTATTGGCAACTTATCGGCAACTTACCGACAACATAGCGGCAACTTATCGGCAACTTACCGGCAACTTATCGGGAACTTATCGTCAACTTATCGGCAACTTATCGGCAACTTATCATCAACTCATCGGCAACATAACGGCAACTTAACGGCAACATATCTGCAACAAATTGGCAACTTATCGGCAACTTATCGGCAACTTATCGGCAACTTATCGGCAACTCATCGGCAACATAACGGCAACTTATCGGCAACTTATATCGGCATCTTATCGTCAACTTATCGGCAACTTATATCGGCAACTTTTCAGCAACTTATCGGTAACTTATCGGCAACTTATCGGCAACTTTTCGGCAACATATCGGCAACTTGACGGCAACTTATCGGCAACTTATTGGCAAACTATCGGCAACTTATCGGCAACTTATCGGCAACTTATCGGCAACTTATCGGCAACTTATCGGCAACTTATATCGGCAACTCATCGGCAACTTATCGGCAACTTATCGGCAACTTATCGGCAACTTATCGGCAACTTATCGTCAACTTATCGGCAACTTATCGGCAACTTATCGGCAACTTATCGGCAACTTATCGGCAGCTTAGCGGCTGCTTTACGGCAGCTTAGCGGTAGCTTGGCGGCAGCTTAGCGGGAGCTTGGCGGCAGCTTAGCGGGAGCTTGGCAGCTTGGCGGCATCTTAGCGGCAGCTTATCAGCAATTTATATCGGCAACTTATCGGCAACTTATCGGCAACTTATCGGCAACTTATCGTCAACTTATATCGGACACTTATCGGCAACTTATCGGCAACTTATCGGCAACTTATCGGCAACTTATCGGCAACTTATCGGCAATTTATCGGCAACTTATCGGCAACTTATCGGCAACTTATCGGCAATTTATCGGCAACTTATCGGCAACTTATCGGCAACTCATCGGCAACATAACGGCAACATATCGGCAACTTATATCGGCAACTTATCGGCAACTTATCATCAACTTATCGGCAACTTATCGGCAACTTATCGGCAACTTATCGGCAACTTGAGTTGAGTTGAGTTGAGTTGAGTTGAGTTGAGTTGAGTTGAGTTGACTGAGTTGAGTTGACTGAGTTGAGTTGAGTTGAGTTGAGTTGAGTTGAGTTGAGTTGAGTTGAGTTGACTGAGTTGAGTTGACTGAGTTGAGTTGACTGAGTTGAGTTGAGTTGAGTTGAATTGAGTTGAGCTGAGTTGAGTGGAGTTGAGTTGAGTTCAGTTCAGTTCAGTTGAGTTGACTGAGTTGAGTTGACTGAGTTGAGTTGAGTTGAGTTGAGTTGAGATGAGTTGAGTGGAATTGAGTTGAGTTGAGTTGAGTTGAGTTGAGTGAGTGAGTTGAGTTGAGTTGAGTTGAGTTGAGTTGAGTTTTGTTGAGTTGAGTGAGTTGAGTTGAGTTGACTGAGTTGAGTTGACTGAGTTGAGTTGAGTTGAGTTGAGTGGAATTGAGTTGAGTTGAGTTGAGTTGAGTGAGTGAGTGAGTTGAGTTGAGTTGAGTTGAGTTGAGTTGAGTTGAGTGAGTTGAGTTGAGTTGACTGAGTTGAGTTGACTGAGTTGAGTTGAGTTGAGTTGAGTTGAGTTGAGTTGAGTTGACTGAGTTGAGTTGACTGAGTTGAGTTGAGTTGAGTTGAGTTGAGTTGAGTTGAGTGGAGTTGAGTTGAGTTGAGTTGAGTTGAGTTGAGTTGAGTTGAGTTGAGTTGAGTGAGTGAGTTGAGTTGAGTTGAGTTGAGTTGAGTTGACTGAGTTGAGTTGACTGAGTTGAGTTGAGTTGAGGTGAGTTGAGTTGAGTTGAGTTGAGTTGAGTTGAGTTGAGTTGAGTTGAGTTGAGTTGAGTGAGTGAGTTGAGTTGAGTTGAGTTGAGTTGAGTTGAGTTGAGTTGACTGAGTTCAGTTGACTGAGTTGAGTTGAGTTGAGTTGAGTTGAGTTGAGGTGAGGTGAGTTGAGTTGAGTTGAGTTGAGTTGATATCGGCAACTTACCGGCAACTAATCGGGAACTTTTCGTCAACTTATCGGCAACTTATCGGCAACTTATCGGCAACTTATCGGCAACTTGTCTGCAACTTGTCGATAACTTATCGGTAACTTATCGGCAACTTATCGGAAACTTATCGGCAACTTATCGGCAACTTATCGGCACCTTATTGGCAAACTATCGGCAACTTATCGGCAATTTATCGGCAACTAATCGGGAACTTTTCGTCAACTTATCGGCAACTTATCGGCAACTTATCGGCAACTTATCGGCAACTTGTCTGCAACTTGTCGATAACTTATCGGCAACTTATCGGCAACTTATCGGCAACTTATCGGCAACTTTCCGGCAACTTATCGGCAACTTATCGGCAACTTATCGGCAACTTATCGGCAACTTATATCGGCAACTCATCGGCAAATTAGGGGCAACTTATCGGCAACTTATCGTCAACATTTCGGCAACTTATTGGCAACTTATCGGCAACTTATCGGCAACTTATCGGCAACTTATCGGCAACTTACCGGCAACTTATCGGGAACTTATCGTCAACTTATCGGCAACTTATCGGCAACTTATCGGCAACTTGTCGGCAACTTGTCTGCAACTTGTCGACAACTTATCGGCAACTTATCGGCAACTTATCGGCAACTTATCGGCAACTTATCGGCAACTTATCAGCAACTTATCGGCAACTTATCGGCAACTTATCGGCCACTTATCGGCAACTTATGGGCAACTTAGGGGCAATTTATCGGCAACTTAGGGGCAACTTATAGGCAACTTATCGTCAACATATCGGCAACTTATCGGCAGCTTATCGGCCACTTATCGGCAACTTATCGGCAACTTATCGGCAACTTATCGGCCACTTATCGGCAACTTATGGGCAACTTAGGGGCAATTTATCGGCAACTTAGGGGCAACTTATAGGCAACTTATCGTCAACATATCGGCAACTTATCGGCAGCTTATCGGCCACTTATCGGCAACTTATGGGCAACTTAGGGGCAATTTATCGGCAACTTAGGGGCAACTTATAGGCAACTTATCGTCAACATATCGGCAACTTATTGGCAACTTATCGGCAACTTACCGACAACATATCGGCAACTTATCGGCAACTTACCGGCAACTTATCGGGAACTTATCGTCAACTTATCGGCAACTTATCGGCAACTTATCATCAACTCATCGGCAACATAACGGCAACTTAACGGCAACATATCTGCAACAAATTGGCAACTTATCGGCAACTTATCGGCAACTTATCGGCAACTTATCGGCAACTCATCGGCAACATAACGGCAACTTATCGGCAACTTATGTCGGCATCTTATCGTCAACTTATCGGCAACTTATATCGGCAACTTTTCAGCAACTTATCGGTAACTTATCGGCCACTTATCGGCAACTTTTCGGCAACATATCGGCAACTTGACGGCAACTTATCGGCAACTTATTGGCAAACTATCGGCAACTTATCGGCAACTTATCGGCAACTTATCGGCAACTTATCGGCAACTTATATCGGCAACTCATCGGCAACTTATCGGCAACTTATCGGCAACTTATCGGCAACTTATCGGCAACTTATCGTCAACTTATCGGCAACTTATCGGCAACTTATCGGCAACTTATCGGCAACTTATCGGCAGCTTAGCGGCTGCTTTACGGCAGCTTAGCGGTAGCTTGGCGGCAGCTTAGCGGGAGCTTGGCGGCAGCTTAGCGGGAGCTTGGCAGCTTGGCGGCATCTTAGCGGCAGCTTATCAGCAATTTATATCGGCAACTTATCGGCAACTTATCGGCAACTTATCGGCAACTTATCGTCAACTTATATCGGACACTTATCGGCAACTTATCGGCAACTTATCGGCAACTTATCGGCAACTTATCGGCAACTTATCGGCAATTTATCGGCAACTTATCGGCAACTTATCGGCAACTTATCGGCAATTTATCGGCAACTTATCGGCAACTTATCGGCAACTCATCGGCAACATAACGGCAACATATCGGCAACTTATATCGGCAACTTATCGGCAACTTATCATCAACTTATCGGCAACTTATCGGCAACTTATCGGCAACTTATCGGCAACTTGAGTTGAGTTGAGTTGAGTTGAGTTGAGTTGAGTTGAGTTGACTGAGTTGAGTTGACTGAGTTGAGTTGAGTTGAGTTGAGTTGAGTTGAGTTGAGTTGAGTTGAGTTGACTGAGTTGAGTTGACTGAGTTGAGTTGACTGAGTTGAGTTGAGTTGAGTTGAATTGAGTTGAGCTGAGTTGAGTGGAGTTGAGTTGAGTTCAGTTCAGTTCAGTTGAGTTGACTGAGTTGAGTTGACTGAGTTGAGTTGAGTTGAGTTGAGTTGAGATGAGTTGAGTGGAATTGAGTTGAGTTGAGTTGAGTTGAGTTGAGTGAGTGAGTTGAGTTGAGTTGAGTTGAGTTGAGTTGAGTTTTGTTGAGTTGAGTGAGTTGAGTTGAGTTGACTGAGTTGAGTTGACTGAGTTGAGTTGAGTTGAGTTGAGTGGAATTGAGTTGAGTTGAGTTGAGTTGAGTGAGTGAGTGAGTTGAGTTGAGTTGAGTTGAGTTGAGTTGAGTTGAGTGAGTTGAGTTGAGTTGACTGAGTTGAGTTGACTGAGTTGAGTTGAGTTGAGTTGAGTTGAGTTGAGTTGAGTTGACTGAGTTGAGTTGACTGAGTTGAGTTGAGTTGAGTTGAGTTGAGTTGAGTTGAGTGGAGTTGAGTTGAGTTGAGTTGAGTTGAGTTGAGTTGAGTTGAGTTGAGTTGAGTGAGTGAGTTGAGTTGAGTTGAGTTGAGTTGAGTTGACTGAGTTGAGTTGACTGAGTTGAGTTGAGTTGAGGTGAGTTGAGTTGAGTTGAGTTGAGTTGAGTTGAGTTGAGTTGAGTTGAGTTGAGTTGAGTTGAGTGAGTGAGTTGAGTTGAGTTGAGTTGAGTTGAGTTGAGTTGAGTTGACTGAGTTCAGTTGACTGAGTTGAGTTGAGTTGAGTTGAGTTGAGTTGAGGTGAGGTGAGTTGAGTTGAGTTGAGTTGAGTTGATATCGGCAACTTACCGGCAACTAATCGGGAACTTTTCGTCAACTTATCGGCAACTTATCGGCAACTTATCGGCAACTTATCGGCAACTTGTCTGCAACTTGTCGATAACTTATCGGTAACTTATCGGCAACTTATCGGAAACTTATCGGCAACTTATCGGCAACTTATCGGCACCTTATTGGCAAACTATCGGCAACTTATCGGCAATTTATCGGCAACTAATCGGGAACTTTTCGTCAACTTATCGGCAACTTATCGGCAACTTATCGGCAACTTATCGGCAACTTGTCTGCAACTTGTCGATAACTTATCGGCAACTTATCGGCAACTTATCGGCAACTTATCGGCAACTTTCCGGCAACTTATCGGCAACTTATCGGCAACTTATCGGCAACTTATCGGCAACTTATATCGGCAACTCATCGGCAAATTAGGGGCAACTTATCGGCAACTTATCGTCAACATTTCGGCAACTTATTGGCAACTTATCGGCAACTTATCGGCAACTTATCGGCAACTTATCGGCAACTTACCGGCAACTTATCGGGAACTTATCGTCAACTTATCGGCAACTTATCGGCAACTTATCGGCAACTTGTCGGCAACTTGTCTGCAACTTGTCGACAACTTATCGGCAACTTATCGGCAACTTATCGGCAACTTATCGGCAACTTATCGGCAACTTATCAGCAACTTATCGGCAACTTATCGGCAACTTATCGGCCACTTATCGGCAACTTATGGGCAACTTAGGGGCAATTTATCGGCAACTTAGGGGCAACTTATAGGCAACTTATCGTCAACATATCGGCAACTTATCGGCAGCTTATCGGCCACTTATCGGCAACTTATCGGCAACTTATCGGCAACTTATCGGCCACTTATCGGCAACTTATGGGCAACTTAGGGGCAATTTATCGGCAACTTAGGGGCAACTTATAGGCAACTTATCGTCAACATATCGGCAACTTATCGGCAGCTTATCGGCCACTTATCGGCAACTTATGGGCAACTTAGGGGCAATTTATCGGCAACTTAGGGGCAACTTATAGGCAACTTATCGTCAACATATCGGCAACTTATTGGCAACTTATCGGCAACTTACCGACAACATATCGGCAACTTATCGGCAACTTACCGGCAACTTATCGGGAACTTATCGTCAACTTATCGGCAACTTATCGGCAACTTATCATCAACTCATCGGCAACATAACGGCAACTTAACGGCAACATATCTGCAACAAATTGGCAACTTATCGGCAACTTATCGGCAACTTATCGGCAACTTATCGGCAACTCATCGGCAACATAACGGCAACTTATCGGCAACTTATGTCGGCATCTTATCGTCAACTTATCGGCAACTTATATCGGCAACTTTTCAGCAACTTATCGGTAACTTATCGGCCACTTATCGGCAACTTTTCGGCAACATATCGGCAACTTGACGGCAACTTATCGGCAACTTATTGGCAAACTATCGGCAACTTATCGGCAACTTATCGGCAACTTATCGGCAACTTATCGGCAACTTATCGGCAACTTATATCGGCAACTCATCGGCAACTTATCGGCAACTTATCGGCAACTTATCGGCAACTTATCGGCAACTTATCGTCAACTTATCGGCAACTTATCGGCAACTTATCGGCAACTTATCGGCAACTTATCGGCAACTTATCGGCAACTTATCGGCAACTTATCAGCAACTTATCGGCAACTTATCGGCAACTTATCGGCCACTTATCGGCAACTTATGGGCAACTTAGGGGCAATTTATCGGCAACTTAGGGGCAACTTATAGGCAACTTATCGTCATCATATCGGCAACTTATCGGCAGCTTATCGGCCACTTATCGGCAACTTATGGGCAACTTAGGGGCAATTTATCGGCAACTTAGGGGCAACTTATAGGCAACTTATCGTCAACATATCGGCAACTTATTGGCAACTTATCGGCAACTTACCGACAACATATCGGCAACTTATCGGCAACTTACCGGCAACTTATCGGGAACTTATCGTCAACTTATCGGCAACTTATCGGCAACTTATCATCAACTCATTGGCAACATAACGGCAACTTAACGGCAACATATCTGCAACAAATTGGCAACTTATCGGCAACTTATCGGCAACTTATCGGCAACTTATCGGCAACTCATCGGCAACATAACGGCAACTTATCGGCAACTTATATCGGCATCTTATCGTCAACTTATCGGCAACTTATATCGGCAACTTTTCAGCAACTTATCGGTAACTTATCGGCCACTTATCGGCAACTTTTCGGCAACATATCGGCAACTTGACGGCAACTTATCGGCAACTTATTGGCAAACTATCGGCAACTTATCGGCAACTTATCGGCAACTTATCGGCAACTTATCGGCAACTTATCGGCAACTTATCGGCAACTCATCGGCAACATAACGGCAACATATCGGCAACTTATATCGGCAACTTATCGGCAACTTATCATCAACTTGGCGGCAGCTTAGCGGGAGCTTGGCGGCAGCTTAGCGGGAGCTTGGCAGCTTGGCGGCATCTTAGCGGCAGCTTATCAGCAATTTATATCGGCAACTTATCGGCAACTTATCGGCAACTTATCGGCAACTTATCGTCAACTTATATCGGACACTTATCGGCAACTTATCGGCAACTTATCGGCAACTTATCGGCAACTTATCGGCAACTTATCGGCAATTTATCGGCAACTTATCGGCAACTTATCGGCAACTTATCGGCAATTTATCGGCAACTTATCGGCAACTTATCGGCAACTCATCGGCAACATAACGGCAACATATCGGCAACTTATATCGGCAACTTATCGGCAACTTATCATCAACTTATCGGCAACTTATCGGCAACTTATCGGCAACTTATCGGCAACTTGAGTTGAGTTGAGTTGAGTTGAGTTGAGTTGAGTTGACTGAGTTGAGTTGACTGAGTTGAGTTGAGTTGAGTTGAGTTGAGTTGAGTTGAGTTGAGTTGACTGAGTTGAGTTGACTGAGTTGAGTTGAGTTGAGTTGAGTTGAGTTGAGTTGAGTTGAGTTGAGTTGAGTTGAGTTGAGGTGAGTTGAGTTGAGTTGAGTTGAGTTGAGTTGAGTTGCGTTGAGTTGAGTTGAGTTGAGTTGAGTTGAGTTGAGTTGAGTTGAGTTGAGTTGAGTGAGTTGAGTTGAGTTGACTGAGTTGAGTTGACTGAGCTGAGCTGAGTTGAGTTGAGTTGAGTTGAGTGGAGTTGAGTTGAGTTCAGTTCAGTTCAGTTGAGTTGACTGAGTTGAGTTGACTGAGTTGAGTTGAGTTGAGTTGAGTTGAGTTGAGTTGAGATGAGTTGAGTGGAATTGAGTTGAGTTGAGTTGAGTTGAGTTGAGTGAGTGAGTTGAGTTGAGTTGAGTTGAGTTGAGTGAGTTGAGTTGAGTTGAGTTGACTGAGTTGAGTTGACTGAGTTGAGTTGAGTTGAGTTGAGTTGAGTTGAGTTGAGTTGAGTTGAGTTGACTGAGTTGAGTTGACTGAGTTGAGTTGAGTTGAGTTGAGTTGAGTTGAGTTGAGTTGAGTTGACTGAGTTGAGTTGACTGAGTTGAGTTGAGTTGAGTTGAGTTGAGTTGAGTTGAGTTGAGTTGAGTTGAGTTGAGTTGAGTTGAGGTGAGTTGAGTTGAGTTGAGTTGAGTTGAGTTTAGTGAGTTGAGTTGAATTGACTGAATTGAGTTGACTGAGTTGAGTTGAGTTGAGTTGAGTTGAGTTGAGTTCAGTTCAGTTCAATTGAGTTGACTGAGTTGAGTTGACTGAGTTGAGTTGAGTTGAGTTGAGTTGAGTTGAGTTGAGTTGAGTGGAATTGAGTTGAGTTGAGTTGAGTTGAGTTGAGTTGAGTGAGTGAGTTGAGTTGAGTTGAGTTGAGTTGAGTTGAGTTGAGTTGAGTTGAGTGAGTTGAGTTGAGTTGACTGAGTTGAGTTGGGTGAGTTGAGTTGAGTTGAGTTGAGTTGAGTTGAGTTGAGTTCAGTTGAGTTGACTGAGTTGAGTTGACTGAGTTGAGTTGAGTTGAGTTGAGTTGAGTGGAGTTGAGTTGAGTTGAGTTGAGTTGAGTTGAGTTGAGTTGAGTGAGTGAGTTGAGTTGAGTTGAGTTGAGTTGAGTTGAGTTGACTGAGTTGAGTTGACTGAGTTGAGTTGAGTTGAGTTGAGTTGAGTTGAGTTGAGGTGAGTTGAGTTGAGTTGAGTTGAGTTGAGTTGAGTTGAGTTGAGTTGAGTTGAGTGAGTGAGTTGAGTTGAGTTGAGTTGAGTTGAGTTGAGTTGAGTTGACTGAGTTCAGTTGACTGAGTTGAGTTGAGTTGAGTTGAGTTGAGTTGAGTTGAGGTGAGGTGAGTTGAGTTGAGTTGAGTTGAGTTGAGTTGAGTTGAGTTGATATCGGCAACTTACCGGCAAGTAATCGGGAACTTTTCGTCAACTTATCGGCAACTTATCGGCAACTTATCGGCAACTTATCGGCAACTTGTCTGCAACTTGTCGATAACTTATCGGCAACTTATCGGCAACTTATCGGCAACTTATCGGCAACTTATCGGCAACTTATCGGCACCTTATTGGCAAACTATCGGCAACTTATCGGCAATTTATCGGCAACTAATCGGGAACTTTTCGTCAACTTATCGGCAACTTATCGGCAACTTATCGGCAACTTATCGGCAACTTGTCTGCAACTTGTCGATAACTTATCGGCAACTTATCGGCAACTTATCGGCAACTTATCGGCAACTTTCCGGCAACTTATCGGCAACTTATCGGCAACTTATCGGCAACTTATCGGCAACTTATCGGCAACTTATCGGCAACTTACCGGCAACTTATCGGGAACTTATCGTCAACTTATCGGCAACTTATCGGCAACTTATCGGCAACTTGTCGGCAACTTGTCTGCAACTTGTCTGCAACTTGTCGATAACTTATCGGCAACTTATCGGCAACTTATCGGCAACTTATCGGCAACTTTCCGGCAACTTATCGGCAACTTATCGGCAACTTATCGGCAACTTATCGGCAACTTATCGGCAACTTATCGGAAACTTATATCGGCAACTCATCGGCAAACTATCGGCAACTTATCGGCAATTTATCGGCAACTAATCGGGAACTTTTCGTCAACTTATCGGCAACTTATCGGCAACTTATCGGCAACTTATCGGCAACTTGTCTGCAACTTATCGGCAACTTATCGGCAACTTATCGGCAACTTATCGGCAACTTGTCTGCAACTTGTCGATAACTTATCGGCAACTTATCGGCAACTTATCGGCAACTTATCGGCAACTTATCGGCAACTTATCGGCACCTTATTGGCAAACTATCGGCAACTTATCGGCAATTTATCGGCAACTAATCAGGAACTTTTCGTCAACTTATCGGCAACTTATCGGCAACTTATCGGCAACTTATCGGCAACTTGTCTGCAACTTGTCGATAACTTATCGGCAACTTATCGGCAACTTATCGGCAACTTATCGGCAACTTTCCGGCAACTTATCGGCAACTTATCGGCAACTTACCGGCAACTTATCGGGAACTTATCGTCAACTTATCGGCACCTTATCGGCAACTTATCGGCAACTTGTCGGCAACTTGTCTGCAACTTGTCGACAACTTATCGGCAATTTATCGGCAACTTATCGGCAACTTATCGGCAACTTATCGGCAACTTATCAGCAACTTATCGGCAACTTATCGGCAACTTATCGGCAACTTATCGGCAGCTTATCGGCCACTTATCGGCAACTTATGGGCAACTTAGGGGCAATTCATCGGCAACTTAGGGGCAACTTATAGGCAACTTATCGTCAACATATCGGCAACTTATTGGCAACTTATCGGCAATTTACCGACAACATATCGGCAACTTATCGGCAACTTACCGGCAACTTATCGGGAACTTATCGTCAACTTATCGGCAACTTATCGGCAACTTATCATCATCTCATCGGCAACATAACGGCAACTTAACGGCAACATATCTGCAACAAATTGGCAACTTATCGGCAACTTATCGGCAACTTATCGGCAACTTATCGGCAACTCATCGGCAACATAACGGCAACTTATCGGCAACTTATATCGGCATCTTATCGTCAACTTATCGGCAACTTATATCGGCAACTTTTCAGCAACTTATCGGTAACTTATCGGCCACATATCGGCAACTTTTCGGCAACATATCGGCAACTTGACGGCAACTTATCGGCAACTTATTGGCAAACTATCGGCAACTTATCGGCAACTTATCGGCAACTTATCGGCAACTTATCGGCAACTTATCGGCAACTTATATCGGCAACTCATCGGCAACTTATCGGCAACTTATCGGCAACTTATCGGCAACTTATCGGCAACTTATCGGCAACTTATCGGCAACTTATCGGCAACTTATCGGCAACTTATCGGCAACTTATCGGCAGCTTAGCGGCTGCTTTACGGCAGCTTAGCGGTAGCTTGGCGGCAGCTTAGCGGGAGCTTGGCGGCAGCTTAGCGGGAGCTTGGCGGCAGCTTAGCGGGAGCTTGGCAGCTTGGCGGCATCTTAGCGGCAGCTTATCAGCAATTTATATCGGCAATTTATCGGCAACTTATCGGCAACTTATCGGCAACTTATCGTCAACTTATATCGGACACTTATCGGCAACTTATCGGCAACTTATCGGCAACTTATCGGCAACTTATCGGCAACTTATCGGCAACTTATCGGCAACTTATCGGCAACTTATCGGCAACTTATCGGCAACTTATCGGCAATTTATCGGCAACTTATCGGCAACTTATCGGCAACTCATCGGCAACATAACGGCAACATATCGGCAACTTATATCGGCAACTTATCGGCAACTTATCATCAACTTATCGGCAACTTATCGGCAACTTATCGGCAACTTATCGGCAACTTATCGGCAACTTGAGTTGAGTTGAGTTGAGTTGAGTTGAGTTGAGTTGAGTTGAGTTGAGTTGAGTTGAGTTGAGTTGACTGAGTTGAGTTGACTGAGTTGAGTTGAGTTGAGTTGAGTTGAGTTGAGTTGAGTTGAGTTGACTGAGTTGAGTTGACTGAGTTGAGTTGAGTTGAGTTGAGTTGAGTGTAGTTGAGTTGAGTTGACTGAGTTGAGTTGACTGAGTTGAGTTGAGTTGAGTTGAGTTGAGTTGAGTTGAGTTGAGGTGAGTTGAGTTGAGTTGAGTTGAGTTGAGTTGAGTTGCGTTGAGTTGAGTGGAGTTGAGTTGAGTTCAGTTCAGTTCAGTTGAGTTGACTGAGTTGAGTTGACTGAGTTGAGTTGAGTTGAGTTGAGTTGAGTTGAGTTGAGTTGAGTGAGTGAGTTGAGTTGAGTTGAGTTGAGATGAGTTGAGTTGAGTTGAGTTGAGTGAGTTGAGTTGAGTTGACTGAGTTGAGTTGACTGAGTTGAGTTGAGTTGAGTTGAGTGGAATTGAGTTGAGTTGAGTTGAGTTGAGTGAGTGAGTGAGTTGAGTTGAGTTGAGTTGAGTTGAGTTGAGTTGAGTGAGTTGAGTTGAGTTGACTGAGTTGAGTTGACTGAGTTGAGTTGAGTTGAGTTGAGTTGAGTTGAGTTGAGTTGAGTTGAGTTGAGTTGAGTTGACTGAGTTGAGTTGACTGAGTTGAGTTGAGTTGAGTTGAGTTGAGTTGAGTTGAGTTGAGTTGAGTTGACTGAGTTGAGTTGAGTTGAGTTGAGTTGAGTTGAGTTGAGTTGAGTTGAGTTGAGTTGAGTTGAGGTGAGTTGAGTTGAGTTGAGTTGAGTTGAGTTTAGTGAGTTGAGTTGAATTGACTGAGTTGAGTTGACTGAGTTGAGTTGAGTTGAGTTGAGTTGAGTTGAGTTGAGTTCAGTTCAGTTCAATTGAGTTGACTGAGTTGAGTTGACTGAGTTGAGTTGAGTTGAGTTGAGTTGAGTTGAGTGGAATTGAGTTGAGTTGAGTTGAGTTGAGTTGAGTTGAGTGAGTGAGTTGAGTTGAGTTGAGTTGAGTTGAGTTGAGTTGAGTTGAGTGAGTTGAGTTGAGTTGACTGAGTTGAGTTGAGTGAGTTGAGTTGAGTTGAGTTGAGTTGAGTTGAGTTGAGTTCAGTTGAGTTGACTGAGTTGAGTTGACTGAGTTGAGTTGAGTTGAGTTGAGTGGAGTTGAGTTGAGTTGAGTTGAGTTGAGTTGAGTTGAGTTGAGTTGAGTTGAGTTGAGTGAGTGAGTTGAGTTGAGTTGAGTTGAGTTGAGTTGAGTTGACTGAGTTGAGTTGACTGAGTTGAGTTGAGTTGAGTTGAGTTGAGGTGAGTTGAGTTGAGTTGAGTTGAGTTGAGTTGAGTTGAGTTGAGTTGAGTTGAGTTGAGTTGAGTTGAGTTGAGTTGAGTTGAGTGAGTGAGTTGAGTTGAGTTGAGTTGAGTTGAGTTGAGTTGAGTTGACTGAGTTCAGTTGACTGAGTTGAGTTGAATTGAGTTGAGTTGAGTTGAGTTGAGTTGAGGTGAGGTGAGTTGAGTTGAGTTGAGTTGAGTTGAGTTGAGTTGAGTTGAGTTGAGTTGAGTTGATATCGGCAACTTACCGGCAACTAATCGGGAACTTTTCGTCAACTTATCGGCAACTTATCGGCAACTTATCGGCAACTTATCGGCAACTTGTCTGCAACTTGTCGATAACTTATCGGCAACTAATCGGGAACTTTTCGTCAACTTATCGGCAACTTATCGGCAACTTATCGGCAACTTGTCTGCAACTTGTCGATAACTTATCGGCAACTTACCGGCAACTTATCGGGAACTTATCGTCAACTTATCGGCAACTTATCGGCAACTTATCGGCAACTTGTCGGCAACTTGTCTGCAACTTGTCGACAACTTATCGGCAACTTATCGGCAACTTATCGGCAACTTATCGGCAACTTATCGGCAACTTATCGGCAACTTATCAGCAACTTATCGGCAACTTATCGGCAACTTATCGGCAACTTATCGGCAGCTTATCGGCCACTTATCGGCAACTTATGGGCAACTTAGGGGCAATTTATCGGCAACTTAGGGGCAACTTATAGGCAACTTATCGTCAACATATCGGCAACTTATTGGCAACTTATCGGCAACTTACCGACAACATATCGGCAACTTATCGGCAACTTACCGGCAACTTATCGGGAACTTATCGTCAACTTATCGGCAACTTATCGGCAACTTATCATCAACTCATCGGCAACATAACGGCAACTTAACGGCAACATATCTGCAACAAATTGGCAACTTATCGGCAACTTATCGGCAACTTATCGGCAACTTATCGGCAACTCATCGGCAACATAACGGCAACTTATCGGCAACTTATATCGGCATCTTATCGTCAACTTATCGGCAACTTATATCGGCAACTTTTCAGCAACTTATCGGTAACTTATCGGCCACTTATCGGCAACTTTTCGGCAACATATCGGCAACTTGACGGCAACTTATCGGCAACTTATTGGCAAACTATCGGCAACTTATCGGCAACTTATCGGCAACTTATCGGCAACTTATCGGCAACTTATCGGCAACTTATATCGGCAACTCATCGGCAACTTATCGGCAACTTATCGGCAACTTATCGGCAACTTATCGGCAACTTATCGGCAACTTATCGTCAACTTATCGGCAACTTATCGGCAACTTATCGGCAACTTATCGGCAGCTTAGCGGCTGCTTTACGGCAGCTTAGCGGTAGCTTGGCGGCAGCTTAGCGGGAGCTTGGCGGCAGCTTAGCGGGAGCTTGGCAGCTTGGCGGCATCTTAGCGGCAGCTTATCAGCAATTTATATCGGCAACTTATCGGCAACTTATCGGCAACTTATCGGCAACTTATCGTCAACTTATATCGGACACTTATCGGCAACTTATCGGCAACTTATCGGCAACTTATCGGCAACTTATCGGCAACTTATCGGCAACTTATCGGCAACTTATCGGCAACTTATCGGCAACTTATCGGCAACTTATCGGCAATTTATCGGCAACTTATCGGCAACTTATCGGCAACTCATCGGCAACATAACGGCAACATATCGGCAACTTATACCGGCAACTTATCGGCAACTTATCATCAACTTATCGGCAACTTATCGGCAACTTATCGGCAACTTATCGGCAACTTATCGGCAACTTGAGTTGAGTTGAGTTGAGTTGAGTTGAGTTGAGTTGAGTTGAGTTGAGTTGAGTTCAGTTGAGTTGACTGAGTTGAGTTGACTGAGTTGAGTTGAGTTGAGTTGACTGAGTTGAGTTGACTGAGTTGAGTTGAGTTGAGTTGAGTTGAGTTGAGTTGAGTTGACTGAGTTGAGTTGACTGAGTTGAGTTGAGTTGAGTTGAGTTGAGTTGAGTTGAGTTGACTGAGTTGAGTTGACTGAGTTGAGTTGAGTTGAGTTGAGTTGAGTTGAGTTGAGTTGAGTTGAGTTGAGTTGAGGTGAGTTGAGTTGAGTTGAGTTGAGTTGAGTTGCGTTGAGTTGAGTTGAGTTGAGTTGAGTTGAGTTGAGTTGAGTTGAGTTGAGTGAGTTGAGTTGAGTTGACTGAGTTGAGTTGACTGAGTTGAGTTGAGTTGAGTTGAGTTGAGTTGAGTGGAGTTGAGTTGAGTTCAGTTCAGTTCAGTTGAGTTGACTGAGTTGAGTTGACTGAGTTGAGTTGAGTTGAGTTGAGTTGAGTTGAGTTGAGATGAGTTGAGTGGAATTGAGTTGAGTTGAGTTGAGTTGAGTTGAGTGAGTGAGTTGAGTTGAGTTGAGTTGAGTTGAGTTGAGTTGAGTGAGTTGAGTTGAGTTGACTGAGTTGAGTTGACTGAGTTGAGTTGAGTTGAGTTGAGTTGAGTTGAGCTGAGTTGAGTTGAGTTGAGTTGAGTTCAGTTGAGTTGACTGAGTTGAGTTGACTGAGTTGAGTTGAGTTGAGTTGAGTTGAGTGGAGTTGAGTTGAGTTGAGTTGAGTTGAGTTGAGTTGAGTTGAGTTGAGTGAGTGAGTTGAGTTGAGTTGAGTTGAGTTGAGTTGAGTTGAGTTGAGTTGACTGAGTTGAGTTGACTGAGTTGAGTTGAGTTGAGTTGAGTTGAGTTGAGGTGAGGTGAGTTGAGTTGAGTTGAGTTGAGTTGAGTTGAGTTGAGTTGAGTTGAGTTGAGTTGAGTTGAGTTGAGTTGATATCGGCAACTTACCGGCAACTAATCGGGAACTTTTCGTCAACTTATCGGCAACTTATAGGCAACTTATCGGCAACTTATCGGCAACTTGTCTGCAACTTGTCGATAACTTATCGGCAACCTATCGGCAACTTATCGGCAACTTATCGGCAACTTATCAGCAACTTATCGGCAACTTATCGGCAAATTATCGGCAACTTATCGGCAGCTTATCGGCCACTTATCGGCAACTTATCGGCAACTTATCGGCAACTTATCAGCAACTTATCGGCAACTTATCGGCAACTTATCGGTAACTTATCGGCAGCTTATCGGCCACTCATCGGCAACTTATGGGCAACTTAGGGGCAACTTATCGGCAACTTAGGGGCAACTTAACGGCAACTTATCGTCAACATATCGGCAACTTATTGGCATCTTATCGGCAACTTATCGGCAACTTATCGGCAACTTATCGGCAACTTACCGGCAACTTATCGGGAACTTATCGTCAACTTATCGGCAACTTATCGGCAACTTATCGGCAACTTATCGGCAACTTGTCTGCAACTTGTCGACAACTTATCGGCAACTTATCGGCAACTTATCGGCAGCTTATCGGCAACTTATCAGCAACTTATCGGCAACTTATCGGCAAATTATCGGCAACTTATCGGCAGCTTATCGGCCACTTATCGGCAAATTATCGGCAACTTATCGGCAACTTATCAGCAACTTATCGGCAACTTATCGGCAACTTATCGGTAACTTATCGGCAGCTTATCGGCCACTTATCGGCAACTTATGGGCAACTTAGGGGCAACTTATCCGCAACTTAGGGGCAACTTAACGGCAACTTATCGTCAACATATCGGCAACTTATCGGCAACTTATCGGCAACTTACCGGCAACTTATCGGGAACTTATCGTCAACTTATCGGCAACTTATCGGCAACTTATCGGCAACTTATCGGCAACTTGTCTGCAACTTGTCGACAACTTATCGGCAACTTATCGGCAACTTATCGGCAACTTATCGGCAACTTATCGGCAACTTATCAGCAACTTATCGGCAACTTATCGGCAACTTATCGGCAACTTATCGGCAGCTTATCGGCCACTTATCGGCAACTTATGGGCAACTTAGGGGCAACTTATCGGGAACTTAGGGGCAACTTATCGGCAACTTATCGTCAACATATCGGCAACTTATTGGCATTTTATCGGCAACTTATCGGCAACTTATCGGCAACTTATCGGCAACTTGCCGGCAACTTATCGGGAACTTATCGTCAACTTATCGGCAACTTATCGGCAACTTGTCGGCAACTCATCGGCAACATAACGGTAACTTAACGGCAACTTATCGGCAACTTATCGGAAGCTTATCGGCAACTTATCGGCAACTCATCGGCAACATAACGCCAAATTATCGGCAACTTATATCGGCAACTCATCGGCAACTTAGGGGCAACTTATCGGCAACTTATCGGCAACTTATCGGCAACTTATCGGCAGCTTATCGGCCACTTATCGGCAACTTATGGGCAACTTAGGGGCAACTTATCGGCAACTTAGGGGCAACTTATCGGCAACTTATCGTCAACATATCGGCAACTTATTGGCAACTTATCGGCAACTTATCGGCAACATATCGGCAACTTATCGGCAACTTACCGGCAACTTATCGGGAACTTATCGTCAACTTATCGGCAACTTATCGGCAACTTATCGGCAACTCATCGGCAACATAACGGCAACATATCTGCAACTTATTGGCAACTTATCGGCAACTTATCGGCAACTTATCGGCAACTTATCGGCAACTCATCGGCAACATAACGGCAACTTATCGGCAACTTATATCGTCAACTTATCGTCAACTTATCGGCAACTTATATCGGCAACTTTTCAGCAACTTATCGGCCACTTATCGGCCACTTATCGGCAACTTTTCGGCAACTTATCGGCAACTTGACAGCAACTTATCGGCAACTTATGGGCAACTTAGGGGCAACTTATCGGCAACTTAGGGGCAACTTATCGGCAACTTATCGTCAACATATCGGCAACTTATTGGCAACTTATCGGCAACTTATCGGCAACATATCGGCAACTTATCGGCAACTTACCGGCAACTTATCGGGAACTTATCGTCAACTTATCGGCAACTTATCGGCAACTTATCGGCAACTCATCGGCAACATAACGGCAACTTAACGGCAACATATCTGCAACAAATTGGCAACTTATCGACAACTTATCGGCAACTTATCGGCAACTCATCGGCAACTCATCGGCAACATAACGGCACGTTATCGGCAACTTATATCGGCAAGTTATCGTCAACTTATCGGCAACTTATATCGGCAACTTTTCAGCAACTTATCGGCAACTTATCGGCCACTTATCGGCAACTTTTCGGCAACTTATCGGCAACTTGACGGCAACTTATCGGCAACTTATTGGCAAACTATCGGCAACTTATCGGCAACTTATCGGCAACTTATCGGCAACTTATCGGCAACTTATCGGCAACTCATATCGGCAACTTATCGTCAACCTATCGGCAACTTATCGGCAACTTATATCGGCAACTCATCGGCAACTTATCGGCAACTTATCGGCAACTTATCGGCAACTTATCGGCAACTTATCGGCAACTTATCGTCAACTTATCGGCAACTTATCGGCAACTTATCGGCAACTTATCGGCAACTTACCGGCAGCCTAGCGGCAGCTTTACGGCAGCTTAGCGGTAGCTTGGCGGCAGCTTAGCGGGAGCTTGGCGGCAGCTTAGCGGGAGCTTGGCAGCTTAGCGGCATCATAGCGGCAGCTTATCAGCAATTTATATCGGCAACTTATCGGCAACTTATCGGCAACTTATCGGCAACTTGTCGTCAACTTATATCGGACACTTATCGGCAACTTATCGGCAACTTATCGGCAACTTATCGGCAACTTATCGGCAACTTATCGGCAACTTATCGGCAACTTATCGGCAACTTATCGGCAACTTATCGGCAACTTATCGGCAACTTATCGACAACTTATCGGCAACTCATCGGAAACAAAACGGCAACTTATCGGCAACTTATATCGGCAACTTATCGGCAACTTATCATCAACTTATCGGCATCTTATCGGCAATTTATCGGCAACTTATCGTCAACATATCGGCAACTTATTGGCAACTTATCGGCAACTTATCGGCAACTTATCGGCAACTTATCGGCAACTTACCGGCAACTTATCGGGAACTTATCGTCAACTTATCGGCAACTTATCGGCAACTTATCGGCAACTTGTCGGCAACTTGTCTGCAACTTGTCGACAACTTATCGGCAACTTATCGGCAACTTATCGGCAACTTATCGGCAACTTATCAGCAACTTATCGGCAACTTATCGGCAACTTATCGGCAACTTATCGGCAGCTTATCGGCCACTTATCGGCAACTTATGGGCAACTTAGGGGCAACTTATCAGCAACTTAGGGGCAACTTATCGGCAACTTATCGTCAACATATCGGCAACTTATTGGCAACTTATCGGCAACTTATCGGCAACATATCGGCAACTTATCGGCAACTTACCGGTAACTTATCGGGAACTTATCGTCAACTTATCGGCAACTCATCGGCAACAAAACGGCAACTTATTGGCAACTTATATCGGCAACTTATCGGCAACTTATCATCAACTTATCGGCAACTTATCGGCAATTTATCGGCAACCTATCGGCAACTTATCGGCAACTTGAGTTGAGTTGAGTTGAGTTGAGTTGAGTTGAGTTTAGTTGAGTTGAGTTGAGGTGAGTTGAGTTGAGTTGAGTTGAGTTGAGTTGAGTCGAGTTGAGTTGAGTTGAGTTGAGTTGAGTTGAGTGGAGTTGAGTTGAGTTGAGTTGAGTTGACTGAGTTGAGTTGACTGAGTTGAGTTGAGTTGAGTTGAGTTGAGTTGAGTTGAGTTGAGGTGAGTTGAGTTGAGTTGAGTTGAGTTGAGTTGAGTTGACTGAGTTGAGTTGACTGAGTTGAGTTCAGTTGAGTTGAGTTGAGTTGAGTTGAGTTGAGTTGAGTGAGTGAGTGAGTTGCGTTGCGTTGCGTTGCGTTGCGTTGCGTTGAGTTGAGTTGAGTTGAGTTGAGTTGAGTTGAGTTGAGTTGAGTTGAGTTGAGTTGAGTTGACTGAGTTGAGTTGACTGAGTTGAGTTGAGTTGAGTTGAGTTGTGTTGAGTTGAGTTGAGTTGAGTTGAGTTGAGTTCAGTTCAGTTCAGTTGAGTTGACTGAGTTGAGTTCACTGAGATGAGTTGAGTTGAGTTGAGTTGAGTTGAGTTGAGTTGACTGAGTTGAGTTGACTGAGTTGAGTTGAGTTGAGTTGAGTTGAGTTGAGTTGAGTTGAGTTGAGTTGAGTTGAGGTGAGTTGAGTTGAGTTGAGTTGAGTTGAGTCGAGTTGAGTTGAGTTGAGTTGAGTTGAGTTGAGTGGAGTTGAGTTGAGTTGAGTTGACTGAGTTGAGTTGACTGAGTTGAGTTGAGTTGAGTTGAGTTGAGTTGAGTTGAGGTGAGTTGAGTTGAGTTGAGTTGACTGAGTTGAGTTGACTGAGTTGAGTTGAGTTGAGTTGAGTTGAGTTGAGCTGAGTTGAGTTGAGCTGAGTTGAGTTGACTGAGTTGAGTTGACTGAGTTGAGTTGAGTTGAGTTGATTTGAGTTGAGTTGAGTTGAGTTGAGTTGAGTTGAGTTGAGTTGAGTTGACTGAGTTGAGTTGACTGAGTTGAGTTGAGTTGAGTTGAGTTGACTGAGTTAATTGACTGAGTTGAGTTCAGTTGAGTTGAGTTGAGTTGAGTTGAGTTGAGTTGAGTTGAGTTGAGTGAGTGAGTGAGTTGCGTTGCGTTGCGTTGCGTTGCGTTGCGTTGCGTTGCGTTGAGTTGAGTTGAGTTGAGTTGAATTGAGTTGAGTTGAGTTGAGTTGAGTTGACTGAGTTGAGTTGACTGAGTTGAGTTGAGTTGAGTTGTGTTGAGTTGAGTTGAGTTGAGTTGAGTTGAGTTCAGTTCAGTTGAGTTGACTGAGTTGAGTTCACTGAGTTGAGTTGAGTTGAGTTGAGTTGAGTTGAGTTGAGTTGACTGAGTTGAGTTGACTGAGTTGAGTTGAGTTGAGTTGACTTAGTTGAGTTGACTGAGTTGAGTTGAGTTGAGTTGAGTTGAGTTGAGTTGAGTTAGTGAGTGAGTTGCGTTGCGTTGCGTTGCGTTGCGTTGCGTTGAGTTGAGTTGAGTTGAGTTGAGTTGAGTTGAGTGAGTGAGTTGCGTTGCGTTGCGTTGCGTTGGGTTGAGTTGAGTTGAGTTGAGTTGAGTTGAGTTGAGTTGAGTTGAGTTGAGTTGAGTTGAGTTGAGTTGAGTTGTGTTGGTGAGTGAGTTGCGTTGCGTTGGGTTGAGTTGAGTTGAGTTGAGTTGAGTTGAGTTGACTGAGTTGAGTTGACTGAGTTGAGTTGAGTTGAGTTGAGTTGAGTTGAGTTGAGTTGAGTTGAGTGAGTGAGTTGACTGAGTTGAGTTGAGTTGAGTTGATTTGAGTTGAGTTGAGTTGAGTTGAGTTGAGTTGAGTTGAGGTGAGTTGAGTTGAGTTGAGTTTACTGAGTTGAGTTGACTGAGTTGAGTTGAGTTGAGTTGAGTTGAGTTGAGTTGAGTTGACTGAGTTGAGTTGACTGAGTTGAGTTGAGTTGAGTTGATTTGAGTTGAGTTGAGTTGAGTTGAGTTGACTGAGTTGAGTTGACTGAGTTGAGTTGAGTTGAGTTGACTGAGTTGAGTTGACTGTGTTGAGTTGAGTTGAGTTGAGTTGAGTTGAGTTGAGTGAGTGAGTGAGTTGCGTTGCGTTGCGTTGCGTTGCGTTGAGTTGAGTTGAGTTGAGTTGAGTTGAGTTGAGTTGACTGAGTTGAGTTGACTGAGTTGAGTTGAGTTGAGTTGAGTTGTGTTGAGTTGAGTTGAGTTGAGTTGAGTTGAGTTCAGTTCAGTTGAGTTGACTGAGTTGAGTTCACTGAGTTGAGTTGAGTTGAGTTGAGTTGAGTTGAGTTGAGTTGAGTTGAGTTGAGTTGACTGAGTTGAGTTGACTGAGTTGAGTTGAGTTGAGTTGAGTTGACTTAGTTGAGTTGACTGAGTTGAGTTGAGTTGAGTTGAGTTGAGTTGAGTTAGTGAGTGAGTTGCGTTGCGTTGCGTTGCGTTGCGTTGAGTTGAGTTGAGTTGAGTGAGTGAGTTGCGTTGCGTTGCGTTGGGTTGAGTTGAGTTGAGTTGAGTTGAGTTGAGTTGAGTTGAGTTGTGTTGGTGAGTGAGTTGCGTTGCGTTGGGTTGAGTTGAGTTGAGTTGAGTTGAGTTGAGTTGAGTTGAGTTGAGTTGAGTTGACTGAGTTGAGTTGACTGAGTTGAGTTGAGTTGAGTTGAGTGAGTGAGTTGCGTTGCGTTGCGTTGCGTTGCGTTGCGCTGCGCTACGCTGCGCTGCGCTGCGCTGCGATGCGTTGCGTTGAGTTGAGTTGAGTTGAGTTGAGTTGAGTTGAGTTGAGTTGAGTTGAGTTGACTGAGTTGAGTTGACTGAGTTGTGTTGAGTTGAGTTGAGTTGAGTTGAGGTGAGTTGAGTTGAGTTGAGTTGACTGAGTTGAGTTGACTGAGTTGAGTTGAGTTGAGTTGAGTTGAGTTGAGTTGAGTTTAGCTGAGTTGAGTTGAGCTGAGTTGAGTTGACTGAGTTGAGTTGACTGAGTTGAGTTGAGTTGAGTTGATTTGAGTTGAGTTGAGTTGAGTTGAGTTGAGTTGACTGAGTTGAGTTGACTGAGTTGAGTTGAGTTGAGTTGAGTTGACTGAGTTAATTGACTGAGTTGAGTTCAGTTGAGTTGAGTTGAGTTGAGTTGAGTTGAGTTGAGTGAGTGAGTGAGTTGCGTTGCGTTGCGTTGCGTTGCGTTGCGTTGCGTTGAGTTGAGTTGAGTTGAGTTGAGTTGAGTTGAGTTGAGTTGAGTTGACTGAGTTGAGTTGACTGAGTTGAGTTGAGTTGAGTTGTGTTGAGTTGAGTTGAGTTGAGTTGAGTTGAGTTCAGTTCAGTTGAGTTGACTGAGTTGAGTTCACTGAGTTGAGTTGAGTTGAGTTGAGTTGAGTTGAGTTGAGTTGACTGAGTTGAGTTGACTGAGTTGAGTTGAGTTGAGTTGAGTTGACTTAGTTGAGTTGACTGAGTTGAGTTGAGTTGAGTTGAGTTGAGTTGAGTTGCGTTGAGTTAGTGAGTGAGTTGCGTTGCGTTGCGTTGCGTTGCGTTGAGTTGAGTTGAGTTGAGTTGAGTTGAGTTGAGTGAGTGAGTTGCGTTGCGTTGCGTTGGGTTGAGTTGAGTTGAGTTAGTGAGTGAGTTGCGTTGCGTTGCGTTGCGTTGCGTTGAGTTGAGTTGAGTTGAGTTGAGTTGAGTTGAGTGAGTGAGTTGCGTTGCGTTGCGTTGGGTTGAGTTGAGTTGAGTTGAGTTGAGTTGAGTTGAGTTGAGTTGAGTTGAGTTGAGTTGTGTTGGTGAGTGAGTTGCGTTGCGTTGGGTTGAGTTGAGTTGAGTTGAGTTGAGTTGAGTTGAGTTGAGTTGACTGAGTTGAGTTGACTGAGTTGAGTTGAGTTGAGTTGAGTTGAGTTGAGTTGAGTGAGTGAGTTGCGTTGCGTTGCGTTGCGTTGCGTTGCGCTGCGCTACGCTGCGCTGCGCTGCGCTGCGATGCGTTGCGTTGAGTTGAGTTGAGTTGAGTTGAGTTGAGTTGAGTTGAGTTGACTGAGTTGAGTTGACTGAGTTGTGTTGAGTTGAGTTGAGTTGAGTTGAGGTGAGTTGAGTTGAGTTGAGTTGACTGAGTTGAGTTGACTGAGTTGAGTTGAGTTGAGTTGAGTTGAGTTGAGTTGAGCTGAGTTGAGTTGAGCTGAGTTGAGTTGACTGAGTTGAGTTGACTGAGTTGAGTTGAGTTGAGTTGATTTGAGTTGAGTTGAGTTGAGTTGAGTTGAGTTGAGTTGACTGAGTTGAGTTGACTGAGTTGAGTTGAGTTGAGTTGAGTTGACTGAGTTAATTGACTGAGTTGAGTTCAGTTGAGTTGAGTTGAGTTGAGTTGAGTTGAGTTGAGTGAGTGAGTGAGTTGCGTTGCGTTGCGTTGCGTTGCGTTGAGTTGAGTTGAGTTGAGTTGAGTTGAGTTGAGTTGAGTTGAGTTGACTGAGTTGAGTTGACTGAGTTGAGTTGAGTTGAGTTGTGTTGAGTTGAGTTGAGTTGAGTTGAGTTGAGTTCAGTTCAGTTGAGTTGACTGAGTTGAGTTCACTGAGTTGAGTTGAGTTGAGTTGAGTTGAGTTGAGTTGAGTTGACTGAGTTGAGTTGACTGAGTTGAGTTGAGTTGAGTTGAGTTGACTTAGTTGAGTTGACTGAGTTGAGTTGAGTTGAGTTGAGTTGAGTTGAGTTGAGTTAGTGAGTGAGTTGCGTTGCGTTGCGTTGCGTTGCGTTGCGTTGAGTTGAGTTGAGTTGAGTTGAGTTGAGTTGAGTGAGTGAGTTGCGTTGCGTTGCGTTGGGTTGAGTTGAGTTGAGTTGAGTTGAGTTGAGTTGAGTTGAGTTGTGTTGGTGAGTGAGTTGCGTTGCGTTGGGTTGAGTTGAGTTGAGTTGAGTTGAGTTGAGTTGAGTTGACTGAGTTGAGTTGACTGAGTTGAGTTGAGTTGAGTTGAGTTGAGTTGAGTTGAGTGAGTGAGTTGCGTTGCGTTGCGTTGCGTTGCGTTGCGTTGCGCTGCGCTGCGCTGCGCTGCGGTGCGCTGCGCTGCGCTGCGCTGCGTTGAGTTGAGTTGAGTTGAGTTGAGTTGAGTTGAGTTGAGTTGAGTTGAGTTGAGGTGAGTTGAGTTGAGTTGAGTTGACTGAGTTGAGTTGACTGAGTTGAGTTGAGTTGAGTTGAGTTGAGTTGAGTTGAGTTGACTGAGTTGAGTTGACTGAGTTGAGTTGAGTTGAGTTGATTTGAGTTGAGTTGAGTTGAGTTGAGTTGAGTTGACTGAGTTGAGTTGACTGAGTTGAGTTGAGTTGAGTTGACTGAGTTGAGTTGACTGAGTTGAGTTGAGTTGAGTTGAGTTGAGTTGAGTTGAGTTGAGTTGAGGTGAGTTGAGTTGAGTTGAGTTGAGTTGAGTTGAGTTGAGTCGAGTTGAGTTGAGTTGAGTTGAGTTGAGTGGAGTTGAGTTGAGTTGAGTTGAGTTGACTGAGTTGAGTTGACTGAGTTGAGTTGAGTTGAGTTGAGTTGAGTTGAGTTGAGGTGAGTTGAGTTGAGTTGAGTTGAGTTGAGTTGAGTTGACTGAGTTGAGTTGACTGAGTTGAGTTCAGTTGCGTTGCGTTGCGTTGCGTTGAGTTGAGTTGAGTTGAGTTGAGTTGAGTTGAGTTGAGTTGAGTTGATTTGACTGAGTTGAGTTGACTGAGTTGAGTTGAGTTGAGTTGAGTTGTGTTGAGTTGAGTTGAGTTGAGTTGAGTTGAGTTCAGTTCAGTTCAGTTGAGTTGACTGAGTTGAGTTCACTGAGATGAGTTGAGTTGAGTTGAGTTGAGTTGAGTTGAGTTGACTGAGTTGAGTTGACTGAGTTGAGTTGAGTTGAGTTGAGTTGAGTTGAGTTGAGTTGAGTTGAGGTGAGTTGAGTTGAGTTGAGTTGAGTTGAGTTGAGTTGAGTTGAGTTGAGTCGAGTTGAGTTGAGTTGAGTTGAGTTGAGTTGAGTGGAGTTGAGTTGAGTTGAGTTGACTGAGTTGAGTTGACTGAGTTGAGTTGAGTTGAGTTGAGTTGAGTTGAGTTGAGGTGAGTTGAGTTGAGTTGAGTTGACTGAGTTGAGTTGACTGAGTTGAGTTGAGTTGAGTTGAGTTGAGTTGAGCTGAGTTGAGTTGAGCTGAGTTGAGTTGACTGAGTTGAGTTGACTGAGTTGAGTTGAGTTGAGTTGATTTGAGTTGAGTTGAGTTGAGTTGAGTTGAGTTGAGTTGAGTTGACTGAGTTGAGTTGACTGAGTTGAGTTGAGTTGAGTTGAGTTGACTGAGTTAATTGACTGAGTTGAGTTCAGTTGAGTTGAGTTGAGTTGAGTTGAGTTGATTTGAGTTGAGTTGAGTTGAGTGAGTGAGTGAGTTGCGTTGCGTTGCGTTGCGTTGCGTTGCGTTGCGTTGAGTTGAGTTGAGTTGAGTTGAGTTGAGTTGAGTTGAGTTGAGTTGAGTTGAGTTGACTGAGTTGAGTTGACTGAGTTGAGTTGAGTTGAGTTGTGTTGAGTTGAGTTGAGTTGAGTTGAGTTGAGTTCAGTTCAGTTGAGTTGACTGAGTTGAGTTCACTGAGTTGAGTTGAGTTGAGTTGAGTTGAGTTGAGTTGACTGAGTTGAGTTGACTGAGTTGAGTTGAGTTGAGTTGAGTTGACTTAGTTGAGTTGACTGAGTTGAGTTGAGTTGAGTTGAGTTGAGTTGAGTTGAGTTAGTGAGTGAGTTGCGTTGCGTTGCGTTGCGTTGCGTTGCGTTGAGTTGAGTTGAGTTGAGTTGAGTTGAGTTGAGTGAGTGAGTTGCGTTGCGTTGCGTTGCGTTGGGTTGAGTTGAGTTGAGTTGAGTTGAGTTGAGTTGAGTTGAGTTGAGTTGAGTTGAGTTGAGTTGTGTTGGTGAGTGAGTTGCGTTGCGTTGGGTTGAGTTGAGTTGAGTTGAGTTGAGTTGAGTTGAGTTGACTGAGTTGAGTTGACTGAGTTGAGTTGAGTTGAGTTGAGTTGAGTTGAGTTGAGTTGAGTTGAGTTGAGTGAGTGAGTTGACTGAGTTGAGTTGAGTTGAGTTGATTTGAGTTGAGTTGAGTTGAGTTGAGTTGAGTTGAGGTGAGTTGAGTTGAGTTGAGTTTACTGAGTTGAGTTGACTGAGTTGAGTTGAGTTGAGTTGAGTTGAGTTGAGTTGAGTTGAGTTGACTGAGTTGAGTTGACTGAGTTGAGTTGAGTTGAGTTGATTTGAGTTGAGTTGAGTTGAGTTGAGTTGAGTTGACTGAGTTGAGTTGACTGAGTTGAGTTGAGTTGAGTTGACTGAGTTGAGTTGACTGTGTTGAGTTGAGTTGAGTTGAGTTGAGTTGAGTTGAGTGAGTGAGTGAGTTGCGTTGCGTTGCGTTGCGTTGCGTTGAGTTGAGTTGAGTTGAGTTGAGTTGAGTTGAGTTGAGTTGAGTTGAGTTGACTGAGTTGAGTTGACTGAGTTGAGTTGAGTTGAGTTGAGTTGTGTTGAGTTGAGTTGAGTTGAGTTGAGTTGAGTTCAGTTCAGTTGAGTTGACTGAGTTGAGTTCACTGAGTTGAGTTGAGTTGAGTTGAGTTGAGTTGAGTTGAGTTGAGTTGAGTTGACTGAGTTGAGTTGACTGAGTTGAGTTGAGTTGAGTTGAGTTGAGTTGACTTAGTTGAGTTGACTGAGTTGAGTTGAGTTGAGTTGAGTTGAGTTGAGTTGAGTTAGTGAGTGAGTTGCGTTGCGTTGCGTTGCGTTGAGTTGAGTTGAGTTGAGTGAGTGAGTTGCGTTGCGTTGCGTTGGGTTGAGTTGAGTTGAGTTGAGTTGAGTTGAGTTGAGTTGAGTTGTGTTGGTGAGTGAGTTGCGTTGCGTTGGGTTGAGTTGAGTTGAGTTGAGTTGAGTTGAGTTGAGTTGAGTTGACTGAGTTGAGTTGACTGAGTTGAGTTGAGTTGAGTTGAGTTGAGTTGAGTGAGTGAGTTGCGTTGCGTTGCGTTGCGTTGCGTTGCGTTGCGTTGCGCTGCGCTACGCTGCGCTGCGCTGCGCTGCGATGCGTTGCGTTGAGTTGAGTTGAGTTGAGTTGAGTTGAGTTGAGTTGAGTTGAGTTGAGTTGACTGAGTTGAGTTGACTGAGTTGTGTTGAGTTGAGTTGAGTTGAGTTGAGGTGAGTTGAGTTGAGTTGAGTTGACTGTGTTGAGTTGACTGAGTTGAGTTGAGTTGAGTTGAGTTGAGTTGAGTTGAGTTGAGCTGAGTTGAGTTGAGCTGAGTTGAGTTGACTGAGTTGAGTTGACTGAGTTGAGTTGAGTTGAGTTGATTTGAGTTGAGTTGAGTTGAGTTGAGTTGAGTTGACTGAGTTGAGTTGACTGAGTTGAGTTGAGTTGAGTTGACTGAGTTAATTGACTGAGTTGAGTTCAGTTGAGTTGAGTTGAGTTGAGTTGAGTTGAGTTGAGTGAGTGAGTGAGTTGCGTTGCGTTGCGTTGCGTTGCGTTGCGTTGAGTTGAGTTGAGTTGAGTTGAGTTGAGTTGAGTTGAGTTGAGTTGAGTTGACTGAGTTGAGTTGACTGAGTTGAGTTGAGTTGAGTTGTGTTGAGTTGAGTTGAGTTGAGTTGAGTTCAGTTCAGTTGAGTTGACTGAGTTGAGTTCACTGAGTTGAGTTGAGTTGAGTTGAGTTGAGTTGAGTTGAGTTGAGTTGACTGAGTTGAGTTGACTGAGTTGAGTTGAGTTGAGTTGAGTTTACTTAGTTGAGTTGACTGAGTTGAGTTGAGTTGAGTTGAGTTGAGTTGAGTTGAGTTGAGTTAGTGAGTTAGTTGCGTTGCGTTGCGTTGCGTTGCGTTGAGTTGAGTTGAGTTGAGTTGAGTTGAGTGAGTGAGTTGCGTTGCGTTGCGTTGGGTTGAGTTGAGTTGAGTTGAGTTGAGTTGAGTTGAGTTGTGTTGGTGAGTGAGTTGCGTTGCGTTGGGTTGAGTTGAGTTGAGTTGAGTTGAGTTGAGTTGAGTTGACTGAGTTGAGTTGACTGAGTTGAGTTGAGTTGAGTTGAGTTGAGTTGAGTGAGTGAGTTGCGTTGCGTTGCGTTGCGTTGCGTTGCGTTGCGCTGCGCTGCGCTGCGCTGCGGTGCGCTGCGCTGCGCTGCGCTGCGTTGAGTTGAGTTGAGTTGAGTTGAGTTGAGTTGAGTTGACTGAGTTGAGTTGACTGAGTTGAGTTGAGTTGAGTTGAGTTGACTTAGTTGAGTTGACTGAGTTGAGTTGAGTTGAGTTGAGTTGAGTTGAGTTGAGTTAGTGAGTGAGTTGCGTTGCGTTGCGTTGCGTTGCGTTGCGTTGAGTTGAGTTGAGTTGAGTTGAGTTGAGTTGAGTGAGTGAGTTGCGTTGCGTTGCGTTGCGTTGGGTTGAGTTGAGTTGAGTTGAGTTGAGTTGAGTTGAGTTGAGTTGAGTTGAGTTGAATTGAGTTGTGTTGGTGAGTGAGTTGCGTTGCGTTGGGTTGAGTTGAGTTGAGTTGAGTTGAGTTGAGTTGAGTTGACTGAGTTGAGTTGACTGAGTTGAGTTGAGTTGAGTTGAGTTGAGTTGAGTTGAGTTGAGTTGAGTTGAGTGAGTGAGTTGACTGAGTTGAGTTGAGTTGAGTTGATTTGAGTTGAGTTGAGTTGAGTTGAGTTGAGTTGAGGTGAGTTGAGTTGAGTTGAGTTTACTGAGTTGAGTTGACTGAGTTGAGTTGAGTTGAGTTGAGTTGAGTTGAGTTGAGTTGAGTTGACTGAGTTGAGTTGACTGAGTTGAGTTGAGTTGAGTTGATTTGAGTTGAGTTGAGTTGAGTTGAGTTGAGTTGACTGAGTTGAGTTGACTGAGTTGAGTTGAGTTGAGTTGACTGAGTTGAGTTGACTGTGTTGAGTTGAGTTGAGTTGAGTTGAGTTGAGTTGAGTGAGTGAGTGAGTTGCGTTGCGTTGCGTTGCGTTGCGTTGAGTTGAGTTGAGTTGAGTTGAGTTGAGTTGAGTTGAGTTGAGTTGAGTTGACTGAGTTGAGTTGACTGAGTTGAGTTGAGTTGAGTTGAGTTGTGTTGAGTTGAGTTGAGTTGAGTTGAGTTGAGTTCAGTTCAGTTGAGTTGACTGAGTTGAGTTCACTGAGTTGAGTTGAGTTGAGTTGAGTTGAGTTGAGTTGAGTTGAGTTGAGTTGACTGAGTTGAGTTGACTGAGTTGAGTTGAGTTGAGTTGAGTTGAGTTGACTTAGTTGAGTTGACTGAGTTGAGTTGAGTTGAGTTGAGTTGAGTTGAGTTGAGTTAGTGAGTGAGTTGCGTTGCGTTGCGTTGCGTTGAGTTGAGTTGAGTTGAGTGAGTGAGTTGCGTTGCGTTGCGTTGGGTTGAGTTGAGTTGAGTTGAGTTGAGTTGAGTTGAGTTGAGTTGTGTTGGTGAGTGAGTTGCGTTGCGTTGGGTTGAGTTGAGTTGAGTTGAGTTGAGTTGAGTTGAGTTGAGTTGACTGAGTTGAGTTGACTGAGTTGAGTTGAGTTGAGTTGAGTTGAGTTGAGTTGAGTGAGTGAGTTGCGTTGCGTTGCGTTGCGTTGCGTTGCGTTGCGTTGCGCTGCGCTACGCTGCGCTGCGCTGCGCTGCGATGCGTTGCGTTGAGTTGAGTTGAGTTGAGTTGAGTTGAGTTGAGTTGAGTTGAGTTGAGTTGACTGAGTTGAGTTGACTGAGTTGTGTTGAGTTGAGTTGAGTTGAGTTGAGGTGAGTTGAGTTGAGTTGAGTTGACTGTGTTGAGTTGACTGAGTTGAGTTGAGTTGAGTTGAGTTGAGTTGAGTTGAGTTGAGCTGAGTTGAGTTGAGCTGAGTTGAGTTGACTGAGTTGAGTTGACTGAGTTGAGTTGAGTTGAGTTGATTTGAGTTGAGTTGAGTTGAGTTGAGTTGAGTTGACTGAGTTGAGTTGACTGAGTTGAGTTGAGTTGAGTTGACTGAGTTAATTGACTGAGTTGAGTTCAGTTGAGTTGAGTTGAGTTGAGTTGAGTTGAGTTGAGTTGAGTGAGTGAGTGAGTTGCGTTGCGTTGCGTTGCGTTGCGTTGCGTTGAGTTGAGTTGAGTTGAGTTGAGTTGAGTTGAGTTGAGTTGAGTTGAGTTGACTGAGTTGAGTTGACTGAGTTGAGTTGAGTTGAGTTGTGTTGAGTTGAGTTGAGTTGAGTTGAGTTCAGTTCAGTTGAGTTGACTGAGTTGAGTTCACTGAGTTGAGTTGAGTTGAGTTGAGTTGAGTTGAGTTGAGTTGAGTTGACTGAGTTGAGTTGACTGAGTTGAGTTGAGTTGAGTTGAGTTTACTTAGTTGAGTTGACTGAGTTGAGTTGAGTTGAGTTGAGTTGAGTTGAGTTGAGTTGAGTTAGTGAGTTAGTTGCGTTGCGTTGCGTTGCGTTGCGTTGAGTTGAGTTGAGTTGAGTTGAGTTGAGTGAGTGAGTTGCGTTGCGTTGCGTTGGGTTGAGTTGAGTTGAGTTGAGTTGAGTTGAGTTGAGTTGTGTTGGTGAGTGAGTTGCGTTGCGTTGGGTTGAGTTGAGTTGAGTTGAGTTGAGTTGAGTTGAGTTGACTGAGTTGAGTTGACTGAGTTGAGTTGAGTTGAGTTGAGTTGAGTTGAGTGAGTGAGTTGCGTTGCGTTGCGTTGCGTTGCGTTGCGTTGCGCTGCGCTGCGCTGCGCTGCGGTGCGCTGCGCTGCGCTGCGCTGCGTTGAGTTGAGTTGAGTTGAGTTGAGTTGAGTTGAGTTGAGTTGAGTTGAGTTGAGTTGAGGTGAGTTGAGTTGAGTTGAGTTGACTGAGTTGAGTTGACTGAGTTGAGTTGAGCTGAGTTGAGTTGAGTTGAGTTGAGTTGACTGAGTTGAGTTGACTGAGTTGAGTTGAGTTGAGTTGATTTGAGTTGAGTTGAGTTGAGTTGAGTTGAGTTGACTGAGTTGAGTTGACTGAGTTGAGTTGAGTTGAGTTGACTGAGTTGAGTTGACTGAGTTGCGTTGGGTTGAGTTGAGTTGAGTTGAGTTGAGTTGAGTTGAGTTGAGTTGAGTTGAGTTGAGTTGACTGAGTTGAGTTGACTGAGTTGAGTTGAGTTGAGTTGAGTTGAGTTGAGTTGAGTTGAGTGAGTGAGTTGCGTTGCGTTGCGTTGCGTTGCGTTGCGTTGCGTTGCGCTGCGCTACGCTGCGCTGCGCTGCGATGCGTTGCGTTGAGTTGAGTTGAGTTGAGTTGAGTTGAGTTGAGTTGAGTTGACTTAGTTGAGTTGACTGAGTTGAGTTGAGTTGAGTTGAGTTGAGTTGAGTTAGTGAGTGAGTTGCGTTGCGTTGCGTTGCGTTGCGTTGAGTTGAGTTGAGTTGAGTTGAGTTGAGTTGAGTTGAGTTGAGTGAGTGAGTTGCGTTGCGTTGCGTTGCGTTGCGTTGCGTTGCGTTGCGTTGCGCTGCGCTACGCTGCGCTGCGCTGCGATGCGTTGCGTTGAGTTGAGTTGAGTTGAGTTGAGTTGAGTTGAGTTGAGTTGACTTAGTTGAGTTGACTGAGTTGAGTTGAGTTGAGTTGAGTTGAGTTGAGTTGAGTTAGTGAGTGAGTTGCGTTGCGTTGCGTTGCGTTGCGTTGAGTTGAGTTGAGTTGAGTTGCCTGAGTTGAGTTGAGTTGAGTTGATTTGAGTTGAGTTGAGTTGAGTTGAGTTGAGTTGAGTTGACTGAGTTGAGTTGACTGAGTTGAGTTGAGTTGAGTTGAGTTGACTGAGTTAATTGACTGAGTTGAGTTCAGTTGAGTTGAGTTGAGTTGAGTTGAGTTGAGTTGAGTTGAGTTGAGTTGAGTGAGTGAGTGAGTTGCGTTGCGTTGCGTTGCGTTGCGTTGCGTTGAGTTGAGTTGAGTTGAGTTGAGTTGAGTTGAGTTGAGTTGAGTTGAGTTGAGTTGACTGAGTTGAGTTGACTGAGTTGAGTTGAGTTGAGTTGAGTTGTGTTGAGTTGAGTTGAGTTGAGTTGAGTTGAGTTCAGTTCAGTTGAGTTGACTGAGTTGAGTTCACTGAGTTGAGTTGAGTTGAGTTGAGTTGAGTTGAGTTGAGTTGACTGAGTTGAGTTGACTGAGTTGAGTTGAGTTGAGTTGAGTTGACTTAGTTGAGTTGACTGAGTTGAGTTGAGTTGAGTTGAGTTGAGTTGAGTTGAGTTGAGTTAGTGAGTGAGTTGCGTTGCGTTGCGTTGCGTTGCGTTGCGTTGAGTTGAGTTGAGTTGAGTTGAGTTGAGTTGAGTGAGTGAGTTGCGTTGCGTTGCGTTGCGTTGGGTTGAGTTGAGTTGAGTTAGTGAGTGAGTTGCGTTGCGTTGCGTTGCGTTGCGTTGAGTTGAGTTGAGTTGAGTTGAGTTGAGTTGAGTTGAGTGAGTGAGTTGCGTTGCGTTGCGTTGGGTTGAGTTGAGTTGAGTTGAGTTGAGTTGAGTTGAGTTGAGTTGTGTTGGTGAGTGAGTTGCGTTGCGTTGGGTTGAGTTGAGTTGAGTTGAGTTGAGTTGAGTTGAGTTGACTGAGTTGAGTTGACTGAGTTGAGTTGAGTTGAGTTGAGTTGAGTTGAGTTGAGTGAGTGAGTTGCGTTGCGTTGCGTTGCGTTGCGTTGCGCTGCGCTACGCTGCGCTGCGCTGCGCTGCGATGCGTTGCGTTGAGTTGAGTTGAGATGAGTTGAGTTGAGTTGAGTTGAGTTGAGTTGACTGAGTTGAGTTGACTGAGTTGTGTTGAGTTGAGTTGAGTTGAGTTGAGGTGAGTTGAGTTGAGTTGAGTTGACTGAGTTGAGTTGACTGAGTTGAGTTGAGTTGAGTTGAGTTGAGTTGAGTTGAGCTGAGTTGAGTTGAGCTGAGTTGAGTTGACTGAGTTGAGTTGACTGAGTTGAGTTGAGTTGAGTTGATTTGAGTTGAGTTGAGTTGAGTTGAGTTGAGTTGAGTTGACTGAGTTGAGTTGACTGAGTTGAGTTGAGTTGAGTTGAGTTGACTGAGTTAATTGACTGAGTTGAGTTCAGTTGAGTTGAGTTGAGTTGAGTTGAGTTGAGTTGAGTGAGTGAGTGAGTTGCGTTGCGTTGCGTTGCGTTGCGTTGAGTTGAGTTGAGTTGAGTTGAGTTGAGTTGAGTTGAGTTGAGTTGACTGAGTTGAGTTGACTGAGTTGAGTTGAGTTGAGTTGTGTTGAGTTGAGTTGAGTTGAGTTGAGTTGAGTTCAGTTCAGTTGAGTTGACTGAGTTGAGTTCACTGAGTTGAGTTGAGTTGAGTTGAGTTGAGTTGAGTTGACTGAGTTGAGTTGACTGAGTTGAGTTGAGTTGAGTTGAGTTGACTTAGTTGAGTTGACTGAGTTGAGTTGAGTTGAGTTGAGTTGAGTTGAGTTGAGTTAGTGAGTGAGTTGCGTTGCGTTGCGTTGCGTTGCGTTGAGTTGAGTTGAGTTGAGTTGAGTTGAGTGAGTGAGTTGCGTTGCGTTGCGTTGGGTTGAGTTGAGTTGAGTTGAGTTGAGTTGAGTTGAGTTGAGTTGTGTTGGTGAGTGAGTTGCGTTGCGTTGGGTTGAGTTGAGTTGAGTTGAGTTGAGTTGAGTTGAGTTGACTGAGTTGAGTTGACTGAGTTGAGTTGAGTTGAGTTGAGTTGAGTTGAGTTGAGTGAGTGAGTTGCGTTGCGTTGCGTTGCGCTGCGTTGCGTTGCGCTGCGCTGCGCTGCGCTGCGGTGCGCTGCGCTGCGCTGCGCTGCGTTGAGTTGAGTTGAGTTGAGTTGAGTTGAGTTGAGTTGAGTTGAGTTGAGTTGAGTTGAGTTGAGTTGAGTTGAGGTGAGTTGAGTTGAGTTGAGTTGACTGAGTTGAGTTGACTGAGTTGAGTTGAGTTGAGTTGAGTTGAGTTGAGTTGAGTTGACTGAGTTGAGTTGACTGAGTTGAGTTGAGTTGAGTTGATTTGAGTTGAGTTGAGTTGAGTTGAGTTCAGTTGACTGAGTTGAGTTGACTGAGTTGAGTTGAGTTGAGTTGACTGAGTTGAGTTGACTGAGTTGAGTTGAGTTGAGTTGAGTTGAGTTGAGTTGAGTTGAGTTGAGTTGAGGTGAGTTGAGTTGAGTTGAGTTGAGTTGAGTTGAGTTGAGTTGAGTCGAGTTGAGTTGAGTTGAGTTGAGTTGAGTGGAGTTGAGTTGAGTTGAGTTGAGTTGACTGAGTTGAGTTGACTGAGTTGAGTTGAGTTGAGTTGAGTTGAGTTGAGTTGAGTTGAGGTGAGTTGAGTTGAGTTGAGTTGAGTTGAGTTGAGTTGACTGAGTTGAGTTGACTGAGTTGAGTTCAGTTGAGTTGAGTTGAGTTGAGTTGAGTTGAGTGAGTGAGTGAGTTGCGTTGCGTTGCGTTGCGTTGCGTTGAGTTGAGTTGAGTTGAGTTGAGTTGAGTTGAGTTGAGTTGAGTTGAGTTGAGTTGACTGAGTTGAGTTGACTGAGTTGAGTTGAGTTGAGTTGTGTTGAGTTGAGTTGAGTTGAGTTGAGTTCAGTTCAGTTCAGTTCAGTTGAGTTGACTGAGTTGAGTTCACTGAGATGAGTTGAGTTGAGTTGAGTTGAGTTGAGTTGAGTTGACTGAGTTGAGTTGACTGAGTTGAGTTGAGTTGAGTTGAGTTGAGTTGAGTTGAGTTGAGGTGAGTTGAGTTGAGTTGAGTTGAGTTGAGTTGAGTTGAGTTGAGTTGAGTTGAGTTGAGTCGAGTTGAGTTGAGTTGAGTTGAGTTGAGTTGAGTGGAGTTGAGTTGAGTTGAGTTGAGTTGACTGAGTTGAGTTGACTGAGTTGAGTTGAGTTGAGTTGAGTTGAGTTGAGGTGAGTTGAGTTGAGTTGAGTTGACTGAGTTGAGTTGACTGAGTTGAGTTGAGTTGAGTTGAGTTGAGTTGAGTTGAGCTGAGTTGAGTTGAGCTGAGTTGAGTTGACTGAGTTGAGTTGACTGAGTTGAGTTGAGTTGAGTTGATTTGAGTTGAGTTGAGTTGAGTTGAGTTGAGTTGAGTTGACTGAGTTGAGTTGACTGAGTTGAGTTGAGTTGAGTTGACTGAGTTAATTGACTGAGTTGAGTTCAGTTGAGTTGAGTTGAGTTGAGTTGAGTTGAGTTGAGTTGAGTTGAGTTGAGTGAGTGAGTGAGTTGCGTTGCGTTGCGTTGCGTTGCGTTGCGTTGCGTTGAGTTGAGTTGAGTTGAGTTGAGTTGAGTTGAGTTGAGTTGAGTTGAGTTGAGTTGACTGAGTTGAGTTGACTGAGTTGAGTTGAGTTGAGTTGTGTTGAGTTGAGTTGAGTTGAGTTGAGTTGAGTTCAGTTCAGTTGAGTTGACTGAGTTGAGTTCACTGAGTTGAGTTGAGTTGAGTTGAGTTGAGTTGAGTTGAGTTGACTGAGTTGAGTTGACTGAGTTGTGTTGAGTTGAGTTGAGTTGACTTAGTTGAGTTGACTGAGTTGAGTTGAGTTGAGTTGAGTTGAGTTGAGTTAGTGAGTGAGTTGCGTTGCGTTGCGTTGCGTTGCGTTGCGTTGAGTTGAGTTGAGTTGAGTTGAGTTGAGTTGAGTGAGTGAGTTGCGTTGCGTTGCGTTGCGTTGGGTTGAGTTGAGTTGAGTTGAGTTGAGTTGAGTTGAGTTGAGTTGAGTTGAGTTGAGTTGAGTTGTGTTGGTGAGTGAGTTGCGTTGCGTTGGGTTGAGTTGAGTTGAGTTGAGTTGAGTTGAGTTGAGTTGACTGAGTTGAGTTGACTGAGTTGAGTTGAGTTGAGTTGAGTTGAGTTGAGTTGAGTTGAGTTGAGTGAGTGAGTTGACTGAGTTGAGTTGAGTTGAGTTGATTTGAGTTGAGTTGAGTTGAGTTGAGTTCAGTTGAGTTGAGGTGAGTTGAGTTGAGTTGAGTTTACTGAGTTGAGTTGACTGAGTTGAGTTGAGTTGAGTTGAGTTGAGTTGAGTTGACTGAGTTGAGTTGACTGAGTTGAGTTGAGTTGAGTTGATTTGAGTTGAGTTGAGTTGAGTTGAGTTGAGTTGACTGAGTTGAGTTGACTGAGTTGAGTTGAGTTGAGTTGACTGAGTTGAGTTGACTGTGTTGAGTTGAGTTGAGTTGAGTTGAGTTGAGTTGAGTGAGTGAGTGAGTTGCGTTGCGTTGCGTTGCGTTGCGTTGAGTTGAGTTGAGTTGAGTTGAGTTGAGTTGAGTTGAGTTGAGTTGAGTTGACTGAGTTGAGTTGACTGAGTTGAGTTGAGTTGAGTTGAGTTGTGTTGAGTTGAGTTGAGTTGAGTTGAGTTGAGTTCAGTTCAGTTGAGTTGACTGAGTTGAGTTCACTGAGTTGAGTTGAGTTGAGTTGAGTTGAGTTGAGTTGAGTTGAGTTGAGTTGACTGAGTTGAGTTGACTGAGTTGAGTTGAGTTGAGTTGAGTTGACTTAGTTGAGTTGACTGAGTTGAGTTGAGTTGAGTTGAGTTGAGTTGAGTTGAGTTAGTGAGTGAGTTGCGTTGCGTTGCGTTGCGTTGAGTTGAGTTGAGTTGAGTGAGTGAGTTGCGTTGCGTTGCGTTGGGTTGAGTTGAGTTGAGTTGAGTTGAGTTGAGTTGTGTTGGTGAGTGAGTTGCGTTGCGTTGGGTTGAGTTGAGTTGAGTTGAGTTGAGTTGAGTTGAGTTGAGTTGACTGAGTTGAGTTGACTGAGTTGAGTTGAGTTGAGTTGAGTTGAGTTGAGTTGAGTGAGTGAGTTGCGTTGCGTTGCGTTGCGTTGCGTTGCGTTGCGTTGCGCTGCGCTACGCTGCGCTGCGCTGCGCTGCGATGCGTTGCGTTGAGTTGAGTTGAGTTGAGTTGAGTTGAGTTGAGTTGAGTTGAGTTGAGTTGACTGAGTTGAGTTGACTGAGTTGTGTTGAGTTGAGTTGAGTTGAGTTGAGGTGAGTTGAGTTGAGTTGAGTTGACTGAGTTGAGTTGACTGAGTTGAGTTGACTGAGTTGAGTTGAGTTGAGTTGATTTGAGTTGAGTTGAGTTGAGTTGAGTTGAGTTGAGTTGACTGAGTTGAGTTGACTGAGTTGAGTTGAGTTGAGTTGTGTTGAGTTGAGTTGAGTTGAGTTGAGTTCAGTTCAGTTGAGTTGACTGAGTTGAGTTCACTGAGTTGAGTTGAGTTGAGTTGAGTTGAGTTGAGTTGAGTTGAGTTGACTGAGTTGAGTTGACTGAGTTGAGTTGAGTTGAGTTGAGTTGACTTAGTTGAGTTGACTGAGTTGAGTTGAGTTGAGTTGAGTTGAGTTGAGTTGAGTTAGTGAGTGAGTTGCGTTGCGTTGCGTTGCGTTGAGTTGAGTTGAGTTGAGTTGAGTTGAGTGAGTGAGTTGCGTTGCGTTGCGTTGGGTTGAGTTGAGTTGAGTTGAGTTGAGTTGAGTTGTGTTGGTGAGTGAGTTGCGTTGCGTTGGGTTGAGTTGAGTTGAGTTGAGTTGAGTTGAGTTGAGTTGACTGAGTTGAGTTGACTGAGTTGAGTTGAGTTGAGTTGAGTTGAGTTGAGTGAGTGAGTTGCGTTGCGTTGCGTTGCGTTGCGTTGCGCTGCGCTGCGCTGCGCTGCGGTGCGCTGCGCTGCGCTGCGCTGCGTTGAGTTGAGTTGAGTTGAGTTGAGTTGAGTTGAGTTGAGTTGAGTTGAGTTGAGTTGAGTTGAGTTGAGGTGAGTTGAGTTGAGTTGAGTTGACTGAGTTGAGTTGACTGAGTTGAGTTGAGTTGAGTTGAGTTGAGTTGAGTTGAGTTGACTGAGTTGAGTTGACTGAGTTGAGTTGAGTTGAGTTGATTTGAGTTGAGTTGAGTTGAGTTGAGTTGAGTGAGTTGAGTTGACTGAGTTGAGTTGAGTTGAGTTGACTGAGTTGAGTTGACTGAGTTGCGTTGGGTTGAGTTGAGTTGAGTTGAGTTGAGTTGAGTTGAGTTGAGTTGAGTTGAGTTGAGTTGACTGAGTTGAGTTGACTGAGTTGAGTTGAGTTGAGTTGAGTTGAGTTGAGTGAGTGAGTTGCGTTGCGTTGCGTTGCGTTGCGTTGCGTTGCGTTGCGCTGCGCTACGCTGCGCTGCGCTGCGATGCGTTGCGTTGAGTTGAGTTGAGTTGAGTTGAGTTGAGTTGAGTTGAGTTGACTTAGTTGAGTTGACTGAGTTGAGTTGAGTTGAGTTGAGTTGAGTTGAGTTAGTGAGTGAGTTGCGTTGCGTTGCGTTGCGTTGCGTTGAGTTGAGTTGAGTTGAGTTGAGTTGAGTTGAGTTGAGTTGAGTGAGTGAGTTGCGTTGCGTTGCGTTGCGTTGCGTTGCGTTGCGTTGCGCTGCGCTACGCTGCGCTGCGCTGCGATGCGTTGCGTTGAGTTGAGTTGAGTTGAGTTGAGTTGAGTTGACTTAGTTGAGTTGACTGAGTTGAGTTGAGTTGAGTTGAGTTGAGTTGAGTTAGTGAGTGAGTTGCGTTGCGTTGCGTTGCGTTGCGTTGAGTTGAGTTGAGTTGAGTTGCCTGAGTTGAGTTGAGTTGAGTTGATTTGAGTTGAGTTGAGTTGAGTTGAGTTGAGTTGAGTTGACTGAGTTGAGTTGACTGAGTTGAGTTGAGTTGAGTTGAGTTGACTGAGTTAATTGACTGAGTTGAGTTCAGTTGAGTTGAGTTGAGTTGAGTTGAGTTGAGTTGAGTTGAGTTGAGTGAGTGAGTGAGTTGCGTTGCGTTGCGTTGCGTTGCGTTGCGTTGCGTTGAGTTGAGTTGAGTTGAGTTGAGTTGAGTTGAGTTGAGTTGAGTTGAGTTGAGTTGACTGAGTTGAGTTGACTGAGTTGAGTTGAGTTGAGTTGTGTTGAGTTGAGTTGAGTTGAGTTGAGTTGAGTTGAGTTCAGTTCAGTTGAGTTGACTGAGTTGAGTTCACTGAGTTGAGTTGAGTTGAGTTGAGTTGACTGAGTTGAGTTGACTGAGTTGAGTTGAGTTGAGTTGAGTTGACTTAGTTGAGTTGACTGAGTTGAGTTGAGTTGAGTTGAGTTGAGTTGAGTTGAGTTGAGTTAGTGAGTGAGTTGCGTTGCGTTGCGTTGCGTTGCGTTGCGTTGCGTTGAGTTGAGTTGAGTTGAGTTGAGTTGAGTTGAGTGAGTGAGTTGCGTTGCGTTGCGTTGCGTTGGGTTGAGTTGAGTTGAGTTGAGTTGAGTTGAGTTGAGTTGAGTTGAGTTGAGTTGAGTTGTGTTGGTGAGTGAGTTGCGTTGCGTTGGGTTGAGTTGAGTTGAGTTGAGTTGAGTTGAGTTGAGTTGAGTTGACTGAGTTGAGTTGACTGAGTTGAGTTGAGTTGAGTTGAGTTGAGTTGAGTTGAGTTGAGTTGAGTGAGTGAGTTGACTGAGTTGAGTTGAGTTGAGTTGATTTGAGTTGAGTTGAGTTGAGTTGAGTTGAGTTGAGTTGAGGTGAGTTGAGTTGAGTTGAGTTTACTGAGTTGAGTTGACTGAGTTGAGTTGAGTTGAGTTGAGTTGAGTTGAGTTGAGTTGAGTTGACTGAGTTGAGTTGACTGAGTTGAGTTGAGTTGAGTTGATTTGAGTTGAGTTGAGTTGAGTTGAGTTGACTGAGTTGAGTTGACTGAGTTGAGTTGAGTTGAGTTGACTGAGTTGAGTTGACTGTGTTGAGTTGAGTTGAGTTGAGTTGAGTTGAGTTGAGTGAGTGAGTGAGTTGCGTTGCGTTGCGTTGCGTTGCGTTGAGTTGAGTTGAGTTGAGTTGAGTTGAGTTGAGTTGAGTTGAGTTGAGTTGACTGAGTTGAGTTGACTGAGTTGAGTTGAGTTGAGTTGAGTTGTGTTGAGTTGAGTTGAGTTGAGTTGAGTTGAGTTCAGTTCAGTTGAGATGACTGAGTTGAGTTCACTGAGTTGAGTTGAGTTGAGTTGAGTTGAGTTGAGTTGAGTTGAGTTGAGTTGACTGAGTTGAGTTGACTGAGTTGAGTTGAGTTGAGTTGAGTTGACTTAGTTGAGTTGACTGAGTTGAGTTGAGTTGAGTTGAGTTGAGTTGAGTTGAGTTAGTGAGTGAGTTGCGTTGCGTTGCGTTGCGTTGAGTTGAGTTGAGTTGAGTGAGTGAGTTGCGTTGCGTTGCGTTGGGTTGAGTTGAGTTGAGTTGAGTTGAGTTGAGTTGAGTTGAGTTGAGTTGAGTTGAGTTGAGTTGTGTTGGTGAGTGAGTTGCGTTGCGTTGGGTTGAGTTGAGTTGAGTTGAGTTGAGTTGAGTTGAGTTGACTGAGTTGAGTTGACTGAGTTGAGTTGAGTTGAGTTGAGTTGAGTTGAGTTGAGTTGAGTTGAGTGAGTGAGTTGCGTTGCGTTGCGTTGCGTTGCGTTGCGTTGCGCTGCGCTACGCTGCGCTGCGCTGCGCTGCGATGCGTTGCGTTGAGTTGAGTTGAGTTGAGTTGAGTTGAGTTGAGTTGAGTTGACTGAGTTGAGTTGACTGAGTTGTGTTGAGTTGAGTTGAGTTGAGTTGAGGTGAGTTGAGTTGAGTTGAATTGACTGAGTTGAGTTGACTGAGTTGAGTTGAGTTGAGTTGAGTTGAGTTGAGTTGAGTTGAGCTGAGTTGAGTTGAGCTGAGTTGAGTTGACTGAGTTGAGTTGACTGAGTTGAGTTGAGTTGAGTTGATTTGAGTTGAGTTGAGTTGAGTTGAGTTGAGTTGAGTTGACTGAGTTGAGTTGACTGAGTTGAGTTGAGTTGAGTTGAGTTGACTGAGTTAATTGACTGAGTTGAGTTCAGTTGAGTTGAGTTGAGTTGAGTTGAGTTGAGTGAGTGAGTGAGTTGCGTTGCGTTGCGTTGCGTTGCGTTGCGTTGAGTTGAGTTGAGTTGAGTTGAGTTGAGTTGAGTTGAGTTGAGTTGAGTTGAGTTCAGTTCAGTTGAGTTGACTGAGTTGAGTTCACTGAGTTGAGTTGAGTTGAGTTGAGTTGAGTTGAGTTGACTGAGTTGAGTTGACTGAGTTGAGTTGAGTTGAGTTGAGTTGACTTAGTTGAGTTGACTGAGTTGAGTTGAGTTGAGTTGAGTTGAGTTGAGTTGAGTTGAGTTAGTGAGTGAGTTGCGTTGCGTTGACTGAGTTGAGTTGACTGAGTTGAGTTGAGTTGAGTTGTGTTGAGTTGAGTTGAGTTGAGTTGAGTTGAGTTCAGTTCAGTTGAGTTGACTGAGTTGAGTTCACTGAGTTGAGTTGAGTTGAGTTGACTGAGTTGAGTTGACTGAGTTGAGTTGAGTTGAGTTGAGTTGACTTAGTTGAGTTGACTGAGTTGAGTTGAGTTGAGTTGAGTTGAGTTGAGTTGAGTTGAGTTAGTGAGTGAGTTGCGTTGCGTTGCGTTGCGTTGCGTTGAGTTGAGTTGAGTTGAGTTGAGTTGAGTGAGTGAGTTGCGTTGCGTTGCGTTGGGTTGAGTTGAGTTGAGTTGAGTTGAGTTGAGTTGAGTTGAGTTGAGTTGTGTTGGTGAGTGAGTTGCGTTGCGTTGGGTTGAGTTGAGTTGAGTTGAGTTGAGTTGAGTTGAGTTGACTGAGTTGAGTTGACTGAGTTGAGTTGAGTTGAGTTGAGTTGAGTTGAGTTGAGTTGAGTGAGTGAGTTGCGTTGCGTTGCGTTGCGTTGCGTTGCGCTGCGCTGCGCTGCGCTGCGGTGCGCTGCGCTGCGCTGCGTTGAGTTGAGTTGAGTTGAGTTGAGTTGAGTTGAGTTGAGTTGAGTTGAGTTGAGTTGAGGTGAGTTGAGTTGAGTTGAGTTGACTGAGTTGAGTTGACTGAGTTGAGTTGAGTTGAGTTGAGTTGAGTTGAGTTGAGTTGACTGAGTTGAGTTGACTGAGTTGAGTTGAGTTGAGTTGATTTGAGTTGAGTTGAGTTGAGTTGAGTTGAGTTGACTGAGTTGAGTTGACTGAGTTGAGTTGAGTTGAGTTGACTGAGTTGAGTTGACTGAGTTGAGTTGAGTTGAGTTGAGTTGAGTTGAGTTGAGTGAGTGAGTGAGTTGCGTTGCGTTGCGTTGCGTTGAGTTGAGTTGAGTTGAGTTGAGTTGAGTTGAGTTGAGTTGACTGAGTTGAGTTGACTGAGTTGAGTTGAGTTGAGTTGAGTTGTGTTGAGTTGAGTTGAGTTGATTTGAGTTGAGTTCAGTTCAGTTGAGTTGACTGAGTTGAGTTCACTGAGTTGAGTTGAGTTGAGTTGAGTTGAGTTGAGTTGAGTTGACTGAGTTGAGTTGACTGAGTTGAGTTGAGTTGAGTTGAGTTGACTTAGTTGAGTTGACTGAGTTGAGTTGAGTTGAGTTGAGTTGAGTTGAGTTGAGTTAGTGAGTGAGTTGCGTTGCGTTGCGTTGCGTTGCGTTGAGTTGAGTTGAGTTGAGTTGAGTTGAGTTGAGTTGAGTTGAGTTGTGTTGGTGAGTGAGTTGAGTTGAGTTGACTGAGTTGAGTTGAGTTGAGTTGAGTTGACTTAGTTGAGTTGACTGAGTTGAGTTGAGTTGAGTTGAGTTGAGTTGAGTTGAGTTAGTGAGTGAGTTGCGTTGCGTTGCGTTGCGTTGAGTTGAGTTGAGTTGAGTGAGTGAGTTGCGTTGCGTTGCGTTGGGTTGAGTTGAGTTGAGTTGAGTTGAGTTGAGTTGTGTTGGTGAGTGAGTTGCGTTGCGTTGGGTTGAGTTGAGTTGAGTTGAGTTGAGTTGAGTTGAGTTGAGTTGACTGAGTTGAGTTGACTGAGTTGAGTTGAGTTGAGTTGAGTTGAGTTGAGTTGAGTTGAGTGAGTGAGTTGCGTTGCGTTGCGTTGCGTTGCGTTGCGTTGCGTTGCGCTGCGCTACGCTGCGCTGCGCTGCGCTGCGATGCGTTGCGATGAGTTGAGTTGAGTTGAGTTGAGTTGAGTTGAGTTGAGTTGAGTTGAGTTGACTGAGTTGAGTTGACTGAGTTGTGTTGAGTTGAGTTGAGTTGAGTTGAGGTGAGTTGAGTTGAGTTGAGTTGACTGAGTTGAGTTGACTGAGTTGAGTTGACTGAGTTGAGTTGAGTTGAGTTGATTTGAGTTGAGTTGAGTTGAGTTGAGTTGAGTTGAGTTGACTGAGTTGAGTTGACTGAGTTGAGTTGAGTTGAGTTGTGTTGAGTTGAGTTGAGTTGAGTTGAGTTCAGTTCAGTTGAGTTGACTGAGTTGAGTTCACTGAGTTGAGTTGAGTTGAGTTGAGTTGAGTTGAGTTGAGTTGAGTTGACTGAGTTGAGTTGACTGAGTTGAGTTGAGTTGAGTTGAGTTGACTTAGTTGAGTTGACTGAGTTGAGTTGAGTTGAGTTGAGTTGAGTTGAGTTGAGTTAGTGAGTGAGTTGCGTTGCGTTGCGTTGCGTTGCGTTGAGTTGAGTTGAGTTGAGTTGAGTGAGTGAGTTGCGTTGCGTTGCGTTGGGTTGAGTTGAGTTGAGTTGAGTTGAGTTGAGTTGTGTTGGTGAGTGAGTTGCGTTGCGTTGGGTTGAGTTGAGTTGAGTTGAGTTGAGTTGAGTTGAGTTGACTGAGTTGAGTTGACTGAGTTGAGTTGAGTTGAGTTGAGTTGAGTTGAGTGAGTGAGTTGCGTTGCGTTGCGTTGCGTTGCGTTGCGCTGCGCTGCGCTGCGCTGCGGTGCGCTGCGCTGCGCTGCGCTGCGTTGAGTTGAGTTGAGTTGAGTTGAGTTGAGTTGAGTTGAGTTGAGTTGAGTTGAGTTGAGTTGAGGTGAGTTGAGTTGAGTTGAGTTGACTGAGTTGAGTTGACTGAGTTGAGTTGAGTTGAGTTGAGTTGAGTTGAGTTGAGTTGACTGAGTTGAGTTGACTGAGTTGAGTTGAGTTGAGTTGATTTGAGTTGAGTTGAGTTGAGTTGAGTTGACTGAGTTGAGTTGACTGAGTTGAGTTGAGTTGAGTTGACTGAGTTGAGTTGACTGAGTTGCGTTGGGTTGAGTTGAGTTGAGTTGAGTTGAGTTGAGTTGAGTTGAGTTGAGTTGAGTTGACTGAGTTGAGTTGACTGAGTTGAGTTGAGTTGAGTTGAGTTGAGTTGAGTTGAGTGAGTGAGTTGCGTTGCGTTGCGTTGCGTTGCGTTGCGTTGCGTTGCGCTGCGCTACGCTGCGCTGCGCTGCGATGCGTTGCGTTGAGTTGAGTTGAGTTGAGTTGAGTTGAGTTGAGTTGAGTTGACTTAGTTGAGTTGACTGAGTTGAGTTGAGTTGAGTTGAGTTGAGTTGAGTTAGTGAGTGAGTTGCGTTGCGTTGCGTTGCGTTGCGTTGAGTTGAGTTGAGTTGAGTTGAGTTGAGTTGAGTTGAGTTGAGTTGAGTGAGTGAGTTGCGTTGCGTTGCGTTGCGTTGCGTTGCGTTGCGTTGCGCTGCGCTACGCTGCGCTGCGCTGCGATGCGTTGCGTTGAGTTGAGTTGAGTTGAGTTGAGTTGAGTTGAGTTGACTTAGTTGAGTTGACTGAGTTGAGTTGAGTTGAGTTGAGTTGAGTTGAGTTGAGTTAGTGAGTGAGTTGCGTTGCGTTGCGTTGCGTTGCGTTGAGTTGAGTTGAGTTGAGTTGCCTGAGTTGAGTTGAGTTGAGTTGATTTGAGTTGAGTTGAGTTGAGTTGAGTTGAGTTGAGTTGACTGAGTTGAGTTGACTGAGTTGAGTTGAGTTGAGTTGAGTTGACTGAGTTAATTGACTGAGTTGAGTTCAGTTGAGTTGAGTTGAGTTGAGTTGAGTTGAGTTGAGTTGAGTTGAGTGAGTGAGTGAGTTGCGTTGCGTTGCGTTGCGTTGCGTTGCGTTGCGTTGAGTTGAGTTGAGTTGAGTTGAGTTGAGTTGAGTTGAGTTGAGTTGAGTTGAGTTGACTGAGTTGAGTTGACTGAGTTGAGTTGAGTTGAGTTGTGTTGAGTTGAGTTGAGTTGAGTTGAGTTGAGTTGAGTTCAGTTCAGTTGAGTTGACTGAGTTGAGTTCACTGAGTTGAGTTGAGTTGAGTTGAGTTGAGTTGACTGAGTTGAGTTGACTGAGTTGAGTTGAGTTGAGTTGAGTTGACTTAGTTGAGTTGACTGAGTTGAGTTGAGTTGAGTTGAGTTGAGTTGAGTTGAGTTGAGTTAGTGAGTGAGTTGCGTTGCGTTGCGTTGCGTTGCGTTGCGTTGCGTTGAGTTGAGTTGAGTTGAGTTGAGTTGAGTTGAGTGAGTGAGTTGCGTTGCGTTGCGTTGCGTTGGGTTGAGTTGAGTTGAGTTGAGTTGAGTTGAGTTGAGTTGAGTTGAGTTGAGTTGAGTTGTGTTGGTGAGTGAGTTGCGTTGCGTTGGGTTGAGTTGAGTTGAGTTGAGTTGAGTTGAGTTGAGTTGAGTTGACTGAGTTGAGTTGACTGAGTTGAGTTGAGTTGAGTTGAGTTGAGTTGAGTTGAGTTGAGTTGAGTTGAGTGAGTGAGTTGACTGAGTTGAGTTGAGTTGAGTTGATTTGAGTTGAGTTGAGTTGAGTTGAGTTGAGTTGAGTTGAGTTGAGGTGAGTTGAGTTGAGTTGAGTTTACTGAGTTGAGTTGACTGAGTTGAGTTGAGTTGAGTTGAGTTGAGTTGAGTTGAGTTGAGTTGACTGAGTTGAGTTGACTGAGTTGAGTTGAGTTGAGTTGATTTGAGTTGAGTTGAGTTGAGTTGAGTTGAGTTGACTGAGTTGAGTTGACTGAGTTGAGTTGAGTTGAGTTGACTGAGTTGAGTTGACTGTGTTGAGTTGAGTTGAGTTGAGTTGAGTTGAGTTGAGTGAGTGAGTGAGTTGCGTTGCGTTGCGTTGCGTTGCGTTGAGTTGAGTTGAGTTGAGTTGAGTTGAGTTGAGTTGAGTTGAGTTGAGTTGACTGAGTTGAGTTGACTGAGTTGAGTTGAGTTGAGTTGAGTTGTGTTGAGTTGAGTTGAGTTGAGTTGAGTTGAGTTCAGTTCAGTTGAGATGACTGAGTTGAGTTCACTGAGTTGAGTTGAGTTGAGTTGAGTTGAGTTGAGTTGAGTTGAGTTGAGTTGACTGAGTTGAGTTGACTGAGTTGAGTTGAGTTGAGTTGAGTTGACTTAGTTGAGTTGACTGAGTTGAGTTGAGTTGAGTTGAGTTGAGTTGAGTTGAGTTAGTGAGTGAGTTGCGTTGCGTTGCGTTGCGTTGAGTTGAGTTGAGTTGAGTGAGTGAGTTGCGTTGCGTTGCGTTGGGTTGAGTTGAGTTGAGTTCAGTTGAGTTGAGTTGAGTTGAGTTGAGTTGAGTTGAGTTGAGTTGTGTTGGTGAGTGAGTTGCGTTGCGTTGGGTTGAGTTGAGTTGAGTTGAGTTGAGTTGAGTTGAGTTGACTGAGTTGAGTTGACTGAGTTGAGTTGAGTTGAGTTGAGTTGAGTTGAGTTGAGTTGAGTTGAGTGAGTGAGTTGCGTTGCGTTGCGTTGCGTTGCGTTGCGTTGCGCTGCGCTACGCTGCGCTGCGCTGCGCTGCGATGCGTTGCGTTGAGTTGAGTTGAGTTGAGTTGAGTTGAGTTGAGTTGAGTTGAGTTGACTGAGTTGAGTTGACTGAGTTGTGTTGAGTTGAGTTGAGTTGAGTTGAGGTGAGTTGAGTTGAGTTGAATTGACTGAGTTGAGTTGACTGAGTTGAGTTGAGTTGAGTTGAGTTGAGTTGAGTTGAGTTGAGCTGAGTTGAGTTGAGCTGAGTTGAGTTGACTGAGTTGAGTTGACTGAGTTGAGTTGAGTTGAGTTGATTTGAGTTGAGTTGAGTTGAGTTGAGTTGAGTTGAGTTGACTGAGTTGAGTTGACTGAGTTGAGTTGAGTTGAGTTGACTGAGTTAATTGACTGAGTTGAGTTCAGTTGAGTTGAGTTGAGTTGAGTTGAGTTGAGTGAGTGAGTGAGTTGCGTTGCGTTGCGTTGCGTTGCGTTGCGTTGAGTTGAGTTGAGTTGAGTTGAGTTGAGTTGAGTTGAGTTGAGTTGACTGAGTTGAGTTGACTGAGTTGAGTTGAGTTGAGTTGTGTTGAGTTGAGTTGAGTTGAGTTGAGTTGAGTTCAGTTCAGTTGAGTTGACTGAGTTGAGTTCACTGAGTTGAGTTGAGTTGAGTTGAGTTGAGTTGAGTTGACTGAGTTGAGTTGACTGAGTTGAGTTGAGTTGAGTTGAGTTGACTTAGTTGAGTTGACTGAGTTGAGTTGAGTTGAGTTGAGTTGAGTTGAGTTGAGTTGAGTTAGTGAGTGAGTTGCGTTGCGTTGCGTTGCGTTGCGTTGAGTTGAGTTGAGTTGAGTTGAGTTGAGTGAGTGAGTTGCGTTGCGTTGCGTTGGGTTGAGTTGAGTTGAGTTGAGTTGAGTTGAGTTGAGTTGAGTTGAGTTGTGTTGGTGAGTGAGTTGCGTTGCGTTGGGTTGAGTTGAGTTGAGTTGAGTTGAGTTGAGTTGAGTTGACTGAGTTGAGTTGACTGAGTTGAGTTGAGTTGAGTTGAGTTGAGTTGAGTTGAGTTGAGTGAGTGAGTTGCGTTGCGTTGCGTTGCGTTGCGTTGCGCTGCGCTGCGCTGCGCTGCGGTGCGCTGCGCTGCGCTGCGTTGAGTTGAGTTGAGTTGAGTTGAGTTGAGTTGAGTTGAGTTGAGTTGAGTTGAGGTGAGTTGAGTTGAGTTGAGTTGACTGAGTTGAGTTGACTGAGTTGAGTTGAGTTGAGTTGAGTTGAGTTGAGTTGACTGAGTTGAGTTGACTGAGTTGAGTTGAGTTGAGTTGATTTGAGTTGAGTTGAGTTGAGTTGAGTTGAGTTGACTGAGTTGAGTTGACTGAGTTGAGTTGAGTTGAGTTGACTGAGTTGAGTTGACTGAGTTGAGTTGAGTTGAGTTGAGTTGAGTTGAGTTGAGTGAGTGAGTGAGTTGCGTTGCGTTGCGTTGCGTTGAGTTGAGTTGAGTTGAGTTGAGTTGAGTTGAGTTGAGTTGACTGAGTTGAGTTGACTGAGTTGAGTTGAGTTGAGTTGAGTTGTGTTGAGTTGAGTTGAGTTGATTTGAGTTGAGTTCAGTTCAGTTGAGTTGACTGAGTTGAGTTCACTGAGTTGAGTTGAGTTGAGTTGAGTTGAGTTGAGTTGAGTTGACTGAGTTGAGTTGACTGAGTTGAGTTGAGTTGAGTTGAGTTGACTTAGTTGAGTTGACTGAGTTGAGTTGAGTTGAGTTGAGTTGAGTTGAGTTGAGTTAGTGAGTGAGTTGCGTTGCGTTGCGTTGCGTTGCGTTGAGTTGAGTTGAGTTGAGTTGAGTTGAGTTGAGTTGAGTTGAGTTGTGTTGGTGAGTGAGTTGCGTTGCGTTGGGTTGAGTTGAGTTGAGTTGAGTTGAGTTGAGTTGAGTTGAGTTGAGTTGACTGAGTTGAGTTGACTGAGTTGAGTTGAGTTGAGTTGAGTTGAGTTGAGTTGAGTGAGTGAGTTGCGTTGCGTTGCGTTGCGTTGCGTTGCGTTGCGCTGCGCTACGCTGCGCTGCGCTGCGATGCGTTGCGTTGAGTTGAGTTGAGTTGAGTTGAGTTGAGTTGAGTTGAGTTGAGTTGACTTAGTTGAGTTGACTGAGTTGAGTTGAGTTGAGTTGAGTTGAGTTGAGTTGAGTTAGTGAGTGAGTTGCGTTGCGTTGCGTTGCGTTGCGTTGAGTTGAGTTGAGTTGAGTTGAGTTGAGTTGAGTTGAGTTGTGTTGGTGAGTGAGTTGCGTTGCGTTGGGTTGAGTTGAGTTGAGTTGAGTTGAGTTGAGTTGAGTTGAGTTGAGTTGACTGAGTTGAGTTGAATGAGTTGAGTTGAGTTGAGTTGAGTTGAGTTGAGTTGAGTGAGTGAGTTGCGTTGCGTTGCGTTGCGTTGCGTTGCGTTGCGCTGCGCTGCGCTGCGCTGCGCTGCGCTGCGCTGCGATGCGTTGCGTTGAGTTGAGTTGAGTTGAGTTGAGTTGAGTTGAGTTGAGTTGAGCTGAGTTGACTGAGTTGAGTTGACTGAGTTGAGTTGAGTTGAGTTGAGTTGAGTTGAGTTGAGTTGAGTTGACTGAGTTGAGTTGAGCTGAGTTGAGTTGAGTTGAGTTGAGTTGAGTTGAGTTGACTGAGTTGAGTTGACTGAGTTGAGTTGACTGAGTTCAGTTGAGTTGAGTTGAGTTGTGTTGAGTTGAGTTGAGTTGAGTTGAGTTGAGTTGAGTTGAGTTGAGTTGACTGAGTTGAGTTGACTGAGTTGAGTTGAGTTGAGTTGAGTTGAGTTGAGTTGAGTTGACTGAGTTGAGTTGACTGAGTTGAGTTGACTGAGTTGAGTTGAGTTGAGTTGAGTTGAGTTGAGTTGAGTTGACTGAGTTGAGTTGACTGAGTTGAGTTGAGTTGAGTTGAGTGAGTGAGTTGCGTTGCGTTGCGTTGCGTTGCGTTGAGTTGAGTTGAGTTGAGTTGAGTTGAGTTGAGTTGAGTTGAGTGAGTGAGTTGCGTTGCGTTGGGTTGAGTTGAGTTGAGTTGAGTTGAGTTGAGTTGAGTTGAGTTGAGTTGAGTTGAGTTGAGTTCAGTTCAGTTGAGTTGACTGAGTTGAGTTGACTGAGTTGAGTTGAGTTGAGTTGAGTTGAGTTGAGTTGAGTTGAGTTGAGTGGAATTGAGTTGAGTTGAGTTGAGTTGAGTTGAGTGAGTGAGTTGAGTTGAGTTGAGTTGAGTTGAGTTGAGTGAGTTGAGTTGAGTTGAGTTGAGTTGAGTTGAGTTGAGTTGAGTTGAGTTGACTGAGTTGAGTTGACTGAGTTGACTGAGTTGAGTTGAGTTGAGTTGAGTGAGTGAGTTGCGTTGCGTTCCGTTGCGTTGCGTTGAGTTGAGTTGAGTTGAGTTGAGTTGAGTTGAGTGAGTGAGTTGCGTTGCGTTGGGTTGAGTTGAGTTGAGTTGAGTTGAGTTGAGTTGAGTTGAGTTGAGTTGAGTTGAGTTTAGTGAGTTGAGTTGAGATGACTGAGTTGAGTTGACTGAGTTGAGTTGAGTTGAGTTGAGTTGAGTTGAGTTGAGTTGAGTTGAGTTGAGTTGAGTTCAGTTGAGTGAGTGAGTTGAGTTGAGTTGAGTTGAGTTGAGTTGAGTTGAGTGAGTTGAGTTGAGTTGAGTTGAGTTGAGTTGAGTTGAGTTGAGTTCAGTTGAGTTCACTGAGTTGAGTTGACTGAGTTGAGTTGCGTTGAGTTGAGTTGAGTTGAGTTGAGTGGAATTGAGTTGAGTTGAGTTGAGTTGAGTTGAGTGAGTGAGTTGAGTTGAGTTGAGTTGAGTTGAGTTGAGTTGAGTTGAGTTGACTGAGTTGAGTTGACTGAGTTGAGTTGAGTTGAGTTGAGTTGAGTTGAGGTGAGGTGAGGTGAGTTGAGTTGAGTTGACTGAGTTGAGTTGACTGAGTTGAGTTGAGTTGAGTTGAGTTGAGGTGAGGTGAGGTGAGTTGAGTTGAGTTGAGTTGAGTTGAGTTGAGTTGAGTTGAGTTGAGTTCAGTTCAGTTGAGTTGAGTTGAGTTGACTGAGTTGAGTTGAGTTGAGTTGAGTTGAGTTGAGTGGAGTTGAGTTGAGTTGAGTTGAGTTGAGTTGAGTTGAGTTGAGTGAGTGAGTTGAGTTGAGTTGAGTTGAGTTGAGTTGAGTTGAGTTGACTGAGTTGAGTTGACTGAGTTGAGTTGAGTTGAGTTGAGTTGAGTTGAGGTGAGGTGAGGTGAGTTGAGTTGAGTTGAGTTGAGTTGAGTTGAGTTGAGTTGAGTTGAGTTGAGTTGAGTTGAGTTGAGTTGAGTTGAGTTGATATCGGCAACTTACCGACAACTAATCGGGAACTTTTCGTCAACTTATCGGCAACTTATCGGCAACTTATCGGCAACTTATCGGCAACTTGTCTGCAACTTGTCGATAACTTATCGGCAACTTTTCGGCAACTTATCGGCAACTTATCGGCAACTTTCCGGCAACTTATCGGCAACTTATCGGCAACTTATCGGCAACTTATATCGGCAACTCATCGGCAACTTAGGGGCAACTTATCGGCAACTTATCGTCAACATATCGGCAACTTATCGGCAACTTTCCGGCAACTTATCGGCAACTTATCGGCAACTTATCGGCAACTCATCGGCAACATAACGGCAACTTAACGGCAACATATCTGCAACTTATTGGCAACTTCTCGGCAACTTATCGGCAACTTATCGGCAACTTATCGGCAACTCATCGGCAACATAACGGCAACTTATCGGCAACTTATATCGGCAACTTATCGTCAACTTATCGGCAAATTATATCGGCAACTTTTCAGCAACTTATCGGCCACTTATCGGCCACTTATCGGCAACTTTTCGGCAACTTATCGGCAACTTGACAGCAACTTATCGGCAACTTATGGGCAACTTAGGGGCAACTTATCGGCAACTTAGGGGCAACTTATCGGCAACTTATCGTCAACATATCGGCAACTTATTGGCAACTTATCGGCAACTTATCGGCAACATATCGGCAACTTATCGGCAACTTACCGGCAACTTATCGGGAACTTATCGTCAACTTATCGGCAACTTATCGGCAACTTATCGGCAACTCATCGGCAACATAACGGCAACTTAACGGCAACATATCTGCAACAAATTGGCAACTTATCGACAACTTATCGGCAACTTATCGGCAACTTATCGGCAACTCATCGGCAACATAACGGCACGTTATCGGCAACTTATATCGGCAAGTTATCGTCAACTTATCGGCAACTTATATCGGCAACTTTTCAGCAACTTATCGGCAACTTATCGGCCACTTATCGGCAACTTTTCGGCAACTTATCGGCAACTTGACGGCAACTTATCGGCAACTTATTGGCAAACTATCGGCAACTTATCGGCAACTTATCGGCAACTTATCGGCAACTTATCGGCAACTTATCGGCAACTTATATCGGCAACTTATCGTCAACCTATCGGCAACTTATCGGCAACTTATATCGGCAACTCATCGGCAACTTATCGGCAACATATCGGCAACTTATCGGCAACTTATCGGCAACTTATCGGCAACTTATCGTCAACTTATCGGCAACTTATCGGCAACTTATCGGCAACTTATCGGCAACTTACCGGCAGCCTAGCGGCAGCTTTACGGCAGCTTAGCGGTAGCTTGGCGGCAGCTTAGCGGGATCTTGGCGGCAGCTTAGCGGGAGCTTGGCAGCTTAGCGGCATCATAGCGGCAGCTTATCAGCAATTTATATCGGCAACTTATCGGCAACTTATCGGCAACTTATCGGCAACTTATCGTCAACTTATATCGGACACTTATCGGCAACTTATCGGCAACATATCGGCAACTTATCGGCAACTTATCGGCAACTTATCGGCAACTTATCGGCAACTTATCGGCAACTTATCGGCAACTTATCGGCAACTTGTCGGCAACTTATCGGCAACTTATCGACAACTTATCGGCAACTCATCGGCAACAAAACGGCAACTTATCGGCAACTTATATCGGCAACTTATCGGCAACTTATCATCAACTTATCGGCAACTTATCGGCAATTTATCGGCAACTTATCGTCAACATATCGGCAACTTATTGGCAACTTATCGGCAACTTATCGGCAACTTATCGGCAACTTATCGGCAACTTACCGGCAACTTATCGGGAACTTATCGTCAACTTATCGGCAACTTATCGGCAACTTGTCGGCAACTTGTCTGCAACTTGTCGACAACTTATCGGCAACTTATCGGCAACTTATCGGCAGCTTATCGGCCACTTATCGGCAACTTATGGGCAACTTAGGGGCAACTTATCAGCAACTTAGGGGCAACTTATCGGCAACTTATCGTCAACATATCGGCAACTTATTGGCAACTTATCGGCAACTTATCGGCAACATATCGGCAACTTATTGGCAACTTACCGGCAACTTATCGGGAACTTATCGTCAACTTATCGGCAACTCATCGGCAACAAAACGGCAACTTATTGGCAACTTATATCGGCAACTTATCGGCAACTTATCATCAACTTATCGGCAACTTATCGGCAATTTATCGGCAACTTATCGGCAACTTATGGGCAACTTGAGTTGAGTTGAGTTGAGTTGAGTTGAGTTGAGTTGAGTTGAGTTGAGGTGAGTTGAGTTGAGTTGAGATGAGTTGAGTTGAGTTGAGTCGAGTTGAGTTGAGTTGAGTTGAGTTGAGTTGAGTGGAGTTGAGTTGAGTTGAGTTGAGTTGACTGAGTTGAGTTGACTGAGTTGAGTTGAGTTGAGTTGAGTTGAGTTGAGGTGAGTTGAGTTGAGTTGAGTTGAGTTGAGTTGACTGAGTTGAGTTGACTGAGTTGAGTTGATTTGAGTTGAGTTGAGTTCAGTTGAGTTGAGTTGAGTTGAGTGAGTGAGTGAGATGCGTTGCGTTGCGTTGCGTTGAGTTGAGCTGAGTTGAGTTGAGTTGAGTTGAGTTGAGTTGAGTTGAGTTGAGTTGACTGAGTTGAGTTGACTGAGTTGAGTTGAGTTGAGTTGAGTTGTGTTGAGTTGAGTTGAGTTGAGTTCAGTTCAGTTCAGTTGAGTTGACTGAGTTGAGTTCACTGAGTTGAGTTGAGTTGAGTTGAGTTGAGTTGAGTTGAGTTGAGTTGAGTTGAGTTGAGTTGAGTTGAGTTGACTGAGTTGAGTTGACTGAGTTGAGTTGAGTTGAGTTGAGTTGAGTTGAGTTGAGTTGAGTTGAGTTGAGTTGAGTTGAGTTGAGTTGAGTTGAGGCGAGTTGAGTTGAGTTGAGTTGAGTTGAGTTGAGTCGAGTCGAGTTGAGTTGAGTTGAGTTGAGTTGAGTTGAGTGCAGTTGAGTTGAGTTGAGTTGAGTTGAGTTGACTGAGTTGAGTTGACTGAGTTGAGTTGAGTTGAGTTGAGTTGAGTTGAGTTGAGGTGAGTTGAGTTGAGTTGACTGAGTTGAGTTGACTGAGTTGAGTTGAGTTGAGTTGAGTTGAGTTGAGTTGAGCTGAGTTGAGTTGAGCTGAGTTGAGTTGACTGAGTTGAGTTGACTGAGTTGAGTTGAGTTGAGTTGATTTGAGTTGAGTTGAGTTGAGTTGAGTTGAGTTGACTGAGTTGAGTTGACTGAGTTGAGTTGAGTTGAGTTGAGTTGACTGAGTTAATTGACTGAGTTGAGTTCAGTTGAGTTGAGTTGAGTTGAGTTGAGTTGAGTTGAGTTGAGTGAGTGAGTGAGTTGCGTTGCGTTGCGTTGCGTTGCGTTGAGTTGAGTTGAGTTGAGTTGAGTTGAGTTGAGTTGAGTTGAGCTGAGTTGACTGAGTTGAGTTGACTGAGTTGAGTTGAGTTGAGTTGTGTTGAGTTGAGTTGAGTTGAGTTGAGTTCAGTTCAGTTCAGTTGAGTTGACTGAGTTGAGTTGACTGAGTTGAGTTGAGTTGAGTTGAGTTGAGTTGAGTTGAGTTGACTGAGTTGAGTTGACTGAGTTGAGTTGAGTTGAGTTGAGTTGGCTTAGTTGAGTTGACTGAGTTGAGTTGAGTTGAGTTGAGTTGAGTTGAGTTAGTGAGTGAGTTGCGTTGCGTTGCGTTGCGTTGCGTTGCGTTGAGTTGAGTTGAGTTGAGTTGAGTGAGTGAGTTGCGTTGCGTTGCGTTGGGTTGAGTTCAGTTCAGTTGAGTTGAGTTGAGTTGAGTTGAGTTGAGTTGAGTTGAGTTGTGTTGGTGATTGAGTTGCGTTGCGTTGGGTTGAGTTGAGTTGAGTTGAGTTGAGTTGAGTTGAGTTGAGTTGACTGAGTTGAGTTGACTGAGTTGAGTTGAGTTGAGTTGAGTTGAGTTGAGTTGAGTTGAGTGAGTGAGTTGCGTTGGGTTGCATTGCGTTGCGCTGCGCTGCGCTGCGCTGCGCTGCGGTGCGCTGCGCTGCGCTGCGCTGCGTTGAGTTGAGTTGAGTTGAGTTGAGTTGAGTTGAGTTGAGTTGAGTTGAGTTGAGTTGAGTTGAGGTGAGTTGAGTTGAGTTGAGTTGACTGAGTTGAGTTGACTGAGTTGAGTTGAGTTGAGTTGAGTTGAGTTGAGTTGAGTTGACTGAGTTGAGTTGACTGAGTTGAGTTGAGTTGAGTTGATTTGAGTTGAGTTGAGTTGAGTTGAGTTGAGTTGAGTTGACTGAGTTGAGTTGACTGAGTTGAGTTGACTGAGTTGAGTTGAGTTGAGTTGATTTGAGTTGAGTTGAGTTGAGTTGAGTTGAGTTGACTGAGTTGAGTTGACTGAGTTGAGTTGAGTTGAGTTGACTGAGTTGAGTTGACTGAGTTGAGTTGAGTTGAGTTGAGTTGAGTTGAGTTGAGTGAGTGAGTGAGTTGCGTTGCGTTGCGTCGCGTTGAGTTGAGTTGAGTTGAGTTGAGTTGAGTTGAGTTGAGTTGACTGAGTTGAGTTGACTGAGTTGAGTTGAGTTGAGTTGAGTTGTGTTGAGTTGAGTTGAGTTGAGTTGAGTTCAGTTCAGTTCAGTTGAGTTGACTGAGTTGAGTTCACTGAGTTGAGTTGAGTTGAGTTGAGTTGAGTTGAGTTGAGTTGAGTTGACTGAGTTGAGTTGACTGAGTTGAGTTGAGTTGAGTTGAGTTGACTTAGTTGAGTTGACTGAGTTGAGTTGAGTTGAGTTGAGTTGAGTTGAGTTGAGTTGAGTTAGTGAGTGAGTTGCGTTGCGTTGCGTTGCGTTGCGTTGAGTTGAGTTGAGTTGAGTTGAGTGAGTGAGTTGCGTTGCGTTGCGTTGGGTTGAGTTGAGTTGAGTTGAGTTGAGTTGAGTTGAGTTGAGTTGAGTTGAGTTGAGTTGAGTTGTGTTGGTGAGTGAGTTGCGTTGCGTTGGGTTGAGTTGAGTTGAGTTGAGTTGAGTTGAGTTGAGTTGAGTTGAGTTGACTGAGTTGAGTTGACTGAGTTGAGTTGAGTTGAGTTGAGTTGAGTTGAGTTGAGTTGAGTTGAGTTGAGTTGAGTTGAGCTGAGTTGACTGAGTTGAGTTGACTGAGTTGAGTTGAGTTGAGTTGAGTTGAGTTGAGTTGAGTTGAGTTGAGTTGAGTTGAGTTGAGCTGAGTTGAGTTGAGCTGAGTTGAGTTGAGTTGAGTTGAGTTGAGTTGAGTTGAGTTGACTGAGTTGAGTTGACTGAGTTGAGTTGACTGAGTTGAGTTGAGTTGAGTTGTGATGAGTTGAGTTGAGTTGAGTTGAGTTGAGTTGAGTTGAGTTGAGTTGAGTTGAGTTGACTGAGTTGAGTTGACTGAGTTGAGTTGAGTTGAGTTGAGTTGAGTTGAGTTGAGTTGACTGAGTTGAGTTGACTGAGTTGAGTTGAGTTGAGTTGAGTGAGTGAGTTGCGTTGCGTTGCGTTGCGTTGCGTTGCGTTGCGTTGAGTTGAGTTGAGTTGAGTTGAGTTGAGTTGAGTGAGTTGCGTTGCGTTGGGTTGAGTTGAGTTGAGTTGAGTTGAGTTGAGTTGAGTTGAGTTGAGTTGAGTTGAGTTGAGTTTAGTGAGTTGAGTTGAGTTGACTGAGTTGAGTTGACTGAGTTGAGTTGAGTTGAGTTGAGTTGAGTTGAGTTGAGTTGAGTTGAGTTGAGTTGAGTTCAGTTCAGTTCAGTTCAGTTGAGTTGACTGAGTTGAGTTGACTGAGTTGAGTTGAGTTGAGTTGAGTTGAGTTGAGTTGAGTGGAATTGAGTTGAGTTGAGTTGAGTTGAGTTGAGTGAGTGAGTTGAGTTGAGTTGAGTTGAGTTGAGTTGAGTTGAGTTGAGTGAGTTGAGTGAGTTGAGTTGAGTTGAGTTGAGTTGAGTTGACTGAGTTGAGTTGACTGAGTTGAGTTGAGTTGAGTTGAGTTGAGTTGAGGTGAGGTGAGGTGAGTTGAGTTGAGTTGAGTTGAGTTGAGTTGAGTTGAGTTGAGTTCAGTTCAGTTCAGTTGAGTTGAGTTGAGTTGACTGAGTTGAGTTGAGTTGAGTTGAGTTGAGTTGAGTTGAGTGGAGTTGAGTTGAGTTGAGTTGAGTTGAGTTGAGTTGAGTTGACTGAGTTGAGTTGACTGAGTTGAGTTGAGTTGAGTTGAGTTGAGTTGAGTTGAGTTGACTGAGTTGAGTTGACTGAGTTGAGTTGAGTTGAGTTGAGTGAGTGAGTTGCGTTGCGTTGCGTTGCGTTGCGTTGCGTTGAGTTGAGTTGAGTTGAGTTGAGTTGAGTTGAGTGAGTTGCGTTGCGTTGGGTTGAGTTGAGTTGAGTTGAGTTGAGTTGAGTTGAGTTGAGTTGAGTTGAGTTGAGTTGAGTTGAGTTTAGTGAGTTGAGTTGAGTTGACTGAGTTGAGTTGACTGAGTTGAGTTGAGTTGAGTTGAGTTGAGTTGAGTTGAGTTGAGTTGAGTTCAGTTCAGTTCAGTTCAGTTGAGTTGACTGAGTTGAGTTGACTGAGTTGAGTTGAGTTGAGTTGAGTTGAGTTGAGTTGAGTGGAATTGAGTTGAGTTGAGTTGAGTTGAGTGAGTGAGTTGAGTTGAGTTGAGTTGAGTTGAGTTGAGTTGAGTTGAGTGAGTTGAGTGAGTTGAGTTGAGTTGAGTTGAGTTGAGTTGACTGAGTTGAGTTGACTGAGTTGAGTTGAGTTGAGTTGAGTTGAGTTGAGGTGAGGTGAGGTGAGTTGAGTTGAGTTGAGTTGAGTTGAGTTGAGTTGAGTTGAGTTCAGTTCAGTTCAGTTGAGTTGAGTTGAGTTGACTGAGTTGAGTTGAGTTGAGTTGAGTTGAGTTGAGTTGAGTGGAGTTGAGTTGAGTTGAGTTGAGTTGAGTTGAGATGAGTTGAGTGAGTGAGTTGAGTTGAGTTGAGTTGAGTTGAGTTGAGTTGAGTTGAGTTGACTGAGTTGAGTTGACTGAGTTGAGTTGAGTTGAGTTGAGTTGAGGTGAGGTGAGGTGAGTTGAGTTGAGTTGAGTTGAGTTGAGTTGATATCGGCAACTTACCGGCAACTAATCGGGAACTTTTCGTCAACTTATCGGCAACTTATCGGCAACTTATCGGCAACTTATCGGCAACTTGTCTGCAACTTGTCGATAACTTATCGGCAACTTTTCGGCAACTTACCGGCAACTTATCGGCAACTTTCCGGCAACTTATCGGCAACTTATCGGCAACTTATCGGCAACTTATCGGCAACTTATATCGGCAATTCATCGGCAACTTAGGGGCAACTTATCGGCAACTTATCGTCAACATATCGGCAACTTATTGGCAACTTATCGGCAACTTATCGGCAACTTATCGGCAACTTATCGGCAACTTATCGGCAACTTATCGGCAAATTGTCGGCAACTTGTCTGCAACTTGTCGACAACTTATCGGCAACTTATCGGCAACTTATCGGCAACTTATCGGCAACTTATCGGCAACTTATCAGCAACTTATCGGCAACTTATCGGCAACTTATCGGCAACTTATCGGCAGCTTATCGGCCACTTATCGGCAACTTATGGGCAACTTAGGGGCAACTTATCGGCAACTTAGGGGCAACTTATCGGCAACTTATCGTCAACATATCGGCAACTTATTGGCAACTTATCGGCAACTTATCGGCAACATATCGGCAACTTATCGGCAACTTACCGGCAACTTATCGGGAACTTATAGTCAACTTATCGGCAACTTATCGGCAACTTATCGGCAACTCATCGGCAACATAACGGCAACTTAACGGCAACATATCTGCAACAAATTGGCAACTTATCGGCAACTTATCGGCAACTTATCGGCAACTTATCGGCAACTCATCGGCAACATAACGGCAACTTATCGGCAACTTATATCGGCATCTTATCGCCAACTTATCGGCAACTTATATCAGCAACTTTTCAGCAACTTATCGGCAACTTATCGGCCACTTATCGGCAACTTTTCGGCAACTTATCGGCAACTTATTGGCAAACTATCGGCAACTAACTTATCGGCAACTTATCGGCAACTTATCGGCAACTTATCGGCAACTTATATCGGCAACTCATCGGAAACTTATCGGCAACTTATCGGCAACTTATCGGCAACTTATCGGCAACTTATCGGCAACTTATCGTCAACTTATCGGCAACTTATCGGCAACTTATCGGCAACTTATCGGCAACTCATCGGCAACATAACGGCAACTTAACGGCAACATATCTGCAACAAATTGGCAACTTATCGGCAACTTATCGGCAACTTATCGGCAACTTATCGGCAACTCATCGGCAACATAACGGCAACTTATCGGCAACTTATATCGGCATCTTATCGTCAACTTATCGGCAACTTATATCGGCAACTTTTCAGCAACTTATCGGCAACTTATCGGCCACTTATCGGCAACTTTTCGGCAACTTATCGGCAACTTATTGGCAAACTATCGGCAACTTATCGGCAACTTATCGGCAACTTATCGGCAACTTATCGGCAACTTATATCGGCAACTCATCGGAAACTTATCGGCAACTTATCGGCAACTTATCGTCAACTTATATCGGACACTTATCGGCAACTTATCGGCAACTTATCGGCAACTTATCGGCAACTTATCGGCAACTTATCGGCAACTTATCGGCAACTTATCGGCAACTTATCGGCAACTTATCGGCAACTTATCGGCAACTTATCGGCAACTCATCGGCAACATAACGGCAACTTATCGGCAACTTATATCGGCAACTTATCGGCAACTTATCATCAACTTATCGGCAACTTATCGGCAACTTATCGGCAACTTATCGGCAACTTATCGGCAACTTATCGGCAACTTGAGTTGAGTTGAGTTGAGTTGAGTTGAGTTGAGTTGAGTTGAGTTGAGTTGACTGAGTTGAGTTGACTGAGTTGAGTTGAGTTGAGTTGAGTTGAGTTGAGTTGACTGAGTTGAGTTGACTGAGTTGAGTTGAGTTGAGTTGAGTTGAGTTGAGTTGAGTTGAGTTGAGTTGAGGTGAGTTGAGTTGAGTTGAGTTGAGTTGAGTTGAGTTGAGTTGCGTTGAGTTGAGTGAGTTGAGTTGAGTTGACTGAGTTGAGTTGACTGAGTTGAGTTGAGTTGAGTTGAGTTGAGTTGAGTTGAGTTGAGTTTAGTGAGTTGAGTTGAGTTGACTGAGTTGAGTTGACTGAGTTGAGTTGAGTTGAGTTGAGTTGAGTGGAATTGAGTTGAGTTGAGTTGAGTTGAGTTGAGTTGAGTTGAGTTGAGTGAGTGAGTTGAGTTGAGTTGAGTTGAGTTGAGTTGAGTTGAGTTGAGTTGAGTTGAGTGAGTTGAGTTGAGTTGACTGAGTTGAGTTGACTGAGTTGAGTTGAGTTGAGTTGAGTTGAGTTGAGTTGAGTTGAGTTCAGTTCAGTTGAGTTTACTGAGTTGAGTTGACTGAGTTGAGTTGAGTTGAGTTGAGTTGAGTTGAGTGGAGTTGAGTTGAGTTGAGTTGAGTTGAGTTGAGTGAGTGAGTTGAGTTGAGTTGAGTTGAGTTGAGTAGAGCTGAGTTGAGTTGACTGAGTTGAGTTGACTGAGTTGAGTTGAGTTGAGTTGAGTTGAGTTGAGGTGAGGTGAGTTGAGTTGAGTTGAGTTGAGTTGAGTTGAGTTGAGTTGAGTTGAGTTGAGTTGATATCGGCAACTTACCGGCAACTAATCGGGAACTTTTCGTCAACTTGTCGACAACTTATCGGCAACTTATCGGCAACTTATCGGCAACTTATCGGCAACTTATCGGCAACTTATCGGCAACTTATATCGGCAACTCATCGGCAACTTAGGGGCAACTTATCGGCAACTTATCGTCAACATATCGGCAACTTATTGGCAACTTATCGGCAACTTATCGGCAACTTATCGGCAACTTATCGGCAACTTATCGGCAACTTATCGGCAACTTGTCGACAACTTATCGGCAACTTATCGGCAACATATCGGCAACTTATCGGCAACTTATCGGCAACTTATCAGCAACTTATCGTCAACTTATCGGCAACTTATCGGCAACTTATCGGCAGTTTATCGGCCACTTATCGGCAACTTATGGGCAACTTAGGGGCAACTTATCGGCAACTTAGGGGCAACTTATCGGCAACTTATCGTCAACATATCGGCAACTTATATCGGCAACTTTTCAGTAACTTATCGGCAACTTATCGGCCACTTATCGGCAACTTTTCGGCAACTTATCGGCAACTTATTGGCAAACTATCGGCAACTTATCGGCAACTTATCGGCAACTTATCGGCAACTTATCGGCAACTTATATCGGCAACTCATCGGAAACTTATCGGCAACTTATCGGCAACTTATCGGCAACTTATCGGCAACTTATCGGCAACTTATCGTCAACTTATCGGCAACTTATCGGCAACTTATCGGCAACTTATCGGCAACTTATCGGCAGCTTAGCGGCTGCTTTACGGCAGCATAGCGGTAGCTTGGCGGCAGCTTAGCGGGAGCTTGGCGGCAGCTTAGCGGGAGCTTGGCAGCTTAGCGGCATCTTAGCGGCAGCTTATCAGCAATTTATATCGGCAACTTATCGGCAACTTATCGGCAACTTATCGGCAACTTATCGTCAACTTATATCGGACACTTATCGGCAACTTATCGGCAACTTATCGGCAACTTATCGGCAACTTATCGGCAACTTATCGGCAACTTATCGGCAACTTATCGGCAACTTATCGGGAACTTATCGGCAACTTATCGGCAACTTATCGGCAACTCATCGGCAACATAACGGCAACTTATCGGCAACTTATATCGGCAACTTATCGGCAACTTATCATCAACTTATCGGCAACTTATCGGCAACTTATCGGCAACTTATCGGCAACTTATCGGCAACTTATCGGCAACTTGAGTTGAGTTGAGTTGAGTTGAGTTGAGTTGAGTTGAGTTGAGTTGAGTTGAGTTGACTGAATTGAGTTGACTGAGTTGAGTTGAGTTGAGTTGAGTTGAGTTGAGTTGAGTTGACTGAGTTGAGTTGACTGAGTTGAGTTGAGTTGAGTTGAGTTGAGTTGAGTTGAGTTGAGTTGAGTTGAGTTGAGGTGAGTTGAGTTGAGTTGAGTTGAGTTGAGTTGAGTTGAGTTGAGTTGAGTTGAGTGAGTTGAGTTGAGTTGAGTTGACTGAGTTGAGTTGACTGAGTTGAGTTGAGTTGAGTTGAGTTGAGTTGAGTTCAGTTCAGTTCAGTTCAGTTGACTGAGTTGAGTTGACTGAGTTGAGTTGAGTTGAGTTGAGTTGAGTTCAGTTCAGTTGAGTTTACTGAGTTGAGTTGACTGAGTTGAGATGAGTTGAGTTGAGTTGAGTTGAGTTGAGTGGAGTTGAGTTGAGTTGAGTTGAGTTGAGTTGAGTTGAGTGAGTGAGTTGAGTTGAGTTGAGTTGAGTTGAGTTGAGTTGAGTTGACTGAGTTGAGTTGACTGAGTTGAGTTGAGTTGAGTTGAGTTGAGTTGAGGTGAGGTGAGTTGAGTTGAGTTGAGTTGAGTTGAGTTGAGTTGAGTTGAGTTGAGTTGAGTTGATATCGGCAACTTACCGGCAACTAATCGGGAACTTTTGGTCAACTTATCGGCAACTTATCGGCAACTTATCGGCAACTTATCGGCAACTTGTCTGCAACTTGTCGATAACTTATCGGCAACTTATCGGCAACTTATCGGCAACTTATCGGCAACTTATCGGCAACTTATCGGCACCTTATTGGCAAACTATCGGCAACTTATCGGCAATTTATCGGCAACTTATCGGCAACTTATCGGCAACTTATATCGGCAACTTATCGGCAACTTATCGGCAACTTATCGGCAACTTTTCGGCCACTGATCGGCAACTTATCGGCAACTTATTGGCAACTTATCGGCAACTTATCGGCAACTTATTGCGGCAACTTATCGGCAACTTATCGGCAACTTATCGGCAACTTATCTGCAACTTATCGGCAACTTATCGGCAACTCATCGGCAACATAACGGCAACTTATCGGCAACTTATATCCGCAACTTATCGGCAACTTATATCGGCAAATTTTCAGCAACTTATCGGCAACTTATCGGCCACTTATCGGCAACTTGTCGGCAACTTATCGGCAACTTATCGGCAACTTATATCGGCAACTTTTCAGCAACTTATCGGCAACTTATCGGCCACTTATCGGCAACTTGTCGGCAACTTATCGGCAACTTTTGGGCAACTTATCGGCAACTTATCGGCAACTTATCGGCAACATATCAGCAACTTATCGGCCACTTATCGGCAACTTGTCGGCAACTTTTCAGCAACTTTTGGGCAACTTATCGGCAACTTATCGGCAACTTATCGGCAACTTATCAGCAACTTATCGGCAACTTATCGGCAAATTATCGGCAACTTATCGGCAGCTTATCGGCCACTTATCGGCAACTTATCGGCAACTTATCGGCAACTTATCGGCAACTTATCGGCAACTTATCGGCAACTTATCGGCAACTTATCGGCAGCTTATCGGCCACTTATCGGCAACTTATGGGCAACTTAGGGGCAACTTATCGGTAACTTAGGGGCAACTTAACGGCAACTTATCGTCAACATATCGGCAACTTATTGGCATCTTATCGGCAATTTATCGGCAACTTATCGGCAACTTATCGGCAACTTACCGGCAACTTATCGGGAACTTATCGTCAACTTATCGGCAACTTATCGGCAACTTATCGGCAACTTATCGGCAACTTATCATCAACTTATCGGCAACTTATCGGCAACTTTTCGGCAACTTATCGGCAACTTATCGGCAACTTGAGTTGAGTTGAGTTGAGTTGAGTTGAGTTGAGTTGAGTTGAGTTGAGTTGACTGAGTTGAGTTGACTGAGTTGAGTTGACTGAGTTGAGTTGAGTTGAGTTGAGTTGAGTTGAGTTGACTGAGTTGAGTTGACTGAGTTGAGTTGAGTTGAGTTGAGTTGAGATGAGTTGAGTTGAGTTGAGTTGAGTTGAGTTTTGTCGAGTCGAGTTGAGTTGAGTTGAGTTGAGTTGAGTGGAGTTGAGTTGAGTTGAGTTGAGTTGACTGAGTTGAGTTGACTGAGTTGAGTTGACTGAGTTGAGTTGAGTTGAGTTGAGTTGAATTGAGTTGAGGTGAGTTGAGTTGAGTTGAGTTGACTGAGTTGAGTTGACTGAGTTGAGTTGAGTTGAGTTGTGTTGAGTTGAGTTGAGTTGAGTTGAGTTGAGTTGAGTTGAGTTGACTGAGTTGAGTTGACTGAGTTGAGTTGAGTTGAGTTGAGTTGAGTTGAGTTGAGTTGAGTTGAGTTGAGTTGACTGAGTTGAGTTGACTGAGTTGAGTTGAGTTGAGTTGAGTTGAGTTGACTGAGTTGAGTTGACTGAGTTGAGTTGAGTTGAGTTGAGTTGAGTTGAGTTGAGTGAGTGAGTGAGTTGCGTTGCGTTGCGTTGCGTTGCGTTGCGTTGAGTTGAGTTGAGTTGAGTTGAGTTGAGTTGACTGAGTTGAGTTGACTGAGTTGAGTTGAGTTGAGTTGTGTTGAGTTGAGTTGAGTTGAGTTGAGTTCAGTTCAGTTGAGTTGACTGAGTTGAGTTGACTGAGTTGAGTTGAGTTGAGTTGAGTTGACTGAGTTGAGTTGAGTTGAGTTGAGTTGAGTTGAGTTGAGGTGAGTTGAGTTGAGTTGATTTGACTGAGTTGAGTTGACTGAGTTGAGTTGAGTTGACTGAGTTGAGTTGAGTTGAGTTGACTTAGTTGAGTTGACTGAGTTGAGTTGAGTTGAGTTGAGTTGAGTTGAGTTGAGTTAGTGAGTGAGTTGCGTTGCGTTGCGTTGCGTTGCGTTGAGTTGAGTTGAGCTGAGTTGAGTTGAGTGAGTGAGTTGCGTTGCGTTGGGTTGAGTTGAGTTGAGTTGAGTTGAGTTGAGTTGTGTTGGTGAGTGAGTTGCGTTGCGTTGGGTTGAGTTGAGTTGAGTTGAGTTGAGTTGAGTTGAGTTGAGTTGAGTTGAGTTGAGTTGAGTTGAGTTGAGTTGACTGAGTTGAGTTGACTGAGTTGAGTTGACTGAGTTGAGTTGAGTTAAGTTGAGTTGAGTTGAGTTGAGTTGAGTTGAGTTGAGTTGAGTTGAGCGGAGTTGAGTTGAGTTGAGTTGAGTTGAGTTGAGTTGACTGAGTTGAGTTGACTGAGTTGAGTTGACTGAGTTGAGATGATTTGAGTTGAGTTGTGTTGAGTTGAGTTGAGTTTAGTTGAGTTGAGTTGAGTTGAGTTGAGTTGAGTTGAGTTGACTGAGTTGAGTTGACTGAGTTGAGTTGAGTTGAGTTGAGTTGAGTTGAGTGAGTGAGTTGCGTTGCGTTGCGTTGCGTTGCGTTGAGTTGAGTTGAGTTGAGTTGAGTTGAGTGAGTGAGTTGCGTTGCGTTGCGTTGGGTTGAGTTGAGTTGAGTTGAGTTGAGTTGAGTTGAGTTGAGTTGAGTTGAGTTGGGTTGGTGAGTGAGTTGCGTTGCGTTGCGTTGGGTTGAGTTGAGTTGGGTTGAGTTGAGTTGAGTTGAGTTGAGTTGAGATGAGTTGAGTTGAGTTGAGTTGAGTTGAGTTGACTGAGTTGAGTTGACTGAGTTGAGTTGAGTTGAGTTGAGTTGAGTTGAGTTGAGTTGAGTTGAGTTGAGTGAGTTGAGTTGAGTTGACTGAGTTGAGTTGACTGAGTTGAGATGAGTTGAGTTGAGTTGAGTTGAGTTGAGTTCAGTTCAGTTCAGTTCAGTTCAGTTGAGTTGAGTTGACTGAGTTGAGTTGACTGAGTTGAGTTGAGTTGAGTTGAGTTGAGTTGAGTTCAGTGAGTGAGTTGAGTTGAGTTGAGTTGAGTTGAGTTGAGATGAGTTGAGTTGAGTTGAGTTGACTGAGTTGAGTTGACTGAGTTGAGTTGAGTTGAGTTGAGTTGAGTTGAGTTGAGGTGAGGTGAGTTGAGTTGAGTTGAGTTGAGTTGAGTTGAGTTGAGTTGAGTTGAGTTGAGTTGAGTTGATATCGGCAACTTACCGGGAACTAATCGGGCACTTTTCGTCAACTTATCGGCAACTTATCGGCAACTTATCGGCAACTTATCGGCAACTTGTCTGCAACTTGTCGATAACTTATCGGCAACTTATCGGCAACTTATCGGCAACTTATCGGCAACTTATCGTCAACATATCGGCAACTTATTGGCAACTTACCGGCAACTTATCGGGAACTTATAGTCAACTTATCGGCAACTTATCGGCAACTTATCGGCAACTCATCGGCAACATAACGGCAACTTAACGGCAACATATCTGCAACAAATTGGCAACTTATCGGCAACTTATCGGCAACTTATCGGCAACTTATCGGCAACTCATCGGCAACATAACGGCAACTTATCGGCAACTTATATCGGCATCTTATCGCCAACTTATCGGCAACTTATATCAGCAACTTTTCAGCAACTTATCGGCAACTTATCGGCCACTTATCGGCAACTTTTCGGCAACTTATCGGCAACTTATTGGCAAACTATCGGCAACTAACTTATCGGCAACTTATCGGCAACTTATCGGCAACTTATCGGCAACTTATATCGGCAACTCATCGGAAACTTATCGGCAACTTATCGGCAACTTATCGGCAACTTATCGGCAACTTATCGGCAACTTATCGTCAACTTATCGGCAACTTATCGGCAACTTATCGGCAACTTATCGGCAACTCATCGGCAACATAACGGCAACTTAACGGCAACATATCTGCAACAAATTGGCAACTTATCGGCAACTTATCGGCAACTTATCGGCAACTTATCGGCAACTCATCGGCAACATAACGGCAACTTATCGGCAACTTATATCGGCATCTTATCGTCAACTTATCGGCAACTTATATCGGCAACTTTTCAGCAACTTATCGGCAACTTATCGGCCACTTATCGGCAACTTTTCGGCAACTTATCGGCAACTTATTGGCAAACTATCGGCAACTTATCGGCAACTTATCGGCAACTTATCGGCAACTTATCGGCAACTTATATCGGCAACTCATCGGAAACTTATCGGCAACTTATCGGCAACTTATCGTCAACTTATATCGGACACTTATCGGCAACTTATCGGCAACTTATCGGCAACTTATCGGCAACTTATCGGCAACTTATCGGCAACTTATCGGCAACTTATCGGCAACTTATCGGCAACTTATCGGCAACTTATCGGCAACTTATCGGCAACTCATCGGCAACATAACGGCAACTTATCGGCAACTTATATCGGCAACTTATCGGCAACTTATCATCAACTTATCGGCAACTTATCGGCAACTTATCGGCAACTTATCGGCAACTTATCGGCAACTTATCGGCAACTTGAGTTGAGTTGAGTTGAGTTGAGTTGAGTTGAGTTGAGTTGAGTTGAGTTGACTGAGTTGAGTTGACTGAGTTGAGTTGAGTTGAGTTGAGTTGAGTTGAGTTGACTGAGTTGAGTTGACTGAGTTGAGTTGAGTTGAGTTGAGTTGAGTTGAGTTGAGTTGAGTTGAGTTGAGGTGAGTTGAGTTGAGTTGAGTTGAGTTGAGTTGAGTTGAGTTGCGTTGAGTTGAGTGAGTTGAGTTGAGTTGACTGAGTTGAGTTGACTGAGTTGAGTTGAGTTGAGTTGAGTTGAGTTGAGTTGAGTTGAGTTTAGTGAGTTGAGTTGAGTTGACTGAGTTGAGTTGACTGAGTTGAGTTGAGTTGAGTTGAGTTGAGTTGAGTGGAATTGAGTTGAGTTGAGTTGAGTTGAGTTGAGTTGAGTTGAGTTGAGTGAGTGAGTTGAGTTGAGTTGAGTTGAGTTGAGTTGAGTTGAGTTGAGTTGAGTTGAGTGAGTTGAGTTGAGTTGACTGAGTTGAGTTGACTGAGTTGAGTTGAGTTGAGTTGAGTTGAGTTGAGTTGAGTTGAGTTCAGTTCAGTTGAGTTTACTGAGTTGAGTTGACTGAGTTGAGTTGAGTTGAGTTGAGTTGAGTTGAGTGGAGTTGAGTTGAGTTGAGTTGAGTTGAGTTGAGTGAGTGAGTTGAGTTGAGTTGAGTTGAGTTGAGTAGAGCTGAGTTGAGTTGACTGAGTTGAGTTGACTGAGTTGAGTTGAGTTGAGTTGAGTTGAGTTGAGGTGAGGTGAGTTGAGTTGAGTTGAGTTGAGTTGAGTTGAGTTGAGTTGAGTTGAGTTGAGTTGATATCGGCAACTTACCGGCAACTAATCGGGAACTTTTCGTCAACTTGTCGACAACTTATCGGCAACTTATCGGCAACTTATCGGCAACTTATCGGCAACTTATCGGCAACTTATCGGCAACTTATATCGGCAACTCATCGGCAACTTAGGGGCAACTTATCGGCAACTTATCGTCAACATATCGGCAACTTATTGGCAACTTATCGGCAACTTATCGGCAACTTATCGGCAACTTATCGGCAACTTATCGGCAACTTATCGGCAACTTGTCGACAACTTATCGGCAACTTATCGGCAACATATCGGCAACTTATCGGCAACTTATCGGCAACTTATCAGCAACTTATCGTCAACTTATCGGCAACTTATCGGCAACTTATCGGCAGTTTATCGGCCACTTATCGGCAACTTATGGGCAACTTAGGGGCAACTTATCGGCAACTTAGGGGCAACTTATCGGCAACTTATCGTCAACATATCGGCAACTTATATCGGCAACTTTTCAGTAACTTATCGGCAACTTATCGGCCACTTATCGGCAACTTTTCGGCAACTTATCGGCAACTTATTGGCAAACTATCGGCAACTTATCGGCAACTTATCGGCAACTTATCGGCAACTTATCGGCAACTTATATCGGCAACTCATCGGAAACTTATCGGCAACTTATCGGCAACTTATCGGCAACTTATCGGCAACTTATCGGCAACTTATCGTCAACTTATCGGCAACTTATCGGCAACTTATCGGCAACTTATCGGCAACTTATCGGCAGCTTAGCGGCTGCTTTACGGCAGCATAGCGGTAGCTTGGCGGCAGCTTAGCGGGAGCTTGGCGGCAGCTTAGCGGGAGCTTGGCAGCTTAGCGGCATCTTAGCGGCAGCTTATCAGCAATTTATATCGGCAACTTATCGGCAACTTATCGGCAACTTATCGGCAACTTATCGTCAACTTATATCGGACACTTATCGGCAACTTATCGGCAACTTATCGGCAACTTATCGGCAACTTATCGGCAACTTATCGGCAACTTATCGGCAACTTATCGGCAACTTATCGGGAACTTATCGGCAACTTATCGGCAACTTATCGGCAACTCATCGGCAACATAACGGCAACTTATCGGCAACTTATATCGGCAACTTATCGGCAACTTATCATCAACTTATCGGCAACTTATCGGCAACTTATCGGCAACTTATCGGCAACTTATCGGCAACTTATCGGCAACTTGAGTTGAGTTGAGTTGAGTTGAGTTGAGTTGAGTTGAGTTGAGTTGAGTTGAGTTGACTGAATTGAGTTGACTGAGTTGAGTTGAGTTGAGTTGAGTTGAGTTGAGTTGAGTTGACTGAGTTGAGTTGACTGAGTTGAGTTGAGTTGAGTTGAGTTGAGTTGAGTTGAGTTGAGTTGAGTTGAGTTGAGGTGAGTTGAGTTGAGTTGAGTTGAGTTGAGTTGAGTTGAGTTGAGTTGAGTTGAGTGAGTTGAGTTGAGTTGAGTTGACTGAGTTGAGTTGACTGAGTTGAGTTGAGTTGAGTTGAGTTGAGTTGAGTTCAGTTCAGTTCAGTTCAGTTGACTGAGTTGAGTTGACTGAGTTGAGTTGAGTTGAGTTGAGTTGAGTTCAGTTCAGTTGAGTTTACTGAGTTGAGTTGACTGAGTTGAGATGAGTTGAGTTGAGTTGAGTTGAGTTGAGTGGAGTTGAGTTGAGTTGAGTTGAGTTGAGTTGAGTTGAGTGAGTGAGTTGAGTTGAGTTGAGTTGAGTTGAGTTGAGTTGAGTTGACTGAGTTGAGTTGACTGAGTTGAGTTGAGTTGAGTTGAGTTGAGTTGAGGTGAGGTGAGTTGAGTTGAGTTGAGTTGAGTTGAGTTGAGTTGAGTTGAGTTGAGTTGAGTTGATATCGGCAACTTACCGGCAACTAATCGGGAACTTTTGGTCAACTTATCGGCAACTTATCGGCAACTTATCGGCAACTTATCGGCAACTTGTCTGCAACTTGTCGATAACTTATCGGCAACTTATCGGCAACTTATCGGCAACTTATCGGCAACTTATCGGCAACTTATCGGCACCTTATTGGCAAACTATCGGCAACTTATCGGCAATTTATCGGCAACTTATCGGCAACTTATCGGCAACTTATATCGGCAACTTATCGGCAACTTATCGGCAACTTATCGGCAACTTTTCGGCCACTGATCGGCAACTTATCGGCAACTTATTGGCAACTTATCGGCAACTTATCGGCAACTTATTGCGGCAACTTATCGGCAACTTATCGGCAACTTATCGGCAACTTATCTGCAACTTATCGGCAACTTATCGGCAACTCATCGGCAACATAACGGCAACTTATCGGCAACTTATATCCGCAACTTATCGGCAACTTATATCGGCAAATTTTCAGCAACTTATCGGCAACTTATCGGCCACTTATCGGCAACTTGTCGGCAACTTATCGGCAACTTATCGGCAACTTATATCGGCAACTTTTCAGCAACTTATCGGCAACTTATCGGCCACTTATCGGCAACTTGTCGGCAACTTATCGGCAACTTTTGGGCAACTTATCGGCAACTTATCGGCAACTTATCGGCAACATATCAGCAACTTATCGGCCACTTATCGGCAACTTGTCGGCAACTTTTCAGCAACTTTTGGGCAACTTATCGGCAACTTATCGGCAACTTATCGGCAACTTATCAGCAACTTATCGGCAACTTATCGGCAAATTATCGGCAACTTATCGGCAGCTTATCGGCCACTTATCGGCAACTTATCGGCAACTTATCGGCAACTTATCGGCAACTTATCGGCAACTTATCGGCAACTTATCGGCAACTTATCGGCAGCTTATCGGCCACTTATCGGCAACTTATGGGCAACTTAGGGGCAACTTATCGGTAACTTAGGGGCAACTTAACGGCAACTTATCGTCAACATATCGGCAACTTATTGGCATCTTATCGGCAATTTATCGGCAACTTATCGGCAACTTATCGGCAACTTACCGGCAACTTATCGGGAACTTATCGTCAACTTATCGGCAACTTATCGGCAACTTATCGGCAACTTATCGGCAACTTATCATCAACTTATCGGCAACTTATCGGCAACTTTTCGGCAACTTATCGGCAACTTATCGGCAACTTGAGTTGAGTTGAGTTGAGTTGAGTTGAGTTGAGTTGAGTTGAGTTGAGTTGACTGAGTTGAGTTGACTGAGTTGAGTTGACTGAGTTGAGTTGAGTTGAGTTGAGTTGAGTTGAGTTGACTGAGTTGAGTTGACTGAGTTGAGTTGAGTTGAGTTGAGTTGAGATGAGTTGAGTTGAGTTGAGTTGAGTTGAGTTTTGTCGAGTCGAGTTGAGTTGAGTTGAGTTGAGTTGAGTGGAGTTGAGTTGAGTTGAGTTGAGTTGACTGAGTTGAGTTGACTGAGTTGAGTTGACTGAGTTGAGTTGAGTTGAGTTGAGTTGAATTGAGTTGAGGTGAGTTGAGTTGAGTTGAGTTGACTGAGTTGAGTTGACTGAGTTGAGTTGAGTTGAGTTGTGTTGAGTTGAGTTGAGTTGAGTTGAGTTGAGTTGAGTTGAGTTGACTGAGTTGAGTTGACTGAGTTGAGTTGAGTTGAGTTGAGTTGAGTTGAGTTGAGTTGAGTTGAGTTGAGTTGACTGAGTTGAGTTGACTGAGTTGAGTTGAGTTGAGTTGAGTTGAGTTGACTGAGTTGAGTTGACTGAGTTGAGTTGAGTTGAGTTGAGTTGAGTTGAGTTGAGTGAGTGAGTGAGTTGCGTTGCGTTGCGTTGCGTTGCGTTGCGTTGAGTTGAGTTGAGTTGAGTTGAGTTGAGTTGACTGAGTTGAGTTGACTGAGTTGAGTTGAGTTGAGTTGTGTTGAGTTGAGTTGAGTTGAGTTGAGTTCAGTTCAGTTGAGTTGACTGAGTTGAGTTGACTGAGTTGAGTTGAGTTGAGTTGAGTTGACTGAGTTGAGTTGAGTTGAGTTGAGTTGAGTTGAGTTGAGGTGAGTTGAGTTGAGTTGATTTGACTGAGTTGAGTTGACTGAGTTGAGTTGAGTTGACTGAGTTGAGTTGAGTTGAGTTGACTTAGTTGAGTTGACTGAGTTGAGTTGAGTTGAGTTGAGTTGAGTTGAGTTGAGTTAGTGAGTGAGTTGCGTTGCGTTGCGTTGCGTTGCGTTGAGTTGAGTTGAGCTGAGTTGAGTTGAGTGAGTGAGTTGCGTTGCGTTGGGTTGAGTTGAGTTGAGTTGAGTTGAGTTGAGTTGTGTTGGTGAGTGAGTTGCGTTGCGTTGGGTTGAGTTGAGTTGAGTTGAGTTGAGTTGAGTTGAGTTGAGTTGAGTTGAGTTGAGTTGAGTTGAGTTGAGTTGACTGAGTTGAGTTGACTGAGTTGAGTTGACTGAGTTGAGTTGAGTTAAGTTGAGTTGAGTTGAGTTGAGTTGAGTTGAGTTGAGTTGAGTTGAGCGGAGTTGAGTTGAGTTGAGTTGAGTTGAGTTGAGTTGACTGAGTTGAGTTGACTGAGTTGAGTTGACTGAGTTGAGATGATTTGAGTTGAGTTGTGTTGAGTTGAGTTGAGTTTAGTTGAGTTGAGTTGAGTTGAGTTGAGTTGAGTTGAGTTGACTGAGTTGAGTTGACTGAGTTGAGTTGAGTTGAGTTGAGTTGAGTTGAGTGAGTGAGTTGCGTTGCGTTGCGTTGCGTTGCGTTGAGTTGAGTTGAGTTGAGTTGAGTTGAGTGAGTGAGTTGCGTTGCGTTGCGTTGGGTTGAGTTGAGTTGAGTTGAGTTGAGTTGAGTTGAGTTGAGTTGAGTTGAGTTGGGTTGGTGAGTGAGTTGCGTTGCGTTGCGTTGGGTTGAGTTGAGTTGGGTTGAGTTGAGTTGAGTTGAGTTGAGTTGAGATGAGTTGAGTTGAGTTGAGTTGAGTTGAGTTGACTGAGTTGAGTTGACTGAGTTGAGTTGAGTTGAGTTGAGTTGAGTTGAGTTGAGTTGAGTTGAGTTGAGTGAGTTGAGTTGAGTTGACTGAGTTGAGTTGACTGAGTTGAGATGAGTTGAGTTGAGTTGAGTTGAGTTGAGTTCAGTTCAGTTCAGTTCAGTTCAGTTGAGTTGAGTTGACTGAGTTGAGTTGACTGAGTTGAGTTGAGTTGAGTTGAGTTGAGTTGAGTTCAGTGAGTGAGTTGAGTTGAGTTGAGTTGAGTTGAGTTGAGATGAGTTGAGTTGAGTTGAGTTGACTGAGTTGAGTTGACTGAGTTGAGTTGAGTTGAGTTGAGTTGAGTTGAGTTGAGGTGAGGTGAGTTGAGTTGAGTTGAGTTGAGTTGAGTTGAGTTGAGTTGAGTTGAGTTGAGTTGAGTTGATATCGGCAACTTACCGGGAACTAATCGGGCACTTTTCGTCAACTTATCGGCAACTTATCGGCAACTTATCGGCAACTTATCGGCAACTTGTCTGCAACTTGTCGATAACTTATCGGCAACTTATCGGCAACTTATCGGCAACTTATCGGCAACTTATCGGCAACTTATCGGCAACTTATTGGCAAACTATCGGCAACTTATCGGCAATTTATCGGCAACTTATCGGCAACTTATCGGCAACTTATCGGCAACTTATATCGGCAACTTATCGGCAACTTATCGGCAACTTATCGGCAACTTTTCGGCCACTGATCGGCAACTTATCGGCAACTTATTGGCAACTTATCGGCAACTTATCGGCAACTTATAGCGGCAACTTATCGGCAACTTATCGGCAACTTATGTGCAACTTATCGGCAACTTATCGGCAACTTATCGGCAACTCATCGGCAACATAACGGCAACTTATCGGCAACTTATATCGGCAACTTATCGGCAACTTATATCGGCAAATTTTCAGCAACTTATCGGCAACTTATCGGCCACTTATCGGCAACTTGTCGGCAACTTATCGGCAACTTGTCGGCAGCTTATATCGGCAACTTTTCAGCAACTTATCGGCAACTTATCGGCCACTTATCGGCAATTTGTCGGCAACTTATCGGCAACTTATCGGCAACTTTTCGGCAACTTATCGGCAACTTATCGGCAACTTATCGGCAACTTATCAGCAACTTATCGGCAACTTATCGGCAAATTATCGGCAACTTATCGGCAGCTTATCGGCCACTTATCGGCAACTTATCGGCAACTTATCGTCAACTTATCAGCAACTTATCGGCAACTTATCGGCAACTTATCGGCAACTTATCGGCAGCTTATCGGCCACTTATCGGCAACTTATGGGCAACTTAGCGGCAACTTATCGGCAACTTAGGGGCAACTTAACGGCAACTTATATGCAACTTATTGGCAACTTATCGGCAACTTATCGGCAACTTATCGGCAACTTATCGGCAACTGATCGGCAACATAACGGCAACTTATCGGCAACTTATATCGGCAACTTATCGTCAACTTATCGGCAACTTATATCGGCAACTTTTCAGCAACTTATCGGCAACTTATCGGCCACTTATCGGCAACTTTTCGGCAACTTATCGGCAACTTGACGGCAACTTTTCGGCAACTTATTAGCAAACTATCGGCAACTTTCCGGCAACTTATCGGCAACTTATATTCGCAACTCATCGGCAACTTAGAGGCAACTTATATTCGCAACTCATCGGCAACTTAGGGGCAACTTATCGGCAACTTATCGTCAACATATCGGCAACTTAGGGGCAACTTATCGGCAACTTATCGGCAACATATCGGCAACTTATCGGCAACTTACCGGCAACTTATCGGGAACTTATCGTCAACTTATCGGCAACTTATCGGCAACTTATCGGCAACTTATCGGCAACTCATCGGCAACATAACGGCAACATAACGGCAACTTATCTGCAACTTATTGGCAACTTATCGGCAACTTATCGGCAACTTATCGGCAACTTATCGGCAACTGATCGGCAACATAACGGCAACTTATCGGCAACTTATATCGGCAACTTATCGTCAACTTATCGGCAACTTATATCGGCAACTTTTCAGCAACTTATCGGCAACTTATCGGCCACTTATCGGCAACGTTTCGGCAACTTATCGGCAACTTGACGGCAACTTATCGGCAACTTATTAGCAAACTATCGGCAACTTTCCGGCAACTTATCGGCAACTTATCGGCAACTTATCGGCAACTTATCGGCAACTTATATTCGCAACTCATCGGCAACTTAGGGGCAACTTATCGGCAACTTATCGTCAACATATCGGCAACTTATTGGCAACTTATCGGCAACTTATCGGCAACCTATCGGCAACTTATCGGCAACTTACCGGCAACTTATCGGGAACTTATCGTCAACTTATCGGCAACTTATCGGCAACTTATCGGCAACTTATCGGCAACTTGTCTGCAACTTGTCGACAACTTATCGGCAACTTATCGGCAACTTATCGGCAACTTATCGGCAACTTATCGGCAACTTGAGTTGAGTTGAGTTGAGTGTTGAGTTGAGTTGAGTTGAGTTGAGTTGAGTTGAGTTGAGTTGAGTTGAGTTGAGTTGACTGAGTTGAGTTGAGTTGAGTTGACTGAGTTGAGTTGACTGAGTTGAGTTGAGTTGAGTTGAGTTGAGTTGAGTTGAGTTGAGTTGACTGAGTTGAGTTGACTGAGTTGAGTTGAGTTGAGTTGAGTTGAGTTGAGTTGAGTTGAATTGAGTTGAGTTGAGTTGAGTTGAGTCGAGTCGCGTTGAGTTGAGTTGAGTTGAGTTGAGTGGAGTTGAGTTGAGTTGAGTTGACTGAGTTGAGTTGACTGAGTTGAGTTTAGTTGAGTTGAGTTGAGTTGAGGTGAGTTGAGTTGAGTTGAGTTGAGTTGACTGAGTTGAGTTGACTGAGTTGAGTTGAGTTGAGTTGAGTTGAGTTGAGTTGAGTTGAGGTGAGTTGAGTTGACTGAGTTGAGTTGACTGAGTTGAGTTGAGTTGAGTTGAGTTGAGTTGAGTTGAGTTGAGTTGAGTTGAGTTGAGTTGACTGAGTTGAGTTGACTGAGTTGAGTTGAGTTGAGTTGAGTTGAGTTGCGTTGAGTTGAGTGAGTGAGTGAGTTGCGTTGCGTTGCGTTGCGTTGAGTTGAGTTGAGTTGAGTTGAGTTGAGTTGAGTTGAGTTGACCTAGTTGAGTTGACTGAGTTGAGTTGAGTTGAGTTGAGTTGAGTTGTGTTGAGTTGAGTTGAGTTGAGTTGAGTTCAGTTCAGTTGAGTTGACTGAGTTGAGTTCACTGAGTTGAGTTGAGTTGAGTTGAGTTGATTTGAGTTGAGTTGAGTTGAGTTGAGTTGAGTTGACTGAGTTGAGTTGACTGAGTTGAGTTGAGTTGAGTTGAGTTGACTTAGTTGAGTTGACTGAGTTGAGTTGAGTTGAGTTGAGTTGAGTTGAGTTGAGTTGAGTTGAGTTAGTGAGTGAGTTGCGTTGCGTTGCGTTGCGTTGCGTTGCGTTGAGTTGAGTTGAGTTGAGTTGAGTGAGTGAGTTGCGTTGCGTTGGGTTGAGTTGAGTTGAGTTGAGTTGAGTTGAGTTGAGTTGTGTTGGTGAGTGAGTTTCGTTGCGTTGGGTTGAGTTGAGTTGAGTTGAGTTGAGTTGAGTTGACTGAGTTGAGTTGACTGAGTTGATTGAGTTGAGTTGAGTTGAGTTGAGTGAGTGAGTGAGTTGCGTTGCGTTGCGTTGCGTTGCGCTGCGCTGCGCTGCGCTGCGGTGCGCTGCGCTGCGCTGCGCTGCGTTGAGTTGAGTTGAGTTGAGTTGAGTTGAGTTGAGTTGAGTTGAGTTGAGTTGAGTTGAGTTGAGTTGAGTTGAGTTGAGTTGAGGTGAGTTGAGTTGAGTTGAGTTGACTGAGTTGAGTTGACTGAGTCGAGTTGAGTTGAGTTGAGTTGAGTTGAGTTGAGTTGACTGAGTTGAGTTGACTGAGTTGAGTTGAGTTGAGTTGATTTGAGTTGAGTTGAGTTGAGTTGAGTTGACTGAGTTGAGTTGACTGAGTTGAGTTGAGTTGAGTTGACTGAGTTGAGTTGACTGAGTTGAGTTGAGTTGAGTTGAGTTGAGTTGAGTTGAGTTGAGTGAGTGAGTGAGTTGCGTTGCGTTGCGTTGCGTTGCGTTGAGTTGAGTTGAGTTGAGTTGAGTTGAGTTGAGTTGAGTTGAGTTGACTGAGTTGAGTTGACTGAGTTGAGTTGAGTTGAGTTGAGTTGTGTTGAGTTGAGTTGAGTTGAGTTGAGTTCAGTTCAGTTGAGTTGACTGAGTTGAGTTCACTGAGTTGAGTTGAGTTGAGTTGAGTTGAGTTGAGTTGAGTTGAGTTGAGTTGAGTTGACTGAGTTGAGTTGACTGAGTTGAGTTGAGTTGAGTTGAGTTGACTTAGTTGAGTTGACTGAGTTGAGTTGAGTTGAGTTGAGTTGAGTTGAGTTAGTGAGTGAGTTGCGTTGCGTTGCGTTGCGTTGAGTTGAGTTGAGTTGAGTTGAGTTGAGTGAGTGAGTTGCGTTGCCTTGCGTTGGGTTGAGTTGAGTTGAGTTGAGTTGAGTTGAGTTGAGTTGAGTTGAGTTGAGCTGAGTTGTGTTGGTGAGTGAGTTGCGTTGCGTTGGGTTGAGTTGAGTCGAGTTGAGTTGAGTTGAGTTGAGTTGAGTTGAGTTGACTGAGTTGAGTTGACTGAGTTGAGTTGAGTTGAGTTGAGTTGAGTTGAGTTGAGTGAGTGAGTTGCGTTGCGTTGCGTTGCGTTGCGTTGCGTTGCGCTGCGCTACGCTGCGCTGCGCTGCGCTGCGATGCGTTGCGTTGAGTTGAGTTGAGTTGAGTTGAGTTGAGTTGAGTTGAGTTGAGCTGAGTTGACTGAGTTGAGTTGACTGAGTTGAGTTGAGTTGAGTTGAGTTGAGTTGAGTTGAGTTGAGTTGAGTTGAGTTGAGCTGAGTTAAGTTGAGCTGAGTTGAGTTGAGTTGAGTTGAGTTGAGTTGAGTTGACTGAGTTGAGTTGACTGAGTTGAGATGACTGAGTTGAGTTGAGTTGAGTTGAGTTGTGTTGAGTTGAGTTGAGTTGAGTTGAGTTGAGTTGAGTTGAGTTGAGTTGAGTTGAGTTGAGTTGACTGAGTTGAGTTGACTGAGTTGAGTTGAGTTGAGTTGAGTTGAGTTGACTGAGTTGAGTTGACTGAGTTGAGTTGAGTTGAGTTGAGTGAGTGAGTTGCGTTGCGTTGCGTTGCGTTGCGTTGCGTTGCGTTGAGTTGAGTTGAGTTGAGTTGAGTTGAGTTGAGTTGAGTTGAGTTGAGTGCGTGAGTTGCGTTGCGTTGGGTTGAGTTGAGTTGAGTTGAGTTGAGTTGAGTTGAGTTGAGTTGAGTTGAGTTGAGTTGAGTTTAGTGAGTTGAGTTGAGTTGACTGAGTTGAGTTGACTGAGTTGAGTTGAGTTGAGTTGAGTTGAGTTGAGTTGAGTTGAGTTGAGTTCAGTTCAGTTGAGTTGACTGAGTTGAGTTGACTGAGTTGAGTTGAGTTGAGTTGAGTTGAGTGGAATTGAGTTGAGTTGAGTTGAGTTGAGTGAGTGAGTTGAGTTGAGTTGAGTTGGGTTGAGTTGAGTTGAGTGAGTTGAGTTGAGTTGAGTTGAGTTGAGTTGAGTTGAGTTGACTGAGTTGAGTTGACTGAGTTGAGTTGAGTTGAGTTGAGTTGAGTTGAGGTGAGGTGAGGTGAGTTGAGTTGAGTTGAGTTGAGTTGAGTTGAGTTGAGTTGAGTTCAGTTCAGTTCAGTTCAGTTGAGTTGAGTTGACTGAGTTGAGTTGAGTTGAGTTGAGTTGAGTTGAGTTGAGTGGAGTTGAGTTGAGTTGAGTTGAGTTGAGTTGAGTTGAGTGAGTGAGTTGAGTTGAGTTGAGTTGAGTTGAGTTGAGTTGACTGAGTTGAGTTGACTGAGTTGAGTTGAGTTGAGTTGAGTTGAGTTGAGGTGAGGTGAGGTGAGTTGAGTTGAGTTGAGTTGAGTTGAGTTGAGTTGAGTTGAGTTGAGTTGAGTTGAGTTGAGTTGATATCGGCAACTTACCGGCAACTAATCGGGAACTTTTCGTCAACTTATCGGCAACTTATCGGCAACTTATCGGCAACTTATCGGCAACTTGTCTGCAACTTGTCGATAACTTATCGGCAACTTTTCGGCAACTTATCGGCAACTTATCGGTAACTTTCCGGCAACTTATCGGCAACTTATCGGCAACTTATCGGCAACTTATCGGCAACTTATATCGGCAACTCATCGGCAACTTAGGGGCAACTTATCGGCAACTTATCGTCAACATATCGGCAACTTATCGGCAACTTTCTGGCAACTTATCGGCAACTTATCGGCAACTTATCGGCAACTCATCGGCAACATAACGGCAACTTAACGGCAACATATCTGCAACTTATTGGCAACTTATCGGCAACTTATCGGCAACTTATCGGCAACTTATCGGCAACTCATCGGCAACATAAGGGCAACTTATCGGCAACTTATATCGGCAACTTATCGTCAACTTATCGGCAACTTATATCGGCAACTTTTCAGCAACTTATCGGCCACTTATCGGCCACTTATCGGCAACTTTTCGGCAACTTATCGGCAACTTGACAGCAACTTATCGGCAACTTATGGGCAACTTAGGGGCAACTTATCGGCAACTTAGGGGCAACTTATCGGCAACTTATCGTCAACACATCGGCAACTTATTGGCAACTTATCGGCAACTTATCGGCAACATATCGGCAACTTATCGGCAACTTACTGGCAACTTATCGGGAACTTATCGTCAACTTATCGGCAACTTATCGGCAACTTATCGGCAACTCATCGGCAACATAACGGCAACTTAACGGCAACATATCTGCAACAAATTGGCAACTTATCGACAACTTATCGGCAACTTATCGGCAACTTATCGGCAACTCATCGGCAACTTATCGGCAACTTATCGGCAACTTATCGGCAACTTATCGGCCACTTATCGGCAACTTCTCGGCAACTTATCGGCAACTTGACGGCAACTTATCGGCAACTTATTGGCAAACTATCGGCAACTTATCGGCAACTTATCGGCAACTTATCGGCAACTTATCGGCAACTTATCGGCAACTTATATCGGCAACTTATCGTCAACCTATCGGCAACTTATCGGCAACTTATATCGGCAACTCATCGGCAACTTATCGGCAACTTATCGGCAACTTATCGGCAACTTATCGGCAACTTATCGGCAACTTATCGGCAACTTATCGGCAACTTATCGGCAACTTATCGGCAACTTATCGGCAACTTACCGGCAGCCTAGCGGCAGCTTTACGGCAGCTTAGCGGTAGCTTGGCGGCAGCTTAGCGGGAGCTTGGCGGCAGCTTAGCGGGAGCTTGGCAGCTTAGCGGCATCATAGCGGCAGCTTATCAGCAATTTATATCGGCAACTTATCGGCAACTTATCGGCAACTTATCGGCAACTTATCGTCAACTTATATCGGACACTTATCGGCAACTTCTCGGCAACTTATCGGCAACTTATCGGCAACTTATCGGCAACTTATCGGCAACTTATCGGCAACTTATCGGCAACTTATCGGCAACTTATCGGCAACTTATCGGCAACTTATCGACAACTTATCGGCAACTTATCGGCAACAAAACGGCAACTTATCGGCAACTTATATCGGCAACTTATCGGCAACTTATCATCAACTTATCGGCAACTTATCGGCAATTTATCGGCAACTTATCGTCAACATATCGGCAACTTATTGGCAACTTATCGGCAACTTATCGGCAACTTATCGGCAACTTATCGGCAACTTACCGGCAACTTATCGGGAACTTATCGTCAACTTATCGGCAACTTATCGGCAACTTATCGGCAACTTGTCGGCAACTTGTCTGCAACTTGTCGACAGCTTATCGGCAACTTATCGGCAACTTATCGGCAACTTATCGGCAACTTATCGGCAACTTATCAGCAACTTATCGGCAACTTATCGGCAACTTATCGGCAACTTATCGGCAGCTTGTCGGCCACTTATCGGCAACTTATGGGCAACTTAGGGGCAACTTATCAGCAACTTAGGGGCAACTTATCGGCAACTTATCGTCAACATATCGGCAACTTATTGGCAACTTATCGGCAACTTATCGGCAACATATCGGCAACTTATCGGCAACTTACCGGCAACTTATCGGGAACTTATCGTCAACTTATCGGCAACTCATCGGCAACAAAACGGCAACTTATTGGCAACTTATATCGGCAACTTATCGGCAACTTATCATCAACTTATCGGCAACTTATCGGCAATTTATCGGCAACTTATCGGCAACTTATCGGCAACTTGAGTTGAGTTGAGTTGAGTTGAGTTGAGTTGAGTTGAGTTGAGGTGAGTTGAGTTGAGTTGAGTTGAGTTGAGTTGAGTCGAGTTGAGTTGAGTTGAGTTGAGTTGAGTTGAGTTGAGTGGAGTTGAGTTGAGTTGAGTTGACTGAGTTGAGTTGACTGAGTTGAGTTGAGTTGAGTTGAGTTGAGTTGAGTTGAGTTGAGGTGAGTTGAGTTGAGTTGAGTTGAGTTGAGTTGAGTTGACTGAGTTGAGTTGACTGAGTTGAGTTCAGTTGAGTTGAGTTGAGTTGAGTTGAGTTGAGTGAGTGAGTGAGTTGCGTTGCGTTGCGTTGCGTTGCGTTGAGTTGAGTTGAGTTGAGTTGAGTTGAGTTGAGTTGACTGAGTTGAGTTGACTGAGTTGAGTTGAGTTGAGTTGAGTTGTGTTGAGTTGAGTTGAGTTGAGTTGAGTTGAGTTAAGTTCAGTTGAGTTGACTGAGTTGAGTTCACTGAGTTGAGTTGAGTTGAGTTGAGTTGAGTTGAGTTGAGTTGACTGAGTTGAGTTGACTGAGTTGAGTTGAGTTGAGTTGAGTTGAGTTGAGTTGAGTTGAGTTGAGTTGAGTTGAGTTGAGTTGAGGTGAGTTGAGTTGAGTTGAGTTGAGTTGAGTTGAGTTGAGTCGAGTTGAGTTGAGTTGAGTTGAGTTGAGTGGAGTTGAGTTGAGTTGAGTTGAGTTGAGTTGACTGAGTTGAGTTGACTGAGTTGAGTTGAGTTGAGTTGAGTTGAGTTGAGGTGAGTTGAGTTGAGTTGAGTTGACTGAGCTGAGTTGACTGAGTTGAGTTGAGTTGAGTTGAGTTGAGTTGAGTTGAGCTGAGTTGAGTTGAGCTGAGTTGAGTTGACTGAGTTGAGTTGACTGAGTTGAGTTGAGTTGAGTTGATTTGAGTTGAGTTGAGTTGAGTTGAGTTGAGTTGAGTTGACTGAGTTGAGTTGACTGAGTTGAGTTGAGTTGAGTTGAGTTGACTGAGTTAATTGACTGAGTTGAGTTGAGTTGAGTTGAGTTGAGTTGAGTTGAGTTGAGTTGAGTTGAGTGAGTGAGTGAGTTGCGTTGCGTTGCGTTGAGTTGCGTTGCGTTGAGTTGAGTTGAGTTGAGTTGAGTTGAGTTGAGTTGTGTTGAGTTGAGTTGAGTTGAGTTGAGTTCAGTTCAGTTGAGTTGACTGAGTTGAGTTCACTGAGTTGAGTTGAGTTGAGTTGAGTTGAGTTGAGTTGAGTTGACTGAGTTGAGTTGACTGTGTTGAGTTGAGTTGAGTTGAGTTGACTTAGTTGAGTTGACTGAGTTGAGTTGAGTTGAGTTGAGTTGAGTTGAGTTGAGTTGAGTTAGTGAGTGAGTTGCGTTGCGTTGCCTTGCGTTGCGTTGCGTTGAGTTGAGTTGAGTTGAGTTGAGTTGAGTTGAGTGAGTGAGTTGCGTTGCGTTGCGTTGGGTTGAGTTGAGATGAGTTGAGTTGAGTTGAGTTGAGTTGAGTTGTGTTGGTGAGTGAGTTGCGTTGCGTTGGGTTGAGTTGAGTTGAGTTGAGTTGAGTTGAGTTGACTGAGTTGAGTTGACTGAGTTGAGTTGAGTTGAGTTGAGTTGAGTTGAGTTGAGTGAGTGAGTTGCCTTGCGTTGCGTTGCGTTGCGTTGCACTGCGCTGCGCTGCGCTGCGCTGCGCTGCGGTGCGCTGCACTGCGCTGCGCTGCGCTGCGCTGCGTTGAGTTGAGTTGAGTTGAGTTGAGTTGAGTTGAGTTGAGTTGAGTTGAGTTGAGTTGAGTTGAGGTGAGTTGAGTTGAGTTGAGTTGACTGAGTTGAGTTGACTGAGTTGAGTTGAGTTGAGTTGAGTTGAGTTGAGTTGAGTTGAGTTGAGTTGACTGAGTTGAGTTGACTGAGTTGAGTTGAGTTGAGTTGATTTGAGTTGAGTTGAGTTGAGTTGAGTTGAGTTGACTGAGTTGAGTTGACTGAGTTGAGTTGAGTTGAAATGACTGAGTTGAGTTGACTGAGTTGAGTTGAGTTGAGTTGAGTTGAGTTGAGTTGAGTGAGTGAGTGAGTTGCGTTGCGTTGCGTTGCGTTGCGTTGCGTTGAGTTGAGTTGAGTTGAGTTGAGTTGAGTTGAGTTGAGTTGAGTTGAGTTGAGTTGACTGAGTTGAGTTGACTGAGTTGAGTTGAGTTGAGTTGAGTTGTGTTGAGTTGAGTTGAGTTGAGTTGAGTTGAGTTCAGTTCAGTTGAGTTGACTGAGTTGAGTTCATTGAGTTGAGTTGAGTTGAGTTGAGTTGAGTTGAGTTGAGTTGAGTTGAGTTGACTGAGTTGAGTTGACTGAGTTGAGTTGAGTTGAGTTGAGTTGACTTAGTTGAGTTGACTGAGTTGAGTTGAGTTGAGTTGAGTTGAGTTGAGTTAGTGAGTGAGTTGCGTTGCGTTGCGTTGCGTTGAGTTGAGTTGAGTTGAGTTGAGTGAGTGAGTTGCGTTGCGTTGCGTTGGGTTGAGTTGAGTTGAGTTGAGTTGAGTTGAGTTGAGTTGAGTTGAGTTGTGTTGGTGAGTGAGTTGCGTTGCGTTGGGTTGAGTTGAGCTGAGTTGAGTTGAGTTGAGTTGAGTTGAGTTGAGTTGAGTTGAGTTGAGTTGACTGAGTTGAGTTGACTGAGTTGAGTTGAGTTGAGTTGAGTTGAGTTGAGTTGAGTTGAGTGAGTGAGTTGCGTTGCGTTGCGTTGCGTTGCGTTGCGTTGCGTTGCGCTGCGCTACGCTGCGCTGCGCTGCGCTGCGATGCGTTGCGTTGAGTTGAGTTGAGTTGAGTTGAGTTGAGTTGAGTTGAGTTGAGTTGAGTTGAGTTGAGCTGAGTTGACTGAGTTGAGTTGACTGAGTTGAGTTGAGTTGAGTTGAGTTGAGTTGAGTTGAGTTGAGTTGAGCTGAGTTGAGTTGAGTTGAGCTGAGTTGAGTTGAGTTGAGTTGAGTTGAGTTGAGTTGACTGAGTTGAGTTGACTGAGTTGAGTTGACTGAGTTGAGTTGAGTTGAGTTGAGTTGTGTTGAGTTGAGCTGAGTTGAGTTGAGTTGAGTTGAGTTGAGTTGAGTTGACTGAGTTGAGTTGACTGAGTTGAGTTGAGTTGAGTTGAGTTGAGTTGAGTTGACTGAGTTGAGTTGACTGAGTTGAGTTGAGTTGAGTTGAGTGAGTGAGTTGCGTTGCGTTGCGTTGCGTTGCGTTGCGTTGAGTTGAGTTGAGTTGAGTTGAGTTGAGTTGAGTTGAGTGAGTGAGTTGCGTTGCGTTGGGTTGAGTTGAGTTGAGTTGAGTTGAGTTGAGTTGAGTTGAGTTGAGTTGAGTTGAGTTGAGTTGAGTTGAGTTTAGTGAGTTGAGTTGAGTTGACTGAGTTGAGTTGACTGAGTTGAGTTGAGTTGAGTTGAGTTGAGTTGAGTTGAGTTGAGTTCAGTTCAGTTCAGTTGAGTTGACTGAGTTGAGTTGACTGAGTTGAGTTGAGTTGAGTTGAGTTGAGTTGAGTTGAGTTGAGTGGAATTGAGTTGAGTTGAGTTGAGTTGAGTTGAGTGAGTGAGTTGAGTTGAGTTGAGTTGAGTTGAATTGAGTTGAGTGAGTTGAGTTGAGTTGAGTTGAGTTGAGTTGAGTTGAGTTGAGTTGAGTTGACTGAGTTGAGTTGACTGAGTTGAGTTGAGTTGAGTTGAGTTGAGTTGAGGTGAGGTGAGGTGAGTTGAGTTGAGTTGAGTTGAGTTGAGTTGAGTTGAGTTCAGTTCAGTTCAGTTGAGTTGAGTTGAGTTGATTTGACTGAGTTGAGTTGAGTTGAGTTGAGTTGAGTTGAGTTGAGTGGAGTTGAGTTGATTTGAGTTGAGTTGAGTTGAGTTGAGTTGAGTTGAGTGAGTGAGTTGAGTTGAGTTGAGTTGAGTTGAGTTGAGTTGAGTTGAGTTGACTGAGTTGAGTTGACTGAGTTGAGTTGAGTTGAGTTGAGTTGAGTTGAGGTGAGGTGAGGTGAGTTGAGTTGAGTTGAGTTGAGTTGAGTTGAGTTGAGTTGAGTTGAGTTGAGTTGAGTTGAGTTGATATCGGCAACTTACCGGCAACTAATCGGGAACTTTTCGTCAACTTATCGGCAACTTATCGGCAACTTATCGGCAACTTATCGGCAACTTGTCTGCAACTTGTCGATAACTTATCGGCAACTTTTCGGCAACTTATCGGCAACTTATCGGCAACTTTCCGGCAACTTATCGGCAACTTATCGGCAACTTATCGGCAACTTAACGGCAACTTATATCGGCAACTCATCGGCAACTTAGGGGCAACTTTTCGGCAACTTATCGTCAACATATCGGCAACTTATTGGCAACTTATCGGCAACTTATCGGCAACTTATCGGCAACTTATCGGCAACTTATCGGCAACTTTTCGGCAACTTATCGGCAACTTATCGGCAACTTATCAGCAACTTATCGGCAACTTATCGGCAACTTATCGGCAACTTATCGGCAGCTTATCGGCCACTTATCGGCAACTTATGGGCAACTTAGGGGCAACTTATCGGCAACTTAGGGGCAACTTATCGGCAACTTATCGTCAACATATCGGCAACTTATTGGCAACTTATCGGCAACTTATCGGCAACATATCGGCAACTTATCGGCAACTTATAGTCAACTTATCGGCAACTTATCGGCAACTTATCGGCAACTCATCGGCAACATAACGGCAACTTAACGGCAACATATCTGCAACAAATTGGCAACTAATCGGCAACTTATCGGCAACTTATCGGCAACTTATCGGCAACTCATCGGCAACATAACGGCAACTTATCGGCAACTTATATCGGCATTTTATCGTCAACTTATCGGCAACTTATATCGGCAACTTTTCAGCAACTTATCGGCAACTTATCGGCCACTTATCGGCAACTTTTCGGCAACTTATCGGCAACTTATTGGCAAACTATCGGCAACTTATCGGCAACTTATCGGCAACTTATCGGCAACTTATTGGCAAACTATCGGCAACTTATCGGCAACTTATCAGCAACTTATCGGCAACTTATCGGCAACTTATATCGGCAACTCATCGGAAACTTATCGGCAACTTATCGGCAACTTATCGGCAACTTATCGGCAACTTATCGGCAACTTATCGGCAACTTATCGGCAACTTATCGGCAACTTATCGGCAACTTACCGGCAGCCTAGCGGCAGCTTAGCGGCTGCTTTACGGCAGCATAGCGGTAGCTTGGCGGCAGCTTAGCGGGAGCTTGGCGGCAGCTTAGCGGGAGCTTGGCAGCTTAGCGGCATCTTAGCGGCAGCTTCTCAGCAATTTATATCAGCAACTTATCGGCAACTTATCGGCCACTTATCGTCAACTTATATCGGACACTTATCGGCAACTTATCGGCAACTTATCGGCAACTTATCGGCAACTTATCGGCAACTTATCGGCAACTTATCGGCAACTTATCGGCAACTTATCGGCAACTTATCGGCAACTTATCGGCAACTTATCGGCAACTTATCGGCAACTTATCGGCAACTCATCGGCAACATAACGGCAACTTATCGGCAACTTATATCGGCAACTTATCGGCAACTTATCATCAACTTATCGGCAACTTATCGGCAACTTATCGGCAACTTATCGGCAACTTATCGGCAACTTATCGGCAACTTGAGTTGAGTTGAGTTGAGTTGAGTTGAGTTGAGTTGAGTTGAGTTGAGTTGAGTTGAGTTGACTGAGTTGAGTTGACTGAGTTGAGTTGAGTTGAGTTGAGTTGAGTTGACTGAGTTGAGTTGACTGAGTTGAGTTGAGTTGAGTTGAGTTGAGTTGAGTTGAGTTGAGTTGAGTTGAGGTGAGTTGAGTTGAGTTGAGTTGAGTTGAGTTGAGTTGAGTTGAGTGAGTTGAGTTGAGTTGACTGAGTTGAGTTGACTGAGTTGAGTTGAGTTGAGTTGACTTGAGTTGAGTTGAGTTGAGTTCAGTTCAGTTCAGTTGAGTTGACTGAGTTGAGTTGACTGAGTTGAGTTGAGTTGAGTTGAGTTGAGTTGAGTTGAGTGGAATTGAGTTGAGTTGAGTTGAGTTGAGTTGAGTTGAGTGAGTGAGTTGAGTTGAGTTGAGTTGAGTTGAGTTGAGTTGAGTTGAGTTGAGTTGAGTGAGTTGAGTTGAGTTGACTGAGTTGAGTTGACTGAGTTGAGTTGAGTTGAGTTGAGTTGAGTTGAGTTGAGTTGAGTTGATTTGAGTGAGTTGAGTTGAGTTGACTGAGTTGAGTTGACTGAGTTGAGTTGACTGAGTTGAGTTGAGTTGAGTTGAGTTGAGGTGAGGTGAGTTGAGTTGAGTTGAGTTGAGTTGAGTTGAGTTGAGTTGAGTTGAGTTGATATCGGCAACTTACCGGCAACTAATCGGGAACTTTTCGTCAACTTGTCGACAACTTATCGGCAACTTATCGGCAACTTATCGGCAACTTATCGGCAACTTATCGGCAACTTATCGGCAACTTATATCGGCAACTCATCGGCAACTTAGGGGCAACTTATCGGCAACTTATCGTCAACATATCGGCAACTTATTGGCAACTTATCGGCAACTTATCGGCAACTTATCGGCAACTTATCGGCAACTTATCGGCAACTTATCGGCAGCTTGTCGGCAACTTGTCTGCAACTTGTCGACAACTTATCGGCAACTTATCGGCAACTTATCGGCAACTTATCGGCAACTTATCGGCAACTTATCGGCAACTTATCGGCAACTTATCGGCAGCTTATCGGCCACTTATCGGCAACTTATGGGCAACTTAGGGGCAACAAATTGGCAACTTATCGGCAACTTATCGGCAACTTATCGGCAACTTATCGGCAACATAACGGCAACTTATCGGCAACTTATATCGGCATCTTATCGTCAACTTATCGGCAACTTATATCGGCAACTTTTCAGCAACTAATCGGCAACTTATCGGCCACTTATCGGCAACTTTTCGGCAACTTATCGGCAACTTATTGGCAAACTATCGGCAACTTATCGGCAACTTATCGGCAACTTATCGGCAACTTATCGGCAACTTATATCGGCAACTCATCGGAAACTTATCGGCAACTTATCGGCAACTTATCGGCAACTTATCGGCAACTTATCGTCAACTTATCGGCAACTTATCGGCAACTTATCGGCAACTTATCGGCAACTTATCGGCAGCTTAGCGGCTGCTTTACGGCAGCATAGCGGTAGCTTGGCGGCAGCTTAGCGGGAGCTTGGCGGCAGCTTAGCGGGAGCTTGGCAGCTTAGCGGCATCTTAGCGGCAGCTTATCAGCAATTTACATCGGCAACTTATCGGCAACTTATCGGCAACCTATCGGCAACTTATCGTCAACTTATATCGGACACTTATCGGCAACTTATCGGCAACTTATCGGCAACTTATCGGCAACTTATCGGCAACTTATCGGCAACTTATCGGCAACTTATCATCAACTTATCGGCAACTTATCGGCAACTTATCGGCAACTTATCGGCAACTTATCGGCAACTCATCGGCAACATAACGGCAACTTATCGGCAACTTATATCGGCAACTTATCGGCAACTTATCATCAACTTATCGGCAACTTATCGGCAACTTATCGGCAACTTATCGGCAACTTATCGGCAACTTATCGGCAACTTGAGTTGAGTTGAGTTGAGTTGAGTTGAGTTGAGTTGAGTTGAGTTGACTGAGTTGAGTTGACTGAGTTGAGTTGAGTTGAGTTGAGTTGAGTTGAGTTGACTGAGTTGAGTTGACTGAGTTGAGTTGAGTTGAGTTGAGTTGAGTTGAGTTGAGTTGAGTTGAGTTGAGGTGAGTTGAGTTGAGTTGAGTTGAGTTGAGTTGAGTTGAGTGAGTTGAGTTGAGTTGACTGAGTTGAGTTGACTGAGTTGAGTTGAGTTGAGTTGAGTTGAGTTCAGTTCAGTTCAGTTGAGTTGACTGAGTTGAGTTGACTGAGTTGAGTTGAGTTGAGTTGAGTTGAGTGGAATTGAGTTGAGTTGAGTTGAGTTGAGTTGAGTGAGTGAGCTGAGTTGAGTTGAGTTGAGTTGAGTTGAGTTGAGTGAGTTGAGTTGAGTTGACTGAGTTGAGTTGACTGAGTTGAGTTGAGTTGAGTTGAGTTGAGTTGAGTTGAGTTGAGTTCAGTTGAGTTTACTGAGTTGAGTTGACTGAGTTGAGTTGAGTTGAGTTGAGTTGAGTTGAGTTGAGTTGAGTTGAGTGGAGTTGAGTTGAGTTGAGTTGAGTTGAGTTGAGTTGAGTGAGTGAGTTGAGTTGAGTTGAGTTGAGTTGAGTTGAGTTGAGTTGAGTTGAGTTGAGTGAGTTGAGTTGAGTTGACTGAGTTGAGTTGACTCTGTTGAGTTGAGTTGAGTTGAGTTGAGTTGAGTTGAGTTGAGTTGATTTGAGTGAGTTGAGTTGAGTTGACTGAGTTGAGTTGACTGAGTTGAGTTGACTGAGTTGAGTTGAGTTGAGTTGAGTTGAGTTGAGTTGAGTTGATATCGGCAACTTACCGGCAACTAATCGGGAACTTTTCGTCAACTTGTCGACAACTTATCGGCAACTTATCGGCAACTTATCGGCAACTTATCGGCAACTTATCGGCAACTTATCGGCAACTTATATCGGCAACTCATCGGCAACCTAGGGGCAACTTATCGGCAACTTATCGTCAACATATCGGCAACTTATTGGCAACTTATCGGCAACTTATCGGCAACTTATCGCCAACTTATCGGCAACTTATCGGCAACTTATCGGCAGCTTGTCGGCAACTTGTCTGCAACTTGTCGACAACTTATCGGCAACTTATCGGCAACTTAACGGCAACTTATCGGCAACTTATCGGCAACTTATCAGCAACTTATCGGCAACTTATCGGCAACTTATCGGCAACTTATCGGCAGCTTATCGGCCACTTATCGGCAACTTATGGGCAACTTAGGGGCAACAAATTGCCAACTTATCGGCAACTTATCGGCAACTTATCGGCAACTTATCGGCAACTCATCGGCAACATAACGGCAACTTATCGGCAACTTATATCGGCATCTTATCGTCAACTTATCGGCAACTTATATCGGCAACTTTTCAGCAACTAATCGGCAACTTATCGGCCACTTATCGGCAACTTTTCGGCAACTTATCGGCAACTTATTGGCAAACTATCGGCAACTTATCGGCAACTTATCGGCAACTTATCGGCAACTTATCGGCAACTTATATCGGCAACTCATCGGAAACTTATCGGCAACTTATCGGCAACTTATCGGCAACTTATCGGCAACTTATCGTCAACTTATCGGCAACTTATCGGCAACTTATCGGCAACTTATCGGCAACTTATCGGCAGCTTAGCGGCTGCTTTACGGCAGCATAGCGGTAGCTTGGCGGCAGCTTAGCGGGAGCTTGGCGGCAGCTTAGCGGGAGCTTGGCAGCTTAGCGGCATCTTAGCGGCAGCTTATCAGCAATTTATATCGGCAACTTATCGGCAACTTATCGGCAACCTATCGGCAACTTATCGTCAACTTATATCGGACACTTATCGGCAACTTATCGGCAACTTATCGGCAACTTATCGGCAACTTATCGGCAACTTATCGGCAACTTATCGGCAACTTATCGGCAACTTATCGGCAACTTATCGGCAACTTATCGGCAACTTATCGGCAACTTATCGGCAACTCATCGGCAACATAACGGCAACTTATCGGCAACTTATATCGGCAACTTATCGGCAACTTATCATCAACTTATCGGCAACTTATCGGCAACTTATCGGCAACTTATCGGCAACTTATCGGCAACTTATCGGCAACTTGAGTTGAGTTGAGTTGAGTTGAGTTGAGTTGAGTTGAGTTGACTGAGTTGAGTTGACTGAGTTGAGTTGAGTTGAGTTGAGTTGAGTTGACTGAGTTGAGTTGACTGAGTTGAGTTGAGTTGAGTTGAGTTGAGTTGAGTTGAGGTGAGTTGAGTTGAGTTGAGTTGAGTTGAGTTGAGTTGAGTGAGTTGAGTTGAGTTGACTGAGTTGAGTTGACTGAGTTGAGTTGAGTTGAGTTGAGTTGAGTTGAGTTCAGTTCAGTTCAGTTGAGTTGACTGAGTTGAGTTGACTGAGTTGAGTTGAGTTGAGTTGAGTTGAGTGGAATTGAGTTGAGTTGAGTTGAGTTGAGTTGAGTGAGTGAGTTGAGTTGAGTTGAGTTGAGTTGAGTTGAGTTGAGTGAGTTGAGTTGAGTTGACTGAGTTGAGTTGACTGAGTTGAGTTGAGTTGAGTTGAGTTGAGTTGAGTTGAGTTGAGTTCAGTTGAGTTTACTGAGTTGAGTTGACTGAGTTGAGTTGAGTTGAGTTGAGTTGAGTTGAGTGGAGTTGAGTTGAGTTGAGTTGAGTTGAGTTGAGTTGAGTGAGTGAGTTGAGTTGAGTTGAGTTGAGTTGAGTTGAGTTGAGTTGAGTTGAGTTGACTGAGTTGAGTTGACTGAGTTGAGTTGAGTTGAGTTGAGTTGAGGTGAGGTGAGTTGAGTTGAGTTGAGTTGAGTTGAGTTGAGTTGAGTTGAGTTGAGTTGAGTTGATATCGGCAACTTACCGGCAACTAATCGGGAACTTTTCGTCAACTTATCGGCAACTTATCGGCAACTTATCGGCAACTTATCGGCAACTTGTCTGCAACTTGTCGATAACTTATCGGCAACTTATCGGCAACTTATCGGCAACTTATCGGCAACTTATCGGCAACTTATCGGCACCTTATTGGCAAACTATCGGCAACTTATCGGTAATTTATCGGCAAATTATCGGCAACTTATCGGCTACTTATCGGCAACTTATATCGGCAACTTATCGGCAACTTATCGGCAACTTATCGGCAACTTTTCGGCCACTGATCGGCAACTTATCGGCAACTTATTGGCAACTTAACGGCAACTTATCGGCAACTTATAGCGGCAACTTACCGGCAACTTATCGGCAACTTATCGGCAACTTATCGTCAACTTATCGGCAACTTATCGGCAACTTATCGGCAACTTATCGGCAACTTATCGGCAGCTTAGCGGCTGCTTTACGGCAGCATAGCGGTAGCTTGGCGGCAGCTTAGCGGGAGCTTGGCGGCAGCTTAGCGGGAGCTTGGCAGCTTAGCGGCATCTTAGCGGCAGCTTATCAGCAATTTATATCGTCAACTTATCGGCAACTTATCGGCAACTTATCGGCAACTTATCGTCAACTTATATCGGACACTTATCGGCAACTTATCGGCAACTTATCGGCAACTTATCGGCAACTTATAGGCAACTTATCGGCAACTTATCGGCAACTTATCGGCAACTTATCGGCAACTTATCGGCAACTTATCGGCAACTCATCGGCAACATAACGGCAACTTATCGGCAACTTATATCGGCAACTTATCGGCAACTTATCATCAACTTATCGGCAACTTATCGGCAACTTATCGGCAACTTATCGGCAACTTATCGGCAACTTATCGGCAACTTGAGTTGAGTTGAGTTGAGTTGAGTTGAGTTGAGTTGAGTTGAGTTGACTGAGTTGAGTTGACTGAGTTGAGTTGAGTTGAGTTGAGTTGAGTTGAGTTGACTGAGTTGAGTTGACTGAGTTGAGTTGAGTTGAGTTGAGTTGAGTTGAGTTGAGTTGAGTTGAGGTGAGTTGAGTTGAGTTGAGTTGAGTTGAGTTGAGTTGAGTGAGTTGAGTTGAGTTGACTGAGTTGAGTTGACTGAGTTGAGTTGAGTTGACTTGAGTTGATTTGAGTTGAGTTCAGTTCAGTTCAGTTGAGTTGACTGAGTTGAGTTGACTGAGTTGAGTTGAGTTGAGTTGAGTTGAGTTGAGTTGAGTGGAATTGAGTTGAGTTGAGTTGAGTTGAGTTGAGTTGAGTGAGTGAGTTGAGTTGAGTTGAGTTGAGTTGAGTTGAGTTGAGTTGAGTTTGAGTGAGTTGAGTTGAGTTGACTGAGTTGAGTTGACTGAGTTGAGTTGAGTTGAGTTGAGTTGAGTTGAGTTGAGTTGAGTTGAGTTGAGTTGAGTGAGTTGAGTTGAGTTGACTGAGTTGAGTTGACTGAGTTGAGTTGACTGAGTTGAGTTGAGTTGAGTTGAGTTGAGTTGAGGTGAGTTGAGTTGAGTTGAGTTGAGTTGAGTTGAGTTGAGTTGAGTTGAGTTGATATCGGCAACTTACCGGCAACTAATCGGGAACTTTTCGTCAACTTGTCGACAACTTATCGGCAACTTATCGGCAACTTATCGGCAACTTATCGGCAACTTATCGGCAACTTATCGGCAACTTATATCGGCAACTCATCGACAATTTAGGGGCAACTTATCGGCAACTTATCGTCAACATATCGGCAACTTATTGGCAACTTATCGGCAACTTATCGGCAACTTATCGGCAACTTATCGGCAACTTATCGGCAACTTATCGGCAACTTGTCGGCAACTTGTCTGCAACTTGTCGTCAACTTATCGGCAACTTATCGGCAACTTATCGGCAACTTATCGGCAACTTATCGGCAACTTATCAGCAACTTATCGGCAACTTATCGGCAACTTATCGGCAACTTATCGGCAGCTTATCGGCCACTTATCGGCAACTTATGGGCAACTTAGGGGCAACAAATTGGCAACTTATCGGCAACTTATCGGCAACTTATCGGCAACTTATCGGCAACTCATCGGCAACATAACGGCAACTTATCGGCAACTTGTATCGGCATCTTATCGTCAACTTATCGGCAACTTATATCGGCAACTTTTCAGCAACTTATCGGCAACTTATCGGCCACTTATCGGCAACTTTTCGGCAACTTATCGGCAACTTATTGGCAAACTATCGGCAACTTATCGGCAACTTATCGGCAACTTATCGGCAACTTATCGGCAACTTATATCGGCAACTCATCGGAAACTTATCGGCAACTTATCGGCAACTTATCGGCAACTTATCGGCAACTTATCGGCAACTTATCGTCAACTTATCGGCAACTTATCGGCAACTTATCGGCAACTCATCGGCAACATAACGGCAACTTAACGGCAACATATCTGCAACAAATTGGCAACTAATCGGCAACTTATCGGCAACTTATCGGCAACTTATCGGCAACTCATCGGCAACATAACGGCAACTTATCGGCAACTTATATCGGCATTTTATCGTCAACTTATCGGCAACTTATATCGGCAACTTTTCAGCAACTTATCGGCAACTTATCGGCCACTTATCGGCAACTTTTCGGCAACTTATCGGCAACTTATTGGCAAACTATCGGCAACTTATCGGCAACTTATCGGCAACTTATCGGCAACTTATCGGCAACTTATATCGGCAACTCATCGGAAACTTATCGGCAACTTATCGGCAACTTATCGGCAACTTATCGGCAACTTATCGGCAACTTATCGGCAACTTATCGGCAACTTATCGGCAACTTATCGGCAACTTACCGGCAGCCTAGCGGCAGCTTAGCGCCTGCTTTACGGCAGCATAGCGGTAGCTTGGCGGCAGCTTAGCGGGAGCTTGGCGGCAGCTTAGCGGGAGCTTGGCAGCTTAGCGGCATCTTAGCGGCAGCTTCTCAGCAATTTATATCAGCAACTTATCGGCAACTTATCGGCCACTTATCGTCAACTTATATCGGACACTTATCGGCAACTTATCGGCAACTTATCGGCAACTTATCGGCAACTTATCGGCAACTTATCGGCAACTTATCGGCAACTTATCGGCAACTTATCGGCAACTTATCGGCAACTTATCGGCAACTTATCGGCAACTTATCGGCAACTTATCGGCAACTCATCGGCAACATAACGGTAACTTATCGGCAACTTATATCGGCAACTTATCGGCAACTTATCATCAACTTATCGGCAACTTATCGGCAACTTATCGGCAACTTATCGGCAACTTATCGGCAACTTATCGGCAACTTGAGTTGAGTTGAGTTGAGTTGAGTTGAGTTGAGTTGAGATGAGTTGAGTTGAGTTGAGTTGAGTTGAGTTGACTGAGTTGAGTTGACTGAGTTGAGTTGAGTTGAGTTGAGTTGACTGAGTTGAGTTGACTGAGTTGAGTTGAGTTGAGTTGAGTTGAGTTGAGTTGAGTTGAGTTGAGGTGAGTTGAGTTGAGTTGAGTTGAGTTGAGTTGAGTTGAGTTGAGTGAGTTGAGTTGAGTTGACTGAGTTGAGTTGACTGAGTTGAGTTGAGTTGAGTTGACTTGAGTTGAGTTGAGTTGAGTTCAGTTCAGTTCAGTTGAGTTGACTGAGTTGAGTTGACTGAGTTGAGTTGAGTTGAGTTGAGTTGAGTTGAGTTGAGTGGAATTGAGTTGAGTTGAGTTGAGTTGAGTTGAGTTGAGTGAGTGAGTTGAGTTGAGTTGAGTTGAGTTGAGTTGAGTTGAGTTGAGTTGAGTTGAGTTGAGTGAGTTGAGTTGAGTTGACTGAGTTGAGTTGACTGAGTTGAGTTGAGTTGAGTTGAGTTGAGTTGAGTTGAGTTGATTTGAGTGAGTTGAGTTGAGTTGACTGAGTTGAGTTGACTGAGTTGAGTTGACTGAGTTGAGTTGAGTTGAGTTGAGTTGAGGTGAGGTGAGTTGAGTTGAGTTGAGTTGAGTTGAGTTGAGTTGAGTTGAGTTGAGTTGATATCGGCAACTTACCGGCAACTAATCGGGAACTTTTCGTCAACTTGTCGACAACTTATCGGCAACTTATCGGCAACTTATCGGCAACTTATCGGCAACTTATCGGCAACTTATCGGCAACTTATATCGGCAACTCATCGGCAACTTAGGGGCAACTTATCGGCAACTTATCGTCAACATATCGGCAACTTATTGGCAACTTATCGGCAACTTATCGGCAACTTATCGGCAACTTATCGGCAACTTATCGGCAACTTATCGGCAGCTTGTCGGCAACTTGTCTGCAACTTGTCGACAACTTATCGGCAACTTATCGGCAACTTATCGGCAACTTATCGGCAACTTATCGGCAACTTATCAGCAACTTATCGGCAACTTATCGGCAACTTATCGGCAACTTATCGGCAGCTTATCGGCCACTTATCGGCAACTTATGGGCAACTTAGGGGCAACAAATTGGCAACTTATCGGCAACTTATCGGCAACTTATCGGCAACTTATCGGCAACATAACGGCAACTTATCGGCAACTTATATCGGCATCTTATCGTCAACTTATCGGCAACTTATATCGGCAACTTTTCAGCAACTAATCGGCAACTTATCGGCCACTTATCGGCAACCTTTCGGCAACTTATCGGCAACTTATTGGCAAACTATCGGCAACTTATCGGCAACTTATCGGCAACTTATCGGCAACTTATCGGCAACTTATATCGGCAACTCATCGGAAACTTATCGGCAACTTATCGGCAACTTATCGGCAACTTATCGGCAACTTATCGTCAACTTATCGGCAACTTATCGGCAACTTATCGGCAACTTATCGGCAACTTATCGGCAGCTTAGCGGCTGCTTTACGGCAGCATAGCGGTAGCTTGGCGGCAGCTTAGCGGGAGCTTGGCGGCAGCTTAGCGGGAGCTTGGCAGCTTAGCGGCATCTTAGCGGCAGCTTATCAGCAATTTACATCGGCAACTTATCGGCAACTTATCGGCAACCTATCGGCAACTTATCGTCAACTTATATCGGACACTTATCGGCAACTTATCGGCAACTTATCGGCAACTTATCGGCAACTTATCGGCAACTTATCGGCAACTTATCGGCAACTTATCATCAACTTATCGGCAACTTATCGGCAACTTATCGGCAACTTATCGGCAACTTATCGGCAACTCATCGGCAACATAACGGCAACTTATCGGCAACTTATATCGGCAACTTATCGGCAACTTATCATCAACTTATCGGCAACTTATCGGCAACTTATCGGCAACTTATCGGCAACTTATCGGCAACTTATCGGCAACTTGAGTTGAGTTGAGTTGAGTTGAGTTGAGTTGAGTTGAGTTGAGTTGACTGAGTTGAGTTGACTGAGTTGAGTTGAGTTGAGTTGAGTTGAGTTGAGTTGAGTTGACTGAGTTGAGTTGACTGAGTTGAGTTGAGTTGAGTTGAGTTGAGTTGAGTTGAGTTGAGTTGAGTTGAGGTGAGTTGAGTTGAGTTGAGTTGAGTTGAGTTGAGTTGAGTGAGTTGAGTTGAGTTGACTGAGTTGAGTTGACTGAGTTGAGTTGAGTTGAGTTGAGTTGAGTTCAGTTCAGTTCAGTTGAGTTGACTGAGTTGAGTTGACTGAGTTGAGTTGAGTTGAGTTGAGTGGAATTGAGTTGAGTTGAGTTGAGTTGAGTTGAGTGAGTGAGTTGAGTTGAGTTGAGTTGAGTTGAGTTGAGTTGAGTGAGTTGAGTTGAGTTGACTGAGTTGAGTTGACTGAGTTGAGTTGAGTTGAGTTGAGTTGAGTTGAGTTCAGTTGAGTTTACTGAGTTGAGTTGACTGAGTTGAGTTGAGTTGAGTTGAGTTGAGTTGAGTTGAGTTGAGTGGAGTTGAGTTGAGTTGAGTTGAGTTGAGTTGAGTTGAGTGAGTGAGTTGAGTTGAGTTGAGTTGAGTTGAGTTGAGTTGAGTTGAGTTGAGTTGAGTTGAGTTGAGTTGAGTTGAGTGAGTTGAGTTGAGTTGACTGAGTTGAGTTGACTGAGTTGAGTTGAGTTGAGTTGAGTTGAGTTGAGTTGAGTTGAGTTGATTTGAGTGAGTTGAGTTGAGTTGACTGAGTTGAGTTGACTGAGTTGAGTTGACTGAGTTGAGTTGAGTTGAGTTGAGTTGAGTTGAGGTGAGGTGAGTTGAGTTGAGTTGAGTTGAGTTGAGTTGAGTTGAGTTGAGTTGATATCGGCAACTTACCGGCAACTAATCGGGAACTTTTCGTCAACTTGTCGACAACTTATCGTCAACTTATCGGCAACTTATCGGCAACTTATCGGCAACTTATCGGCAACTTATCGGCAGCTTAGCGGCTGCTTTACGGCAGCATAGCGGTAGCTTGGCGGCAGCTTAGCGGGAGCTTGGCGGCAGCTTAGCGGGAGCTTGGCAGCTTAGCGGCATCTTAGCGGCAGCTTATCAGCAATTTATATCGGCAACTTATCGGCAACTTATCGGCAACCTATCGGCAACTTATCGTCAACTTATATCGGACACTTATCGGCAACTTATCGGCAACTTATCGGCAACTTATCGGCAACTTATCGGCAACTTATCGGCAACTTATCGGCAACTTATCGGCAACTTATCGGCAACTTATCGGCAACTTATCGGCAACTTATCGGCAACTTATCGGCAACTCATCGGCAACATAACGGCAACTTATCGGCAACTTATATCGGCAACTTATCGGCAACTTATCATCAACTTATCGGCAACTTATCGGCAACTTATCGGCAACTTATCGGCAACTTATCGGCAACTTATCGGCAACTTGAGTTGAGTTGAGTTGAGTTGAGTTGAGTTGAGTTGAGTTGAGTTGAGTTGACTGAGTTGAGTTGACTGAGTTGAGTTGAGTTGAGTTGAGTTGAGTTGAGTTGACTGAGTTGAGTTGACTGAGTTGAGTTGAGTTGAGTTGAGTTGAGTTGAGTTGAGTTGAGTTGAGGTGAGTTGAGTTGAGTTGAGTTGAGTTGAGTTGAGTTGAGTGAGTTGAGTTGAGTTGACTGAGTTGAGTTGACTGAGTTGAGTTGAGTTGAGTTGAGTTGAGTTGAGTTCAGTTCAGTTCAGTTGAGTTGACTGAGTTGAGTTGACTGAGTTGAGTTGAGTTGAGTTGAGTTGAGTGGAATTGAGTTGAGTTGAGTTGAGTTGAGTTGAGTGAGTGAGTTGAGTTGAGTTGAGTTGAGTTGAGTTGAGTTGAGTGAGTTGAGTTGAGTTGACTGAGTTGAGTTGACTGAGTTGAGTTGAGTTGAGTTGAGTTGAGTTGAGTTGAGTTGAGTTGAGTTCAGTTGAGTTTACTGAGTTGAGTTGACTGAGTTGAGTTGAGTTGAGTTGAGTTGAGTTGAGTGGAGTTGAGTTGAGTTGAGTTGAGTTGAGTTGAGTTGAGTGAGTGAGTTGAGTTGAGTTGAGTTGAGTTGAGTTGAGTTGAGTTGAGTTGACTGAGTTGAGTTGACTGAGTTGAGTTGAGTTGAGTTGAGTTGAGGTGAGGTGAGTTGAGTTGAGTTGAGTTGAGTTGAGTTGAGTTGAGTTGAGTTGAGTTGAGTTGATATCGGCAACTTACCGGCAACTAATCGGGAACTTTTCGTCAACTTATCGGCAACTTATCGGCAACTTATCGGCAACTTATCGGCAACTTGTATGCAACTTGTCGATAACTTATCGGCAACTTATCGGCAACTTATCGGCAACTTATCGGCAACTTATCGGCAACTTATCGGCAACTTATCGGCAACTTATCGGCAACTCATCGGCAACCTTTCGGCAACTTATCGGCAACTTATTGGCAAACTATCGGCAACTTATCGGCAACTTATCGGCAACTTATCGGCAACTTATCGGCAACTTATATCGGCAACTCATCGGAAACTTATCGGCAACTTATCGGCAACTTATCGGCAACTTATCGGCAACTTATCGTCAACTTATCGGCAACTTATCGGCAACTTATCGGCAACTTATCGGCAACTTATCGGCAGCTTAGCGGCTGCTTTACGGCAGCATAGCGGTAGCTTGGCGGCAGCTTAGCGGGAGCTTGGCGGCAGCTTAGCGGGAGCTTGGCAGCTTAGCGGCATCTTAGCGGCAGCTTATCAGCAATTTACATCGGCAACTTATCGGCAACTTATCGGCAACCTATCGGCAACTTATCGTCAACTTATATCGGACACTTATCGGCAACTTATCGGCAACTTATCGGCAACTTATCGGCAACTTATCGGCAACTTATCGGCAACTTATCGGCAACTTATCATCAACTTATCGGCAACTTATCGGCAACTTATCGGCAACTTATCGGCAACTTATCGGCAACTCATCGGCAACATAACGGCAACTTATCGGCAACTTATATCGGCAACTTATCGGCAACTTATCATCAACTTATCGGCAACTTATCGGCAACTTATCGGCAACTTATCGGCAACTTATCGGCAACTTATCGGCAACTTGAGTTGAGTTGAGTTGAGTTGAGTTGAGTTGAGTTGAGTTGAGTTGACTGAGTTGAGTTGACTGAGTTGAGTTGAGTTGAGTTGAGTTGAGTTGAGTTGAGTTGACTGAGTTGAGTTGACTGAGTTGAGTTGAGTTGAGTTGAGTTGAGTTGAGTTGAGTTGAGTTGAGTTGAGGTGAGTTGAGTTGAGTTGAGTTGAGTTGAGTTGAGTTGAGTGAGTTGAGTTGAGTTGACTGAGTTGAGTTGACTGAGTTGAGTTGAGTTGAGTTGAGTTGAGTTCAGTTCAGTTCAGTTGAGTTGACTGAGTTGAGTTGACTGAGTTGAGTTGAGTTGAGTTGAGTTGAGTGGAATTGAGTTGAGTTGAGTTGAGTTGAGTTGAGTGAGTGAGTTGAGTTGAGTTGAGTTGAGTTGAGTTGAGTTGAGTGAGTTGAGTTGAGTTGACTGAGTTGAGTTGACTGAGTTGAGTTGAGTTGAGTTGAGTTGAGTTGAGTTCAGTTGAGTTTACTGAGTTGAGTTGACTGAGTTGAGTTGAGTTGAGTTGAGTTGAGTTGAGTTGAGTTGAGTGGAGTTGAGTTGAGTTGAGTTGAGTTGAGTTGAGTTGAGTGAGTGAGTTGAGTTGAGTTGAGTTGAGTTGAGTTGAGTTGAGTTGAGTTGAGTTGAGTTGAGTTGAGTTGAGTTGAGTGAGTTGAGTTGAGTTGACTGAGTTGAGTTGACTGAGTTGAGTTGAGTTGAGTTGAGTTGAGTTGAGTTGAGTTGAGTTGATTTGAGTGAGTTGAGTTGAGTTGACTGAGTTGAGTTGACTGAGTTGAGTTGACTGAGTTGAGTTGAGTTGAGTTGAGTTGAGTTGAGGTGAGGTGAGTTGAGTTGAGTTGAGTTGAGTTGAGTTGAGTTGAGTTGAGTTGAGTTGATATCGGCAACTTACCGGCAACTAATCGGGAACTTTTCGTCAACTTGTCGACAACTTATCGTCAACTTATCGGCAACTTATCGGCAACTTATCGGCAACTTATCGGCAACTTATCGGCAGCTTAGCGGCTGCTTTACGGCAGCATAGCGGTAGCTTGGCGGCAGCTTAGCGGGAGCTTGGCGGCAGCTTAGCGGGAGCTTGGCAGCTTAGCGGCATCTTAGCGGCAGCTTATCAGCAATTTATATCGGCAACTTATCGGCAACTTATCGGCAACCTATCGGCAACTTATCGTCAACTTATATCGGACACTTATCGGCAACTTATCGGCAACTTATCGGCAACTTATCGGCAACTTATCGGCAACTTATCGGCAACTTATCGGCAACTTATCGGCAACTTATCGGCAACTTATCGGCAACTTATCGGCAACTTATCGGCAACTTATCGGCAACTCATCGGCAACATAACGGCAACTTATCGGCAACTTATATCGGCAACTTATCGGCAACTTATCATCAACTTATCGGCAACTTATCGGCAACTTATCGGCAACTTATCGGCAACTTATCGGCAACTTATCGGCAACTTGAGTTGAGTTGAGTTGAGTTGAGTTGAGTTGAGTTGAGTTGAGTTGAGTTGACTGAGTTGAGTTGACTGAGTTGAGTTGAGTTGAGTTGAGTTGAGTTGAGTTGACTGAGTTGAGTTGACTGAGTTGAGTTGAGTTGAGTTGAGTTGAGTTGAGTTGAGTTGAGTTGAGGTGAGTTGAGTTGAGTTGAGTTGAGTTGAGTTGAGTTGAGTGAGTTGAGTTGAGTTGACTGAGTTGAGTTGACTGAGTTGAGTTGAGTTGAGTTGAGTTGAGTTGAGTTCAGTTCAGTTCAGTTGAGTTGACTGAGTTGAGTTGACTGAGTTGAGTTGAGTTGAGTTGAGTTGAGTGGAATTGAGTTGAGTTGAGTTGAGTTGAGTTGAGTGAGTGAGTTGAGTTGAGTTGAGTTGAGTTGAGTTGAGTTGAGTGAGTTGAGTTGAGTTGACTGAGTTGAGTTGACTGAGTTGAGTTGAGTTGAGTTGAGTTGAGTTGAGTTGAGTTGAGTTGAGTTCAGTTGAGTTTACTGAGTTGAGTTGACTGAGTTGAGTTGAGTTGAGTTGAGTTGAGTTGAGTGGAGTTGAGTTGAGTTGAGTTGAGTTGAGTTGAGTTGAGTGAGTGAGTTGAGTTGAGTTGAGTTGAGTTGAGTTGAGTTGAGTTGAGTTGACTGAGTTGAGTTGACTGAGTTGAGTTGAGTTGAGTTGAGTTGAGGTGAGGTGAGTTGAGTTGAGTTGAGTTGAGTTGAGTTGAGTTGAGTTGAGTTGAGTTGAGTTGATATCGGCAACTTACCGGCAACTAATCGGGAACTTTTCGTCAACTTATCGGCAACTTATCGGCAACTTATCGGCAACTTATCGGCAACTTGTATGCAACTTGTCGATAACTTATCGGCAACTTATCGGCAACTTATCGGCAACTTATCGGCAACTTATCGGCAACTTATCGGCACCTTATTGGCAAACTATCGGCAACTTATCGGTAATTTATCGGCAAATTATCGGCAACTTATCGGCTACTTATCGGCAACTTATATCGGCAACTTATCGGCAACTTATCGGCAACTTATCGGCAACTTTTCGGCCACTGATCGGCAACTTATCGGCAACTTATTGGCAACTTAACGGCAACTTATCGGCAACTTATAGCGGCAACTTACCGGCAACTTATCGGCAACTTATCGGCAACTTATCGTCAACTTATCGGCAACTTATCGGCAACTTATCGGCAACTTATCGGCAACTTATCGGCAGCTTAGCGGCTGCTTTACGGCAGCATAGCGGTAGCTTGGCGGCAGCTTAGCGGGAGCTTGGCGGCAGCTTAGCGGGAGCTTGGCAGCTTAGCGGCATCTTAGCGGCAGCTTATCAGCAATTTATATCGTCAACTTATCGGCAACTTATCGGCAACTTATCGGCAACTTATCGTCAACTTATATCGGACACTTATCGGCAACTTATCGGCAACTTATCGGCAACTTATCGGCAACTTATAGGCAACTTATCGGCAACTTATCGGCAACTTATCGGCAACTTATCGGCAACTTATCGGCAACTTATCGGCAACTCATCGGCAATATAACGGCAACTTATCGGCAACTTATATCGGCAACTTATCGGCAACTTATCATCAACTTATCGGCAACTTATCGGCAACTTATCGGCAACTTATCGGCAACTTATCGGCAACTTATCGGCAACTTGAGTTGAGTTGAGTTGAGTTGAGTTGAGTTGAGTTGAGTTGAGTTGAGTTGAGTTGACTGAGTTGAGTTGACTGAGTTGAGTTGAGTTGAGTTGAGTTGAGTTGACTGAGTTGAGTTGACTGAGTTGAGTTGAGTTGAGTTGAGTTGAGTTGAGTTGAGTTGAGTTGAGGTGAGTTGAGTTGAGTTGAGTTGAGTTGAGTTGAGTTGAGTGAGTTGAGTTGAGTTGACTGAGTTGAGTTGACTGAGTTGAGTTGAGTTGACTTGAGTTGATTTGAGTTGAGTTCAGTTCAGTTCAGTTGAGTTGACTGAGTTGAGTTGACTGAGTTGAGTTGAGTTGAGTTGAGTTGAGTTGAGTTGAGTGGAATTGAGTTGAGTTGAGTTGAGTTGAGTTGAGTTGAGTGAGTGAGTTGAGTTGAGTTGAGTTGAGTTGAGTTGAGTTGAGTTGAGTTGAGTTTGAGTGAGTTGAGTTGAGTTGACTGAGTTGAGTTGACTGAGTTGAGTTGAGTTGAGTTGAGTTGAGTTGAGTTGAGTTGAGTTGAGTTGAGTTGAGTTGAGTGAGTTGAGTTGAGTTGACTGAGTTGAGTTGACTGAGTTGAGTTGACTGAGTTGAGTTGAGTTGAGTTGAGTTGAGTTGAGTTGAGGTGAGTTGAGTTGAGTTGAGTTGAGTTGAGTTGAGTTGAGTTGAGTTGAGTTGATATCGGCAACTTACCGGCAACTAATCGGGAACTTTTCGTCAACTTGTCGACAACTTATCGGCAACTTATCGGCAACTTATCGGCAACTTATCGGCAACTTATCGGCAACTTATCGGCAACTTATATCGGCAACTCATCGACAATTTAGGGGCAACTTATCGGCAACTTATCGTCAACATATCGGCAACTTATTGGCAACTTATCGGCAACTTATCGGCAACTTATCGGCAACTTATCGGCAACTTATCGGCAACTTATCGGCAACTTGTCGGCAACTTGTCTGCAACTTGTCGTCAACTTATCGGCAACTTATCGGCAACTTATCGGCAACTTATCGGCAACTTATCGGCAACTTATCAGCAACTTATCGGCAACTTATCGGCAACTTATCGGCAACTTATCGGCAGCTTATCGGCCACTTATCGGCAACTTATGGGCAACTTAGGGGCAACAAATTGGCAACTTATCGGCAACTTATCGGCAACTTATCGGCAACTTATCGGCAACTCATCGGCAACATAACGGCAACTTATCGGCAACTTGTATCGGCATCTTATCGTCAACTTATCGGCAACTTATATCGGCAACTTTTCAGCAACTTATCGGCAACTTATCGGCCACTTATCGGCAACTTTTCGGCAACTTATCGGCAACTTATTGGCAAACTATCGGCAACTTATCGGCAACTTATCGGCAACTTATCGGCAACTTATCGGCAACTTATATCGGCAACTCATCGGAAACTTATCGGCAACTTATCGGCAACTTATCGGCAACTTATCGGCAACTTATCGGCAACTTATCGTCAACTTATCGGCAACTTATCGGCAACTTATCGGCAACTTATCGGCAACTTATCGGCAGCTTAGCGGCTGCTTTACGGCAGCATAGCGGTAGCTTGGCGGCAGCTTAGCGGGAGCTTGGCGGCAGCTTAGCGGGAGCTTGGCAGCTTAGCGGCATCTTAGCGGCAGCTTATCAGCAATTTATATCGGCAACTTATCGGCAACTTATCGGCAACCTATCGGCAACTTATCGTCAACTTATATCGGACACTTATCGGCAACTTATCGGCAACTTATCGGCAACTTATCGGAAACTTATCGGCAACTTATCGGCAACTTATCGGCAACTTATCGGCAACTTATCGGCAACTTATCGGCAACTTATCGGCAACTCATCGGCAACATAACGGCAACTTATCGGCAACTTATATCGGCAACTTATCGGCAACTTATCATCAACTTATCGGCAACTTATCGGCAACTTATCGGCAACTTATCGGCAACTTATCGGCAACTTATCGGCAACTTGAGTTGAGTTGAGTTGAGTTGAGTTGAGTTGAGTTGAGTTGAGTTGAGTTGACTGAGTTGAGTTGACTGAGTTGAGTTGAGTTGAGTTGAGTTGAGTTGAGTTGACTGAGTTGAGTTGACTGAGTTGAGTTGAGTTGAGTTGAGTTGAGTTGAGTTGAGTTGAGTTGAGGTGAGTTGAGTTGAGTTGAGTTGAGTTGAGTTGAGTTGAGTTGAGTGAGTTGAGTTGAGTTGACTGAGTTGAGTTGACTGAGTTGAGTTGAGTTGAGTTGAGTTGAGTTCAGTTCAGTTCAGTTCAGTTGAGTTGACTGAGTTGAGTTGACTGAGTTGAGTTGAGTTGAGTTGAGTTGAGTTGAGTGGAATTGAGTTGAGTTGAGTTGAGTTGAGTTGAGTGAGTGAGTTGAGTTGAGTTGAGTTGAGTTGAGTTGAGTGAGTTGAGTTGAGTTGACTGAGTTGAGTTGACTGAGTTGAGTTGAGTTGAGTTGAGTTGAGTTGAGTTCAGTTCAGTTGAGTTTACTGAGTTGAGTTGACTGAGTTGAGTTAAGTTGAGTTGAGTTGAGTTGAGTTGAGTGGAGTTGAGTTGAGTTGAGTTGAGTTGAGTTGAGTGAGTGAGTTGAGTTGAGTTGAGTTGAGTTGAGTTGAGTTGACTGAGTTGAGTTGACTGAGTTGAGTTGAGTTGAGTTGAGTTGAGTTGAGTTGAGTTGAGGTGAGGTGAGTTGAGTTGAGTTGAGTTGAGTTGAGTTGAGTTGAGTTGATATCGGCAACTTACCGGCAACTAATCGGGAACTTTTCGTCAACTTATCGGCAACTTATCGGCAACTTATCGGCAACTTATCGGCAACTTGTCTGCAACTTGTCGATAACTTATCGGCAACTTATCGGCAACTTATCGGCAACTTATCGGCAACTTATCGGCAACTTATCGGCACCTTATTGGCAAACTATCGGCAACTTATCGGTAATTTATCGGCAACTTATCGGCAACTTATCGGCTACTTATCGGCAACTTATATCGGCAACTTATCGGCAACTTATCGGCAACTTATCGGCAACTTTTCGGCCACTGATCGGCAACTTATCGGCAACTTATTGGCAACTTATCGGCAACTTATCGGCAACTTATAGCGGCAACTTATCGGCAACTTATCGGCAACTTATCGGCAACTTATCTGCAACTTATCGGCAACTTATCGGCAACTCATCGGCAACATAACGGCAACTTATCGGCAACTTATGTCGGCAACTTATCTGCAACTTATATCGGCAAATTTTCAGCAACTTATCGGCAACTTATCGGCCACTTATCGGCAACTTGTCGGCAACTTATCGGCAACTTATCGGCAACTTATATCGGCAACGTTTCAGCAACTTATCGGCAACTTATCGGCAACTTATCGGCAACTTATCGGCAACTTATCGGCAACTTATCGGCAACTTGAGTTGAGTTGAGTTGAGTTGAGTTGAGTTGAGTTGAGTTGAGTTGACTGAGTTGAGTTGACTGAGTTGAGTTGAGTTGAGTTGAGTTGAGTTGAGTTGACTGAGTTGAGTTGACTGAGTTGAGTTGAGTTGAGTTGAGTTGAGTTGAGTTGAGTTGAGTTGAGTTGAGTTGAGTTGAGGTGAGTTGAGTTGAGTTGAGTTGAGTTGAGTTGAGTTGAGTTGAGTTGAGTGAGTTGAGTTGAGTTGACTGAGTTGAGTTGACTGAGTTGAGTTGAGTTGACTTGAGTTGAGTTGAGTTGAGTTCAGTTCAGTTCAGTTGAGTTGACTGAGTTGAGTTGACTGAGTTGAGTTGAGTTGAGTTGAGTTGAGTTGAGTTGAGTGGAATTGAGTTGAGTTGAGTTGAGTTGAGTTGAGTTGAGTGAGTGAGTTGAGTTGAGTTGAGTTGAGTTGAGTTGAGTTGAGTTGAGTTGAGTGAGTTGAGTTGAGTTGACTGAGTTGAGTTGACTGAGTTGAGTTGAGTTGAGTTGAGTTGAGTTGAGTTGAGTTGAGTTGAGTTGAGTTGAGTTGAGTGAGTTGAGTTGAGTTGACTGAGTTGAGTTGACTGAGTTGAGTTGACTGAGTTGAGTTGAGTTGAGTTGAGTTGAGTTGAGGTGAGTTGAGTTGAGTTGAGTTGAGTTGAGTTGAGTTGAGTTGAGTTGAGTTGATATCGGCAACTTACCGGCAACTAATCGGGAACTTTTCGTCAACTTGTCGACAACTTATCGGCAACTTATCGGCAACTTATCGGCAACTTATCGGCAACTTATCGGCAACTTATCGGCAACTTATATCGGCAACTCATCGACAATTTAGGGGCAACTTATCGGCAACTTATCGTCAACATATCGGCAACTTATTGGCAACTTATCGGCAACTTATCGGCAACTTATCGGCAACTTATCGGCAACTTATCGGCAACTTATCGGCAACTTGTCGGCAACTTGTCTGCAACTTGTCGTCAACTTATCGGCAACTTATCGGCAACTTATCGGCAACTTATCGGCAACTTATCGGCAACTTATCAGCAACTTATCGGCAACTTATCGGCAACTTATCGGCAACTTATCGGCAGCTTATCGGCCACTTATCGGCAACTTATGGGCAACTTAGGGGCAACAAATTGGCAACTTATGGGCAACTTATCGGCAACTTATCGTCAACTTATCGGCAACTCATCGGCAACATAACGGCAACTTATCGGCAACTTATATCGGCAACTTATCGGCAACTTATCATCAACTTATCGGCAACTTATCGGCAACTTATCGGCAACTTATCGGCAACTTATCGGCAACTTATCGGCAACTTGAGTTGAGTTGAGTTGAGTTGAGTTGAGTTGAGTTGAGTTGAGTTGACTGAGTTGAGTTGACTGAGTTGAGTTGAGTTGAGTTGAGTTGAGTTGACTGAGTTGAGTTGACTGAGTTGAGTTGAGTTGAGTTGAGTTGAGTTGAGTTGAGTTGAGTTGAGGTGAGTTGAGTTGAGTTGAGTTGAGTTGAGTTGAGTTGAGTGAGTTGAGTTGAGTTGACTGAGTTGAGTTGACTGAGTTGAGTTGAGTTGAGTTGAGTTGAGTTCAGTTCAGTTCAGTTCAGTTCAGTTGAGTTGACTGAGTTGAGTTGACTGAGTTGAGTTGAGTTGAGTTGAGTTGAGTTGAGTGGAATTGAGTTGAGTTGAGTTGAGTTGAGTTGAGTTGAGTGAGTGAGTTGAGTTGAGTTGAGTTGAGTTGAGTTGAGTGAGTTGAGTTGAGTTGACTGAGTTGAGTTGACTGAGTTGAGTTGAGTTGAGTTGAGTTGAGTTGAGTTCAGTTCAGTTGAGTTTACTGAGTTGAGTTGACTGAGTTGAGTTGAGTTGAGTTGAGTTGAGTTGAGTTGAGTGGAGTTGAGTTGAGTTGAGTTGAGTTGAGTTGAGTGAGTGAGTTGAGTTGAGTTGAGTTGAGTTGAGTTGAGTTGAGTTGAGTTGAGTTGACTGAGTTGAGTTGACTGAGTTGAGTTGAGTTGAGTTGAGTTGAGTTGAGTTGAGTTGAGGTGAGGTGAGTTGAGTTGAGTTGAGTTGAGTTGAGTTGAGTTGAGTTGATATCGGCAACTTACCGGCAACTAATCGGGAACTTTTCGTCAACTTATCGGCAACTTATCGGCAACTTATCGGCAACTTATCGGCAACTTGTCTGCAACTTGTCGATAACTTATCGGCAACTTATCGGCAACTTATCGGCAACTTATCGGCAACTTATCGGCAACTTATCGGCACCTTATTGGCAAACTATCGGCAACTTATCGGTAATTTATCGGCAACTTATCGGCAACTTAACGGCTACTTATCGGCAACTTATATCGGCAACTTATCGGCAACTTATCGGCAACTTATCGGCAACTTTTCGGCCACTGATCGGCAACTTATCGGCAACTTATTGGCAACTTATCGGCAACTTATCGGCAACTTATAGCGGCAACTTATCGGCAACTTATCGGCAACTTATCGGCAACTTATCTGCAACTTATCGGCAACTTATCGGCAACTCATCGGCAACATAACGGCAACTTATCGGCAACTTATATCGGCAACTTATCGGCAACTTATATCGGCAAATTTTCAGCAACTTATCGGCAACTTATCGGCCACTTATCGGCAACTTGTCGGCAACTTATCGGCAACTTATCGGCAACTTATATCGGCAACGTTTCAGCAACTTATCGGCAACTTATCGGCCACTTATCGGCAACTTGTCGGCAACTTATCGGCAACTTTTGGGCAACTTATCGGCAACTTATCGGCAACTTATCGGCAACTTATCAGCAACTTATCGGCAACTTATCGGCAACTTATATCGGCAACTTTTCAGCAACTTATCGGCAACTTATCGGCCACTTATCGGCAACTTGTCGGCAACTTATCGGCAACTTTTGGGCAACTTATCGGCAACTTATCGGCAACTTATCAGCAACTTATCGGCAACTTATCGGCAAATTATCGGCAACTTATCGGCAGCTTATCGGCCACTTATCGGCAACTTATCGGCAACTTATCGGCAACTTATCAGCAACTTATCGGCAACTTATCGGCAACTTATCGGCAACTTATCGGCAGCTTATCGGCCACTTATCGGCAACTTATGGGCAACTTAGGGGCAACTTATCGGTAACTTAGGGGCAACTTAACGGCAACTTATCGTCAACATATCGGCAACTTATTGGCATCTTATCGGCAACTAATCCGCAACTTATCGGCAACTTATCGGCAACTTACCGGCAACTTATCGGGAACTTATCGTCAACTTATCGGCAACTTATCGGCAACTTATCGGCAACTTATCGGCAACTTATCGTCAACTTATCATCAACTTATCGGCAACTTATCGGCAACTTATCGGCAACTTGAGTTGAGTTGAGTTGAGTTGAGTTGAGTTGAGTTGAGTTGAGTTGAGTTGAGTTGACTGAGTTGAGTTGAGTTGAGTTGAGTTGAGTTGAGTTGAGTTGACTGAGTTGAGTTGACTGAGTTGAGTTGAGTTGAGTTGAGTTGAGTTGAGTTGAGTTGAGTTGAGTTGAGTTGAGTTGAGTTGAGTTGAGTTGAGTTGAGTTGAGTCGAGTCGAGTTGAGTTGAGTTGAGTTGAGTTGAGTGGAGTTGAGTTTAGTTGAGTTGAGTTGACTGAGTTGAGTTGACTGAGTTGAGTTGAGTTGAGTTGAGTTGAGTTGAGTTGAGTTGAGTTGAGGTGAGTTGAGTTGAGTTGAGTTGACTGAGTTGAGTTGACTGAGTTGAGTTGAGTTGAGTTGAGTTGAGCTGAGTTGAGTTGAGTTGAGTTGAGTTGAGTTGAGTTGACTGAGTTGAGTTGACTGAGTTGAGTTGAGTTGAGTTGAGTTGAGCTGAGTTGAGTTGAGTTGACTGAGTTGAGTTGACTGAGTTGAGTTGAGATGAGTTGAGTTGAGTTGAGTTGAGTTCAGTTCAGTTGAGTTTACTGAGTTGAGTTGACTGAGTTGAGTTGAGTTGAGTTGAGTTGAGTTGAGTTGAGTGGAGTTGAGTTGAGTTGAGTTGAGTTGAGTGAGTGAGTTGAGTTGAGTTGAGTTGAGTTGAGTTGAGTTGAGTTGAGTTGAGTTGAGTTGACTGAGTTGAGTTGACTGAGTTGAGTTGAGTTGAGTTGAGTTGAGTTGAGTTGAGTTGAGGTGAGGTGAGTTGAGTTGAGTTGAGTTGAGTTGAGTTGAGTTGATATCGGCAACTTACCGGCAACTAATCGGGAACTTTTCGTCAACTTATCGGCAACTTATCGGCAACTTATCGGCAACTTATCGGCAACTTGTCTGCAACTTGTCGATAACTTATCGGCAACTTATCGGCAACTTATCGGCAACTTATCGGCAACTTATCGGCAACTTATCGGCACCTTATTGGCAAACTATCGGCAACTTATCGGTAATTTATCGGCAACTTATCGGCAACTTATCGGCTACTTATCGGCAACTTATATCGGCAACTTATCGGCAACTTATCGGCAACTTATCGGCAACTTTTCGGCCACTGATCGGCAACTTATCGGCAACTTATTGGCAACTTATCGGCAACTTATCGGCAACTTATAGCGGCAACTTATCGGCAACTTATCGGCAACTTATCGGCAACTTATCTGCAACTTATCGGCAACTTATCGGCAACTCATCGGCAACATAACGGCAACTTATCGGCAACTTATATCGGCAACTTATCGGCAACTTATATCGGCAAATTTTCAGCAACTTATCGGCAACTTATCGGCCACTTATCGGCAACTTGTCGGCAACTTATCGGCAACTTATCGGCAACTTATATCGGCAACGTTTCAGCAACTTATCGGCAACTTATCGGCCACTTATCGGCAACTTGTCGGCAACTTATCGGCAACTTTTGGGCAACTTATCGGCAACTTATCGGCAACTTATCGGCAACTTATCAGCAACTTATCGGCAACTTATCGGCAACTTATATCGGCAACTTTTCAGCAACTTATCGGCAACTTATCGGCCACTTATCGGCAACTTGTCGGCAACTTATCGGCAACTTTTGGGCAACTTATCGGCAACTTATCGGCAACTTATCAGCAACTTATCGGCAACTTATCGGCAAATTATCGGCAACTTATCGGCAGCTTATCGGCCACTTATCGGCAACTTATCGGCAACTTATCGGCAACTTATCAGCAACTTATCGGCAACTTATCGGCAACTTATCGGCAACTTATCGGCAGCTTATCGGCCACTTATCGGCAACTTATGGGCAAGTTGAGTTGTGTTGAGTTGAGTTGAGTTGAGTTGAGTTCAGTTCAGTTGAGTTGACTGAGTTGAGTTGACTGAGTTGAGTTGAGTTGAGTTGAGTTGAGTTGAGTGAGTGAGTTGCGTTGCGTTGCGTTGCGTTGCGTTGCGTTGCGTTGAGTTGAGTTGAGTTGAGTTGAGTTGAGTTGACTGAGTTGAGTTGACTGAGTTGAGTTGAGTTGAGTTGAGCTGTGTTGAGTTGAGTTGAGTTGAGTTGAGTTCAGTTCAGTTGAGTTGACTGAGTTGAGTTGACTGAGTTGAGTTGAGTTGAGTTGAGTTGAGTTGAGTTGAGTTGAGTTGAGTTGAGTTGAGGTGAGTTGAGTTGAGTTGAGTTGACTGAGTTGAGTTGACTGAGCTGAGTTGAGTTGACTGAGTTGAGTTGAGTTGAGTTGACTTAGTTGAGTTGACTGAGTTGAGTTGAGTTGAGTTGAGTTGAGTTGAGTTGAGTTGAGTTGAGTTGAGTTAGTGAGTGAGTTGCGTTGCGTTGCGTTGCGTTGCGTTGAGTTGAGTTGAGTTGAGTTGAGTTGAGTGAGTGAGTTGCGTTGCGTTGGGTTGAGTTGAGTTGAGTTGAATTGAGTTGAGTTGAGTTGAGTTGAGTTGAGTTGAGTTGAGTTGAGTTGAGTTGAGGTGAGTTGAGTTGAGTTGAGTTGACTGAGTTGAGTTGACTGAGTTGAGTTGAGTTGAGTTGAGTTGAGTTGAGTTGACTGAGTTGAGTTGACTGAGTTGAGTTGAGTTGAGTTGAGTTGAGTTGACTGAGTTGAGTTGACTGAGTTGAGTTGAGTTGAGTTGAGTTGAGTTGAGTTGAGTTGAGTGAGTGAGTGAGTTGCGTTGCGTTGCGTTGCGTTGCGTTGAGTTGAGTTGAGTTGAGTTGAGTTGAGTTGAGTTGAGTTGACTGAGTTGAGTTGACTGAGTTGAGTTGAGTTGAGTTGAGTTGTGTTGAGTTGAGTTGAGTTGAGTTGAGTTCAGTTCAGTTGAGTTGACTGAGTTGAGTTGACTGAGTTGAGTTGAGTTGAGTTGAGTTGAGTTGACTGAGTTGAGTTGAGTTGAGTTGAGTTGAGTTGAGTTGAGGTGAGTTGAGTTGAGTTGAGTTGACTGAGTTGAGTTGACTGAGTTGAGTTGAGTTGATTTAGTTGAGTTGACTGAGTTGAGTTGAGTTGAGTTGAGTTGAGTTGAGTTGAGTTGAGTTGAGTTAGTGAGTGAGTTGCGTTGCGTTGCGTTGCGTTGCGTTGAGTTGAGTTGAGTTGAGTTGAGTTGAGTGAGTGAGTTGCGTTGCGTTGGGTTGAGTTGAGTTGAGTTGAATTGAGTTGAGTTGAGTTGAGTTGAGTTGAGTTGAGTTGTGTTGGTGAGTGAGTTGCGTTGCGTTGGGTTGAGTTGAGTTGAGTTGAGTTGAGTTGAGTTGAGTTGACTGAGTTGAGTTGACTGAGTTGAGTTGACTGAGTTGAGTTGAGTTGAGTTGAGTTGAGTTGAGTTGAGTTGAGTTGAGTTGAGCGGAGTTGAGTTGAGTTGAGTTGAGTTGAGTTGAGTTGAGTTGACTGAGTTGAGTTGACTGAGTTGAGTTGACTGAGTTGAGTTGAGTTGAGTTGAGTTGTGTTGAGTTGAGTTGAGTTGAGTTGAGTTGAGTTGAGTTGACTGAGTTGAGTTGACTGAGTTGAGTTGAGTTGAGTTGAGTTGAGTTGAGTTGAGTTGACTGAGTTGAGTTGACTGAGTTGAGTTGAGTTGAGTTGAGTGAGTGAGTTGCGTTGCGTTGCGTTGCGTTGCGTTGAGTTGAGTTGAGTTGAGTTGAGTTGAGTGAGTGAGTTGCGTTGCGTTGCGTTGGGTTGAGTTGAGTTGAGTTGAGTTGAGTTGAGTTGAGTTGAGTTGAGTTGGTGAGTGAGTTGCGTTGCGTTGCGTTGGGTTGAGTTGAGTTGGGTTGAGTTGAGTTGAGTTGAGTTGAGTTGAGTTGAGATGAGTTGAGTTGAGTTGAGTTGAGTTGAGTTGAGTTGAGTTGACTGAGTTGAGTTGAGTTGAGTTGAGTTGAGTTGAGTTGAGTTGAGTTGAGTGAGTTGAGTTGAGTTGACTGAGTTGAGTTGACTGAGTTGAGTTGAGTTGAGTTGAGTTGAGTTGAGTTCAGTTCAGTTCAGTTCAGTTCAGTTCAGTTCAGTTGAGTTGACTGAGTTGAGTTGACTGAGTTGAGTTGAGTTGAGTTGAGTTGAGTGAGTGAGTTGAGTTGAGTTGAGTTGAGTTGAGTTGAGTTGAGTTGAGTTGAGATGAGTTGAGTTGAGTTGAGTTGACTGAGTTGAGTTGAGTTGAGTTGAGTTGAGTTGAGGTGAGGTGAGTTGAGTTGAGTTGAGTTGAGTTGAGTTGAGTTGAGTTGAGTTGAGTTGAGTTGAGTTGATATCGGCAACTTACCGGGAACTAATCGGGAACTTTTCGTCAACTTATCGGCAACTTATCGGCAACTTATCGGCAACTTATCGGCAACTTGTCTGCAACTTGTCGATAACTTATCGGTAACTTATCGGCAACTTATCGGCAACTTATCGGCAACTTATCGGCAACTTATCGGCAACTTATTGGCAAACTATCGGCAACTTTTCGGCAATTTATCGGCAACTTATCGGCAACTTATCGGCAACTTATCGGCAACTTATATCGGCAACTTATCGGCAACTTATCGGCAACTTATCGGCAACTTTTCGGCCACTGATCGGCAACTTATCGGCAACTTATTGGCAACTTATCGGCAACTTATCGGCAATTTATCGGCAACTTATCGGCAACTTATCGGCAACTTATCGGCAACTTATATCGGCAACTTATCGGCAACTTATCGGCAACTTATCGGCAACTTTTCGGCCACTGATCGGCAACTTATCGGCAACTTATTGGCAACTTATCGGCAACTTATCGGCAACTTATAGCGGCAACTTATCGGCAACTTATCGGCAACTTATCGGCAACTTATGTGCAACTTATCGGCAACTTATCGGCAACTTATCGGCAACTCATCGGCAACATAACGGCAACTTATCGGCAACTTATATCGGCAACTTATCGGCAACTTATATCGGCAAATTTTCAGCAACTTATCGGCAACTTATCGGCCACTTATCGGCAACTTGTCGGCAACTTATCGGCAACTTGTCGGCAACTTATATCGGCAACTTTTCAGCAACTTATCGGCAACTTATCGGCAACTTATCGGCAAATTATCAGCAACTTATCGGCAACTTATCGGCAAATTATCGGCAACTAATCGGCAGCTTATCGGCCACTTATCGGCAACTTATCGGCAACTTATCGGCAACTTATCAGCAACTTATCGGCAACTTATCGGCAACTTATCGGCAACTTTTCGGCGACTTATCGGCAACTTATCGGCAACTTATCGGCAACTTATCAGCAACTTATCGGCAACTTATCGGCAAATTATCGGCAACTAATCGGCAGCTTATCGGCCACTTATCGGCAACTTATCGGCAACTTATCGGCAACTTATCAGCAACTTATCGGCAACTTATCGGCAACTTATCGGCAACTTATCGGCAGCTTATCGGCCACTTATCGGCAACTTATGGGCAACTTAGCGGCAACTTATCGGCAACTTATCGGCAACTTATCGGCAACTTATCGGCAGCTTATCGGCCACTTATCGGCAACTTATGGGCAACTTAGCGGCAACTTATCGGCAACTTAGGGGCAACTTAACGGCAACTTATCGTCAACATATCGGCAACTTATCGGCAACTTATCGGCAACTTATCGGCAACTTATCGGCAACTTACCGGCAACTTATCGGGAACTTATCGTCAACTTATCGGCAACTTATCGGCAACTTATCGGCAACTTGTCGGCAACTTGTCTGCAACTTGTCGACAACTTATCGGCAACTTATCGGCAACTTATCGGCAACTTATCGGCAACTTGTCGGCAACTTGTCTGCAACTTGTCGACAACTTATCGGCAACTTATCGTCAACTTATCGGCAACTTATCGGCAACTTGTCGGCAACTTATCAGCAACTTATCGGCAACTTATCGGCAGCTTATCGGCCACTTATCGGCAATTTATGGGCAACTTAGGGGCAACTTATCGGCAACTTAGGGGCAACTTATCGGCAACTTATCGTCAACTTATTGGCAACTTATCGGCAACTTATCGGCAACTTATCGGCAACTTATCGGCAACTTACCGGCAACTTATCGGGAACTTATCGTCAACTTATCGGCAACTTATCGGCAACTTGTCGGCAACTCATCGGCAACATAACGGCAACTTAACGGCAACTTATCGGCAACTTATCGGCAACTTATCGGCAACTTATCGGCAACTCATCGGCAACATAACGGCAAATTATCGGCAACTTATATCGGCAACTCATCGGCAACTTAGGGGCAACTTATCGGCAACTTATCGGCAACTTATCGGCAACTTATCGGCAGCTTATTGGCCACTTATCGGCAACTTATGGGCAACTTAGGGGCAACTTATCGGCAACTTATCGGCAACATATCGGCAACTTATCGGCAACTTACCGGCAACTTATCGGGAACTTATCGTCAACTTATCGGCAACTTATCGGCAGCTTATCGGCAACTCATCGGCAACAAAACGGCAACTTAACGGCAACTTATCTGCAACTTATTGGCAACTTATCGGCAACTTATCGGCAACTTATCGGCAACTGATCGGCAACATAACGGCAACTTATAGGCAACTTATATCGGCAACTTATCGTCAACTTATCGGCAACTTATATCGGCAACTTTTCAGCAACTTATCGGCAACTTATCGGCCACTTATCGGCAACTTTTCGGCAACTTATCGGCAACTTGACGGCAACTTATCGGCAACTTATTGGCAAACTATCGGCAACTTTCCGGCAACTTATCGGCAACTTATCGGCAACTTATCGGCAACTTATCGGCAACTTATATTCGCAACTCATCGGCAACTTAGGGGCAACTTATCGGCAACCTATCGTCAACATATCGGCAACTTATTGGCAACTTATCGGCAACTTATCGGCAACCTATCGGCAACTTATCGGCAACTTACCGGCAACTTATCGGGAACTTATCGTCAACTTATCGGCAACTTATCGGCAACTTATCGCCAACTTATCGGCAACTTGTCTGCAACTTGTCGACAACTTATCGGCAACTTATCGGCAACTTATCGGCAACTTATCGGCAACTTATCGGCAACTTATCAGCAACTTATCGGCAACTTATCGGCAACTTATCGGCAACTTATCGGCAGCTTATCGGCCACTTATCGGCAACTTATCGGCAACTTATCGGCAACTTATCGGCAACTTATCATTAACTTATCGGCAACTTATCGGCAACTTATCGGCAACTTGAGTTGAGTTGAGTTGAGTTGAGTTGAGTTGAGTTGAGTTGACTGAGTTGAGTTGACTAAGTTGAGTTGAGTTGAGTTGAGTTGAGTTGAGTTGAGTTGAGTTGAGTTGAGTTGAGTGAGTTGAGTTGAGTTGACTGAGTTGAGTTGACTGAGTTGAGTTGAGTTGAGTTGAGTTGAGTTGAGTTGAGTTGAGTTGAGTTGAGTTCAGTTCAGTTCAGTTCAGTTCAGTTGAGTTGACTGAGTTGAGTTGACTGAGTTGAGTTGAGTTGAGTTGAGTTGAGTGAGTGAGTTGAGTTGAGTTGAGTTGAGTTGAGTTGAGTTGAGTTGAGATGAGTTGAGTTGAGTTGAGTTGACTGAGTTGAGTTGAGTTGAGTTGAGTTGAGTTGAGTTGAGGTGAGGTGAGTTGAGTTGAGTTGAGTTGAGTTGAGTTGAGTTGAGTTGAGTTGAGTTGATATCGGCAACTTATCGGGAACTAATCGGGAACTTTTCGTCAACTTATCGGCAACTTATCGGCAACTTATCGGCAACTTATCGGCAACTTGTCTGCAACTTGTCGATAACTTATCGGCAACTTATCGGCAACTTATCGGCAACTTATCGGCAACTTATCTTCAACTTATCGGCAACTTATTGGCAAACTATCGGCAACTTATCGGCAATTTATCGGCAACTTATCGGCAACTTATCGGCAACTTATCGGCAACTTATATCGGCAACTTATCGGCAACTTATCGGCAACTTATCGGCAACTTTTCGGCCACTGATCGGCAACTTATCGGCAACTTATTGGCAACTTATCGGCAACTTATCGGCAATTTATCGGCAACTTATCGGCAACTTATCGGCAACTTATCGGCAACTTATATCGGCAACTTATCGGCAACTTATCGGCAACTTATCGGCAACTTTTCGGCCACTGATCGGCAACTTATCGGCAACTTATTGGCAACTTATCGGCAACTTATCGGCAACTTATAGCGGCAACTTATCGGCAACTTATCGGCAACTTATCGGCAACTTATGTGCAACTTATCGGCAACTTATCGGCAACTTATCGGCAACTCATCGGCAACATAACGGCAACTTATCGGCAACTTATATCGGCAACTTATCGGCAACTTATATCGGCAAATTTTAAGCAACTTATCGGCAACTTATCGGCCACTTATCGGCAACTTGTCGGCAACTTATCGGCAGCTTGTCGGCAACTTATATCGGCAACTTTTCAGCGACTTATCGGCAACTTATCGGCCACTTATCGGCAATTTGTCGGCAACTTATCGGCAACTTATCGGCAACTTTTCGGCGACTTATCGGCAACTTATCGGCAACTTATCGGCAACTTATCAGCAACTTATCGGCAACTTATCGGCAAATTATCGGCAACTTATCGGCAGCTTATCGGCCACTTATCGGCAACTTATCGGCAACTTATCGGCAACTTATCAGCAACTTATCGGCAACTTATCGGCAACTTATCGGCAACTTATCGGCAGCTTATCGGCCACTTATCGGCAACTTATGGGCAACTTAGCGGCAACTTATCGGCAACTTAGGGGCAACTTAACGGCAACTTATCGTCAACATATCGGCAACTTATCGGCAACTTATCGGCAACTTATCGGCAACTTATCGGCAACTTACCGGCAACTTATCGGGAACTTATCGTCAACTTATCGGCAACTTATCGGCAACTTATCGGCAACTTGTCGGCAACTTGTCTGCAACTTGTCGACAACTTATCGGCAACTTATCGGCAACTTATCGGCAACTTATCGGCAACTTGTCGGCAACTTGTCTGCAACTTGTCGACAACTTATCGGCAACTTATCGTCAACTTATCGGCAACTTATCGGCAACTTGTCGGCAACTTATCGGCAACTTATCGGCAACTTATCGGCAGCTTATCGGCCACTTATCGGCAATTTATGGGCAACTTAGGGGCAACTTATCGGCAACTTAGGGGCAACTTATCGGCAACTTATCGTCAACTTATCGGCAACTTATCGGCAACTTATCGGCAACTTACCGGCAACTTATCGGGAACTTATCGTCAACTTATCGGCAACTTATCGGCAACTTGTCGGCAACTCATCGGCAACATAACGGCAACTTAACGGCAACTTATCGGCAACTTATCGGCAACTTATCGGCAACTTATCGGCAACTCATCGGCAACATAACGGCAAATTATCGGCAACTTATATCGGCAACTCATCGGCAACTTAGGGGCAACTTATCGGCAACTTATCGGCAACTTATCGGCAACTTATCGGCAGCTTATTGGCCACTTATCGGCAACTTATGGGCAACTTAGGGGCAACTTATCGGCAACTTATCGGCAACATATCGGCAACTTATCGGCAACTTACCGGCAACTTATCGGGAACTTATCGTCAACTTATCGGCAACTTATCGGCAACTTATCGGCAACTCATCGGCAACATAACGGCAACTTAACGGCAACTTATCTCCAACTTATTGGCAACTTATCGGCAACTTATCGGCAACTTATCGGCAACTGATCGGCAACATAACGGCAACTTATAGGCAACTTATATCGGCAACTTATCGTCAACTTATCGGCAACTTATATCGGCAACTTTTCAGCAACTTATCGGCAACTTATCGGCCACTTATCGGCAACTTTTCGGCAACTTATCGGCAACTTGACGGCAACTTATCGGCAACTTATTGGCAAACTATCGGCAACTTTCCGGCAACTTATCGGCAACTTATCGGCAACTTATCGGCAACTTATCGGCAACTTATATTCGCAACTCATCGGCAACTTAGGGGCAACTTATCGGCAACCTATCGTCAACATATCGGCAACTTATATCGGCAAATTTTCAGCAACTTATCGGCAACTTATCGGCCACTTATCGGCAACTTGTCGGCAACTTATCGGCAGCTTGTCGGCAACTTATATCGGCAACTTTTCAGCGACTTATCGGCAACTTATCGGCCACTTATCGGCAATTTGTCGGCAACTTATCGGCAACTTATCGGCAACTTTTCGGCGACTTATCGGCAACTTATCGGCAACTTATCGGCAACTTATCAGCAACTTATCGGCAACTTATCGGCAAATTATCGGCAACTTATCGGCAGCTTATCGGCCACTTATCGGCAACTTATCGGCAACTTATCGGCAACTTATCAGCAACTTATCGGCAACTTATCGGCAACTTATCGGCAACTTATCGGCAGCTTATCGGCCACTTATCGGCAACTTATGGGCAACTTAGCGGCAACTTATCGGCAACTTAGGGGCAACTTAACGGCAACTTATCGTCAACACATCGGCAACTTATCGGCAACTTATCGGCAACTTATCGGCAACTTATCGGCAACTTACCGGCAACTTATCGGGAACTTATCGTCAACTTATCGGCAACTTATCGGCAACTTATCGGCAACTTGTCGGCCACTTGTCTGCAACTTGTCGACAACTTATCGGCAACTTATCGGCAACTTATCGGCAACTTATCGGCAACTTGTCGGCAACTTGTCTGCAACTTGTCGACAACTTATCGGCAACTTATCGTCAACATATCGGCAACTTATTGGCAACTTATCGGCAACTTATCGGCAACCTATCGGCAACTTATCGGCAACTTACCGGCAACTTATCGGGAACTTATCGTCAACTTATCGGCAACTTATCGGCAACTTATCGGCAACTTGTCTACAAATTGTCGACAACTTATCGGCAACTTATCGGCAACTTATCGGCAACTTATCGGCAACTTATCGGCAACTTATCGGCAACTTATCAGCAACTTATCGGCAACTTATCGGCAACTTATCGGCAACATATCGGCAGCTTATCGGCCACTTATCGGCAACTTATCGGCAACTTATCGGCAACTTATCATCAACTTATCGGCAACTTATCGGCAACTTATCGGCAACTTGAGTTGAGTTGAGTTGAGTTGAGTTGAGTTGAGTTGACTTGAGTTGAGTTGACTGAGTTGAGTTGACTGAGTTGAGTTGAGTTGAGTTGAGTTGAGTTGAGTTGAGTTGAGTTGAGTTGAGTTGAGTTGAGTTGACTGAGTTGAGTTGACTGAGTTGAGTTGAGTTGAGTTGAGTTGAGTTGAGTTGAGTTGGGTTGAGTTGAGTTGAGTTGAGTTGAGTTGAGTTGAGTTGAGTTGATATCGGCAACTTACCGGGAACTAATCGGGAACTTTTCGTCAACTTATCGGCAACTTATCGGCAACTTATCGGCAACTTATCGGCAACTTGTCTGCAACTTGTCGATAACTTATCGGCAACTTATCGGCAACTTATCGGCAACTTATCGGCAACTTATCGGCAACTTATCGGCAACTTATTGGCAAACTACCGGCAACTTATCGGCAACTTCTCGGCAACTTATCGGCAACTTATCGGCAACTTATCGGCAACTTATATCGGCAACTTATCGGCAACTTATCGGCAACTTATCGGCAACTTTTCGGCCACTGATCGGCAACTTATCGGCAACTTATTGGCAACTTATCGGCAACTTATCGGCAACTTATAGCGGCAACTTATCGGCAACTTATCGGCAACTTATCGCCAACTTATGTGCAACTTATCGGCAACTTATCGGCAACTTATCGGCAACTCATCGGCAACATAACGGCAACTTATCGGCAACTTATATCGGCAACTTATCGGCAACTTATATCGGCAAATTTTCAGCAACTTATCGGCAACTTATCGGCCACTTATCGGCAACTTGTCGGCAACTTATCGGCAACTTGTCGGCAACTTATATCGGCAACTTTTCAGCAACTTATCGGCAACTTATCGGCCACTTATCGGCAACTTGTCGGCAACTTATCGGCAACTTATCGGCAACTTTTCGGCAACTTATCGGCAACTTATCGGCAACTTATCGGCAACTTATCAGCAACTTATCGGCAACTTATCGGCAAATTATCGGCAACTTATCGGCAGCTTATCGGCCACTTATCGGCAACTTATCGGCAACTTATCGGCAACTTATCAGCAACTTATCGGCAACTTATCGGCAACTTATCGGCAACTTATCGGCAGCTTATCGGCCACTTATCGGCAACTTATGGGCAACTTAGCGGCAACTTATCGGCAACTTTGGGGGCAACTTAACGGCAACTTATCTTCAAATATCGGCAACTTATTGGCAACTTATCGGCAACTTATCGGCAACTTATCGGCAACTTATCGGCAACTTACCGGCAACTTATCGGGAACTTATCGTCAACTTATTGGCAACTTATCGGCAACTTATCGGCAACTTATCGGCAACTTGTCTGCAACTTGTCGACAACTTATCGGCAACTTATCGGCAACTTATCGGCAACTTATCGGCAACTTATCGGCAACTTATCAGCAACTTATCGGCAACTTATCGGCAACTTATCGGCAACTTATCGGCAGCTTATCGGCCACTTATCGGCAACTTATGGGCAACTTAGGGGCAACTTATCGGCAACTTAGGGGCAACTTATCGGCAACTTATCGTCAACATATCGGCAACTTATTGGCAACTTATCGGCAACTTATCGGCAACTTATCGGCAACTTATCGGCAACTTACCGGCAACTTATCGGGAACTTATCGTCAACTTATTGGCAACTTATAGCGGCAACTTGTCGGCAACTCATCGGCAACATAACGGCAACTTAACGGCAACTTATCGGCAACTTATCGGCAACTTATCGGCAACTTATCGGCAACTCATCGGCAACATAACGGCAAATTATCGGCAACTTATATCGGCAACTCATCGGCAACTTAGGGGCAACTCATCGGCAACTTATCGGCAACTTATCGGCAACTTATCGGCAGCTTATCGGCCACTTATCGGCAACTTATGGGCAACTTATCTGCAACTTATTGGCAACTTATCGGCAACTTATCGGCAACTTATCGGCAACTTATCGGCAACTGATCGGCAACATAACGGCAACTTATCGGCAACTTATATCGGCAACTTATCGTCAACTTATCGGCAACTTATATCGGCAACTTATCGGCAACTTATCGGCAACTTATCGGCAACTTTTCGGCCACTGATCGGCAACTTATCGGCAACTTATTGGCAACTTATCGGCAACTTATCGGCAACTTATCGGCAACTTTTCGGCAACTTATCGGCAACTTGACGGCAACTTATCGGCAACTTATTGGCAAACTATCGGCAACTTTCCGGCAACTTATCGGCAACTTATCGGCAACTTATCGGCAACTTATCGGCAACTTATATTCGCAACTCATCGGCAACTTAGGGGCAACTTTTCGGCAACTTATCGTCAACATATCGGCAACTTATTGGCAACTTATCGGCAACTTATCGGCAACTTATCGGCAACTTATCGGCAACTTACCGGCAACTTATCGGGAACTTATCGTCAACTTATCGGCAACTTATCGGCAACTTATCGGCAACTTATCGGCAACTTGTCTGCAACTTGTCGACAACTTATCGGCAACTTATCGGCAACTTATCGGCAACTTATCGGCAACTTATCGGCAACTTATCAGCAACTTATCGGCAACTTATCGGCAACTTATCGGCAACTTATCGGCAGCTTATCGGCCACTTATCGGCAACTTATGGGCAACTTAGGGGCAACTTATCGGCAACTTATCGGCAACTTATCGGCAACTTATCGTCAACATATCGGCAACTTATTGGCAACTTATCGGCAACTTATCGGCAACATATCGGCAACTTATCGGCAACTTACCGGCAACTTATCGGGAACTTATCGTCAACTTATCGGCAACTTATCGGCAACTTATCGGCAACTCATCGGCAACATAACGCCAACTTAACGGCAACATATCTGCAACAAATTGGCAACTTATCGGCAACTTATCGGCAACTTATCGGCAACTTATCGGCAACTCATCGGCAACATAACGGCAACTTATCGGCAACTTATATCGGCAACTTATCGGCAACTTATCGGCAACTTATCGGCAACTTATCGGCAACTTATCGGCAACTTATCGGCAACTCATCGGCAACATAACGGCAACTTATCGGCAACTTATCGGCAACTTATCGGCAACTTATCATCAACTTATCGGCAAATTATCGGCAACTTATCGGCAACTTGAGTTGAGTTGAGTTGAGTTGAGTTGAGTTGAGTTGAGTTGAGTTGAGTTGGGTTGAGTTGAGTTGAGTTGAGTTGAGTTGAGTTGAGTTGAGTTGATATCGGCAACTTACCGGGAACTAATCGGGAACTTTTCGTCAACTTATCGGCAATTTATCGGCAACTTATCGGCAACTTATCGGCAACTTGTCTGCAACTTGTCGATAACTTATCGGCAACTTATCGGCAACTTATCGGCAACTTATCGGCAACTTATCGGCAACTTATCGGCAACTTATTGGCAAACTACCGGCAACTTATCGGCAACTTCTCGGCAACTTATCGGCAACTTATCGGCAACTTATCGGCAACTTATATCGGCAACTTATCGGCAACTTATCGGCAACTTATCGGCAACTTTTCGGCCACTGATCGGCAACTTATCGGCAACTTATTGGCAACTTATCGGCAACTTATCGGCAACTTATAGCGGCAACTTATCGGCAACTTATCGGCAACTTATCGCCAACTTATGTGCAACTTATCGGCAACTTATCGGCAACTTATCGGCAACTCATCGGCAACATAACGGCAACTTATCGGCAACTTATATCGGCAACTTATCGGCAACTTATATCGGCAAATTTTCAGCAACTTATCGGCAACTTATCGGCCACTTATCGGCAACTTGTCGGCAACTTATCGGCAACTTGTCGGCAACTTATATCGGCAACTTTTCAGCAACTTATCGGCAACTTATCGGCCACTTATCGGCAACTTGTCGGCAACTTATCGGCAACTTATCGGCAACTTTTCGGCAACTTATCGCCAACTTATCGGCAACTTATCGGCAACTTATCAGCAACTTATCGGCAACTTATCGGCAAATTATCGGCAACTTATCGGCAGCTTATCGGCCACTTATCGGCAACTTATCGGCAACTTATCGGCAACTTATCAGCAACTTATCGGCAACTTATCGGCAACTTATCGGCAACTTATCGGCAGCTTATCGGCCACTTATCGGCAACTTATGGGCAACTTAGCGGCAACTTATCGGCAACTTTGGGGGCAACTTAACGGCAACTTATCTTCAAATATCGGCAACTTATTGGCAACTTATCGGCAACTTATCGGCAACTTATCGGCAACTTATCGGCAACTTACCGGCAACTTATCGGGAACTTATCGTCAACTTATTGGCAACTTATCGGCAACTTATCGGCAACTTATCGGCAACTTGTCTGCAACTTGTCGACAACTTATCGGCAACTTATCGGCAACTTATCGGCAACTTATCGGCAACTTATCGGCAACTTATCAGCAACTTATCGGCAACTTATCGGCAACTTATCGGCAACTTATCGGCAGCTTATCGGCCACTTATCGGCAACTTATGGGCAACTTAGGGGCAACTTATCGGCAACTTAGGGGCAACTTATCGGCAACTTATCGTCAACATATCGGCAACTTATTGGCAACTTATCGGCAACTTATCGGCAACTTATCGGCAACTTATCGGCAACTTACCGGCAACTTATCGGGAACTTATCGTCAACTTATCGGCAACTTATAGCGGCAACTTGTCGGCAACTCATCGGCAACATAACGGCAACTTAACGGCAACTTATCGGCAACTTATCGGCAACTTATCGGCAACTTATCGGCAACTCATCGGCAACATAACGGCAAATTATCGGCAACTTATATCGGCAACTCATCGGCAACTTAGGGGCAACTCATCGGCAACTTATCGGCAACTTATCGGCAACTTATCGGCAGCTTATCGGCCACTTATCGGCAACTTATGGGCAACTTATCTGCAACTTATTGGCAACTTATCGGCAACTTATCGGCAACTTATCGGCAACTTATCGGCAACTGATCGGCAACATAACGGCAACTTATCGGCAACTTATATCGGCAACTTATCGTCAACTTATCGGCAACTTATATCGGCAACTTTTCAGCAACTTATCGGCAACTTATCGGCCACTTATCGGCAACTTTTCGGCAACTTATCGGCAACTTGACGGCAACTTATCGGCAACTTATTGGCAAACTATCGGCAACTTTCCGGCAACTTATCGGCAACTTATCGGCAACTTATCGGCAACTTATCGGCAACTTATATTCGCAACTCATCGGCAACTTAGGGGCAACTTTTCGGCAACTTATCGTCAACATATCGGCAACTTATTGGCAACTTATCGGCAACTTATCGGCAACTTATCGGCAACTTATCGGCAACTTACCGGCAACTTATCGGGAACTTATCGTCAACTTATCGGCAACTTATCGGCAACTTATCGGCAACTTATCGGCAACTTGTCTGCAACTTGTCGACAACTTATCGGCAACTTATCGGCAACTTATCGGCAACTTATCGGCAACTTATCGGCAACTTATCAGCAACTTATCGGCAACTTATCGGCAACTTATCGGCAACTTATCGGCAGCTTATCGGCCACTTATCGGCAACTTATGGGCAACTTAGGGGCAACTTATCGGCAACTTATCGGCAACTTATCGGCAACTTATCGTCAACATATCGGCAACTTATTGGCAACTTATCGGCAACTTATCGGCAACATATCGGCAACTTATCGGCAACTTACCGGCAACTTATCGGGAACTTATCGTCAACTTATCGGCAACTTATCGGCAACTTATCGGCAACTCATCGGCAACATAACGCCAACTTAACGGCAACATATCTGCAACAAATTGGCAACTTATCGGCAACTTATCGGCAACTTATCGGCAACTTATCGGCAACTCATCGGCAACATAACGGCAACTTATCGGCAACTTATATCGGCAACTTATCGGCAACTTATCGGCAACTTATCGGCAACTTATCGGCAACTTATCGGCAACTTATCGGCAACTCATCGGCAACATAACGGCAACTTATCGGCAACTTATCGGCAACTTATCGGCAACTTATCATCAACTTATCGGCAAATTATCGGCAACTTATCGGCAACTTGAGTTGAGTTGAGTTGAGTTGAGTTGAGTTGAGTTGAGTTGAGTTGAGTTGAGTTGACTGAGTTGAGTTGACTGAGTTGAGTTGAGTTGAGTTGAGTTGAGTTGAGTTGAGTTGAGTTGAGTTGAGTTGACTGAGTTGAGTTGACTGAGTTGAGTTGAGTTGAGTTGAGTTGAGTTGAGTTGAGTTGAGTTGAGTTGAGTTGAGTTGATATCGGCAACTTACCGGGAACTAATCGGGAACTTTTCGTCAACTTATCGGCAACTTATCGGCAACTTATCGGCAACTTGTCTGCAACTTGTCGATAACTTATCGGCAACTTATCGGCAACTTATCGGCAACTTATCGGCAACTTATCGGCAACTTATCGGCAACTTATTGGCAAACTATCGGCAACTTATCGGCAACTTCTCGGCAACTTATCGGCAACTTATCGGCAACTTATCGGCAACTTATATCGGCAACTTATCGGCAACTTATCGGCAACTTATCGGCAACTTTTCGGCCACTGATCGGCAACTTATCGGCAACTTATTGGCAACTTATCGGCAACTTATCGGCAACTTATAGCGGCAACTTATCGGCAACTTATCGGCAACTTATCGGCAACTTATGTGCAACTTATCGGCAACTTATCGGCAACTTATCGGCAACTCATCGGCAACATAACGGCAACTTATCGGCAACTTATATCGGCAACTTATCGGCAACTTATATCGGCAAATTTTCAGCAACTTATCGGCAACTTATCGGCCACTTATCGGCAACTTGTCGGCAACTTATCGGCAACTTGTCGGCAACTTATATCGGAAACTTTTCAGCAACTTATCGGCAACTTATCGGCCACTTATCGGCAACTTGTCGGCAACTTATCGGCAACTTATCGGCAACTTTTCGGCAACTTATCGGCAACTTATCGGCAACTTATCGGCAACTTATCAGCAACTTATCGGCAACTTATCGGCAAATTATCGGCAACTTATCGGCAGCTTATCGGCCACTTATCTGCAACTTATCGGCAACTTATCGGCAACTTATCAGCAACTTATCGGCAACTTATCGGCAACTTATCGGCAACTTATCGGCAACTTGAGTTGGGTTGAGTTGAGTTGAGTTGAGTTGAGTTGAGTTGACTGAGTTGAGTTGACTGAGTTGAGTTGAGTTGAGTTGAGTTGAGTTGAGTTGAGTTGAGTTGAGTTGAGTTGAGTTGACTGAGTTGAGTTGACTGAGTTGAGTTGAGTTGAGTTGAGTTGAGTTGAGTTGAGTTGAGTTGAGTTGAGTTGATATCGGCAACTTACCGGGAACTAATCGGGAACTTTTCGTCAACTTATCGGCAACTTATCGGCAACTTATCGGCAACTTGTCTGCAACTTGTCGATAACTTATCGGCAACTTATCGGCAACTTTTCGGCAACTTATCGGCAACTTATCGGCAACTTATCGGCAACTTATTGGCAAACTATCGGCAACTTATCGGCAACTTCTCGGCAACTTATCGGCAACTTATCGGCAACTTATCGGCAACTTATATCGGCAACTTATCGGCAACTTATCGGCAACTTATCGGCAACTTTTCGGCCACTGATCGGCAACTTATCGGCAACTTATTGGCAACTTATCGGCAACTTATCGGCAACTTATAGCGGCAACTTATCGGCAACTTATCGGCAACTTATCGTCAACTTATGTGCAACTTATCGGCAACTTATCGGCAACTTATCGGCAACTCATCGGCAACATAACGGCAACTTATCGGCAACTTATATCGGCAACTTATCGGCAACTTATATCGGCAAATTTTCAGCAACTTATCGGCCACTTATCGGCCACTTATCGGCAACTTGTCGTCAACTTATCGGCAACTTGTCGGCAACTTATATCGGAAACTTTTCAGCAACTTATCGGCAACTTATCGGCCACTTATCGGCAACTTGTCGGCAACTTATCGGCAACTTATCGGCAACTTTTCGGCAACTTATCGGCAACTTATCGGCAACTTATCAGCAACTTATCGGCAACTTATCGGCAAATTATCGGCAACTTATCGGCAGCTTATCGGCCACTTATCTGCAACTTATCGGCAACTTATCGGCAACTTATCAGCAACTTATCGGCAACTTATCGGCAACTTATCGGCAACTTATCGGCAACTTATCGGCAACTTGAGTTGGGTTGAGTTGAGTTGAGTTGAGTTGAGTTGAGTTGAGTTGACTGAGTTGAGTTGACTGAGTTGAGTTGAGTTGAGTTGAGTTGAGTTGAGTTGAGTTGAGTTGAGTTGAGTTGAGTTGAGTTGACTGAGTTGAGTTGACTGAGTTGAGTTGAGTTGAGTTGAGTTGAGTTGAGTTGAGTTGAGTTGAGTTGAGTTGAGTTGATATCGGCAACTTACCGGGAACTAATCGGGAACTTTTCGTCAACTTATCGGCAACTTATCGGCAACTTATCGGCAACTTGTCTGCAACTTGTCGATAACTTATCGGCAACTTATCGGCAACTTTTCGGCAACTTATCGGCAACTTATCGGCAACTTATCGGCAACTTATTGGCAAACTATCGACAACTTATCGGCAACTTCTCGGCAACTTATCGGCAACTTATCGGCAACTTATCGGCAACTTATATCGGCAACTTATCGGCAACTTATCGGCAACTTATCGGCAACTTTTCGGCCACTGATCGGCAACTTATCGGCAACTTATTGGCAACTTATCGGCAACTTATCGGCAACTTATAGCGGCAACTTATCGGCAACTTATCGGCAACTTATCGTCAACTTATGTGCAACTTATCGGCAACTTATCGGCAACTTATCGGCAACTCATCGGCAACATAACGGCAACTTATCGGCAACTTATATCGGCAACTTATCGGCAACTTATATCGGCAAATTTTCAGCAACTTATCGGCAACTTATCGGCCACTTATCGGCAACTTGTCGTCAACTTATCGGCAACTTGTCGGCAACTTATATCGGAAACTTTTCAGCAACTTATCGGCAACTTATCGGCCACTTATCGGCAACTTGTCGGCAACTTATCGGCAACTTATCGGCAACTTTTCGGCAACTTATCGGCAACTTATCGGCAACTTATCAGCAACTTATCGGCAACTTATCGGCAAATTATCGGCAACTTATCGGCAGCTTATCGGCCACTTATCTGCAACTTATCGGCAACTTATCGGCAACTTATCAGCAACTTATCGGCAACTTATCGGCAACTTATCGGCAACTTATCGGCAGCTTATCGGCCACTTATCGGCAACTTATGGGCAACTTAGCGGCAACTTATCGGCAACTTTGGGGGCAACTTAACGGCAACTTATCGTCAAATATCGGCAACTTATTGGCAACTTATCGGCAACTTATCGGCAACTTATCGGCAACTTATCGGCAACTTACCGGCAACTTATCGGGAACTTATCGTCAACTTATTGGCAACTTATCGGCAACTTATCGGGAACTTATCGGCAACTTGTCTGCAACTTGTCGACAACTTATCGGCAACTTATCGGCAACTTATCGGCAACTTATCGGCAACTTATCAGCAACTTATCGGCAACTTATCGGCAGCTTATCGGCCACTTATCGGCAACTTATGGGCAACTTAGGGGCAACTTATCGGCAACTTAGGGGCAACTTATCGGCAGCTTATCGTCAACATATCGGCAACTTATTGGCAACTTATCGGCAACTTATCGGCAACTTATCGGCAACTTATCGGCAACTTACCGGCAACTTATCGGGAACTTATCGTCAACTTATCGGCAACTTATCGGCAACTTGTCGGCAACTCATCGGCAACATAACGGCAACTTAACGGCAACTTATCGGCAACTTATCGGCAACTTATCGGCAACTTATCGGCAACTCATCGGCAACATAACGGCAAATTATCGGCAACTCATCGGCAACTTAGGGGCAACTTATCGGCAACTTATCGGCAACTTATCGGCAACTTATCGGCAGCTTATCGGCCACTTATCGGCAACTTATGGGCAACTTATCTGCAACTTATTGGCAACTTATCGGCAACTTATCGGCAACTTATCGGCAACTTATCGGCAACTTATCGGCAACTGATCGGCAACATAACGGCAACTTATCGGCAACTTATATCGGCAACTTATCGTCAACTTATCGGCAACTTATATCGGCAACTTTCCAGCAACTTATCGGCAACTTATCGGCCACTTATCGGCAACTTATAGGCCACTTATCGGCAACTTTTCGGCAACTTATCGGCAACTTGACGGCAACTTATCGGCAACTTATTGGCAAACTATCGGCAACTTTCCGGCAACTTATCGGCAACTTATCGGCAACTTATCGGCAACTTATCGGCAACTTATATTCGCAACTCATCGGCAACTTATCGGCAACTTATCGGCAACTTATCGTCAACATATCGGCAACTTATTGGCAACTTATCGGCAACTTATCGGCAACTTATCGGCAACTTATCTGCAACTTACCGGCAACTTTTCGGGAACTTATCGTCAACTTATCGGCAACTTATCGGCAACTTATCGGCAACTTATCGGCAACTTGTCTGCAACTTGTCGACAACTTATCGGCAACTTATCGGCAACTTATCGGCAACTTATCGGCAACTTATCGGCAACTTATCGGCAACTTATCGGCAACTTATCGGCAACTTATCGGCAACTTATCGGCAGCTTATCGGCCACTTATCGGCAACTTATGGGCAACTTAGGGGCAACTTATCGGCAACTTAGGGGCAACTTATCGGCAACTTATCGTCAACATATCGGCAACTTATTGGCAACTTATCGGCAACTTATCGGCAACATATCGGCAACTTATCGGCAACTTACCGGCAACTTATCGGGAACTTATCGTCAACTTATCGGCAACTTATCGGCAACTTATCGGCAACTCATCGGCAACTTATCGGCAGCTTATCGGCCACTTATCGGCAACTTATGGGCAACTTATCTGCAACTTATTGGCAACTTATCGGCAACTTATCGGCAACTTATCGGCAACTTATCGGCAACTTATCGGCAACTGATCGGCAACATAACGGCAACTTATCGGCAACTTATATCGGCAACTTATCGTCAACTTATCGGCAACTTATATCGGCAACTTTTCAGCAACTTATCGGCAACTTATCGGCCACTTATCGGCAACTTATAGGCCACTTATCGGCAACTTTTCGGCAACTTATCGGCAACTTGACGGCAACTTATCGGCAACTTATTGGCAAACTATCGGCAACTTTCCGGCAACTTATCGGCAACTTATCGGCAACTTATCGGCAACTTATCGGCAACTTATATTCGCAACTCATCGGCAACTTATCGGCAACTTATCGGCAACTTATCGTCAACATATCGGCAACTTATTGGCAACTTATCGGCAACTTATCGGCAACTTATCGGCAACTTATCTGCAACTTACCGGCAACTTTTCGGGAACTTATCGTCAACTTATCGGCAACTTATCGGCAACTTATCGGCAACTTATCGGCAACTTGTCTGCAACTTGTCGACAACTTATCGGCAACTTATCGGCAACTTATCGGCAACTTATCGGCAACTTATCGGCAACTTATCGTCAACTTATCGGCAACTTATCGGCAACTTATCGGCAACTTATCGGCAGCTTATCGGCCACTTATCGGCAACTTATGGGCAACTTAGGGGCAACTTATCGGCAACTTAGGGGCAACTTATCGGCAACTTATCGTCAACATATCGGCAACTTATTGGCAACTTATCGGCAACTTATCGGCAACTTATCGGCAACTTATCGGCAACTTACCGGCAACTTATCGGGAACTTATCGTCAACTTATCGGCAACTTATCGGCAACTGGTCGGCAACTCATCGGCAACATAACGGCAACTTAACGGCAACTTATCGGCAACTTATCGGCAACTTATCGGCAACTTATCGGCAACTCATCGGCAACAAAACGGCAAATTATCGGCAACTCATCGGCAACTTAGGGGCAACTTATCGGCAACTTATCGGCAACTTATCGGCAACTTATCGGCAGCTTATCGGCCACTTATCGGCAACTTATGGGCAACTTATCTGCAACTTATTGGCAACTTATCGGCAACTTATCGGCAACTTATCGGCAACTGATCGGCAACATAACGGCAACTTATCGGCAACTTATATCGGCAACTTATCGTCAACTTATCGGCAACTTATATCGGCAACTTTTCAGCAACTTATCGGCAACTTATCGGCCACTTATAGGCAACTTATAGGCAACTTATCGGCAACTTTTCGGCAACTTATCGGCAACTTGACGGCAACTTATCGGCAACTTATTGGCAAACTATCGGCAACTTTCCGGCAACTTATCGGCAACTTATCGGCAACTTATCGGCAACTTATCGGCAACTTATATTCGCAACTCATCGGCAACTTATCGGCAACTTATCGGCAACTTATCGTCAACATATCGGCAACTTATTGGCAACTTATCGGCAACTTATCGGCAACTTATCGGCAACTTATCTGCAACTTACCGGCAACTTTTCGGGAACTTATCGTCAACTTATCGGCAACTTATCGGCAACTTATCGGCAACTTATCGGCAACTTGTCTGCAACTTGTCGACAACTTATCGGCAACTTATCGGCAACTTATCGGCAACTTATATGTCGGCAACTTATCGGCAACTTATCGGCAACTTATCGGCAACTTTTCGGCCACTGATCGGCAACTTATCGGCAACTTATTGGCAACTTATCGGCAACTTATCGGCAACTTATAGCGGCAACTTATCGGCAACTTATCGGCAACTTATCGGCAACTTATGTGCAACTTATCGGCAACTTATCGGCAACTTATCGGCAACTCATCGGCAACATAACGGCAACTTATCGGCAACTTATATCGGCAACTTATCGGCAACTTATATCGGCAAATTTTCAGCAACTTATCGGCAACTTATCGGCCACTTATCGGCAACTTGTCGGCAACTTATCGGCAACTTGTCGGCAACTTATATCGGAAACTTTTCAGCAACTTATCGGCAACTTATCGGCCACTTATCGGCAACTTGTCGGCAACTTATCGGCAACTTATCGGCAACTTTTCGGCAACTTATCGGCAACTTATCGGCAACTTATCGGCAACTTATCAGCAACTTATCGGCAACTTATCGGCAAATTATCGGCAACTTATCGGCAGCTTATCGGCCACTTATCTGCAACTTATCGGCAACTTATCGGCAACTTATCAGCAACTTATCGGCAACTTATCGGCAACTTATCGGCAACTTATCGGCAACTTGAGTTGGGTTGAGTTGAGTTGAGTTGAGTTGAGTTGAGTTGAGTTGACTGAGTTGAGTTGACTGAGTTGAGTTGAGTTGAGTTGAGTTGAGTTGAGTTGAGTTGAGTTGAGTTGAGTTGACTGAGTTGAGTTGACTGAGTTGAGTTGAGTTGAGTTGAGTTGAGTTGAGTTGAGTTGAGTTGATATCGGCAACTTACCGGGAACTAATCGGGAACTTTTCGTCAACTTATCGGCAACTTATCGGCAACTTATCGGCAACTTGTCTGCAACTTGTCGATAACTTATCGGCAACTTATCGGCAACTTATCGGCAACTTATCGGCAACTTATCGGCAACTTATCGGCAACTTATTGGCAAACTATCGGCAACTTATCGGCAACTTCTCGGCAACTTATCGGCAACTTATCGGCAACTTATCGGCAACTTATTGGCAACTTATCGGCAACTTATCGGCAACTTATAGCGGCAACTTATCGGCAACTTATCGGCAACTTATCGTCAACTTATGTGCAACTTATCGGCAACTTATCGGCAACTTATCGGCAACTCATCGGCAACATAACGGCAACTTATCGGCAACTTATATCGGCAACTTATCGGCAACTTATATCGGCAAATTTTCAGCAACTTATCGGCAACTTATCGGCCACTTATCGGCAACTTGTCGTCAACTTATCGGCAACTTGTCGGCAACTTATATCGGAAACTTTTCAGCAACTTATCGGCAACTTATCGGCCACTTATCGGCAACTTGTCGGCAACTTATCGGCAACTTATCGGCAACTTTTCGGCAACTTATCGGCAACTTATCGGCAACTTATCAGCAACTTATCGGCAACTTATCGGCAAATTATCGGCAACTTATCGGCAGCTTATCGGCCACTTATCTGCAACTTATCGGCAACTTATCGGCAACTTATCAGCAACTTATCGGCAACTTATCGGCAACTTATCGGCAACTTATCGGCAGCTTATCGGCCACTTATCGGCAACTTATGGGCAACTTAGCGGCAACTTATCGGCAACTTTGGGGGCAACTTAACGGCAACTTATCGTCAAATATCGGCAACTTATTGGCAACTTATCGGCAACTTATCGGCAACTTATCGGCAACTTATCGGCAACTTACCGGCAACTTATCGTCAAATATCGGCAACTTATTGGCAACTTATCGGCAACTTATCGGCAACTTATCGGCAACTTATCGGCAACTTACCGGCAACTTATCGGGAACTTATCGTCAACTTATTGGCAACTTATCGGCAACTTATCGGGAACTTATCGGCAACTTGTCTGCAACTTGTCGACAACTTATCGGCAACTTATCGGCAACTTATCGGCAACTTATCGGCAACTTATCAGCAACTTATCGGCAACTTATCGGCAACTTATCGGCAGCTTATCGGCCACTTATCGGCAACTTATGGGCAACTTAGGGGCAACTTATCGGCAACTTAGGGGCAACTTATCGGCAACTTATCGTCAACATATCGGCAACTTATTGGCAACTTATCGGCAACTTATCGGCAACTTATCGGCAACTTATCGGCAACTTACCGGCAACTTATCGGGAACTTATCGTCAACTTATCGGCAACTTATCGGCAACTTGTCGGCAACTCATCGGCAACATAACGGCAACTTAACGGCAACTTATCGGCAACTTATCGGCAACTTATCGGCAACTTATCGGCAACTCATCGGCAACATAACGGCAAATTATCGGCAACTCATCGGCAACTTAGGGGCAACTTATCGGCAACTTATCGGCAACTTATCGGCAACTTATCGGCAGCTTATCGGCCACTTATCGGCAACTTATGGGCAACTTATCTGCAACTTATTGGCAACTTATCGGCAACTTATCGGCAACTTATCGGCAACTTATCGGCAACTTATCGGCAACTGATCGGCAACATAACGGCAACTTATCGGCAACTTATATCGGCAACTTATCGTCAACTTATCGGCAACTTTTATCGGCAACTTTTCAGCAACTTATCGGCAACTTATCGGCCACTTATCGGCAACTTATAGGCCACTTATCGGCAACTTTTCGGCAACTTATCGGCAACTTGACGGCAACTTATCGGCAACTTATTGGCAAACTATCGGCAACTTTCCGGCAACTTATCGGCAACTTATCGGCAACTTATCGGCAACTTATCGGCAACTTATATTCGCAACTCATCGGCAACTTATCGGCAACTTATCGGCAACTTATCGTCAACATATCGGCAACTTATTGGCAACTTATCGGCAACTTATCGGCAACTTATCGGCAACTTATCTGCAACTTACCGGCAACTTTTCGGGAACTTATCGTCAACTTATCGGCAACTTATCGGCAACTTATCGGCAACTTATCGGCAACTTGTCTGCAACTTGTCGACAACTTATCGGCAACTTATCGGCAACTTATCGGCAACTTATCGGCAACTTATCGGCAACTTATCGGCAACTTATCGGCAACTTATCGGCAACTTATCGGCAACTTATCGGCAGCTTATCGGCCACTTATCGGCAACTTATGGGCAACTTAGGGGCAACTTATCGGCAACTTAGGGGCAACTTATCGGCAACTTATCGTCAACATATCGGCAACTTATTGGCAACTTATCGGCAACTTATCGGCAACATATCGGCAACTTATCGGCAACTTACCGGCAACTTATCGGGAACTTATCGTCAACTTATCGGCAACTTATCGGCAACTTATCGGCAACTCATCGGCAACTTATCGGCAGCTTATCGGCCACTTATCGGCAACTTATGGGCAACTTATCTGCAACTTATTGGCAACTTATCGGCAACTTATCGGCAACTTATCGGCAACTTATCGGCAACTTATCGGCAACTGATCGGCAACATAACGGCAACTTATCGGCAACTTATATCGGCAACTTATCGTCAACTTATCGGCAACTTATATCGGCAACTTTTCAGCAACTTATCGGCAACTTATCGGCCACTTATCGGCAACTTATAGGCCACTTATCGGCAACTTTTCGGCAACTTATCGGCAACTTGACGGCAACTTATCGGCAACTTATTGGCAAACTATCGGCAACTTTCCGGCAACTTATCGGCAACTTATCGGCAACTTATCGGCAACTTATCGGCAACTTATATTCGCAACTCATCGGCAACTTATCGGCAACTTATCGGCAACTTATCGTCAACATATCGGCAACTTATTGGCAACTTATCGGCAACTTATCGGCAACTTATCGGCAACTTATCTGCAACTTACCGGCAACTTTTCGGGAACTTATCGTCAACTTATCGGCAACTTATCGGCAACTTATCGGCAACTTATCGGCAACTTGTCTGCAACTTGTCGACAACTTATCGGCAACTTATCGGCAACTTATCGGCAACTTATCGGCAACTTATCGGCAACTTATCGTCAACTTATCGGCAACTTATCGGCAACTTATCGGCAACTTATCGGCAGCTTATCGGCCACTTATCGGCAACTTATGGGCAACTTAGGGGCAACTTATCGGCAACTTAGGGGCAACTTATCGGCAACTTATCGTCAACATATCGGCAACTTATTGGCAACTTATCGGCAACTTATCGGCAACTTATCGGCAACTTATCGGCAACTTACCGGCAACTTATCGGGAACTTATCGTCAACTTATCGGCAACTTATCGGCAACTGGTCGGCAACTCATCGGCAACATAACGGCAACTTAACGGCAACTTATCGGCAACTTATCGGCAACTTATCGGCAACTTATCGGCAACTCATCGGCAACAAAACGGCAAATTATCGGCAACTCATCGGCAACTTAGGGGCAACTTATCGGCAACTTATCGGCAACTTATCGGCAACTTATCGGCAGCTTATCGGCCACTTATCGGCAACTTATGGGCAACTTATCTGCAACTTATTGGCAACTTATCGGCAACTTATCGGCAACTTATCGGCAACTGATCGGCAACATAACGGCAACTTATCGGCAACTTATATCGGCAACTTATCGTCAACTTATCGGCAACTTATATCGGCAACTTTTCAGCAACTTATCGGCAACTTATCGGCCACTTATCGGCAACTTATAGGCCACTTATCGGCAACTTTTCGGCAACTTATCGGCAACTTGACGGCAACTTATCGGCAACTTATTGGCAAACTATCGGCAACTTTCCGGCAACTTATCGGCAACTTATCGGCAACTTATCGGCAACTTATCGGCAACTTATATTCGCAACTCATCGGCAACTTATCGGCAACTTATCGGCAACTTATCGTCAACATATCGGCAACTTATTGGCAACTTATCGGCAACTTATCGGCAACTTATCGGCAACTTATCTGCAACTTACCGGCAACTTTTCGGGAACTTATCGTCAACTTATCGGCAACTTATCGGCAACTTATCGGCAACTTATCGGCAACTTGTCTGCAACTTGTCGACAACTTATCGGCAACTTATCGGCAACTTATCGGCAACTTATCGGCAACTTATCGGCAACTTATCGGCAACTTATCGTCAACTTATCGGCAACTTATCGGCAACTTATCGGCAGCTTATCGGCCACTTATTGGCAACTTATGGGCAACTTAGGGGCAACTTATCGGCAACTTAGGGGCAACTTATCGGCAACTTATCGTCAACATATCGGCAACTTATTGGCAACTTATCGGCAACTTATCGGCAACATATCGGCAACTTATCGGCAACTTACCGGCAACTTATCGGGAACTTATCGTCAACTTATCGGCAACTTATCGGCAACTTATCGGCAACTCATCGGCAACATAACGGCAACTTAACGGCAACATATCTGCAACAAATTGGCAACTTATCGGCAACTTATCGGCAACTTATCGGCAACTTATCGGCAACTCATCGGCAACATAACGGCAACTTATCGGCAACTTATATCGGCAACTTATCGTCAACTTATCGGCAACTTATATCGGCAACTTTTCAGCAAATTATCGGCAACTTATCGGCCACTTATCGGCAACTTTTCGGCAACTTATCGGCAACTTGACGGCAACTTATCGGCAACTTATTGGCAAACTATCGGCAACTTATCGGCAACTTATCGGCAACTTATCGGCAACTTATCGGCAACTTATCGGCAACTTATATCGGCAACTTATCGTCAACCTATCGGCAACTTATCGGCAACTTATATCGGCAACTCATCGGCAACTTATCGGCAACTTATCGGCAACTTATCGGCAACTTATCGGCAACTTATCGTCAACTTATCGGCAACTTATCGGCAACTTATCGGCAACTTATCGGCAACTTATCGGCAGCTTAGCGGCAGCTTTACGGCAGCTTAGCGGTAGCTTGGCGGCAGCTTAGCGGGAGCTTGGCGGCAGCTTAGCGGGAGCTTGGCAGCTTAGCGGCATCTTAGCGGCAGCTTATCAGCAATTTATATCGGCAACTTATCGGCAACTTATCGGCAACTTATCGGCAACTTATCGTCAACTTATATCGGACACTTATCGGCAACTTCTCGGCAACTTATCGGCAACTTATCGGCAACTTATCGGCAACTTATCGGCAACTTATCGGCAACTTATCGGCAACTTATCGGCAACTTATCGGCAACTTATCGGCAACTTATCGGCAACTCATCGGCAACATAACGGCAACTTATCGGCAACTTATCGGCAACTTATCGGCAACTTATCATCAACTTATCGGCAACTTATCGGCAACTTATCGGCAACTTATCGGCAACTTATCGGCAACTTGAGTTGAGTTGAGTTGAGTTGAGTTGAGTTGAGTTGAGTTGAGTTGAGTTGACTGAGTTGAGTTGACTGAGTTGAGTTGAGTTGAGTTGAGTTGAGTTGAGTTGAGTTGAGTTGACTGAGTTGAGTTGACTGAGTTGAGTTGAGTTGAGTTGAGTTGAGTTGAGTTGAGTTGAGTTGACTGAGTTGAGTTGACTGAGTTGAGTTGAGTTGAGTTGAGTTGAGGTGAGTTGAGTTGAGTTGACTGAGTTGAGTTGACTGAGTTGAGTTGAGTTGAGTTGAGTTGAGTTGAGTTGACTGAGTTGAGTTGACTGAGTTGAGTTGAGTTGAGTTGAGTTGAGTTGACTGAGTTGAGTTGACTGAGTTGAGTTGAGTTGAGTTGAGTTGACTGAGTTGAGTTGACTGAGTTGAGTTGAGTTGAGTTGAGTTGAGTTGAGTGAGTGAGTTGCGTTGCGTTGCGTTGCGTTGAGTTGAGTTGAGTTGAGTTGAGTTGAGTGAGTGAGTTGCGTTGCGTTGGGTTGAGTTGAGTTGAGTTGAGTTGATTTGAGTTGAGTTGAGTTGAGTTGAGTTGGGTTGAGTTGAGTTGAGTGAGAGAGTTGCGTTGCGTTGGGTTGAGTTGAGTTGAGTTGAGTTGAGTTGAGTTGACTTGAGTTGAGCTGAGCTGAGCTGAGCTGAGCTGAGCTGAGCTGAGTTGAGTTGAGTTGAGTTGAGTTGAGTTGAGTTGAGTTGATAAATAATATATCTATAATAATAATAATGATGATGATGATGATATACTTAAAATGATGATCAAATAAGTTTGCCATGGATTTTTACCTTTAAAGGTCTTCATTGCATGCACTAAAATATGTTTTGTGGAATAACAAAACTGTTAATAGTACTGTGTAAAAGTGCACCTAAGTGAGCATTTTGTTAAATTACAGAGGGCTGCAGAGACCTCCGAGAGTGTTGCACCGTTTGTCCTGCAGAAGCCTGGCAGCCTGTCAGTTGTCAGCTCTGGCAAGGTCAACCCCTGACAGGAGTGTCTGCAGCTAGTGCTGGGGCGTCGTCAGTATTTTGTTTTTCAGGTCGGAGAGGTCTTGGAATCGTCGGTAAGTGTCCTGATGATGTGAAAGCTGACAGGTCGCATGCATGTCTGTCAGTTCTGACGCTGTCAGGCTCCTGTGTGTCAGGTAAGTAGGCCTATATTAATTGGCACCGACGCCCCCGCTACTCTGACATCTGACATGGCGCGCTAGGTTTCTGTCTTCGAGTTGTTTCCGGTTGGACTACAACGATTCTGTTGATCGACTCTTGAGGAAGCAGCTGTGGCCGGGTTAGTTTGAGCTTTTATGTTTTTATTTATTAGAGCAATTTCCTCAGACTTGGTGACTATTAGGCCTATATATAGCTTCACAATATTTAAAAGTATTCTATTGCATTTTTACTTGTAAGCAGAATGATGGGCCTATTTTGTCTCTTTCTTTTGAGGACGAATTAGATTTCTTCGACTGGGGGGGGCTGTTTAACGTTAACGGAAGTGTCTCTGAAGACAAAAATGAAATTGAACATTATAGTTTTTCAGTTGTGCCTATACTAGCACAGCAGAAATAATCAATATATTGTTATTTATTCTGTGCTACCACTGAGGTCAACAGAGGAAAGATACATTTGGAGACAGACGGTTCATGGTGCGGACATCCTTCTAATCGAAGATGGATAAAGACAAGACAAGATAAGTAGTGCCTGATATTTATAATAACTTACGAACGTGCATGAGTGTGGTAATTCTTTTAATATTCAACATGTCAATTTATATACACGGGAAGGACTATGTAACTAAGTAATTAAATTGTAGCTGTAACTTCGATATAACCTACAATTCTTTGGGTTTGATTTTGCTGGGTGGCGAAAACTTTGTCTTCGTTTACAGTCTGTTTTCCTTACGTGTGACTACAAATATTTTTCTCTTTTCTTTTGTTTCTTTCTGTCTGTCTTTCTTTTTGTGTTCTAACTCACTCTTTAATTACTTTAAATCGTTTTCGGTAATTTTGGTAATTAATCTCAAGTTCAGAAACCTTTGGATCTTGGCCTAAAGTTAAATTGCCTTTTAATTATAATATAATTTACAGGCAACTTAAATTGCGAGACAATGATTAGGAAATGTAATCCCGGGATCCCGAAATTCGGGATCCCGGGAATCCCGGACATTTTACAATCCCGTAATCCCGGGATTGACAAGCAGAGAATCCCGTTTTTCGGGATTGCAAAAATCGGATTTTTCAATAAATTACTTCAACATTTTGCAGTAATTCCTTGGTCAGTAGACGCCAAAACGACAGATAAGCAGACACCCTAGTGAAGGTAAGCTGGCGGCCAGCAGAAAATCCAGAGGGGTGACTGGAGGTAGGCGTTTCTCAGTGATCAGACAGCGGATTTGGGTTTGCTCCCTCCCATTACTTGCTTGGTTCATGTATACAGACTATAGAGTCCACACACACCAATGACCCCACACACCGTTCAGTAGACTGATAGAACAGAAACAGACGTCAGATGCCAGTAGTAGGGCTGGCCGACTAGGCCTGGGACGTCGCAGCGCCTAACTCCGATTCACGCTTGTTGATGACACCCCGCTCCTATAATTGCGCCGACCTGTGATATGGACAGCATACAAATGCGCTCTTGCTGCCTTAATATCGGAGGACTGCAGTTAGGCTAGCCTGCAAGGTCAGTCATTCACTGGTGAATCTTGGCTAGCATGTTACCTGTTGTGTTCCTCGCGTTGTGGTCAGTCGGTGCACTGGTCACCTCGTATCGTCTGTCCTAATTCCGGGTCACCGTTATGCAGAAGACTATTTATTACCCTATTCAGAGTGATCGCAACTTAAGCCCAGTTAACGACGGGGGATTCTAAAATGACCTCAACTCAGGGCAATCTAGATCAAAGGAGAGACACGGGAGGGTGGGGAAGGAGAGGGGTCTAACTTGGTTGTTCAGTGAGGAGAGAAGCCACTGGTAGTAGGCCTATCACTGTCAAGTTTCAAACAAACCCCACTGCTGCCAGGGACCACCGGCTAAAGCTCATACCGTGAGTCATAATTGATCGCGGTTGAAGTAACGAAGACAAATTAAATTAAGCTTTACTGTATTTGACCTGCTGCTGTACTACGCCTTAAAATTTTTTTTATTGCCATTATAGGCCAATCCCGGGATACCGGGATCCCGGGATTGACTTATTTATAATCCCGGAATCCCGGGATTGAGGATATGTCCCGGGATTACATTCCCTAACAATGATATTAATATTGTCTCCATAAGTCAGCTTTGTTCAAAGATGAATAATTAATTACCATTGTATAGATGGATCGATGATGAAAACGACTACCGTATACGACACTTTGCTGCCATGTCTGGATGGACGAATGCTGCTGATGCTGGTGTCATGGTTCAGACTGAGCTGGTATGACCAAGCTGTTGGAAGACAGCTGGGTATTGAGTGCTCAACACATAACTGTCTTTCAACTGCTTGCCTGAGAAATGTGATATCCAAATGCGTCACATTTCTCAATAGGGCCTAGTGTAAGCAGTAGCCTAGGCTCATTTGGGTAGTCTGTTCACTGCAAATTTCAGGCAGTTTTATTTTCCCATTTTGACATTGCATAATTTTAAGCTTGCCTATGATAGTTGTCTGCTAAATGCGTTTAGGCGTTGATATCAAATGTTGATAAGCATGCAGAGGCTCTAAACTTCTGCTTCGTATGCTATCAATCTCTTGCTCACTTTAAATGTACCTTTCACTCTCACGTGCTTTCTCCGTTTCTCTCATAGTAGTCCTTCATTTTCATACGCTCACTCTTAGTTATTTAACTTTATCTTAGACTAACTCACCTTTTCATCAGCGCACTGGCCTACTGATCAATCTGAGTCTTTCTGCCTGTGTATCTGTCTGTCTGTCCGTCCGTTCATAATCTCCCAGTGTCATATCTCTCAGTTGCATCTTATCGCGTTTTGCACCCACACCAATGTTTGTCTTTTATTTCCACAGAACTAAAAGTAAATTTTATGCAAAATGCTAAATTCCTGAAATTGGACTTTCTGTGGGTGGGTGCCACCAAAGTGGTGATTAAATTCAACTCCCTGAGACTTGCAGTGAACGGACTACGGAGACCTTTGCCAACACCTCCACGTGGTGGTCTCTGGGCGTGCAGTTAGACCAGCTGGCTGGCTGACTGCATGGCTAAGATTGGCAGTAGCACGTTATTATTCGTTTGATATATATTTTCAAGATAGTTTGCTTTCTTATCTGATTGCCAAGCTGGTTCTTATTTCGCAAGTTTATTTTATGAAGATCAAACATAATTATAATTATATTGTGTAATTCTAATGTTTATCTGTACAATCGAGAAGCAAGGGAGGGAGGGAGGATGGAAGGGTGGGAGAATGGGAGGCAGGGAAGGAGGGTGGGAGGGATTGTGGGATGGAGGGAGGGAGGGATTGGCAGGGAACGGCCCGAATCCTAAAATTCCCGGGCAACGCCAGGTACCCCAGCTAGTAACCAGTATGATTATATGTGATTGAACAAGATTTTAGTTAAGTCTCAATGGTGATGTGGTATCAACAGTAGATGCATATATTTTATAAACATCAAGATCAGCCAAAGACAGACTCGTGCAATTTCTGTTAAACCATTCTATTCCACAGTTTGCAACAAACTACAAGCAACAAAACCGCTTAACAGCAGCAGCAGCAACAACAACAACAGCACATGCAAGATGGACAACGACAACAACTTCATGGTGCCAAACAGAGCAACAATCAGAATAAGTAACAATTACAGAAGAATATTCTTTCGTATTTCCACTAAATGCACATATATTTAAATTAATTTCTCTACCAACCAGCGCTGAATTCATTTCAGTTTGAATAAATTACTCGGCTACAGATAAACAGTACACAAGCAACAGTCGCCCAGTTCAGAAGCAGACGTAACCTGCAGACAGATGACTTTGAGGCCAAAGGGCAAGCACGGTTCACATAACAGACTGTCGAGGCCTTCAGCAAAAACTCTGCCTCCTGAAATGCGTGCACGCCCAACTTGTAGTTCCTGCTTTGACTCCGACTACTGAGGTAAAGAGAGCAGCGGGTTGTCAGTTTGCGCCCACGCCTCGTCAGTCTTAAAGAACGAGACCATGGAGCATGTAGCTGGCGTCCAATCGCTCTGCTTCGGTCGAAGGCTGCCTCAGTATCATCTTCGTTAGTATCCCACCAAGTCTTTTCCTCTTATGCAGCACCTGAAGTATTCAAATTCCATTGTTTAAATTGAAACCAACACCATAATCCCACAGCCAATGCATCATCACAATTCGTATCGAAAGGTCATCATCATCTCATTGCGTGATTCAGGCGTCACAGAAATTATACCATCATTCTCTCAGTATATTTAACAACATGTATTTATTATAATTATTATTAACCGAAATGTGAATCTGAGGACCAGATAGTCAGCCGCCAGAGGAAGATGCAGTTAGAGATCATGTGCTTGAAAGCCAAAGAGAAGTAGAGTTCTGAGCCGCTTTTTGAAAGAAGGAAGTGAAATTGAGCTTTTGGTTCGTTAAACACCTTTATAACGGTGTCACACGACTTTATATAAGCAGGAAGCGTACGGGCCTGGGTATAATAAATCATTGGCAATTGGTAACTGCATCTTTTTATCTGTATGGCAACCTTGAAGAATAATTCACTGCCAAGTGATGTTCTTGTAACACAGGGCTCTAGGCGTGCAGTTCTTAACAACATGTGCAGTTCTAAATTGATTTGTGCAGTTGTAAGCTCACTTCTGTGCAGCTAGAAATAATAAAAACAAGGCCATTGTCATCCGATTGGGAGTAATTTACCCTATAGCAGATGGAAAGGGATAGAGGAGGTTGTTGTAAGTTCTAAAATCCTTTAAAGAGCCCTGAAGACGCTGTGTATAACTGACCATTATGCATACGCACTTACTATTCACATACTATTCACGCATACATTCATTCATTTTGTAGGGCCTTCACATTCTTATCACCATCTATTATTGCATTTCACTTCAGGGCCTTTACAGGGTGGGCTGTCATAGACTCGTTATATTACAAACCTGTAGGAAAATTAGTTTTAGGTCCTCTCCTGAATTTGATTTATTCATATCTGGCAGTTACAGAAGTCTGCAGCATGTTCAGACCAATAGCTTTGCAGTTGTGTCCAAGGCCACATCAGCTGCTTTATCAATTATCAGTTTCTCTTATAACAACTGTTGTCTTCAACTGTTCAGAAATTATCTTGTGCACGATTATTTCGGAGCAACAAAATAAATTAAATGATATGGACAGAAAAACCCGACAACCCTGCTAGAACTCGCTGAAAGAAAGCTGACGCAGTACCTTCAGCTTTTTCACGTGCGCAAGTGGTAGACTCTCCTCCAGATCACTGCCGTCCATCGTAGCTTTCCTTTCCTCACTCGATGGAAGCGGCAGAACCACGTCTTCTGGACCCAAACCATTGTTTCTCAAACCACTCGTTTCCTTTTGTTGAGTCACAAACAATGTTTCCTTTACTGTCTGTTTGCTCACACCAATTGCATTCTGGTTTGTTTCTTGGTCCTCAGTCAAGATGGACGTCTTTGAGTCCAAAGGAGGCGTCGTCGGAGTGCCGTCACTTCTGGCTGGAGAGGGAGTGTTCAGATCCGACTGCTTCTCAACGCTGGTTCGAGAGTTCGACAACGCGCGTCTTCGCTTCATACGCTGCTGCTGGTCATCCGGTATTTTATGCGGCTGAAAAGCAATGCATGAAGATTATTATTGTACATTCAATTTAATTGATTAAGTAGTCGTTAAAATTTAGGTTAATTTGCAGTGGCTTTTACACCGATTGCACATCTTCTGAACCGCTGAAAAGGTTGCTTTTCTATATGTTATTGGTCCCCCTCTTTGAAATCTTCTATCTTTCCATCTTCTCGATCTCAAATTCAAGATGGTGAACCCTCCTCATTTGCCTTTTAAAAACCTTTTTTTCCCTCGTGGCCTTGTTCAATGGGAGCGACTCTGAACGGTTCACCCTATGAGAGGTGCTTTATAAATTACTCAAAACAATGCATAATAATACAATAAACATCACAATGGAGGATTAGTTGTAACCTGAACTATCACCTCAAGCACAGATCCATCAAGATATTCAACAGTCGAGAAAACTGCACAGCGTTTCACAATTCATCCTTCCACGTCGTGACAATGAAACGCCACAACTCCAACCAAAAAGCATCACAGTCTAAAAGAAGAATGCATTTTTTTGTTTTGCATTGTATATACCTGATAGTTTCTCTTCAGTTGTAGCTTCTCCGGAAAGCGATCAAAGCAGTAGGACTGGCAGTTGATTGGATAGCGCGACCTCGTGAACTTGGTAAACAGATGCGCGCTTTTGTCGACACGATAGTCGCAGACGTACACGTCATCCTCACTGACGCCCTTTGGTCGTCCCTAGGCAAAGAGAAGACATCTACATCGGAGGCAGAAGAACGCACTGCTGTATCATCCACCACAGAAATACATTGTCATAATATTACAGGGAAACAATGTCTCTACTTTACAGTACATGTCTAGAAATCGCAATTCTTTAGCCCCTGCATTCATCTGCTCCTGTCGCTTCTTTGTGAGGACAAATACTTGCTTCGGTAGTGGTAGTGGTAGCCGTTTATTGGCAAAGCATCAACCAAGTACAAAATAACAGCAATCAGTACAAACTCAATGACTTTCGAGTGATTGGTGCATAAGTCAAAGGATCAATCCAAAAAGGTCGCATGGACCCGCTGAGGCTGGATTGACCCTTCCTTTCTTAATAACATATGGCTGTTGTAAAACATTGCAAAGAACATGTTATACATGAAATGACAACAAACCGAAACGACAAACATTTTTTAAAAAAACACACAAAGAGGAAACCCATTCATGAGTCCTTTGATCAATCCAATCTGTTTAAAAGCAGCTGCATTAATTGACACATCTTTAGTTATGTATAGCTGTGAATGTGTAACTTTAAAATCTGCTACTGCTGTAGTTTGTTTTCAAAATGTATTTAATGGTTGTATAGCATACAATGAATGTGCTCTTGTCAAATGCAACCATAAGCTACTTGATTAAGTACTAGCTTACTTACTTAAAATCGAAAATTGTAACATCAACCGTAATTTCTTTTCTGGCCATTCACACTACGTATAATTGTATATTATAATTGTACATAGTGTATGTCTGTCGGTATATTAGTCTGTGTGTCACTGTGCCTATATGTCTGTGTATCGGTCAGTCTGTGTGTCAGTCAGGCTGTGTGCCTATATGATATATCTCAGTGTTTCTGTCTGCACTGGAGCGCTTCTGAAAGGCTCTTGCTGCAAGAAGCGCTTTATAAATGGTCAGATACAATACAATACAAAAAGACAACTTACAAGACAATAGGTGTTTGAATCCATGATGCAACAGGCGCCAACGATGTAGTCGAGCGGTAGAATCTCGTAGAGAGGAACACGGAAGACTTCGCAAGGAAAGAACCTGCGGTTCGCTTCGTGGAAAGTCTCATGTGGTCGGAGGTAGTAGTGTCCGTAAGCCAGCCTCTCACCACTGCCAATTCAAAACCAATCAAAAACAGTTTTCAAGCCAACCCTTAAGGTTTTCTCGCACATATTGTATGAAACTCACGATCAGCCTGCAGCATTCATTTGCTTTTACTAGCTGCATCTTCTTGAAAACAAAGCCAGCAATAACTTAAAATTCTAGCAACAAACGTGTACTAAAATGAATGGACAACTACCGGTAATACCTCTCAAGGCAAAAATTCAGCTCAACAGAATCTAAAATGACGTTAAATGTTAAAGACGTCAGATGCATCCCGAGCAAGCATCCCTTGTAAGCACCATTACTTTGGTCTCAAGGATTCTATATTACAGGATAGGTTACTTGTGAACATTTCGTGGTCATGATTTCACTCTTAGCAATAGATGGCGCTCCACTTAAAATTCCGTTTCAATCGCTAAGGATGATGTTTTGAATCTCCAAAGGTATTTGTTTATCTTGCAAACATAATTTGTCGTCAATCTGCTTTCATAGATGTAGCTAATTGAATGCTTTATTTTGTAAATAAGATTTGAAATTTTCCGGAACTCCTATTATCGCCCAAAAACGTATACAAGGTAGCTAAAGAAGAAGAAACCAGTCCTCTGTATAGAGTCCTTGCTTTGGTCTATGAACTTCAAATGACAAGCTAGACTGAACAACTACACGCTGTCACACAAATAAAAAAAACGTTTAAAAATACTAAAGCAATGCAATTACTCGTTGGCAATCCAGAGCCGCTCAATGCGGAAGATGTCCAACTTGTCTCGACAGGCGATGATCGCAAGCGCTCGGTTTGATCTCTGCTTCTCTTCCTGCGTGACGTAGACAGCATCGCCAACGTGCAGCTGCATGTCACCATCGCGCATCAGAGTCATGTAGTAGCTGCATCCCACCTGACCATCTTCTGGTTGTGGACACAGCAGAACCTCCTGGTGACAAAGATTCATACACTATACCCATCAACGATCAGAGAAGTTATATAGCACCTTTTTCAAAACCTTCGAAGTGATACCGCACAAATCGTACATAGCAAGGACATTCCAATATTTAATCGTAACTTTCCAAAGGGACAACCAGTTTAGGCATCTATAAAAAATAAAAGATTACGCGTGCATTGAGAAAAATTTAGCAAGTAATGAAATTAGCAAATAATATGGAAAAGTGATGATTATGCAAGATGCATGATAACAAGTCTCCACCTTATCGTAGGTTCCACAGTAAACTTTTTATAATACAATACAACACAGCGTGCATTGCCTCCATCCAAAATTCAGAAGCATACACAACCGTAGAACAAAACACTGATGTCGCTGAGCGACTGTGCTCAAGGTACTTAGCCTACACAATAACTGCCTCAGGCTCAGCTCAGAGCTGTACTACGCATATGATATGCCGAGCGCTCTAACCAGCCAATCAGCCACCATGTCGCAGTTAAAGCAGACAGAAAAACTGACACATGGGCCAGAACATTGGACAACATGAAAAGGTACACTCAAGGAAGAAGTACCCACCTTGTGCACTAAGTACTTACCAACCATGTGCACTAAGTACCAACCTTATGCACTAAGTACCCACCAAGTGCACTAAGTACCAACCTTGTGCACTAAGTACCCACCTTGTGCACTAAGTACCCACCAAGTGCACTAAGTACCAACCTTGTGCACTAAGTACCCACCTTGTGCACTAGAAGCAGATCTTAGTTCACCCTATTACATGTGCTTTACAACTGTTTTAATAGAATACAATATAAAATACAATACCTTGGAGAGTGGACGTGGGTAGCAGAGTTCACAGAAGTATGGATCCTGATCTCCGGAGACTCCCATGCAATCGCAATGCTGCCACCTCTGTCAAACAACAAAAGACGCTTCAATGTACCGCAAATTCCACTCAAGTCAACTTTGTCAACCATTCTTGCTTCACAGTCTCAATGTCTAGACCAAGATATTACTACTCAGTCTAACATATATACCAGAAAGTAACGCAAAACGGTAAGTTTCTGTAACTGGTTACTTTTATGCGGTAACAGTAATGCAGAAAATGCAGTTATCCCGTGTTACTTTTAAATGAACCATCATGACTTCACTTGTGTATTCTTTAGAAGCACATCTACGAACATAATTTGTTTTCCTGTTGTAACAGTCTCCATAAATGCCCTGAACAATAATATTGTCTCATAAAGCTGCATCTGTGTGAGTTTAATCACTTCAAACTCGTAGCGAGTTAACTGATTGATTGACTGATTGATTGACTGACTGATTGACTGACTGATTGGCTGACTGATTAAGTGACTTACTGTTTGACTAATTGATTGGTTAATTGACTGATTGATTGACTGATTGATTGCACGTAACCAATGAGCATCCCTGCAACCTTACAGCTCAGTGAATCATGCTGCGACTCACCTCACACTTCTCGCACTGAATCATCAAACCCTCGTCTCGGAAGATGTTGCAGACGCATCGGATGATCTCCTCCTCCGTATCCGGTTGATCGTTGTTCTGCAGGAAACACTTTGTGTCCATAGCAACAGGATCAGCAGCGGCAGGAAACAAAGCAGATGGACACGACCCTATAATAGAATGTGAAGACATCAGCGCTTGACATCTAACATTGTGAGGCTAGTACAAAAAAGACCTCTGGGCTTTTAAAGATGCATTAATCAAATTTCAGTGGTAGTGCATATTTGTATGTGCACTTGTTATAGCGCCCCTTCAAGCTCTCTACTCAGAGGCGCTCCCGACTGCAGAGCGGACACTGCATCGGAGCCAAAGCGCTGAGCAATTGCGAGTGAACTTGCCCAAGGTCCCTACGGCGACTTGAGGTGGATTCGAACCTCGAACCTTCCGGCTTCAAGGCAACGACGCCACCACTACACCACCGCGCCCCACAGCGTAAGAAACACATAATAAAAACAATAAAACTATTAACAATAAAACTGGTAATAATAATAACAATACCAAATAAATATAAAATAAGACACCGAGAGGCTCCAAATGACAGCTCCTCGTAATATGGAAAAACATGGATTTCAGAAGTCTAAAATTTCAACTTTCACTTCTATAATAATGATAATAATAATAATTTTTAAAAAAAATAATAATAAATAATCACTTTCCGCATTAGCAATAGATAGCCAACATTGCAAGCATGTATGTATGCACAAGCACTTGTCATAGCACTTGCCACTTGTTATATAGCACTCATTATAGCACTTGTCATAGCATTTGTTATAGCACTTGTCATAGCACCTCACCTGTTATGCAAGTGGAATGAAACTCCCATTATAAACCAGATGCACATCTATTCCTACCTTGGGTGAGTAGGTCTGAACTCCGCCTGTTCTCCATCTCCACGGCTGGAACCGATTCACCAACGACCTCTAGGAAGCTGCTCGTGTCATCAAGAACGCGATAGTACTCGCTCTTCAGCCGCATCAGTTCGCTCCTAAGTCGAGTGCCATGGTACTGCTGCAGCGGTCCACAGAAAACAAATGCTCCATTTTACATGCATGTAAGCAGAAATGCATGCAAGCAAACTGTACCCTGCCAACATATTCCTGGGTCCTAAATGGGTACCATATGAGAATATAGGTCTTCTAGTAATTCCATGTGGGCATACTGTTATGCAGGGTATGTGCCTTGCAAGTTCTTTGCAAACTGCCAACTCAATTCAATCATCTCTAATCTTGAGAGTTCCTAATACAGCCCTGTTATTATTCTCATTATTATAATATTAGACAAAATGTGTTAATTCATGTCTGCTCCAAACTGGTCCAGGACAGTGTAGTGTGTACCTCAGTTATTTTTATCTACCTTCTAAACATGAAGGTAATTAGAAAAACTATCCTGCAAGAGTTGCAAATACACCAAATCTTCCTCATAATATATATTTTGTTATAAAACAAATTGCGATATAAAACAGTCATATCAATATAAAGTTAGCTTTAGAGAATGACCTCGTTATAGCATGACTTCACAAAAACATGACTTCATTATAACGTAGCCCATGATTTAGCCCCAAGACTGATATCGCGGGAGGTTCTTGTGAATCACTATCTCAACTTTCATTTCAGGATAGATGCTGCAAGCGTTGTCTTTTACTATATTAGGTGTGGCAAGCGTTGTCTTTTACTATATTAGGTGTGGCAAGCGTTGTCTTTTACTATATTAGGTGTGGCAAGTGTTGTCTTTTACAATATTAGGTGTGGCAAGCGTTGTCTTTTACTATATTAGGTGTGGCAAGTGTTGTCTTTTACAATATTAGGTGTTGCAAGCGTTGTCTTTTACAATATTAGGTGTTGCAAGCGTTGTCTTATTACAATATTAGGTGTTGCAAGCGTTGTATCACATGCGTCGTTGCTTACTTCTGCGTTGCCAAACAGACGAAGGAAGTCTTCGTGGAAGTCTTTCGTCGCTCTGTAGTGACCAGAATTGATGTTCTTTTCGATAGAAGTCAGATCAATCGGATCCTCAATCATCTGATAATAATCAGGACACCTGAAAATCAATCAAGAATAGTGTGAAAATCAATCAAGAATAGTGTGAAAATCAATCAAGAATAGTGTGAAAATCAATCAAGAATAGTGTGAAAATCAATCAAGAATAGTGTGAAAATCAATCAAGAATAGTGTGAAAATCAATCAAGAATAGTGTGAAAATCAATCAAGAATAGTGTGAAAATCAATCAAGAATAGTGTGAAAATCAATCAAGAATACTGTCACACCTGTAAATTTAAGAAGCATGCCACTAGAGTCATTGACTACTCTGCTAAGCTGAACAGAAAAACTCTCAGAGCAAAACTCGAATCTGACCAAATTGAACAATCTCCATAGTATCGCCAAACTGTGGGGGAGTAGTGGTGCAGGGGTACGTTCGGTGCATTGGAGCTGGAAGGCTGTGGGTTTGAATCCACCTCAAGCCGCCGTGTAGGGACCCTGAGCAAGTCCTTCACTCGCAATTGCTTATTGTGCGCTTTGGCATGAAACTCTGATTCAGTGCCAATGTTTTAGTAGGGGAGCATCTCTGAGTAGAATCTTGAAGGGGTGCTTTAACAAACTGTGCTCATGCTATACATACAACAATGGCCAAGGGATCAAATAAATCAATAAAAAAGAACCAAGTATAGCATCCACAATTGTCATTCGAGCACTGTTCAGTGTGTTCACAGCGTTCACCAAACTACCTGTGTTTGCTGAAGGCTTAACTTATCAAATTGCCCAAGCAGCAAAAAACTATATACACTTGGTGAAGTGCAATAACCAAGAGAAGTACTGGCAGAAGCAAATAAGGTGTTTCCTCATTCAGACCTATTTAGATTTCTTAAGTACTCAGACTAGTGCTCAGCACATGAAGCCTAAACTTTCAACAGTTATCATTAAAAGAGCAAGGTACTAACTTTTTCCGTGACGGCAACAGCATCAACGGAGCGGCCACGCTATTTCCATCGCTATCTTTAACAGAAAAAGAGACAATTTCATATTCAATGCAAGAAAAATACAGTCTATATGTTTATAAATGCTTAACCCTTTGAACCCTGAGCTCCTGTAACTCTATGGATAACGGGGTTCAAAGGGTTAAATACAATCAATACAATACAGTCTCCTATTTATTCATTGTTTGAGACAATTCCTCTACACTGCACAATGTGTCTGCAATGCTGTCATTGGCAGGTGCATCAAGAAACAACCTAAAAAAACGACAGTGCAGTCTAATGTTTATATAACCAGTTTCTAAAATTGTTACAGCAAATAATGTTATACGGCAACTCTAGTGTATCAGTTTGTCTGTGTAGGGCACTAAAAACAGGTCATATTAAGTCTATTGACACCTACTTCTATACATCTGAACACTGTAACTTGAGACCTGTTATATTGCTAAATCCAAAGCGCAAAGACATTAACATTTCGCCCAGTTCTTAGCAGATGCTAGTGTAATGTATGTGCTCCCGGTCTCTGCAACTAATTGCAACAAGCGCAAAGAACTTGCTTGGAATAAAGTAATAAAACTTCCAACTCGCATCAGTTGCATCGTATTGCATTTATAAATTTATGTAGCACCTCATGCAGTCCACACTAATCAGAGGTTCTCAGTGGTGTATATAAAGCTTACAAAACTTAGAAACATCCGTCTCTGAGTAGGCTTCTTGAAGGGTCGCTACATAAATTTTCTGAAAAAATTGTAATAATGAAATTAAGACAGTTTCTATGGCACCGTCAGTAGTAAGCATCTTCCAGGATGCTTTACACACAATTAAGAGATCACCCTAAAAGCATCATCAGTGTATTCTGCATATAGATACCTTTGCAATCTGTGACTGTATTGAAGATCTGCTTGAACACCTGAGCCAGGTGGGCGATCCTTACCATGCCATCGTCCTCTTCTGCCAAAGCCAAGTGCCTGCAATGTAGTGCCAACAAATCATTAAAATTTATTTAACCATTATTTAATATTTAAAACAGCTCTAGAACTGCTATGGGTCATTCTCGATCATTTGCCTCAATTGGTCATGATCGTTGAAATGCACTTTCTCTTTTCCGCTACAATTCTGTCTGGCAGTCTCTCCTGTTCCTTGTTCCTTCTCTCTTCTCAAAATCTGCTTCTTATCGTGGGGTCTTGTGCGCTGAGAGCACCTCTGAATGGTTCACCCTACTTGAGGGACTTTATAAATGCTTAAAAATTATAAATGCTCATAAACGTTTAAATAAATAAATAAATACAATAAAGTACAAATAAATACAATAAATACAATTTAAATACAATCAAATACAACATTTCCTAAATATTGACAGTGCTAGAGATCACACAAATCCACTAAACACTGTAACATCCTTATAACAAACATGCACACAAACTCTGAAGTCTAATGCATTTGTGAAGATGATGGTCCCATGTAATGAAAATTGACCACAAATAATTATTTGACTTTAATTATAATACATTACAATAATTTTTCAAGGTAATCAACCACATTAGACAATGAACTGAACCAACATCATCCGATTGATTATCGCTTTAAACAATAAAAAAATTCTACCTGGTTCGAACTGATCTTGAAGTTTTGATGGCAGTAAATTGAGCAATGAACACGTCTGCGAGAAAAAGGAAAAAAAAGGTAAAAAGGTAACAATGACTAATTTTAATGTTTAAAGTTGTAAATAAATTGTGGAAAGCATGTTTGCCTTCAAGTCACACTAAATAGTTAGGATGTACGAGCATACAGTTATTTATGAAAAAGCTTAAAACTTTAAAGTATAGAATTGTAATTGCAGCTTAAAACTTCTATTGCACCCTTGTTAGTTTCACATGTTATAAACTGATGCTGAAGGTACCTGTCAACACACAATGCTACGAGTGTATGAATGCTACGAATGAAAGTGTATGCTAAGCAGATTGAGCTAAACAGTAAATGCAATAAAGTCTGTTCCAAGCAGATGTACAAAACAGAGGAAATCATTATGCGTTCCACTACATGTATGAAACAATAAAACCTATATAATTATAACATTTAAATTGACCTCATCTGAAAACCTTCATAACGCGGTCACCGCAGCACTCACGATAATGACATCAAGGACTCCTATCATCTTATATTGGATTATGATATATTCTTGCTTTGTAACAGACAGGGTGCAAAATAGCAAATACAAAACTAAATACATAGCTCAGATAGGCAGGCAGATACAGGGTACCATTACACAGAGTCCAACCACATGTAATGTTGGTGTTCATAAATATATGGCAATTGTTGGCAAATACTTGACAAAAAATCAATGTTTTGCTCAAATTAAATTTTACGCACCTTGAAATGCATGTTTTCAACATTTACTGTTAGTTGCGGTTTCATCATAGTTTTAGTGATTTTGAAATTAAAGATTAAAATCATTGATGTAGACCTGTTATAATTTTACAATGATTATTTCATGGTCCAATACCTTGAGATGTACTTGAAAGAAAACCAGGATAATATATTAACTGGAGTCAGCCTATCAAACACTTTAATCACCTCTGCACATTTATATCAGATGCCACCTATGATTCCAGCACAAAAAAAACTACGACTTAAAGACCAAGAAACATTTCTTAAATTAAATATTTCAAACATGACACCAACTCTTACCAGTTTTGTTGAAGGTCTCCTTCAGTGGTTCCTCTTTGTCTTTCGATGATGAACTCCTCTGTCTCTTTGACTTCACCTTCTCCACGTTTCGCAACAGGAAGACCCCTCGCTTCTGTGCAACACATCGCTCACGATGAGAGATGGGTTTCAGCTGCGGCAGCTGCTTGTCATGTAGAAGTGCCTGAAACAAAGACAAAGCTAACTAACGACTTACACGTTGCTTCTACACAAACTCCTTATGCACAGTGCAGTATGCCGCGTAACAGAAATTACAGAAACTGAAAAATATGATAGACACAACAATTCAAGTGGAAACCTTTGTACCTCGACTTGATGTAAGTTGTCGCTTTGCAAACATGAAGCAAACATTACTGTGCCCATAGAATGCAAAAAAGGATCATATAAACAACAAAATTTAAAATATATCACTGATGATGCCAAGTTGTCAGTGCCTTTTAGACATAATATAGAAAAGAGATCTTTTAGCAAGTACAAATTTTACTTTAACTTTTATTGAACCCTATAGTCACCAACACAGCAATGGAACAGTGCAACAGAAGCAGGATAGAAAGTTGCACGTTCTACCAGACCTGCCTCCCCACCTCATTTCATTATCAGCCAACATATGTTTATAACAAACACCTGACAAAGACGATGAATCCCAATATAGAAACCATGCCTTAGGTAAAACTTGATACATGCAAAGACTGAACATTGACAGTCCTATACTAGTCAATGCACCTTTCTGCTGCGTAGCTTGCGCCAGCTGTGGCAGCCAGACGGGTCGTCTTTGTCGCTTCGATCTCTTGCTTGTCCGTTCGCCCGCTGCTGCGTACGGCCGCCAACGACACGACGACAGTTGACGGAACCACACTTGCACTCTTGCTGGATAACAAAAAGAAGAGTGACACGACATGTTAAAACCAAAATTCGGTCACCAACATACAGCGCAAACTTCTCACCTCTGACTTCTCTTACAAGGGTGCCCACACGTAGGGGGACTTGCCTCTGGAAAGTTAACACCTAATTTCTGTCTACTACTTTTTCTTGGTTCTTTATCACACTTCTTCTCACTAAAGCACTAATCATACTAACAATACACAAAGTGAAAGTTCTGAGAAGTTTACATTTAGAAACGTCTAAGAAAAATATCCAACATGTTCTTTATATCCGGCTTTGCATTTTTCGATCTCTTGCTAAAAAATTGTTACTGTGACCATTGTGTGTTTTGCGCGTCCTACAAAAATACCTGTGGTGCCCATGCTCTTCAACTGAATTTCACAAATCCCTTTAAAAGTCTCTTCTCTGTCATCGTGACTGGGTTGTAAGTGCTTCTCAGTAATGATTTTTTAAATAACATTGCTAATCCTAATGTTTGCAACTACTAACTAATGTCATCTTGGCACTCAACAAGTTAACTAAAATCAAACATTGGCTTTTTCCTGGCTGACAACTATAAATTTGTGTAACACTCGGCTTATTAAAACATCTTTGCAAAAATACTTTTTAATTAATCAATTAAACAGCTCTAGTTAATAAAATGTTTCAGCATCAGTGATACATGTAATTTCATACATTGTCATTATATCCTTACTCTGTGTAGCACTTGCTACCTTTAAACAAATAAAACAATCTCTCTACATAGATATTGATACAATACAATACAATACAACTGTTGAATGACCGATCTTCAGAATATCGTACATCAGCACAATAGTTGAATATTATTCATGGAAGATCTCCTCCTCCTACCTGTGAGTTCATGTTATATGAATGGAAGTTGTAATCGTAGGTGAGCTCCATGTTTGGCTCGATGTCATGCTTGGCAAAGAGAGCGATTCTATAAACGCCATTGACATTCCTGTGCAACAACATCAACACCAGATCCTTTAGATACAATTTGTTGTCCCATTTGCACGCACTTCGAATATGCAGTGTCGTGTCTTTTCAGTGGATTTGACCATCCAGCTGGAACAGATATCCTTCCGATCTCATGATCATATGAAAGCTCTTCTTTATTGCTGAAGTTGGGCAAGGAGTGCCACCGAGTAGTTATCTTGAAGAGGTGCTAAATAAATGCTCCGAATGAAAGAATAAAAATGACTGTGGAGCACTCATACTGTAAGCACCTCATGAAAAGCCACCTAGAAAAATCTGAGGCAAGAGAGTCAATAAAAAAAACAAATACAGTTTCGTCTAAGTCTGCTCCTGGGACTCTAACCGAAGCATTTATTTATTCAACTCAAACTCTACTTTTTTACCATTGTTATAGTCAGGAGTGCTTCTGAGTAGTCCCTCGAAAAGGCACTATAAAAATTCTTGAACAAATTAATTTATTATTACTTCAATTATCACTACACACTGCACATCAATACAACTCAATACAACTCAATACAACCAGACGAATGCTTGCTCACCACTTCTGCATTTCACAGTTCGGCTGACACGAGTGGTTCACCAGACGGCAGATATTTCCCATTCGGTAGCCGTCGATGACCATTCCGCTGTCGAGATTCAGGCAGTAGTGGTGACGCTCGTTCGAATACTCCACCGTCATTCGTCGACGGAATTCCTGCTCACTCACGACCTCTCCCAGATATTCGGTGATGAACTGGCCTGAAACATTCAAATGAATATTAATAAGTTATGTACACATATGTATACAAAGCAAATCATTCACCAGAAATGTTATTCATTCATCCTTTCATCCTAATGACTTGTATGGTGTCCCTTTAATAAACTAACTCAGGAGTGATCCAAGCCCAGCCACGGCAAGAGAAAAAAGAATTGAAAATGAATAGAAAAAAAGAAAAACTTAAAGATGGTAATTAATGTTTATTAACTACAATGGAAAAATCAATGTAACAAAAACTGAGGAAATATGTATGGACGATAATTATCAACCTAATCTTGAAATTTTATTAGTATCAGACAACCTTCAATGAGAATTAGAATTGCAAAATGCTGCCTAGTAATTAATTAGAGTAAGAATTCACTACCATGCAAATTAATTAGCCAATTAACTAGCTACTAGCTAATCTATCACCCTCACTGCAGGTCAAGAATGAATCCTCCAAGCTTTCTTACAGAGGTGCCATAAGAAATGAACACGTTTACAATCACAATTTTATCCCATCATAAAAAGTTAATGAAGCCAACCAAGACCGTCAAACAACCTCCGTGTCATCATCGCAACTTTACTTTACCTGCGTGCACAGGTTTGTTCGTCCGAACTCCATATCCTCTGTCGATGGTGAGGAACTTCTCCAGCCCCGGAGCCCACTGATGCTTCTGGATCCTCTGATTGTCGCAGCGGTCAACGCACGGACAGGCGCTCGGGTTGCACTCCGTGTACACCAGCCTGTTCAGACACAGCTCCCCGCAGCCCTTTTCGTTTGCATCCTCCGGAAGGGCGCAGTTGCACTGATGAGGCTCGTAATCCTTACACAACGGCTTTACGTCAACGTAGACGTCTAAATGAAATACACAACACAGTCCAATGTAGGTCGATCGTAATTATACATTTATATAGCGCCACTTCAAGAGAAACTCCTCAGTCGTCATAGGCGAGCTAATATAAGATGCGTAAGAGTTAGGCAAGTACGTCGACTGTGAAAAGGTATGGCATGAGTGCATATCATGATATGGAATGGTATAGTTTGGAATGATAATTAAAAGGTAAGGTATGGCAGAGAGGGTAGGGTAGCCCGGTCAGAAAGCTGACACAACGTAAGCTGGGATTAGGCAGAATAAGATGAGACGGGAAGGTGACCATCGGTAGTATTTTCAGTAGCCACAATTATGTTTGTTAACTGATATCTTTTCAAAAGATTAGATATTCTCGTCCAACAATAAAGTGGTTGACACAAATTCAGGTTAACTGAGCATAAACAGGAGATAAGATCTGCGCAGTAGCATCAATCAAGACTCACTGTTGCGGATCTTCTTGTAAGTTGGCGATGCAACTTTTGGCTTACGAAGCTACAAATGAAAATTTAAATACAGAATTAATCCTCCTTCTTTCAGCAGATAATAACACAACAGATCTATGCAAATGAAAACAATGAATTTCTCGTTTAAGGCACTGAAACAATGTGTGCAGCACAACACATTCATAGACTAACGTCTTAAGACACTTCTCAAAACCAACTTTGGTTTTCGGTTGGACTTGTCCTTATTTTGACTTTATTCATTAACCATCAACTGATGCCTCAGCCTCATTCCATGGTGTGTATAAATTCCGGGATTATCATAATTACATAATATTTTGAATACATTGCACATTACACAGATGCTGCATTCAAGACTATATTAAGTTTGTATGCCCACTTGCAATAGCGCCCCTTCAAGATTCTACTCAGAAGCGCTCCCGAATACAGCGCAGACACTGAATCGGAGTTTCACGCCAAAACGCTGAGTAATTGCAAGCGAAGGACTTGCCCAAGGTCCCTACGTGGCGACTTGAGGTGGATTCGAACCTGCAACCCTCCGGCTGCAAGGCATCGAACATATCCACTACACGACCACGTCCCACAAACAAGAATAATGAACAAGCACATGTTAAAACAGCAGGTTAACTTCCACTCCCTTGGGTCTGCTGCAAAGGAATGGATGCCTAACAGGCTGCCAATACCTGTGTTCAGTAAGATCATTTTACAATTTACATCTATATCATCATGCTTCAATGTCATTTACTACGGTTTGTCAATAAATGGGAATATAAATTATCATCATTATTAATTTTATTATTATCAGTTTCAAAAAGGTTGTTGAACAGTAAAGTGTAGCGGAACAAGGGTGGATCATCATCAGAAGGCTGTTAAAAAAATGAAATGTACAAGACAATAGAAGACGTTATGACAAAAGTACCAAGTTGTGTTCCTTCAGCCACCAGATATCGTAAGGGAGCTCAAAATCTAGGACCTCCAAGCGCAAATGTCGACCGTAGTGAATCGGAGGAGGCAGAGGAAACGGCCTCTTGCCCTCTGAACCTTGCGGGTTTTCATCTCCTGTGGATATCTTGCTGTGGGCGGGTCTGAAATTCAAACAACAATATCACAAAGATAAAAGCAAGAGTTCAGGCAAAAAGGTATTTAACCAAAGCACATCACCAAGTAACACCAATATAATAAAAATTTGATATTTTAACCACAAAAAATGAAAGATAGAAATGCAGCAATGCTAGAATCAAACAATGTTATTTGAAGCAAATAAGCATTTATTCCACAGTCATGTGTCGCAGGTAACAGTCTACACAGTTTTATGCCTCAACTCTCAAAACATTTTAAACAAGTTTTAAGGTTGTGCTCAGAAAGTCAGAAACCTTTAGATTGATTGATTTTTTTAGTTTAAACATAAACAACGAGTTACGTCGTTTGCCTCTTACAAGAAAATATTACGGTTTTAAGATATTACGGTTTTAAGAGATTACGGTTTTAAGAGATTGCGGTTTTAAGAGAATAGTATGGTTTTAAGAGGATATACATCGTTTTAAGAGAATAATATGGTTTTAAGAGAATACTAAGGTTTTAAAAGAAGAGTACATTGCTTAAGAGAATAGTATGGTTTTAAGAGAATAGTATGGTTTTAAGAGAATAGTATGGTTTTAAGAGAACAGTATGGTTTTAAGAGAACAGTATGGTTTTAAGAGAATAGTATGGTTTTAAGAGAATAGTACATGGTTAAAGAGAACAGTATGGATTTAAGAGAATAGTATGGTTTTAAGAGATTAGTAAGGTTTTAAGAGAATAGTACTTGGTTTAAGAAAATAGTATGGTTTTAAGAGAATAGTAAGGTTTTAACAGAATTTAGCATGGTTTTAAAGTCAGTTTCAAAAGGTGCATTGAATTTTTTTCATAAATCAACTTACTCATCTTTGTAAGTAGATGAGAAGAAGCCGGCCTTCTGGAACTTCTTTCGTGGAAGTTGACCAGTTTGATCTGATGCACGGTTGGAGGGCACCTTGGCAGGAACTTCGTAATCACTAGTTTCAATCATAGGGAAAAAACTCATTTTATAAGTGATTCCGATCACCAAATTTCCAATCCACACAAAAATAATGATTCAATAACCATTACAATAAAGTAGCTCAAGGTGGCCTCGTGAAATGGATATCCTTAAGTAACTTTCCATCACTATTTCACAAACAGACTGAGGTTCAAACAGTCAAGTGCACTAATCTTACAGAAACAGCTGAAATGTAGTTACAGGACTTCACAGAATGTATGCATATGTATGAAAAACAGCATTTACCAACCAAAAAACAACTGCCACTGCAACACAGCACAAAATAATGGTTTAAAACCATTGTGTCTGCAGTGCATTAGTTATAAAAACATATTCTTTAAATCATTTTATGTACCAATAATAATAATAATAATAATAATATGCATGACACCGAGGACGAGGTCCTAGATTCATAGAAGCATTTAGTACTCTTCGGAGTAGATGTAATAATATTAGGAACTTGTCTGTTTTGCAATAAAGGAAGTTGTTCAATTATAATAATAATAATAATAATAATACGATTTATATAGCGCCATAGCTCAGCCGAGGCCGAAGGAAAGGGCACTGTACAAGAGTTCAAGTTACTAGCAATTATACGACTGTTTAAATAGATAAGTCTTGAGTCTGGATTTGAATGCCTCCAGAGAAGGTGCATTCCGCACATAGTCAGGAAGACTGTTCCATACAGTGGGTCCCGACACGGAGAACGAGCTTTCCCCAAATTTCGTGGTTGACCGTGGGACCTGTAGCAGACCCCTCGACGATGATCTTAACCGACTATCTGCTACACGCATGCTACAATAAATGCATACACAATGCCAGCATAAATGATGCTATATAAATTTAACCAATTCAGAACCAAACATGACAGACAAACGAAAAGAATTCACCTGAAAGAGTCGGACCGGACACGTTTTCTGCATTTCGTTTTCAGTTCGGGCAGAGGCTCGTAATCCGATTCAGGTTCTTCCAACAACAGGATTTCGTCGGTCCACAGCTGATCGTCGGACGTATCCAACTTGTAAACGTCTACCTCAAAAGCAACAGTGTCTGGCGACGAAACCTGTCCCAACGGACACGTCCCATCAGAAACTGCTGCGACGGTTGACAGGTCACTTTTCACCTCCAGTTCGCCAAACTGCATCATGGGTGGACCGTAATCTACAGTCTCTGTCTCGGTGACTTCATCATCCGCGACAGCCAGTTCCGTCTGTTGCTGCGGAACAATGGTCCCTTTCTTTCTGCTGAAGGCCAACCGGTTTCGGCAGCCGCGACCCTTACGACCTCGCGCTCTTCTAGGCACCGATTTTGCTGGTCTGTCTTCGCCAAGAAACAGTTTATCTACCACGACCGAACATTCGGAACCGGCAGCCATATGGGACGACAGACTGCGAGCCGGCGATCGATCAACGTTGCTCACCGCATCGGACAGCGGCTTAACCTCACTCTGTTCCAATGACGCTTTTGCTTTCGTTCTTCTCATTTGCGACTTGCGTCTGGACCTTCGTTTCTTTTCAGGACCGCTGGAGATACCTGGCAGTCCGTTTTCAACAACGTTTTCTGCAGCGTTTTCGTCCGCTTCTACACACGAAGAATCTCTTACGGTGTGAATCCCGAAAAACGCGGCCACTTCTTCGTCGCCCTTTGATATTGCGGCGACTTCCTTCAAGTCCAGATTTTCCTGCTGAAATTCACTGAATAAATTGCGATTTTCCGATCTCAACTGCACTTCGCGATTCTTCGCTTTGCCTCTGCGGGAAACGCGTTTCTTCTTCGGGAGAGCGCGCTGAAGAGGAACGCTGCTGCGCTCGCAGGAGTTGTCGTCGACTTCGTCGTTTGAGTTCATCGTAAGAAAGCTCTGGAACTGTGCCTGGAAGTCCGATGGTGAAAGATGCCCTCTGTCCGAACTAGAGTTCCTCAGATTATCCTCGCATAGCTCAATGTTCTTAACTGGACTGGTGCTGTTACGGGTACTGTCCTTTGGATCAGCAGCAGAGTGGATTGAAATCGGTTCACCTGCAGTAGGTCCTGGTAAGTCGTCAGAATTAACCAGTGGCAGATCCAAGGCAGGCATATCTGCGACTAAACCTGAAACATCAATGACCGGCACCGAACGTAAATCCGGTTTCACCTCGTCGTCCGGAGATCTACGATCCACCCTCGGCGATCGCCGACGATAACTGCGCAAAGAGACCGCTCGATTTGCTTTACCGGCACCGCCTTCAACAGGCACCTCATCCGCAGATGGAACTACACAATCCGCAAGAGACGAATTCGTCCCGATTTTTCCACCAACATCCAAAGCATCGTCAGTCAGCCCTAAAAGAGGATCATCCGTATAGCAAGCAGCACAGCCGACCTTTCTGCGTGACGACCTTCTTGGGGCGGCACTAAAACGTGGTGGAACCTCAATGGGCCGAGTCTTCTCGTCCAACGACTCCACAGATGATGCCTGAGTTGGAACAAGTGCAGACGGATCGTCGCTGGTAATACCTCCGAGTAGATTGCTGGGTTCGGTAAAATGCTTCAGGTGCGACAGCGAGTCCGTAGAATCCGAGTTACAGCGATCCGAAACCGGTGCTGGCGGCTCGACAGCAATTTCCTCGCAGCTTTTGGCAGTTTCAGAAGCGGCAAACGTGTCAGCGCTCACCGTTTCACAGTGTGAACCGACCATCTTTGATGAACCCCGTCTCTTCCTTATTGACTTAGATTGCACGTTTACATCAGAATTAACCTTATTTGTAGATTCAGACAATTCCAAAGACTTCGGTTCGTGCAAAGTCGGCTGTTCGATCGAATTTTCCGCCATGGTTTGATCAACGACAAGCGCAGGAGTCTCGTTGAGATCATTTAAGTTCACCTGCACTCCAATTTCTGCCGTCGATTTCTTAGATGACGCCTGATTTTCGCAGTTCGGACATTTCATACTGACCTGAGTGCAGCGACTTGAAACCTTAACAGCAGTACTTGTTTCAGCGTCGACACACCTCAGATGATCGTTCAAATTCATTCCATCCTTTCTCGAGTCAATACAAGACGGAGCCAAAACACCGACACCCTTGTCTGTCTCACTTCTTGCGATCCTCTTCTGCATCCTCGGACTACACCTGGTCGGCAGATTAGGAGCGATCTTTTCCTGCTTTGGCATGACCGTCTTAGCGTTGAACAAACAATCGGTGGTTGCTGGCGCAAGTAATGAATTAACGCCCGTTCCGGACCATCTTCTGGCCGTTCGATCGCACAGTTTTATGTTTTCGAATTCCGAATTCAATCTGTAAACCTCAGAGCGTATCATTGGATTCGCGTTTCTGCAGCGCTTAGCGTGCTTGTGTAGCTTCTTCTTTTTCGAAGCGCTTTCTTTGGCACAAGGCTTCGACGCATCAACATACGACAAAGGATCCCCGCTTAAAACAAATGCAGAAGATAAATGAGGCGACGTGGATGATGATTTTTCTGTGAAACTGCTACCAGACGCTGATTTTGCCAAATCACCGAAATCGCAAAGCAATCCGATGTTGCTCGAGTGAAACGGTTCGTGATCCGCGCTTCGGTAGCTACCTGCGTGGCAACCGAGATTTCCAGCCGAACCTTTGGGTGCAGGCCAGTCGCCCCTTTGCCAGGAATTGCTTCCTATAACCAGCCTGTCATGCTTGGCATGATCCCTGACCAGCTGGAAAGTATTCTTCCACTTTCCAATGTCACCATCGCCATTCCACTCGCCCATGTTCAGATCAGGAGCAGGATCCGTTTTGGAATTCACAGAGTCGCAATGGTCCACATCGTGATCCGCAACAACAGACTTCGTCTTCCGACCGACAAACTCAGCGGCACTGAGTCTCTGAACAACTTTTGAAAGCCGGCCGCTCCGTCTGCACTTTCTTCTACTCGTGCCGGCATTCTCCATTTCATGGATCAAGGAATTGTCGGCAGGTGGCGAAGACCTAACCACGGGTACACTGGCCGTGCTACTTCTTAGATCGTTCAGATCCGAGTCCGCTTTTCCGTTGCACACCGTCGCTTCCCTACCAGCCGCCGATTCTCCTAGTCTGACCTCTGCACCAACACCGCCAGCTTCTGTACCACCGATGGAAACAGACCCTGATGAACAGTCAGCAGTTCGCAGTGAAGGCCAGATTTCCGGCGCAATTATGCTCGTTTTTTCGTTCTTGTCTGCGGACGAAAGAGTAGGACTGGTCCACATTCTTGAGGCACACGCCCGCTGGAGATAATCATAACCCTGAGTAAGTGTACAGCTACCGAAATCGTGAGAATAGCCGGGCGAACTAGTAAGCGGCTTCAGTCCGGTTGTGCCGTCGAAAAGCAAAGCTTTCTTTCCCGCGGCTAATTGCGTGCAAGCCACGGCATGCTCATCGTTCGCTCCGCCCATGCTCGCAGGGTCGCAAGATGTTTTGCCATTGGACGAATTTTCCTTCCTAATGCGGCTACTGCTGTCTCTTCGTTGCCATTCGCCGAACTGAAACGAATCACGTCTGGGAGAATTTGTAAACTGGAGTCCGCTGCTCTCGGTCAAACTAACCGATGACTCACCAGTTGACCCTGGTGCCCTGCCGTTCAGCACGTGACTTGCGTTCGTGTCGCACCTGACGACATCTCGAACGTATCGCACCTTGCAACCGGCTCCACCCCTCTTAGACTTGCGCTTCATGTTGACAACATATCTGTGCACAGGCCAAAATGCAGGTTATTCGACGTTAGCAAAGAAAAGACTATCCACGGTGGTTGTGCTTCAGACTACCAATATCAAGACTTTTTTTAGAATAAAAAGAGGAAAATCCTTAAAATCCTTAAATACAAATAACAGAGAGACATGATAAAAAGATTAGGAAAAACGATCTTACACACCACATGATTCAATGATGTATGTATGTATGTATGTATGTATGTATGCATACTATGTATGTATGAGCACTTGTCATATGACATATGGGGGGCCCGGTAGAGTAATGGTTAACACGCTGGCCAAGAGTGCGAGAGGTAGCAGGTTCGAGCCCCCGTTGGGCGGATATGCTTTGTAGGCTGCTATTAGCGCCGTTGTAATTGCAAAGCTGTCTGTTCAGTTAGTAGTTAAGTTTAATTAAGATTACTGCATAACTTGTAAATGTAAAGCGCAGTGCGTCTTGCAGGCGCTCAATTAAAGAAAAGATTATTATTATTATTATTATTATAGCGCCCCTCCAAGATTTCTACTCAGAGGAGCTCCTCCAGACTACAGTGTCGACACTGATTCTAAGTTTCATGCCAATTGAGAGTGACGGACTCATTCAGGGTCATTTCTCGGCGACTTGAGGTGGATTCGAACCATCAACCAAGGCACTGAACATAGTCATACACAAGAGCACCCCGCTGATGATGCATGCTGTTAAGTTATTCAGGGGTATTCAGCAACGTGATTGAACAATGCATGTCAGATTATCTTGGCCACTTGCTCTAGACAGTTATGTTTTTACCTAATAGATCGGGTAGGATTCTGTGATGCACATAAGAATACTTGAGTTTGTTTTTACACCAATTAATTGTTGCACCAAATCGTCTTTTCGTTTTCATTTGGCATGCATGTTGTCATGGGATACATTTACCAATAATTACCTGCCTATTTGTTCAATGGTTGTTTCAGGGTTATGCATTGCTCCATTTTATCTTGCAACCATGCCATATTGCAGGGAATATGGAGATCCCAAGCAATATTACTTTTCATTTACAAACACTTCATCTGAATTGCAGTATCATACTGTATCATCAAATCTGACATCAGCCTAATAAGTAACAAATGCTAGATTCACGGTCTTTACAAGACAGTGTTTGTTCTGCCATAATACTGCCTAGTCAATTCTCTAAATTCCGACCTCTATTCTGAACGATTACGCGCAGCATAAGGGTCGCCTTAAAAATTCAGTGCTGCAGTACAAAGCACCTGCTCTGCAATTGGTAACTACGCGCACTCTTTATCTGTAAATCAGGTTGTCTCAATGCCAATGACTTATCAACTGCCAGTGCTAAATCCCTACCCTAGCACGGCGAAACGCCGATCCGAACATAACATTAGGCATTAAATCCCGTCACCTTTTTCGACCGTTAAAGGTAATCCAGGGGTTCGACAAATAATTTTCGAATTTAGTCTACCAAGAAACTACGCGCACACATGGAGAATTATACTGCAAAATTGCAGAAAATATTCTGAAATAAACAAATTCATTTATGTGATTAGAAATATTAAAAAAACAAAAATGAAGGTTCAGTTATTTTCTGAATAATGGTTATGCAGAATTCAATCACATGGTTAGAGGCGTGCGCCACATTGTTACAAGCAAGTAAGTTAAATATGTGCGATATAATATACATTGAAATATAATATAAGTTAAGATTATTCTAAAACCATACAAGCAAAGTAAATTTTGAGATTTTAAAATTAAACTCAATTGATATAACTCTGAAGCTGGTCAGCTATGCTTTCATTCATGTTACAAGTTCGTTGCTCCGTTTCTGATTGGTTGTTAGTCACTCCTTCTCTGATTGGTTGTTAGTAACTCCGACTCTGATTGGTTGCTAGTTACTCCGTCTCTGATTGGTTGTTCGCTACTCCGTCTCTGATTGGTTGTTCGTTACTCCGTCTCTGATTGGTTGTTAGTTACTCTGTCTCTGATTGGTTGTTAGTTACTCCGTCTCTGATTGGCTGTTAGTTACTCCGTCTCTGATTGGCTGTTCGTTATTCAGTCTCTGATTGGTTGTTAGTTACTCTGTCTTTGATTGGTTGTTAGTTACTCCGTATCTGATTGGTCGCAAGTTTCTCCGTCTCTGATTGGTTGTTAGTTACTGCTTCTCTGATTGGTCGTTAGTTTCTCCGTCTCTGATTGGTTGTTAGTTACTGCTTCTCTGATTGGCTGTTAGTTACTCCGTCTCTGATTGGTTGTTCGGCACTCAGCCTCTGATTGGTTGTTAGTTACTCTGTCTTTGATTGGTTGTTAGTTACTCCGTATCTGATTGGTCGCTAGTTTCTCCGTCTCTGATTGGTTGTTAGTTACTGCTTCGCTGATTGGTTTTTAGTTACTCCGTCTCTGATTGGTTGTTAGTTACTCCTTCTCTGATTGGTTGTTAGTAACTTCGTTTCTGATTGGCTGCTAGTTACTCCGTCTCTGATTGGTTGTTCGGTACTCAGTCTCTGATTGGCTGTTCGTTATTCAGTCTCTGATTGGTTGTTAGTTACTCTGTCTCTGATTGGTTGTTAGTTACTCCGTCTCTGATTGGTTGTTAGTTACTCCGTCTCTGATTGGCTGTTCGTTATTCAGTCTCTGATTGGTTGTTAGTTACTCTGTCTTTGATTGGTTGTTAGTTACTCCGTATCTGAATGGTCGCAAGTTTCTCCGTCTCTGATTGGTTGTTAGTTACTGCTTCTCTAATTGGTCGTTAGTTTCTCCGTCTCTGATTGGTTGTTAGTTACTGCTTCTCTGATTGGCTGTTAGTTACTCCGTCTCTGATTGGTTGTTCGGTACTCAGTCTCTGATTGGTTGTTAGCTACTCTGTCTTTGATTGGTTGTTAGTTACTCCGTATCTGATTGGTCGCTAGTTTCTCCGTCTCTGATTGGTTGTTAGTTACTGCTTCGCTGATTGGTTTTTAGTTACTCCGTCTCTGATTGGTTGTTAGTTACTCCTTCTCTGATTGGTTGTTAGTAACTTCGTTTCTGATTGGCTGCTAGTTACTCCGTCTCTGATTGGTTGTTCGGTACTCAGTCTCTGATTGGCTGTTCGTTATTCAGTCTCTGATTGGTTGTTAGTTACTCTGTCTCTGATTGGTTGTTAGTTACTCCATCTCTGATTGGTCGTTCGTTACTCCGTCCCTGATTGGTTGTTAGTTACTCCGTATCTGATTGGTCGTTAGTTTCTCCGTCTCTGATTGGTTGTTAGTCACTCCTTCTCTGATTGGTTGTTAGTAACTCCGACTCTGATTGGTTGTTAATTACTCCGTCTCTGATTGGTTGTTCGGTACTCCGTCTCTGATTGGTTGTTCGTTACTCCGTCTCTGATTGGTTGTTAGTTACTCTGTCTCTGATTGGTTGTTAGTTACTCCTTCTCTGATTGGTTGTTCGTTACTCCGTCTCTGATTGGTTGTTAGTTACTCCGTCTCTGATTGGCTGTTAGTTACTCCGTCTCTGATTGGTTGTTCGGTACTCAGTCTCTGATTGGCTGTTCGTTATTCAGTCTCTGATTGGTTGTTAGTTACTCTGTCTTTGATTGGTTGTTAGTTACTCCGTATCTGATTGGTCGCTAGTTTCTCCGTCTCTGATTGGTTGTTAGTTACTGCTTCTCTGATTGGTCGTTAGTTTCTCCGTCTCTGATTGGTTGTTAGTTACTGCTTCTCTGATTGGCTGTTAGTTACTCCATCTCTGATTGGTTGTTCGGTACTCAGTCTCTGATTGGCTGTTCGTTATTCAGTCTCTGATTGGTTGTTAGTTACTCTGTCTTTGATTGGTTGTTAGTTACTCCGTATCTGATTGGTCGCTAGTTTCTCCGTCTCTGATTGGTTGTTAGTTACTGCTTCTCTGATTGGTCGTTAGTTTCTCCGTCTCTGATTGGTTGTTAGTTACTGCTTCTCTGATTGGTTGTTAGTTACTCCGTCTCTGATTGGTTGTTAGTTACTCCGCCTCTCATTGGTTGTTAGTTACTTCGTCTCTGATTGGCTGTTAATTACTCCGTCTCTGATTGGTTGTTAGTTACTTCGTCTCTAATTGGCTGTTAGTTACTCCGTCTCTGATTGGCTGTTTGTTGCTACGTCTCTGATTGGCTGTTTGTTACTCTGTGTCTGATTGGTTGTTAGTTACTCCTTCTCTGATTGGTTGTTAGTTACTCCGTCTCTGATTGGTTGTTAGTTAATCCTTCTCTGATTGGTTGTTAGTAACTTCGTCTCTGATTGGCTGTTAGTTACTCCGTCTCTGATTGGTTGTTCGGTACTCAGTCTCTGATTGGCTGTTAGTTATTCAGTCTCTGATTGGTTGTTAGTTACTCTGTCTCTGATTGGTTGTTAGTTGCTCCTGATTGGTTGTTAGATACTTTGTTTCTGATTGGTTGTTCGGTACTCAGTCTCTGATTGGCTGTTCGTTATTAAGTCTCTGATTGGTTGTTAGTTACTCTGTCTCTGATTGGTTGTTAGTTACTCGATCTCTGATTGGTCGTTCGTTACTACGTCTCTGATTGGTTGTTAGTTACTCCGTATCTGATTGGTCGTTAGTTTCTCCGTTCCTGATTGGTTGTTAGCTACTCCTTCTCTGATTGGTTGTTAGTTACTCCGTCTCTGATTGGTTGTTAGTTACTCCGTCTCTCATTGGTTGGTAGTTACTTCGTCTCTGATTGGCTGTTAATTACTCCGTCTCTGATTGGTTGTTAGTTACTTCGTCTTTGATTGGCTGTTAGTTACTCCGTCTCTGATTGGCTGTTTGTCACTCCGTCTCTGATTGGCTTTTTGCTACTCTATGTCTGATTGGTTGTTAGTTACTCCTTCTCTGATTGGTTGTTAGTTACTCCGTCCCTGATTGGTTGTTAGTTATTCCGTCTCTGGTTTGTTGTTCGTTGCTCCGTCTCTGATTGGTTGTTCGTTACTCCGTCTCTGATTGGTTGTTAATAACTCCGTCTCTGATTGGTTGTTCGGTACTCAGTCTCTGATTGGTTGTTAGTTACTTCGTCTTTGATTGGCTGTTAGTTACTCCGTCTCTGATTGGCTGTTTGTCACTCCGTCTCTGATTGGCTTTTTGCTACTCTATGTCTGATTGGTTGTTAGTTACTCCTTCTCTGATTGGTTGTTAGTTACTCCGTCCCTGATTGGTTGTTAGTTATTCCGTCTCTGGTTTGTTGTTCGTTGCTCCGTCTCTGATTGGTTGTTCGTTACTCCGTCTCTGATTGGTTGTTAATAACTCCGTCTCTGATTGGTTGTTCGGTACTCAGTCTCTGATTGGCTGTTCGTTATTCAGTCTCTGATTGGTTGTTAGTTACTCTGTCTCTGATTGGTTGTTAGTTACTCGATCTCTGATTGGTCGTTCGTTATTCCGTCTCTGATTGGTTGTTAGTTTCCGTATCTGATTGGTCATTAGTTTCTCCGTCTCTGATTGGCTGTTCGTTATTCAGTCTCTGATTGGTTGTTAGTTACTCCGTCTCTGATTGGTTGTTAGTTACTCCGTCTCTCATTGGTTGTTAGTTACTTCGTCTCTGATTGGCTGTTAATTACTTCGTCTCTGATTGGTTGTTAGTTACTTCGTCTCTGATTGGCTGTTAGTTACTCCGTCTCTGATTGATTGTTCGGTACTCAGTCTCTGATTGGTTGTTAGTTACTCTGTCTTTGATTGGTTGTTAGTTACTCCGTATCTGATTGGTCGCTTGTTTCTCCGTCTCTGATTGGTTGTTAGTTACTGCTTCGCTGATTGGTTTTTAGTTACTCCGTCTCTGATTGGTTGTTAGTTACTCCTTCTCTGATTGGTTGTTAGTTACTCCGTCCCTGATTGGTTGTTAGTTATTCCGTCTCTGATTTGTTGTTAGTTGCTCCGTCTCTGATTGGTTGTTCGTTACTCCGTGTCTGATTGGTTGATAGTTACTTCGTCTCTGATTGGTTGTTAGTTACTCCGTCTCTGATTGGCTGTTTGTTACTCCATCTCTGATTGCTGTTTGTTACCCTGTGTCTGATTGGTTGTTAGTGACTCCTTCTCTGATTTGTTGCTAGTTACTCCGTCTCTGATTGGTTGATAGTTACTTCGTCTCTGATTGGTTGTTAGTTACTCCATCTCTGATTGGTTGTTCGTTACTCCGTCTCTGATTGGTTGTTAATATTGAGGCACTTTCCCATGATTTGCACTTTTGGATGTCTTCAAATTGCCTTTCACTCAATTCTAACAAAACTCAACTCATCTGGCTTGGCACTCCCCAGCAAATTAAAAAAATCGACTTTTTGCTTCTATCTCAGACCTTTCCTCAATTTACATTTTCAACTTCTGTTCGTGACCTAGGTGTCACTCTTGACTGCTCGCTGACATTCTCAACACATGTAACCAACCTTACGCGCTCCTCTTACTTTCACCTCCGTCGTCTCAGGTCCATTCGCAGATCTGTCTCCCTTTCAACCATGACATCAATAGTCCATGCTTTTGTCTGTTCCAGAATTGATTACTGTAACTCCCTTCTTATTGGTCTTCCAAAGGTCCACCTATCTCCCATTCAATCTGTCCTTAATGCTGCTGCATTAAAAAAATTTAATTTGCTGGGGAGTGCCAATTAAGCCAGATGAGTTGAGTTTTGTTAGAATTGAGTGAAAGGCAATTTGAAGACATCCAAAGGTGCAAATCATGGGAAAGTGCCTCAATACTAACAACCAATCAGAGACGGAGTAACGAACAACCAATCAGAGATGGAGTAACTAACAACCAATCAGAGACGAAGTAACTATCAACCAATCAGAGACGGAGTAACTAGCAACCAATCAGAGAAGGAGTCACTAACAACCAATCAGACAGATGTAGATAACGATCCTATCACTACTATAGCTGGTGATAGCTATGCCACCACCACTTTTTGGTCCTTCAAAAAATATATGCAGGTTTTAAAAGAGCAATTAAATATAGTGACTTGTCTGCATTTGAACACAGCTGCTCAAAAGATGGACGATTCAGCATGACCAGTCCGACAAAGTCGGTTTAATAGCCTACATGTAGCGTGCGACCTTCTTTGGCCATCTGCAGCACCAACAAATACCCACCATGAAGAGGACGATCGAGTAGTCCTAAAGCAAACTAGCTACAATTGACCTCACAGCATCATATAAAGTCCATGCAGTCCGTGATAATTATAATAAAACCTTTAACAGAATAGTGTAGGCCTAGCTAGTGTGGCCTAGGCTACTATATTGAGCCTGCCGTGCTATAGTGAGCAGATATCAATGTGTTTAGCCAAAGTGAAGGAGCTCAAAATAGTAGCCTTTATAAATTTTGGCCCCCCCCCCTTCGAAAATTCCTGTATCCGCCCTTGTCGGGGACCGAAGCTTAGAAGAGGATATAAGCATAGGCCTACTTAATTATCTTTGGACAGTTACTGTACCTAATGACGACACGGCATAACTATAGTATCGGGGACTGACATGTCGGCTATAGGGTCAGGTCAGGCGTCGTGAGGGTCGGTTAGGGTTAGGGTTAGGGTTAGTGTCGTCATTCGTTCCCCGATACTATTGTTACGCCTAACCCCGATACTACACTTATGCCTAGTTTTTATCACGAAGTCGACTGTGAATAATCCATTCAGGACCAGCCAGTGAATTAGTCGACTTCCTAAGGGGATTAAGTCAGTTGATAGAAGCCACAAAGGCTATATGGGCGGTGTTAAAGCCGGCCGGTGTTGCGACCGAACCTCCTCCTAAAAGTCCCCCGAAACTCTATTAATTTTTCTCTATTAATTTTCGAAACAGAAAAGTTGGCGGATTTGCTGTAGCCGATATCATCATCAACAACCGAGGGACCAATGCCCGTAGGTGCTCGATGCCGTTCTCGTTATTCCACGCCAGGTTTGTCTGTCCAAGGCAGCGTGTGTTAGGTCCTGTAATGGTGCTCCACACCATTCTGATATGTTATCCAGCCATTCCTTGTGTGGTCGTCCTTTCCTGTTGGATCCCTCCATTCTTCCAAGCACAACTGTCTTGATCTTTCTGCTGCTGTCCATCCTGCATATGTGGCCGAAGAGATCTAGCTTCCTGGTTATTATTTTCTGCATAAGGTTGTCTGTGTGGTCTATTCGCCTATACAGTTCTGCGTTTGTTACTTTCTGCATCCATCCAATTCGCAGGATCTTTCTGTAGCACCTTCTCTCGAAAGCGAGTATTCTTCCTTCTGACTCCTTTGTTATTGTCCACGCTTCACATCCGTAAAGCATGATGCTGAATACGCAGGTTCTTAGCACTTCCAGTTTTAATTTCAGTTGTATAGATTTGCTCTTCCAGACTTTGTCCATTGCACTCAATGCTGCTGATGCTTTCCCAATCCTTACCCGTAGTTCTGCCTTGCTATCTAGGTCGTATGTGTTGACGCACCCTAAGTAGGTGAAATTTTCTACATTTTCCAGTTTGTTTCCATCTATTTCCATTTTTCTGGGCAGATCTTTTGCTCCAAACACCATTGTCTTACACTTCTCAAAATTCATCTTGAGCCCATATCTTTTCCCTTCATCGTAGCCGATATACAAAATTGTAATAGTAGTATATTCGTTTTATTTCAAAGTAGGGCAATCAGGATGACATAACGCATCAAGTTACAGGTCAGAGATGTAAAATAATACACAGAATTAACAATAAAGCCTAGTAATAATAATGTAATAAATTTGGATGAACACAATGCATATATATTATATTGTGATCATTGCTCACAATTAGATTATATTCCAGAAGAATGGAAAATGAGCATGTGTATTTTGACCAGGGGCGGATCCATGGGGGGCCAATCCGTCCATGGCCTCCCCATTTAAAAAGTGCATGGAGCGTGGCCTCCCCACTCACTTGGTTTCAACAATTAAGCCATTAGATTAATGCAGCGGGAGTGAAAAGTAGGATACTAGAGAGGCCATAGTATATTATTACTTGTGCAGAGTTTACTTCGACCGAGATGACTCATGATGACTAAAAAAAGATCATCAGTTATTTTGGCAGGGAAAACTGGCATATTTTCCAGACATTTCGACCAAACGGCTAAAAAACCGAAAATTTTGGTCCCCCTTTTGAAAATTTCTGTATCCGCCCCTGTTTTTGACTTGATTTGGATTTGATTTGAATTGATGCAGATTCAGCATATGGGCAGCATGAAAGCCAGGATGTCGATCAATCAATCAATTATCAATCAATCAATCAATCAATTTTTTTATTGGTCCGTATGTATCAAGCACACTAAGATATAAGGCAGGAAAATAGTTACATGAAGCATATAACAAGTATCACAAATGTCGACCCTTGCGATGTAGCCTAGCCTGAACTTGTAGCCTGCAAGACTTATGTCCTCAAGAAGATGTAGCAAATAATGAATGCAGCAATAGAATAAAACATAGAATCATTTAGAATGTATCTATACTTGTATCCATGTGACTGTGAGAATGATTTAGAATGTGTTAGAACAGTTATAACAGTGTCAAACATTATAGGCTTATTATGCACGCACATGTATGTGTATATATAGGCTATATATGTATATATGTATAACTGTATTATGTATAAGTAAATACTAAGTAATTATGTAAATTATGTGTGTGTGTATAGGCCTATATATATATATATGTATATATATGGTCGATTGTCGCAACTATTGCCAATCAGAAATGCATTCAGTCGTGATTTAGGAGACGGGTCTCCTCTTTTAAGTGACGGGTCTCATAATTATTTAGAGTTCAATCTTCTGTTTAACATCTGGGCTGCCGGATCCCTGTGAACTCAATTTAACCGCTACGTTGTAATTGTGCATAGAGCCTACGTATAAAGAGTTAAAGACGTAGCGTAGGACTAAGCTGACAAATCTGCCTCTTCAATTCTATTTACGGTTCTCGCTGTTCGCTCCAGAACAAGCTGGATTTAGACCAAAACGAGGCACAAGAGATCAAATAGTGAACATAAGGATCATCTTGGAGAAGGCAAGAGAGAGGAAACAACCGTTGTACCTCTGCTTCATAGACTTCTCCAAGGCTTTCGACACGGTTAGGCATGACCAGCTGTGGCTGGCCATGCTTGACACGAGATTCCCACCGCAGTTGGTAGAACTAATCAGAAATTTATACAGACAACAACACGCTAACGTGAGAACGAACGACCTCACATCAGCATGGTTCAGAGTAAAGGGAGGGGTCAGACAAGGGTGCAACCTCTCACCATGCTTATTTAATATTCTATCGGAGCAAGTGATGCGGATAGCATTGGAAGGCTTTGGGGGAGGCCTTAGAATCGGAGGGAGGATTATAAACAACCTCAGATATGCTGATGATATTGTTCTGATTGCCACATCTCCGGAAGAACTTCAAGAAATAGTGAACCGAGTAGAGAAGGCAGCAGAACAGTTCAACCTGAAGATAAATGTAGGGAAGACGAAGGTCATGACAACCACTGATGAGATTTTGACAACAGAAGTGAAGGCAGAACAGCTGGATCAAGTGGATTCATTTGTTTATTTGGGATGCCGGGTTACAAAGGATGCAAATTGCACGGGAGAAGTAAAATCAAGACTGGCGATGACGAAGATTTGGAAAAATAAAGCTGTCAGCAACAGAACAAAGACGAGACTACTGAAGGCATTGGTGTTTCCAGTGGCGACATACGGGTGTGAGGCATGGACTTTAAAGAAAGAGGAGGAAAGACGCATACAAGCATTCGAGAACAAATGTCTTAGAAAAATATTAAGAGTCCCATGGACAAAAAAATTGACCAACGAACAGGTGTACTTCATAGCAGGAACAAAGCAAGAACTGTTGGCCCATGTAAAAACAAGAAAGTTACGATACTTCGGACACGTCATGAGAAAGCAAAAGAAAAGCATAGAAAACAACCTGATGACGGGACTGATGGAGGGAGAAAGGGGAAGAAGAAGACAAAAAAATGGTATGGATAGACAACATCTTGAAATGGACTGGACTTTCGGGGAGGAGGTTAATGAACATGGCAGGAGATAAACAACTGTGGAAAATGCTCATCCATTCGTGCAGCCGACCGTCGCAGAGCGACGATGGCGAAATGACATGACATGTTTGCTATAGGTTGCAACGTGCGCGTTTGAAAAATGGTTAGGAAGAGTAGCATATAGGTCCCTATGTATAGGGTCTATATCATTATAATTAGTGCAGTTGTGTTGTTTGACTGGTCTTCTGGCGTGCAGTCGTATTTAATAATTTTTTATTTATTTATCTATTTCTCGCATTTGCTATTATAACGCCCCTTCAAGCTCGCTACTCAGAGGCACTCCCGACTACAGCGCGGTCACTGCATCGGAGTTTCACGCCGAAGCCCACGAGCAGTTGCAAGTGATTGACATGCATGATCAAGATCCGTAGGCCTATAAGTGGCGGTTTCTGATGGATTCGAACCTGGAACCCCATCCCCCCGGTTCCAAGGTACCGAACCCACCACTACACCACCGCGGGGCGCGGTGGTGTATCTATATTATAAGGCTGAAAGTTTCCCTTTCTGTTTGTATGGATGTGTGGTGTCCCAAGAAAGGCTGAAACGGCCGACTTTCGGACGGCAGAATTTCGGTTGACGAATTTTTTATCATTCTTATATATATATATATATATATATATATATATATATATATATATATATGCAAATTTGTAGGTCAACGTGACTATTTTTAGCTCTCAATTCACTTTAAAACCGGAGATATGAGCGTTTTAATTCGATGCGTAGTTAGCGCCTATAGATTATAATCAGCCATGTTGCCGTTGCACATAAACTATATAGCGTCGCCATTAATCAGCAGACGACAGTTCGCATGACGTCATGTCTTGATAATAATTTTCTTTTATTCAACAATCCGGTTGACAAACCGCAACCGGTTACAGTGTACAATTATGCAGTCGAAACAATAATATTCACAAGAACGCAGATCACAGAAATCTTAACTATTATACTAACAGAACAGACAGCCTGCAATAATTGTATTAACCAAGTTAGCCTATTGATAGGCACTTTCATGTAGTGTAGAAACCACAGAGAAAGGAGAATGTGGACGTTTGTGTTTGTGTTTGGTTTTCCAGAATTATACGCCTATACAGTTTCAACAACCCATGGCAGGGGTTGGTGATTCTCTCTCACCAGGGGGCCTGCGTCGAGACGAAAAGCCGAAATTTCGCTATTTTCATATATATTCGCGCAGTGTCGCAGCCTTACACCCAAACCTTGCGGCCAGAGATAGAGAGCGACTAGTGTCAAAACCCATAGTCAGCACACACACCCGCTCCGCAGAGGCGTGTCATGTTTGGCTTTTGTGAGGAGCGGGATGGTTGGAGAAAACCCGAAATTTAGCGGTGGACGCCGGGTACCCCAGAGGAGTAAAGTGTCGAATACCCAAAATTCCAACGCCGGGTCCTACATCTAGTAGGGATAAAATAGTAGTAACCAAATATTTTCTTTATTAAACAATCCGGTTGACAGATCACAACTGGTTACAGTGTACGGTTATGCAATTGAAACATTACTCACAAGAACGCAAATGCCAGAAGACATAAATCTTAACCACACTAAGAGGACCAACGACCTTACATTGTATATGCATGCAGTAGGCCTACACGGCGCTAATAGCAGCCTACAAAGCAGCACGTCCGCCCTACGGGGCGCGATCTTGGTACCTGTCGCTCTCCATGCCACTGCAATTATCCGATGCGCTACCGGGCCCTCGGTGTATTGTTCAATACTGACGGTCCAGTTGAATTTAGGCCTAATGTAAACAATCCAGTATCCGTAGGTCTGCGGGCAAAACTCCTCGGTTTGGTAATTTCGGCAGTCTTAGGGCAAATTTCGGCAATGCCGTAATTAGACCTGATATCAGAGCCGAAATTACCTCATGGGCTTATCATATGCAAGTCTTATATATTCTAGGCACTTGGCCGACTCACGCTCACCGTAGAGGCGTACTGTCGCGTACAGCGCTTTTTTTTAGCGTGCAGTTGTACACAAAATGTGCAGTTCTAAATGGATTTGTGCAGTTGTAGAAGCACTTCTGTACAGATAAAACTAGCAAAAAGGTCATTGTCCTCCGATTGGAAGTTATTTACAATGGAGGATGGGAAAGAAAAGAAGGAGTCGTTGTGCAGTTCTAAAATTTCCTTAAAAACAGCCCTGGAGGCGTAGACCACATGGAAAAAGACTTGGATTCCATACAACTAATTATCGTTGATGTTTCTGCAATAGAGTAGGCTATTCATTGGGCCTACGAGAAGAGAATTCACTGCATTTACTTCTACGACTGACACAAAATTTCTTGCACCGCTGTTTGTGAATTTAATAAACATCAATACAGGCTTAATGAAATGCGACACAATCAGTCTGCTAAAATACAATTCATACACTGTTTTCTAACATTTCTAGCATTGTAGCATCTAGACCCATGACCATGGGCGGAGACTTAGGGGAACAGAGGGAGGTCCCCTCAATCGGTGTGGTGGGGGGGACGGCCCGTACATTTGTCCCCCCCCTCAACGTTAGAACTTAAGAAGGAACAAATTCCGACCAAACGACTAAAAAAGTAAAAAAATAAGGTCGTCCTTCGGCCACTCGATCGTTCGACCCCCGCAATTCTCCGCTCAAGTCTCTGCCCATGCCTATTGAGCCCTAGCCTACCATGCATAGAGCTTTATTGCTGCACGGTATTTTTTTTCGGATTACCGGGGGCGTGCACGCCAAAGTTACCTCCATTCCGACGGACCCCGTTTTACCCTACCTCACATTCAGCATCACTGGACAATCACGTGACTTAATGCTCATCATTAAGCGCTATGGTGCCATGCGGGTTTGCTTTTCTGTATCTTGTTGGAAATTACCGAGTTGCGAAAAAGATTGGGATATCTGATTGGATAGCAGTGTGGGATGTGCTTCATAGATCTGCAAATATAGGCCTACGATACAATAAATTAATATATATACATGGTTTTACATAATATACAAATGGTTATATGCTACATCATGCATATAGTCTATACACGTTTATTTATTTATTTATTTATTTATTTCAGAAATTTATATAGCGCCTCTTAAAGGTAGGCTACTCAGAAGCGCTCCACGTTTACATGTGATGCATGCATAAATGCTTATAGGCTATGATGAAGGCCCATATAATTATGTTTATAAACGAGCTCATCCTAAGATGATCTACTGTAGTCTGAGTGTTCTTTCGTGCAGCCTTCAACAACATCTTCAAAGTGACAGCATTTTTTGCGGCCTGCGGGATCCTTTATAAGCCATAAAGAATTCAAAGGCATCGGTGGCAGAATGGTCGAATTAGAACGAGTTTTGTACAACGCATCAATACAAGATAATTCTTGTATTATATAGGGCTATAAGATATATATATATATACAGTTATAGTTATATACATATAATTATATATGCACATGTAGGTCAAAAATGATGTAAGACTAAGCATATAGGCCTATGGATGGGTTTGCATAATATATACATGTACCTACACATGATTATGTGGATTGGTCTATCTATACCAGTATAGTAAAATCATCTAAGTTTGTGTGTGCGTGTATGTATGTATGTATGTATGTGTGAACGCTCACGCACACACACACTCAGACACACACACACACACACATGCGCCGTCAAACATAGATAGGCCTACAATTATAGGCCTCCTCTTATAATTATGAGGCAAACTTAAAAGTAGACATACGCCTATCATAATGCACCGCACGCACAGGCATACATACATACACACTGTGAACAGACATACGCACATGCACACACATACTTGCACAGATATACACACCTACAAGAACATAATATATATATATATCTACAACACAAACATACGCATACTCGCACGCATGCACACCTATATACACATCATAGACACACACACACACAAACGCACGCACACACACAAACGCACACACACACACACGCAGACACACGTGTAGACAGCGCGAGTGAAAGGGTATCTGCCTATTCTTCGAGTGCGATAGATCGTCTTAACGCGTGAATAAATCTCTTAGATGGCGCAGCACGTTTAGAAAAGCAAGCAAAAGAGAATTGTAACATCTGCTCCGGGCAGAAACAGCGGCGCTAGCAGAGGCGGCGGCGGCGGCGGAGTTACGCTGTTGAGGTCTCTATCGTTTGTAATATACGCACAACAATAATTATACACATAGGCAGATATTCATACAAATATATATATATATATATGTATATATATATATATATATACACGTACTACATATATGCATGTATATTAAACAAATATATATATATCGATGTGTGTGTGTGTATGTGTGTGAGGCAGGCAGACATACAGACAAAGACAGAGACAGAGAGAAACAGATAGACACAGAGGCAGAGAGAGCGAGAGACACAGAGAGAGAGAGAGACAGATTGAGACAGATAGAGGATAGAGATAGACAGACAGACAGACAGACAGACAGACAGATAGACAGACAGACAGCCAGACAGACAGAGGCAGAGAATATGTGGATGTGTGCTTGTGTGTGCGCGCGCGTATATATCATAGACCTATATACAATATATATATATATATATATATACACACACGGTGACTGCAAGTTCTTAGTAAATATATTCCCTATTGTATCCAATCTGTCAGCGTATATGCGCATATTATATATAAGGGAATATGGGCTTGTATGGGTTTGCTTATGTAGCCTAGGTGGGTCCAATGTCTGAACTGCAGACGACAGCTTAAAAGTGTATATAATTATATACACGATTTGTATACATACACACAGTGTAAGCAGTCAACAGGTCTATGTATATATGTATATATATAGAATGCATGTTATGTATATGAAATACATTTAAATATGTTGATAATAGTCAGTTCTGAGGACTGTGCGGCATTATTTGTCAGTCTGCATGTTCGTCTGGTGGCCATCAGACCCGGTGCTATCGGTCGGTAATTCGTCTGTCGCCGTCTCTCTCTTTCTCTGTCTCTCTCTGTCTGTCTGTCTCTCTTTGTCTCTGTCTGTCTCTCTCTCTATCTCTGTCTGTCTGTCTGTCGTCTGTCTCTCTCTGTCTCTCTGGCTCTCTCAGTCTCTCTCTGTCTCTGTCTGTCTTCTCTCTCTATCTATCAATCTCTCTCTATCTCTCTCTCTCTTTCTCTCTCTCTCGCTCTCTCTCTCTCTGTCTCTGTCTCTCTCTCTCGCTCTCTCTGTCTCTGTCTCTGTCTCTATCTGTCTGTCTCTGTCTCTGTCTGTCTGTCTGTCTCTCTCTCTGTCTGTCTCTCTCTCGGTGAAGAAGACAGCAGAGCTATGGTATATAGCGAGAGGGGCGCATGCCTATATGGTCGGCGGTCTCTGCTATGGTCCATCGAGGCATGTAGCATAGTCTATAATACATACAGGGGACGAAACGAATATCTGCCAGCAAGACGAGAGTAGAGGCTCGTATAGTTCCACGGCGACCGACGTAAACTTGGCATTACTGCTTCAGCGCTTGGCATTACCGCTTCAGCGCCTGCATGGTATTACCACGTCAGCGCTGTGTTATTAGAGCCGCACAGACAAGAGAGGCGAGCAAACAAGCGGATTTTAAGGAGGAGTTTTTTTGTAACGGAAGAAGAAAAAAAGTGGGAGTGAAGGATCGTGGAGGAAGAGGTGGAAAATAGGAAGTTAGTTAGAGGTGGAAGAAGAGCCGGTATAGAAGAGGATAAGGAAGAGTGGACCATAGTGGAGAAAGTGGAAAGAAGGAAGACAGAGGAGAAGGAAGAGGAGGAAGAGAAGAGAGGAGGAAGAGAAGAGAAGAGGGAGGAAGGCGGATGATCTTTTGATTGCTGCCGGTCACTTAATAGTCTTCTCTACGTAACCTGGTGACTGTGGAGTGACTGGTGGTGACTGGTGGTGTTGGTGGTAGTCAGACCGCGAGCGACGATGATGTCGCGGTGTATTCTGGTCGCAGCGACCGTCCTTCTGGTCGCCGATCTGTTCCAGCGTCACTCGACCGCCCTCGCCAACTCGCCCGCTAGACGGGGCTCCTTCCAGCCCAGCGCCAGACAAAACGCGACGTTAAATGGGTGAGTACGATTGCATCACGTCATAGGTCTAATCGGCTTGAAAACTGTTGAAAAATAATTGGGGTTATAGGGTCAGCCTTTGTGATCTGAGTGTATCTGGAATGTACAAAGAAGACCTTAAAAGAGAATCGTCCTAACACTAACCCTAACCGACACTCACGACGCTTAACCTCACCCTAACCGACCCTCACGATGCTTAACCTGACCCTAACCGACCCTCACGACACTTACCCTGACCCTAACCACTAAACTAGCGGTCCCGTGTTCTGCAATTACGCCCCCTCAAACCCCAGGCAATTCTATCCCTGGTCTTATTGCACGCCGTAGCCTACATAGGTTATAGTAACAGAGGAATGACTTGTTCAAAATGTTCAACTTGCGGACATAGGGTCTAATATATGACGTGGGGAGCGGTGGTGATGCAGTGTCCGCGCTGTAGTAGGGAGCGCCTCTGAGTAGCCTGCTTGAAGGGGCGCTATAGAATTGTTGAAATAAATAAATAAATAAAGTGTTAACAAATGCTTTACATACATGTACAGTCTCGCTCACTCCACTCGGTCACCCGCTCACCAGCTCATTCACAGTAATAGGGCGAAACGATAATTATTATTTGAATATTATAGTCATAGGTATGCCTGCAATGCACCCTGCCATAGTGTGCCACCGTGACTTCTATCCACACTAAACAACCTGACTCGATCCCTCTCCTTCCCATTCCCTTCCCCGCCGGCCTTCCCATCCGAGCCTCTCCTAACTCTATCCCTAATTGCCGTGCGTGAGTACTTTATAGCTCGTTTCTCAGTCCCCTGTTTTCAATGCATTGGCTCAAGTTGCGCACGACCTGAATATGATTATAGAGGTAATGGCATCTGCCGTATTTATACGCACCCTGGATCATCTGGCTACACTCTTTCCACAACTGCACTTTGTTCTTCATGCACTCTGGAAAGACTGGGTAATGTAATAATTGGGTAAAACAAGTGATCATTTAGCTTAGGACATGTTTCGTTGTCGTAATCTCCAAATTTCTAAAGCGCCGCTCGAAAGCTATAAGCGCAGAGCACCAGCTTATTCACGAGCGACAAAAGGTTGTTGTCATTAGCATTAGAACTTCTGTCGCTTCCACGTCTAATAGGCCTACTCAATGAATAAACCAGTAGGCCTATCGTAGCCAGAAAATGTCGGGGTTCTATTGCGGGTGGGGTCCATTGAAAATGGCCTCAAAGTAGGCTACACAGAATTACACTGAATTAGTTCAGGAATTTCTGAATTCATTTATTTCGATGCAGAGAAAGAGAAAGAGCAAAGCGTTAGCAGAACGACGAGATACGGGGGAGGGGGAGAGAGAAGGTCCAATTGTGGCTACATAAAAAAGACTAAAGTGGTAGCACCTCAAGTGTATTTGAATAGATACCACCCATTCTCAAATGTACCAGTCTGCTATAGGTTATGATGTTTGTAAAGATCCCATATACATATATATATATATATATTATATATATATATGCAGGATCGATTCCATGCCTAAGGTCCTTGATCCGTGAGATCCCAAGGTCGTGGACTATAGGAATCATAGGAACTGCTGGTTACTTTTCAGCTTGACCACCTCTCACCATATCCCAACAGGTTTTTGTCTCTAAACTGGAAACATTGCTTTTTCACGGATCCTCTCCTGATTCTTGATTCCTGTATAGCCTACTTTCCCTACCTCCCACGCTGTCTCAACTCTAAACATCACCCACCCTATAGCCACCTGACTTAGCTGGTTCCCGCGACCATTCGATTTTGGGGCGCTATAGAAGCTGTATACGACTACGATTGAACCTCAGCAGAGCTTATCTAAAGAAATTTTTTACTGCACAAACATCAATTTTAATCTACAATGTATGGCATGGCTTTGGAATTGGCTGACGACCTTTGTTCCACTTCGCTCTTCCGTGATAAACCGGTTGCAGACTTGCAGTTACCTTTTTCTAGTGATTAGTTATCAGTGCTGCACATATAACTGCTTTTACAACTGCACAAATTCACTAACAACTGCAGATTTTGTATAGAACTGCGCGTTAAAAAAGTCCTGAACCTCAGTGAGCTCATATCCGCAATGGGTTCGAACTTCGAACTCATTACCGTATAGACCGTCGTATGGCAGTCATTCCTATCGTTCAGCGTGCGTGCAACACCCTCCCACCACCCCAACAATGTGCAACAGCGTATGTAGCATGTATAATGCAAGAACGGATGGGTTGACATTGCCCACGTTGTAAATAGGCCGGGGGAAGCATAGCAGGGTTGGAGAGAGAGACAGGCGGGCGTGTCGACTGCTCGTAACAACAGGTTAAACATTTTGTGGAATTACAACGGGGGGATACAGCAGCAGTGGGGTGTCGAGACGCACGCTGTGAGTTGTCTTTGGTATCGCGATCGAGACGCATAATTGTCGCTAAGTGATGTATACTGTTATCATAAATAAGATTCCAGCACCGGCGAGGTCTGTAATAGCATAATACACCCAGCAGGCCTACCTATGTAGATAGCACTGCGAGAGGCGGGATAGGAATGTCACCGTCCTGCTCAGCCCTGGCTGCTGCATGGCCATATATATAAAGCAGCGGCCCGTCTATACGACATGCGTACGTAAGCCTGGACCGTTGGCGCCCCCATTTACAGATAAGCGCGTGTGGGCCTAGTTACAATCGCTGCTATCTCGAATGTGCTCCCCGCGCTGCTATATATTATTTTGTGGCTTTCAGACGCGGAAAACCACTGCAGCGCTGGATGTTTTTAAGGTTTCATCGTCGTTCTCCGGTAACTTCTGGCGGTAATAAATGTTTCTAGCAGCGGATGGAGAAGTTTGGGGAATGTGAAGTTTGGGGAATGTGAAGTATGTCGAGAATGCTGATTCGTAAATAGAATTCCTTAACCGGTTGGGTAGCCTAAGAGAGCTCGCTTTAAAACACCTTCACCCCAAGACTGCTAGGCTACCGTACATGTATGTATGTATGTTGCAGTATGTATGCATGCATGCATGTATGTTTGTTTGTTTGTATGTTTGTTTGTTTGTATGTTTGTATGTATGTAAGTATGTATGTATGTATGTATGTATGTATGTATGTATGTATGTATGTATGTATGTATGTATGTATGCATGTATGTATGTGTGTATGTATGTATGCATGTATGTATGTATGTATGTATGTATGTATGTATGTATGTATGTATGTATGTATGTATGTATGTATGTATGTATGCATGTATTATGGATTTATGTATGTATACTTGATATAGCGCCTCTTCAAGATTACTACTCAGAAGCGCTCCCGACTACAGCGCGGACACTGCATCGTAGTTTCAAGCCGAAACCTTGAGCAATTGCTAGTGAAGGATTTGCCCAAGGTCCCTACGAGGCGACTTGAGGTGGATTCGAACCTGCAACCCTTCGGCTGCAAGGCAACGAACATAACCACAACACCACCGTGTTGGTACATGCATCAGCTATAGTCTTTCACTCACTCAAAGTTGCTGATCGCCATCGATAGATGGTTGTCGTTACATGATGGAGCTTAATAGACGAGTAATAATAATAAAAAAATTAGTCAGCTTCCAGCAGCGCATGCACATGTAAGCTTATTCATAATGGAAGGTCATGGACGATGATCGCGGGACTCAATGACTGCAGATTGGATTGTCAATTTTCCCCCCGTATATAGACATAGGCGTCATTTGTCTATCGTAGCGCGACTCAAAACAAAATTGACATGATTACCTGCATAATGTGCATATATCATGTATATATATATGTATAATACATATGCAATGCATGTATATAATGCACTATTTTTATTTATCTTTATGCATTGCTACATTATGGGACCCGCAGAGAAAAAGGCAAGCATGCGATTTGCATGTAGACATGCATAGGCGTTGCCAGTATTATAATAGACCTGTGGGGTAAGAGGAGCCATTTACATGTGCCTCCTCCTCAATTCATTTAAGTCTGGCTACACCACTGGACCTAAAAGAATGCATGTTTCATGCGGCTTTTCGCCGTCAAGCGACAGCTGTTCAACACGGTCCTATATTACGGCAGTTGAAGTATGCGCATAAGTATATAGCCTAATAATAACATACCTAAGACCTATTAGCATCTCTGTCCAACTAAATGTTCAATAGATGTGAATTGTCAAAAAATGGGAAAGGCTGCCATGTAGGACTGGCAATTCATGTGAATTTCTCACAAATATACCTGCTCATGAAATCCAAAGGTTAGGCCTACATGCACATGATATAATTACAGTTAGTGAACTCTAAACTTTAAAACAAAGGCTATAGCTACATGTAAACAACGATGGAAACGGAATTTAAAAAAACGGAAAAAACGTCGGTTTTTCGGAAAAATAACCGGGGAAACGCAAAAAAAACGAAAAGCGAAAATTTTATGGACTTTGTTACATCTTGTAGGCCTACTACAGTTTAAAATTGAAAACCTTGTTTATACAATTTAATTTTAAACAACAAGCAAAAATAACACAGCTTACACTAAGTAAAACGGTCAAATAGGGATCTGTATTAGCGGAATCCTTGAAAATACGGAGACAGTGTAAGAAATATCAGACGAAAATAACATTAAGAAAAATAATTGCACACAGTAACCTGAATCAATAAATATGGTCACAGAAATTTTAAAAAAAGCGAAAAAGAGACAAAAAAACCAAAACGAAATAAACTAACTTTTTTCGAGAAGAATAGAAAACGAAAAACTTTTTTACAACTGTACGTGCTTTAAAAATATTGGTGTCTGCATATAGGCATACACGGTCACTCGCCGCCATTAGCCTACATCTATCAGTCAGGCTTAACTAAAAGTAGTAGGCGTAAGTATTCGATATAATAACTGACACTGCAGAGTGCAGACGTGAATGAGGAAATACATGGCTCTATAGATAGTATTAACATCATACAGAAGAGTACTAAGAATACCGTGGACGGCTAAGAGAAGGAATGAGGAGGTGCTACAGGAGGTGGGTGGCGAACGGCTCTGGGGAGAGGTAGTAGGGAGGAAGTTAAGTTACTTTGGTCACATCATGAGGAAGGAAAACTGTCTGGAGAAGGATATAATCACTGGGGAAACGGAGGGAAAGAGAAGACGCGGAAGACCACGTAGGGCGTGGATCGACGACGTGAGAGAGTGGACTGGGATGACGTTGGAGCAGGCGATTCGAGCAACGCAGCAGAGATCTACTTGAAGACAGATCGTCCTTTGTGCCGCCAAAGTTCGGAAGAACGAATAAGGCACCGACGACGACGATAGATGGTATACTGTCAAGCTAAACAAACATGTACATATGCGCGTAAGATTGTGATTTCATAAATGTTCAGTGGGCTATTGTACTCCCGTACCCTATCATCAAACCCCACCACACCTGGCTGTCTCTCAGAGTCGCCTCCTCTTAAATTCTGGCTGCACTGCTGCAAGTATAATTATGGCTTTGAAGCTGTTAAATTCAGCTGCTGTTGAGTGATAGGTCAGACCTGACCTACATGTATTACGTGAGTCTTGTAAGGTCATTAATAAATCTAGGGCTATAGAAAGTTAGATGATGACATCCATTAGCTGCCATTCAATGCTGCTTCACCGATGTCATTTACATTGCTTGTCGTCACTTCGATAAGATCTCCGACGGCAATGCAGACTTTATATATGTGGGGACGTCATTCTAATACATAATTATATAGTTATATGCATATATACATATATACATGTACATACATGTATATATGTGAATTTATGTATCGAAACGAACATAACTTGTTACCAGTTGCTTATAGGCAAATGTTCTTCCGTGCCTCTGATTTTCATTCCTACTTAACAAGAAATTCTAATTCGTATAGACAACCATTTGCTCATACCAATACTCGGCTATTTTCAATCAGATTTTCAGGTCCTAATGTTTGGAACAGTATCCCATCTGCTATCTGTCAATCTCATAATCTTCATGTCTTCAAGAAATGCCTTCGTTCTTATTTAATCGATTAAATTGATTGATTGCACATTGTGTTATATTGGGTGTGTTAGTTAAGTATTAGTTAAGTGTTCATTAAGTGTTAGTTAAGTTTTCTTTATCAAGTTCATTCCCTGTTTATATTTGTGTTCCTGAAATTGTCTCAACTGACTGTCATGTGTTTTGATTAATGATTACTGGGTGGCCCTGTTAGCGGGATTTCCATCCCTTCTGGGTCTCCCCTTGATGACCACTAAGCTATTCATTACCTTTGTTTACTGCTATAATTGTTCATCTGGTGGTTTCAGGAAATAAAAGATTGATTGAGATTGATTGATTGATGACACATCTATGTATACATACATATTACATGCGTATTACACACACAATACACATCTTATACGTTGAAATAAACACAAACTTAGCCAGATACACACATTCACTAACACGTCATACACACAAACATGCATGCATGCATACATACATACATACATACATAACATACATACAAACATACATACATACATACATACATACATACATACATACATACATACATACATACATGTATACATACATACAAACATACATACATACATACATACATACACACATACACACATACACACATACACACATACACCATACATACATACATACATACATACATACATACATACATACATACATACATACATACATACATACATACATACATACATACATACATACATACATACATACACACATACACACATACACACATACATACACCATACATACATACATACATACATACATTTATTTAATTTATTTTTTCCTCAACCAAAACAACAAACAAACATGATACAATTATGGCATTGAATAATACATTAACATAATTTGGTGAAGAAGGGATGGAAAATCCCGCTAATAGGGCCACCCATAATTCATGTAAAATATAAAAGAAAAACATGACAGAACATTCAATTGTAGGAATAAAAAAAATGATGAGGGAGAGAGAGAAAAAAATATTAAGCAATCGACATTTCTGTATATAACGAGAAAAACAACTCTTAACTAATGACTTAACTAAAGACTTAACTAAGGGCTTGGCGAAACCACTGAGCAGAAACCTTAACCATTACATATCAGGAAGTGTTTTAAGTAGATAAAGGCGAAGTTTATGCTTAAATAATCTTGTGTTAGGTAGGGAATGAAGATGTGTAGGGAGAGAGTTCCAACATTGGGAGCCAGTATATTGTATAGAGAATCGACGAGTATTAGTATGTGCGTAGGGAAGGTCATAAACAGTTAATTTTCTAGTTGAATAAGAGTGGCGATCAGAGGTAAGGTTAAAGAAATCATTAAATACAAGTGGTAATACATACATACATACATACATACATACATACATACATACATACATACATACATACATACATACATACATACATACATACATACATACATAAATACATACATACATACATACATACATACATACATACATACATACATACATACATACATACATACATACATACACACACACACACATACATACATACATACATACATACATACATACATACATACATACATACATACTTACATACATACAAACATACACACATACATACGTGCATACATACATACATACATACATATATACATACACACATACATACATACATACATACATACATACATACATACATACATACATACATACATACATACATACATACTTACATACATACATACATACACACATACATACATGCATACATACATACATACATACATATATACATATATACATACATACATACATACATACATACATACATACACACACACATACATACATACATGCATACATATTACATGCAAACAAACATACAAACATACATACATACATACATACAATACATACATACACACACAAACATGCATACATACATACATCCATACAAACAAACATACAAACATACATGTATGCATATATACATACATAAATAGTATTGCATACATACTAGCAAGCATGCATGCATGCATACATACAACATACATTTACGCATACAGCACACATGCTCATACATACAAGCACGCATTCAAATATACATATAAATATGCATGCACCCATTCATAGAAACATACACGCATACATCCTCTTGTTAATTTTTGCACTGGCTTCCTTCAAGCGCTGACGATGATGAGAGTTCTGCACCCATCAGGCAGCTTGACCTCCACATCCACCTTTGACTGCTTTCCCACCGACCTCCACATCAGTCACGATGACAACCATAGAGTTCCACCGTTCTTCCACGTGTTAGAACCTTTACGATATACGTTGGATGGAATAGCTTGCCTGACGAGCTCATTCCGTCTGGTCTTTCCACCAACAGCCGGTCTTCTTTAGTCGAGTAAGCGAAAGAAGACATAAATCTGGACGTGGATAGGATAGAATGGGATCCATTCCTTCCTGGAAAACACGGTAGGTCCTCCACCGACGGTATATAGAGAGAGACGGAGTAAAAAGCAAATTACGAAGCTAATGTTCGGGGCTGTGGAAAGGGTCGGCTGCATGCTTAGAACATTGAACTCGTTATCCAGTTGGTACAGCTTGTCCCATTATGTTATAAGCGCTACAGTTCCCCGCCTCTCTTCTATATTATACTTCTTCCCCATGCAGGTATTTATGTCTGCGCTAGTGTTCCACAAGCGTAGGCATATAATTATATATATATAATTTTATATATATAGTTATATATATATACATATATAATTATTATATACAGGCACTTATATGCACATAGTTATATATATAGTTATATATACAGGCACTTATGCACAGCTACACGTGCACAATACATAGACGCAACAGATGCAGACACATAGAGACAGATACAAAGAAAGAGACATGCATGGATGAACGGCATTGAACGCCAATGCGCAGACCTATGCACATGCATATATATATATATATATATATATATATATATATATTAGGGTGGTCGTTAGAAATGAAAGTTTGAATTGACTGTTCTCCAAGGTGCCATTTGGTTCCATTCTCACCATAAACATCACACAAAAAGTTCTAAGAGAAAATATTAATATTTAGGACTAGCACAACGCCATCAAAGTTTTACCCTTATAATAGCAAGTCTTCTAATGCTCAAAAGTAGATTATATGGTTGTAATCAACCAGGAATAATCAAACTAGGAATTAATTGTAGTTGGTCCACACTTAAACATAATGATGCTACTGTTATCGTAATCATAATCATCAATTTATATAGCGCCACTTCAAGAGAAATTCCTCAAAGGCAAGAAAACCTGCATAACACACCGCATCACAGATAACATCTATCATATCTTATGTCTTTACAAATGCTACCTGTTTTGCCTTGTTGTCTTGATTGATAATAATAGCTTATTGCTATTAGACTGTTACAGCAAAGGAACAGTAATATTATATAATAGGGATAAATATAAAATAGTTGTAGTTTCATCTGTGTCGTACGTAATTAATCTATTTTGCAAAATCGCCAACCTTCTTAATGAAGTCTGATTTCTCAGAAATATTTCTTTTTCTACCGTCATTGTTCATGGGGTTACTGGGTACAAGGAACTGGTGTAATATTAAAAGTAGCAACCCATTTTAGATGCGAATTTTTATCTCAGATTTAGGCTAATATGTTTTCAACCCGAGGCATTATTGCCCTGCCTCGCAATTCAAATTGCATTTGGTGTTTGAATCATTGAATGGGTTTGAGCTATGGTGTAGTTTTCACGATAAACTTCCCTCAAAGTGAAATCTCTGGCATGTTGCCCAAAGAAGGTGTTCATCTGCCACCAAGAGTGTAGCAATGGGTGTTGTCTTGAGGGTGCTATACTTATTCCCTTGGATTGGTTGGTCGTCTGAGATGTCCTGGTTGGTGGCACTGTAATTTCAGCTGGATCCATTGTTGAGGATGATGTAGAGATTTTAAGTAGCGCATACATGTAGCTTATGTGTTTGACACCATCGCCTTTCATGCTAATTTATAATATGTAGTTAATTTACAAGAGCTAAGAAAGGCAGTGTAGTTTGTGTCCTCTCTTGACAGCACTTTCTGTGTCAATTGTTTGACTCTTTCAACTCTAAAAGCAGACTTTTAATGGGAGAAATTCTATATTATGAAATAGACAACAATGCGAGTAGGCATCACCAGGCACTCAACTATGATGATCTCTTTAGGAGTTGTTTAAAAACTACTCTTTGACTCCTGTGTGGTAATAAGTAATTTCATAGATCTATAAAAATTATGATCTCAATAATTTCAATATCTATTTTAATTCATTTCTTTACAGCAGCTCTTGATAAATTTTATCTGTGATGCGCTGTGTTATTCTGCCCTGATTGCCACAACAAGCGAAAATATCATCAGTATTTTTTCTCTGTTTCAACTATTATTGAGGTCCTTGTCCGTGTTATATCAGAATTTGTGTTAAATTTGAGAATGTAATAAAGAGCCTTTAGTGTAACAAAAGATTCCTATAGATAGAAATCAGACCTACCAAAAGAACATAGCAATGTGTTGGCTTACTAGTATAGGTTTATGGTCATCGATCTCAGGGACTCACGCGTCAAATACTATTGTCATGTTGAATTGTTCATAAAAGTATATAATAAACCATTATCATCAATGTAGAAATTAGGCATGCTTGTCAGTTGTGCTTGAGTAAAATAATGTAGTATTTCTGCTAAAACTAGTTACAGGTCAAAAAATGTGACTAAATTATCCTTATACTCAAAAAGACGATGATATTTCGTAAAATCCAAAACTTCAAACACGTTGTGCTAGTCCTAAATATTTTTCAATCGGCATAATTTTTGGGCTACAACAGTCTTTTACCAAGTGGCACCAAATGGTGGGTTGGAGAAAGAATAAAACTGAAGTTGAAAATTTGCCATTACAGATGCGACCACCCTAATATATATATATATATATATATATATATATATATATATATATATATATATATATATATATATATATATATATATATAGACAGCATGCAGAGGATAATGAATGACCTTGCAAAGGAAAGATGGTGTACTCGACCTCCCCATCTCACTTAATTCTCCCCATGTCTCTCCTCCCCCTTGTCATCCGTCGTCTCCTCCTCAGCTTCTTGCTTTTCATCTTACTCAGCTTTTTTCTTTCATTTTCTCCATTTGCTTTCTCATCAATCTATATGACCGCCTTCTTCTTTTCCTACTGCTTCATTGTCATGCTTGTCCTCCTCTTGCTATTACGCGCTTCTCCTCTTCATCTTCATCCTGTTCTTGCTCCTCTATTTATTCATACTGTTCTTTCTCCTTTATTTCTTCGTACTGTTCTTGCTCCCCTATTTCTTCATACTGTTCTTTCTCCTTTATTTCTTCATTTCTTCATACTGTTCTTGCTCCTTTATTTCTTCATACTGTTCTTTCTCCTTTATTTTTTCATACTGTTCTTTTTCCTCTATTTCTTCATACTGCTCTTTCTCCTCTATTTCTTCATACTGTTCTTGCTCTTCTATTTCTTCATACTGTTCTTGCTCCTCTATTCTTCATACTGTTCTTACTCCTCTATTTCTTCAGGCCATTCATCCTTCTCGCTCTTCCTACCACCTCCTGTTTCACTTCTTCATCTTCGTCATCCTCCCATCCTTCTACCATTCTTTTCCATCCACTATCCCACAGGTTTTCCAGTCCAAGTAAAACATCTCGACTCCACAACAAATCCTGAATGCATGCTATGATCCGCCTTCCAATGCATCTCCTCATAAGTTAAACTTGCTTCAGCAGTTGCCCCTTTCCATTACTTCTCGGGTCTGGTCCATGTCAGCCAGACTTGATTTTTCACTTTATATCAGCCACTCTGACAAGACGCAGCGCTCGTGAGTAAACTTGTGCCCTACGCTTGCCTTTCAAGTAGTATAGCGTCTATTATAAGAAATGCGGATTATATATCGATTATACGAACGCAATAGCTTACGCGGAGTTTGGAACTGCAGTCTGGTAGTAAATAGTTTGTCGTCAGCCATACAGGGTTCGGATATGCACGGTGTGGAGAACTATGGGAAAAAGACTGGGGGCGGGTAAGACCAGTGTTTAATGTGGTCCCCTGTTTTGGGAGGGGAATCAGGTGTGTGGAGGGGAGGAACCAACTGCAACAGTGAGTGAACGCCGGTCAAAGACAAGACGTGTACCAGAAGTGGCAGACTGCACCAGAAGCAGGCTGACCCACAACTACAACAGAGCCACAGGTTGTAACCAGGAAAGATAAGTATGATCTAGGTAACCATGGATACCCGCATAACATCGCGTTATATGACGTCACATCTGCCCGAAGGTATCGACCATGGCACCAGCTGCAGCAGCAGCAGCAGCAGCAGTAGCAGCAGCAGCAGCAGCAGCAACAGCAGCAGCAGCAACAGCAGCAACAGCAGCAGCACCAGCTGTTTCGACGATGTATGGACGCACTATGCGTTTTATCAGTTTCAGGAACTAGTTCACAGCCCTCTTATCGGTATACGCTGGAGTTGCCTGCAGGACTTAATGAACATCAGAAGCCGAGATTTTTCTTTGATGCTCAACAAACTTCACAAGGTCATAATGAAGAAATTTTGCCACTGTTGCTTTTTTAGACATTTTAAATCGTTAGTCCTAACCATAGATACAGAGTTCGATGTTTAGAAATCGATTAAACCCAAAACCCACTCTTGCATAATTGCATTCATCTTTGATGAAGTCTACACGGAATTTCCCTTTGGTGCTGCGTTCTGCTCCGCTCTAAATATGTTTTTATACTCATCTCAAAAAGTAATTTTTCTTTCAGCAGCGCTGAGGTCGGAAGCGCTGCAGAGTAGAAGCCTTTAAAGGGCGCTATTTAAATCCTCGCAATGAATGAATGGAATGAATGAATGAATGAATGAACGACTGAACGACTGAATGAATGAACAACTGAATGAATGAATGAACGAATGAACGAATGAATGAATGAATTAACGAACGAACGAACGAATGAACGAAAGAAAGAAAGAAAGAATGAATGAATGAATGAACTAATGAATGAATGACTGACTGACTGAATGAATGAATGGACGAACGAATGAACGGAAGAAAGAAAGAATGAATGAATGAATGAATGAATGAATGAACGAATGAATGAATGAATAAATAAATGAATGAACTTAATATGGCAGATGATGTCGGGGGGGAAAGCGTCGATATCGGTGGAGTAATAATATGGAGTGGTCAAAATTAATGATCCAACCGAAAGCGCATCCGTTTTCACTTCCCGCCTTCTGAACTAGTAGTAGAGAGATTGCGGAACTTAACTTCGAAAGGTTTTATCTCAGATATTATGAGTGCCTTACTTCAACGAAATGCTACACAAAATGCTAAGACTTGTGGAAGCAAGCGGTTTACAATGCTTGCGTTCAGATAGCATTATCAACTACACGAGAGAAGAGCTTGAAGTCTTTCTGAAAGAGGTGGCCTTGAGGCCATTAAGAGGCCGGAAGTTGCGTATAACACACCGTTATACACACGCGCGCGCACACGCACACACCACACACACACACACACACACGCAGGCTCAAAGACCCACACCTAGGCAACAAACACACACACGCACAAGCATCCACATCACACACTTGCGCACGCACACACATGCATGCACGCACGCTCACACATACACCTACACACCTACACACACACACGCGCGCGCACACATACGCACACGCACGCACGCACATACTCACACTGTGACACACATAGACACGGGCACACGTACATACATACATCTACACACACACGCACACACATCAAACACTCATACATAAACACACACACACACACCTACACATTCGGTAAAATGAGTCTGTGTCCTACTTTATTGTTCAGTATTGCTTGCACTGAAATCTGCGCTGAAGAATTCCGAATTCAGCCTGAAACTATTTTCTCCACTTGCTATTCGAACTCCGGTGGCCTAGACCGCTGCAACTCACTTAGTTGCAAGTAATTCGACAGCATCCCAGAACTGTTTGCATAGCCTAACTGTTAGCCTACTGACAGTTAGCTAGTTGCGTATTGTTGTCTAATATATATTAGACCCTATAAATAATTCGCAAAATGCTATGCAACACGACGTGGCAGTAAGATAATGATAGATTCTCTGGACTTTTGGACAGAAGTATAATTATTTATATATTGTATAGTTGGCAAAATTGTGTGAAGTCCTACGGGGCAGGTGTTAAGTGTGATGGTTGGGGGTGGGGTGCGGGAGGGTTGGTGTGTGCGTGTGTGTGGCAAAAAGCTTTGTTCAATGAGAGATAGAGATTGCCTAAACCATATGGTTGAAGTTTTTTTCTTGGGCTTATGAATCGCAGCCTGCACAGTTCTTTGTTCGATATAAACGCACAATTATTTCCGATAAACATCATAATAACAGCAATTTGATAATAATAATATTACTGCTTCGCCAGCACTATGTCTGTCTGTCTGTGTGTCTGACTGCATATCTTCTCCGTCTCTCTGCCTCTGCCTCTGTCTCTCTGTCTCTGTTTCTCTGTCTCCCTGCCACTCTGTCCCTCTCTGTGTGCCTCTCTGCCTCTCTCTCTCTCTGCTTCACTCTCTTGCTCTCACTTGTACTCTCTTGATTTTTTCTCTCACTCGCTCTCTGCCTGGTCTGTCTGTCTGTTTATCTTCTCTTTCTGTCTCTGTATGTGTCTGTCTGTATCTGTCTGTCTCTGTATCTGTCTCTGTCTGTGTCTGTCTCACTCGCTCTCTGCCTGTCTGTCTGTTTCTCTTCTCTGTCTGTCACTGTATGTGTCTCTCTCTGTCTGTCTGTCTGTCTGTCTGTCTCTCTCCCTCTGTCTCTCTCCCTCTCCCTCTCCCTCTCCCTCTCCCTCTCCCTCTCCCTCTCCCTCTCCCTCCCTCCCTCCCTCCCTCCCTCCCTCTCTCTCTGTCTGTCTCTCTTTCTTTCTATGTCTCTCCCTCTCCCTCTCCCTCTCCCTCTCCCTCTCCCTCTCCCTCTCCCTCTCTCTCAGTCATGCAATATTCCGTTAGAACGACATAACGTGACCTCTCTATACATAATCCAGGGATCCGTGTTTCACCAAAGAACAAGTTTACACGGACGACAGCAAATGCATCTACAGATAGGGCTACAGTGCTACACTACAGTGTAGCATATAGCATGATCATGCATCCGATCGTAGGAGACCCGAGTGCTGCATGCAAATCCAACGGAAGACACGTTCAAAGGGATGATTGACGCGATCGTATACGAAGAAAGAGAAAACAGATGTTGGCGGCAGACCAACCAAGGCCAGAGGTCACTGAAGAGAGGCACAGCCGCGCAAGCAGGCTGGAAGGCTTCGAAGGGGCTGCAGGCTGCAGGGAGTGACAGCCTGACAGAAGACGGGTGTGTTACCGGAACGGGAATATGCACGGAACGGATGAATGCGGTAGCGATATTAGACCTCGGATCGAATATCCAAAAAAAAACGACGACGATGGGTCGGCACTGGTTGCCCCTTCTTAATTCCAATTCTACGCCCGAAACCCTCCCCCACACCCAAAAAACCACTTCACAATAATTATAGGCTACGTACAATCGGGTTTTAACGCCGCAGTTCATTTATAAAATAATACGCTGTAGGCGTTGTCTTATGATCGCTGTTACATCATGTGCACTCTCAAACGTCCAAGAATTATTATTATCTGGACCTCGAAGGAAAAGAAGCAGCTTGTCCTCGTTTCCTGCCTGCAGTCTAGGTGACCTCCGCTTGACCTCTGCATGACCTTCGCTTGACCTCTGTCCGGCAGACTGAAAATGAAGAACTATACGCTGCTTCTCAGCATTCGTCCATAGCGACGAAGGCGTTCGTCAAGGAGAGCAAAAGAAGACCATATGGAATGTGCTGGATAGTCAGGTCGAAGACTACTTGTCTAAGAGGCTAAGCATAAGGAAAGCATTTGCATGCATGTATTCATTTATGTACGTATGGGTGTATACACGTATGTATGAATGAATGCATTGGTGATGGATGTATGAATGTATGGACGATGGGTGTATACGTGTATGTACATCACTAAAAACATGCACACATGATACATATTATTATTTACGATTTTTATTGCAAACGCAACCGAGTAGAAACCTACGTAAACTTGACGACTGCAAAGATAACAAATTTCTTTTATATAAGACGCACCTGTATATAAGACGCAGGGACGACGATGGGTAATAATCACTGGAGTTGAGACCCTGAACTTTACCATTACCTTCTATGAATATAGGCCAACGGCTGGCGAAGGGTGTGGGCTCAGTGTGTTTACCAGTGCATGTGGACTATAACGTACAAGCCGTTGAGTTACTGCAAGCCGTGCAAACAGAACTGTCATCAGTTTCAGTCGTTCCCACAGATGAAATGGTTATACGTTGGTCCACATTTCGTCAAACAAGCAACAATAATTTTAGAAGCTCCGTTGTAACCAGATAAGTAACTGTCTACGCAATGCATAATATATTTTTAGCATCATACGGATACATCTAGTCTTAGTTGTCGCAATATGGCATAAGGTGGGACACGATTGCCGACCGCTTGCCTTCAAGTTGCCTTGTTACCAGTGTCTCCGTTAACGCCCACTGTATGACCTAACAAATGTTCAAAGCGCCCAATTTTTGGGCTAGGTGCATGTAAGTAAAATTCCGATGTTGAGTTGCGTACATTCATTTTGTGATCGGTCCTATATCAGCCCCCCGTTGCTCCCCCCCCAAAAAACCCCAAAGGTTGCCGTGATTTACTGACTGACATTATTCTTGTTTGCTATACATATATAGGCCTCTTCTTTCTTTAGGTCTGCTGCCTCTCGGCAGGTCCAGAATTCCAGATGCCCAACGACGCCACTCTTCTCGGTGTTGTGCCTTTTCTTTAAGTTTCCCATATCCATCCTCCTGTAATTTTGTCATTGGCATTATCTTGGGAAAAATAGAGAGGTGGTTTCCCGTTGCCTTCCTCTCGGTGTTTTTAGGCCTAGGCCCTACTATTGTTTCTTGTCGTAAACTATACCGTCTTTCCTTGGAAGTCGGAAATACTGTCTCATAGGCCTATCATCGCCTATAATCCCTATATTGATAATTATAGGCCTAATAATCATAGAAACAGTAATTGTAGCAGCAATATTGTCTAATAACACTATGTAACACGATTTTTGTTCCTGGGCAATGAGTGTAATTTCCTGGTTATTTGTGCCTCAAAAGTATGGAAAATGGTTGTTATTCTGTTTAAACTTTGCTTTTGTGGACTGGAGAATGATATTTAAAAGAAAAAAGCCTATTTCCACAACAAACGAGCGAATTTGTTTGTTTTTGTTCACGTAAAGGCAGAATAAAACTATATATGTCATAAGAAACCACAAACAGACTAAAGCAACATGTTTCAATACTAGAATGATACAAAAATTGACCACCCGAAATTTATAAATGCGTAGTTTTTCGGGATTTACAGCTATACTGTAAATCACTTTCACGAATCAGCCCCCACATGTAGTCTCCCATCGTGTTCTCATTGTACTGTCCTTGGTAGCGACGTTCAAAATCTAGTATATCCTGGTGGAACAGCTCGTCTTGCTCCTCCGAGTATGCTCCCATGTTCTCCTTGAAGTTATCAAGTTGAGCATCAAGGATAAGAACTTTCAGGGACATACTGCATCCCATTTACTGTTGTTCTTCACTAGAGTCTCAACCAGCTCTAGGCTACATAGTTTTCGGCCCTGTTATTGCCCAGGAAACCTCTAACCAACGCTACAAAACTATTCCAAGGCGCTTTATCAGTCCTAGAAAGCATCTTGGAGAAATCCTTGCACTCCATGATTCTCTTTTTCTCTGGTCCGACGAATACACCAGCTTTGACCTTTGCGTCAGACAGCTTAGGGAAGAAACCTTGAAGGTATTTGAAAGCTACCGGTTCCTTATCCAGAGCCGTGACAAATTGCTTCATGAGGCCCAATTTAACATGTATCGGCACTTTCCGAGGATCCATCAGTGGCTCCCACTTGACATTTTTGCTACCCACATTGAACGGTAACGGCCCACTATTCCGAGGGTCCACTATTCCGAAGGTCCACTATTACGAATATCCGCCATATTTTGTCCGTTATCCTTGGTGGTTAGGGTTACAGTGGGTTAGGGTTAGAGTTGGGGTAAGGTGGGTTAGGGATGGGTAGGTTGGGATTAAGTTTAGGGTTATGGTTAGGGTTATGGTTGGGGAGGGTTAGAGTTATGGTTATGGTTGGGGTGGGTTAGGTCTAGGGTTAGGTCTAGGGTTATGGTTAGGGTTGGGGTGGGTTAGGGTAAGGTTTAGGGTTATGGTTAGGGTTGGGGTGAGCTAGGGTTAGGGTTATAGTTGGGTTTAGGGTTAGGTTTAGGGTTAAGGTTCGGAATAGTGGACCTTCGGAATAGTGGGCCCTCGGAATAGTGGACCCAAACCCATTGAACTCGGTCCGCTTGTGGTAGTTCGCCTTTTGTCTCTGCTGTCCCAAAGGCAAAGGTAGCAAGAAAACTTCGTCCAATCCCCTTGCAGACCCATCAGGAATGATACCATTTTGAAGTCTCCTATGACATCCCAGACGTACTCATCGAACTTCAAGGCGGCAAACAAGGTTTCCCGCTGTTGTTGAGGTGTACCGAGTGAGCCAGAGGAAGATACGGATACGGTACTTGTTCCCATTATGGAGTAGCACGGCTTTGAGGCTCCAAGATGAACTGTCAATGAAGAGACGCCACTTGTTCGGGTTGCAGCCGATTCCAATTTCCTGGAACAAACCGGTCACGTTGTGACAGAAGCAGAGTCCATCTTGACTGGTAAAAAAGCTTGAAAATGCTTGATGACGCTTCCTCTGATCTGCGATTTTAACACTGTCATCCAACAGATTCCACTGATTGAGTCTAGACGTCAAAAGTTCTGCACTGGACTTGGTGAGACCAAGACCTCTGATCAAGTCGTTGAGGTCTTTTTGGTTTGGATAGTAGGCCTACGGAATTTTGTAATGAGCTAGAAAATTATAGTCTGGGCCTAAAACGTCTTCATCTCTGACTCTTCTGAAGTCGACTGATTTCTATCCGGAACAGTGGGTACCAGAAGCTCAGGACTGCGTGGCACTGGGGCCATGGATGAAGAAAGGTCGGGGGATGTATGATAGGAGCTGCATTCTTTCCAGTCCGACGTTTGGAAGGATCCACCATGCAGAAGTAGCAATTGCTTGAGTGCATGGTCAGGTTCCCGCCAGATTCTTGGTATTGCAAACTTCATGGCTCTCTTTTCCCCTCTGTACCATCCTCCGCAAGAAAGTACAGACATAGCAGAATGCGTCAGCCGGATGGATACTTGCAGCCTCTTGATGCCATATGAGTTCTGTCTACAGGCTATGCACCTAGTCAGACGTGCAACTATACTGAAGTGCATGGTGGGCTCAATGCATCTTTATTTATACTACTACCTGCAGCTATTTATAGGTGTGGAAGGTTCTCGGACATTCTAGAATATTCCCGGAAGTTCACAAAAGCTGTTCAGCTACTCCGAGTTAACACCTGAATTTCAATGTACCAAAGAAGCAGTTACATTTCAGAATAATCAATCTCCTGGCCTCAAAAGCAAAGTCTCTGGGGTATAATGGCCATTTTCTATACTTTTGAGGCAGAAGCAATTAGGAAATAACATTTAATACCCAGGAACAAACAAAAAGTAAAATTTTGTTACGTAGTGTAATGTGAGTAATAATAACAGAGTGAAGCAAATAATAATAATACTGACATTAATGACAGCAGTATAATAATAATTATTGTTATTATGGCTATTATTGTAATAACCGTAGCAGCAATTATTATAAACATGAAATGTATACCTGAAAGTTTACATTATGCATTAAGGCCATCATAGCAATTCCGACAGCTGCAGCACACGACCACAGTTGCATCTAATAAGGTCACGACATCAGGGACATCACAGAGGCGGCATAGCTTTGAGTTCTCCCTTCGCAGGAGAAGAATCCAGCAGAACAGACAGGAAGGAGGCTGGAGGACAGGGAGAGTTTGGTGTGGAAGTTATGCGCCAAAAGTGACGTGTGACAAGTGAGTCTTGGGAAAAACGATATCAAAGGCCTGCTTAGAATCGTGGAAGTCATCTAAATCAATCGCTGGCTGACGCATCGGACGATCCGTTTCTGAAGAGTTTTTCTTGTAGCTCGTTTTCAAACTGACAGCTTTATCGACGCAACGGGTGTTTATCACGATGAGTCGAACTGGTCCCAATTACAGCGCAGGTTGCGCGCAGATCGGAATCAGATCTCGTAGGGCGACGTAGGCGTTACCTTGTCAGTAGACGTTGCATGCTTGCATATTTGTTCTTCTGTATATGCGACGTCGTCCGCAAAGCTATGCAACTATCAAAAAAAATTTTCCCGTGGATACGCCTATAACCACATTCAGCAAATTGTAAACCTGCACTTTTGGAAATGTCTAACGAGCATTTTAATATGCTCGCCGGCTTTTTCAAGAGTCATGCGTTAAGTCAAAGTCCAAAGTAGGCCTACTAAGTGGAGTTGGAATTTTTAGAACTGCATAACCTCATGACTTCTTCTTTCCCTTCCCATCCTCCATGCTAAGTTACTCCCAATCGGATGACACCTACCTTTTTACAATAATTCTAGCCGCACAGTAGTCCTTCTACACATGCACAGCTGCACAAATTCATTTTGAATTGCTCATTTTGTCAGGAATTGAACGATAAAAAGCTTTGTGGAGTGCAATAAGTAATTTACCATGGAGGATGGAATTGGAAAGAAGAGGTTGTGCAGTTCAAAAAATTCCTTTAGAAACCTCTAAGGTAAGAGAGAAAAAAGTAAAAGGCATTCGCGGATAGAAAATGTAGAAAGCGGCAAGGTAAAGAAGATATACATGTATATAGGCGCCAGATAATGAAATGATCACCAGAGAGCTACAAGTAGGATATAGGCTAAAGCAAAGAAAAGTGAGGCGAGCTAAGGTTATCCATAATGTATATTAGGCTATACATATTTTGTAAGGGTAAGGCATGATACGTAATTTATATGAGGTGATAAAAGCAGTGTCTAGACCTATATTTGTCAGAGTCCGACTGTGATAAACTATATTATATGTAGTAGTTACACACGCTCATAGATAAGCCTATCATTAATCTCCGGCAGCAGAGGCGCAGCTGATGGTTCGAAGGATGTTTTGTGTTGATGTGATGACAGAGCGGCCTTTGTAAAACAAAGTCTTGTTTACTAGTCAACGAATAACGCGTTGACTTATACGCGTATATACACAGCCTGCCTTCATCTCAAAGAAAGGCTGTATCGGGCCAGCTGGGACCGGGCTTGTGTCGGTCTAAAACCTTTCAGGCTAAAGATAGGAGACGTGTATACATGTTTAACGGTAAATAACATCAGCAAAACCGATTATATGTTTACACTGAAGTACAAACAACATTTAGACGTACGAGATATTTGACGAACAATTAAGGGTGTTGGCAGTGGCACACCGAGACACAAAGGTTTATTATACTCCACTCACAAATACATGGGGACCCTGAATTCTTTTACCCCCACACCAGATTTTAATCAGAAGTTTATCCATTGTGTCTACGCACGGGTACATGTATGTATGGCATAAATTTAACTTTAGTGAATATTTTATGTTGTCTTCTCTCTGGCCTGGTCTGGTCTAGTGACGATGTCACTACGACAGGTCATTAGGTCAAGGCATGTCATTTGAGCTACCTGTTTTTATTTACCTGCTTGTGACTTGTCAAAAATTCTTTGGAATTTTTATTATATTCTCTACGTGAAATATTTCAACTTCTTCGACTTACTGAATAACTCTAATGACCTGACGCGAATTGCTGTAATTGTATGCATAATATTAGGCTATATTGTATATATCTAATGTATCTTAAAGTATAAAACTCAAAGTTTGTCCTTCTGTGTGTGGGATGCACCAATTTTGCCCGGAGGCCTACTCGGAAATTACAGCGATTCGTTTAAAAAAAATTTTTGCAATCGATTCTTACCCACATTTGGAGTTAAACGCCACTATTTTCGGCTGCCAATTCACTTTATAAGTCCCGAGATGTCAACATTTAAACTTGCACGCGATAAGCGATTCAAAATCCATTCACGTTGATCGCCTCCACAAGGCCTCCATTGACTACCAGAGAACTACAGCCAATGGCATGACGGTTTGAGGTCACGTGATATTTACTTCTATCGACAATATTTGCGAGGATTATTCTCGGCTTTTTTCTTCTGATCCACACGAGAAAATCATAAAGATCGCCATCCAAAAATCTTTCCATATTTTAAATTTCGCTGTTATAAAAACGATATATTAGACACGGCATAATTATGTTCACTAAACTCATGACGTCATTATTTTGAGCTCAAATCTTAACGTCACATCTCGCCAAACCGCGTAGCAAAAATGTTGTGGACGTAAATAATGCGAATATAACTGCAAATAATCGGAATAAAAAAGCGTAGATTTAAAAGACTTCCTTTATCTAAGTGGCAAAGAACAATTTATGAAAAAAGCACGTTGCGCTGAATGGTAGTATCTTTTCAGAAAAAGTCGTTTTTCTCAGTTACGTGTCGAATGGACTTAACGGGTTTTGCTCTTCGATTATCGACCAGACCTGTACACCTAGCGGAGAGGTTCGTTACTTCTCCTTAACGCGGGGGTCGATGGAAGGCGGGCTCAGAATGGTGAAGTCGGAACGGGGTCAGGCGTGGCTGGGGACAAAAACTTATATTTCCCGGGCGACGCCGGGTTATTCAGCTAGTATAATATATAATGTAGGCCTATATATATATATATATATATATATATATATATATATATATATATATATCTGGCGCCGCCGTTGCTTGGCTCACCGAGTTGAGGGCGCTTTGTAGGACGCTATATGCAAATATCGATTTATTTATTTTAAAGCATTGGCTATTATTTATTGGCTACTACTCTGGTGATGAGGGCTGGGGTCAATAATGGTATCGTATCTAAACATTTATGGAGCACCTTTCGCAGAACAGACTGGGCCTATTCAGAGGCGCTTTCAGCCAGGGGCGTAGCCAGGAATTTATGATGGAGGATTTGGGGGTTTTATGGCCTGGCCGGATGCCCTTCCTGACACCGACCCAACAGTATTACAGTAAATAAAAAGGGAATAAAGTAACAAAAGGAATAAAGTAAAAAACAATTGTTACTACCAGCAATTGTTTTGTTTTTCTTATTTGAGAGGATAAATAACCTTTAAAAACTCCTTTCCTAGGTCAATGGGGGGAGGTTAACCCCGAAACCCTTTGTCTACGTCATTGCTTTCAGCACAGAAACCTTGGGGGGGGGAGAAGCGTCTTGAGAGAGAGCGAGATGACGGGGGGAGAGCCCTGACATGAGCTTAGCTCGCAAGAGGTGTGGAATGCCGTTCCATGTGGAGGGACCGATTGCAGCAAATGCTAGGCTTTGAGTCAGGCTGGCATACCCAGTACGAGGGGGCAAAGAGGTCAAGACTATCGGTAGTGCGCAAGGAGAACACATGTCGCTGAGAGAGGCTCACGCGTATGCGCCTAATTATAGACGGAGTGATAATTATTTGGGGACAAAAATAAGTTGCTGTTTGTTGTTGTTGTTGTTGTTGGTGTTGTTGTTGCTGTTGTTGCTGTATGTCGGTGGTGGTGGTGTTCATGGGCGAAGTTTATCAGGGGATAGGGGGGGGGCTAAGGCCCCCAAGAAGACCCAAAGTAATTTTTTAACCGTGTAAATGGTATCTTTTTTGGGTCTAGCTCCCCCACCACGCGAGACATACGAATGACTAAAAAAGTCATCAACTTTTTGGGCCTGGGGAAATTGTTAGATTTCGCCGAGATTTGAGCCTGAGGACTAAAAAAAGTCATCAACTTTTTGGCCGGGAAAATGTTCCTGATTTTCTGGAACGAGTCTCAGCCCTAAAAAATTTAGCCCCTTCAAGAACGGAAACCAAACTCCGCCCATGGCGGTGTTGATGTTGGTGGTGTTGATGTTGGTGGTGGTGGTGCTGGTGTTGTTGTGGTGGTGGTGGTGGTGGTGGTGCTGCTGCTGCTGCTGCTGCTGCTGTTGATGATGATGATGATGATGATGATGATGATGATGACGATGAGCAGTGTTTAATCTAGACGTCTCTGGGGGTGGAAAGTTCCAACCCAGGAATGATATTTTCCCCCAGAACTATTTGACTAAATGACAATGTTTTTCAGATGCTATTTGCGTCACTGTTTCACATGAAATGTTATAATAGATCGTGATATTACTTACTATTATATCATCATAATGCTGTTATTTACTATTATATTATATGATGCTATCATATTACAGTGAGCATAACTTACTGAATATATTTGTCCAAATACTATTTTTTCCAACTAAGGGCCTAGAGATGACATCCCATCCAGAAAAATTTAACAAAAATTATAATTTTAGCTGCTGTTTACATCATTGTATTACATGAAATGTTATAATATACCGTGATATTATATAACTATATGATTTTAATGTTATTATTTACTATTATAATATATGCTACAATCTTGTTACAATGAGTATAACTTGCTGTTAATATTTTTACTAGATTAAACACTGGGTGATGATGATGATGACGATGATGATGACGATGATGATGATGATGATGATGATGATGATGATGGTGGTGTTGTGGTGGTGATTGTGATGGTGATGGTGGTGGCGATGGTGATGGTGATGATGATGGTGGTGATGATGATAATGATGATGATGATGATGATGATGATGATGATGATGATGATGATGATGATGATGATGATGATGATGATGATGATGATGATGATGATGATGATGATGATGATGATGATGGTGATGATGGTATGAACTTAGGTCTTGCATATTCTCTCTGTTTATCTTCTCTTTCTCCTTAGTCGCTTATTTCGTTCCTCCTCTTCAAATTTGCCTATTGACCATTTGACCAGGACTGCATTCGAACTGATATTGAAATGATTGCGATTTGGTTTTCGTGCGACATCGTTGATGCTTTTGCATTGAACACCGGCTCAATAAAAGTTAAAAATTATTATTTTTAAATAATAATATTAATAACAATTATGCTGCTGCTGCTGCTGATGATGATGTTGTTGTTGTTGTTGTTGTTGTTGATGATGGTGCCGATGCTGAAGAAGAATAGGACAAAGAAGAAGACGATGATGACGACCATGACGACGATGATGATGACGATGACGATGACAATGATGATATTGATGACGATGTTGTTGTTGTTGTTGATGATGATGATGATGATGATGATGATGATGATGATGATGGTGGTGGTGGTGATGATGATGATGATGGTGATGATGGTGATGATGATGATATCGATGATGGGTGAATGTTGATGTTGTTGTTGTTGATGTTGTTGTTGTTGTTGATGATGATGATGTCGATGCTGAAGAAGAATAAGACAAAGAAGAAGATGATGATGACGACCATGACGATGACAATGATGATGTTAACGATGATGATAACGACGACGACGACGACGACAACGACAACGACGATGATGATGAAGGCGGTGCCGAGTGAGAATTGTAGTAAAGTAGACTATAAGTGACCATATTTTTGTTTGCAGTGCGAACGTTTGTGGCAGCCGATACAGTCGCCATTGTTGCTCAGGTTGGTCGAAACCTCAAGGATCGGCAAGATGCGTACTGCGTAAGTACTCTTCAAGTACTCTTCAAGTATACTCTTCATTCTTCGACGACACTCCACATTTACCCAGTGGGGGTAGGATGCTCGATAGCTAATGGTTAACGCGCTGTCAATCGATAGGTGGTGATGGGGTAGGGGATAAAATCCCCACCAGGGTACAGCATTTTGTTCCAGAGTTCCGCTCAATCAGCAACTCTAAGCCAACTCAACGATGACGAGTACACCGAATGTACACTGTCCGTGGAATATGAGACGGTGAGGGAGACGACTGGTCACCCACGCTTCTCATATGCCGAGGCTAAGAAAATGAAGTCGCTAACAATTCATAGGCGTGGCTGCCTCAGAGTTAGCTCCAAGAACTGTCCATCCATCCCTCCTTCCAATAACCATCTTCTTCTATTCTGCAATTACCACGCTATACATGTATATACCTGTAGGATGGTGATGAATATGACTGTTGAAAGAATTCCGTTTCATGTTTGCCCGACTTTTCTTCTTGCTTTGATTCTTTCGACACTCACTAATTTCTCTCTTTTTATTTGTGACTTCCATCCGTCCATCCATGCACATCTAACCATCTATCCATCCATCCACCTATACATCCACCTATCCGTCCATCTATCAATCAGTCAATCAATCGATCCATCCATCCATCCACCCAACCATCCATCGATCCAGCCACCCAAGGCCGTAGCTAGGGGGGTGTTTTGGGTGTTTGAACACCCCCCGAAATGGAAAATGTTAAAAATAATATCATGCATTTACGAACATATGACGTAAAAACCACGAAATAAGACCATGAAACACCCCCCGAAATGGAAAAATGTAGTTTTTGGGAAGGGAAATTGGTAAAACACCCCCCGAAATAAAATCCTGGCTACGGCCTTGCAGCCACCCATCTGTCAAACTACGTTTCTATTTATTTATCCATCTCAACATCGTTCTGTCTGTCTTTCTGTCCGTCTTTGTGTCTGTCTGTATAATTCCTATACCTAGTTAACAGTATAACACCCTGCTTGCCTTCCTGTCTACCTGTCTCTCTGTCTATCTGTCTGTTTGTCTGCTCGTTTGACGTGATTTATTTGAAGCTGAAGGGACTTATTAGAGGCAGAAACGCCGTAAGGGGCACACACAGAGCCTTTGAAGTTGGACAATTCTTTTCAGCCTGTCTTACCATTCTGCATTCGAAGCAGTTTAAGCAGACGAAAAGAATTCCATACTCTGAAGAATGCTATTCCTTCGCAGCGTATTCCTACTTCTGGTTTTTCGAAGGGTGTGGGATTGGGGTGCCATATGCGGCGGGTGGAAGGATTCTTCCCGCGGTATGTTTCAGTTTAAGGTGCTGAGGAATGTGACGTACATTAGGTAGCCTATACCGTATACGTAGGCCTACTTTCTGGGTTGTGGCCGTTTGATTGTACCCCCGGTGTCAAACAAGGCAGGAATAATCATTCATTCATTCATTCAGTTATTCATTCTTTCTTTCTTTCTTTCAATCATTCATTCATTCAATTCATTCATTTATTCATTCATTCAATTCATTCATTCACTTCATTCATTCAATTCATTCATTCATTCATTCATTCATTCAATTCATTCATTCATTCACTTGTTCGTTAGTTTGTCTGTTCATTTATTCAATCCTTCTCTCTTTGATTCATTACATTTCCCCCTAATTCCTTAACTCTTTAATTCATTAATTCATTAATTAATTCGTTCGTTCGTTCGTTGATGCTTTTCTTACTTCCTTCCTTGATTTAGTCCTTCGTTCCTTAATTTCTTAATTCATCCAATCAGTAGGCTAATTCATTCGTTTATTTGCTAATTCATTCATTCGCTAATTCATACATTCGTTGAATCGAGAATTTCATTGATTGGTAAATTCATTCCTTCATCAATAATGTTGACTCATTCATTCCTTCAAATTGTTGAAGACATACACAAACCGCCAATACAATGTCTCGACCGATGAGATTGAATATTTAGCTGACTGAGGTTGTTCGCTATGCTATTATATTATACTAGCTGGGGTACCCGGCGTTGCCCGGGAAATTTAGGATTCGATCAGCTCCGGCCACAACCCCACCACACAACACCCCACCACACTTCGACCTCTACCAGTGTCCAGTACGCCACCGGAGAAATTTGGGTTTGACGAAAATTTCCACCCCCACCCCAACCCTCTCACCCCAATCACCCCTTCATCCCACCTCCCACTCCATCCCCGTCCACCCCACCCCCTTCCCTCCACCCCATCCCCAACTCCCACCCCTCGACCCCCACCCCACCCCTCCACCCCCACCCCTCACTCCCATCCCACACCTCCACCTCACCTCTCCCCCACCCCCTCCACCCACCCCACCCCCTTCCCCACCCCGCCTCCACTGGTACGCTAACCGTGAAATCCGTACTGGCAGCAGAGTTTAATTAACTTAAACACCTTTAAAACGGTTAAAATCAATGTTTTTATACGTGGCAAGCGAATGCAAATTTATAGCGAAAATTAGTGTTTTCGGCCCCCCCGCACCCTGGCCCCCATGGGTGTAGAGATTTGACAACCACTGATCTGGGTGGTTCTGATGGCCCTCTATCTAGGAAAAAATTCATATAAATATGCGAATTTTTTTGAAAAAAATTTGGGGGGTTTGGCCCCACCCTGGCCCCCATGGTGGTAGAGAATCGCCAGCCCCTCGACTTTGCGTCTCGTGCCGAGATCTACACAGTAGTGAAGGTTTGGAGTGAAAAGCTCAAAAACTGTGAGCGTGCATTCTGGACAAAGTCACATACATACATACATACATACATACATACATACATACATACATACATACATACATACATACATACATACATACATACATAGTCACATCCTTTCTTATAGATATAGATGTTGACTCCGTGCCTGGCACTGAAATCCCATCTGTGCGTTCATAAGCCTTAAAAGGAGTGACTTAACAAATAATTATATGCATATAAATGAATAAGACGAATGCATATATATATATATATATAATTATATATATAATTATATTTATATATATGTGTGTATCATGTGTGTGTGCATATATATTTACAAATAATATATATATATTCATATACACATACACACACACACACACACACACACACACACACACACACACACACACACACACACACACACACACACACATATATATATATATATATATATATATATATATATATATATATATATATATATATATATATATATATATATATGGTATTTGACCTGTGACTTATTTTTCGTGGAAAGCATGTTTTTAAAACTAATCTCAAAATTAATTAAGACGCTGAACCAAGACTGAAAAACAGTTTTTCTTCCGTCTTAAGCTGGTTTTAATTTCCTGCAAAGCTCGCCCGCGTCACGACAACTGGTACTGACATCTACCGACAGACTTAATTTCTCCTCAAAGAGGTCAAGGACTCTCTATGTCGGCTATACACCCTGCGTTTTCTGCTGCTCATTCGTTGCGTTGGAAAAACTTACAGATAGCCTGTATACCATACTATAATTAGGAATGCATGCAGTCACATACAGTAACTGTATGCGTGTGCTGTTGGTCTAGACTCTAGAGCGACTCTCTTAATGCATGCATACATACGGACATGCAAACGTACATGCATACATACATACGGACATGCAAACATGCATGCACAGTTGCACATAATTATATGCATACATATTTACAGTCAATCAAACACAAATTTATATAGCGCCTCTTCAAGATCTCTACTCAGAGGCGCTCCCAACTCAGGCCTGGTCAAAAAGAAAAGTCTTGAGATTAAGACGATAGAAAGAGCCAGCAGAGTCACGGGGAAGCGAACGGAGAGCCGCAGTGAGGCCATTCCAGATGGCCGGACCCACCACGTGCACGGAAAATGCCCCTCGCTGCATGGGCGGAGACTTGCGGGGGACGAAAAGGCGGCTGAAGATTTTAGTCCGACGAATGGCTGAGACGTCGACGAAAATTTTCCGTCGTTTTGCCGGCAAAAATTTCTGACGACCTGGTTTTTAGTCATCCGTCCGAAATGTCTATTGGAAAAACCTAATTTTCTCAGACAAAAAAGTTGATTACCTTTTTTAGTCATCACCTCGTCTCGTTTGTTGTTCACCGCGTGTTTCGAAAAGTGTGTGCATGATGACTTAACACTTAGCGATTACGGATTGGGGTGGGGGTGGGTGGGTGGAGACAAATGCATGGACCGTCCCCCACCACATCCATTGAGGGGGCCATCCCCCTTCCCTCCCTAAGTCTCCACTAATGCTTCGCTGCATAGCAGCGGTACGACAAAAAAGGGACAAGTTGACAAGATAGTCACCGCGGGCAGCTGACCGCAGCGAACGACGACCCAGAGAAACGGAGACTGGGGTAAAAAGCTCGCATAGGTAGGATGGAGCTTGAGCCCCAGGATGCAGCGCCAAGCAATTATAACAGAAAGGGAAGTTCTAAACGAATTTGTGCGGCTGCAAAAGCATTTTTCTGCAGTTGAAAAATGTTTGAAATGTTCACGGTCATCCGAATTTGAATGATTTACCATAGCGTATAGCCTATGGCTGACCTAGTTAGCTACACTTGTTAGCGAGAGCGGCATTCGTCTGTTGGTTGTAACGGACTGCGGTTCAAGCCCCGGGCTTGGAGTTGACATTCAGAGATTTAGATATCTCGGGCTAGCACGTGTGGGACGCAGGGACGCAAGCTCCTGCGGAGCGACCTTGGGCAAGTTGCTTGCCAATCATTGTATGGGGGGAAGGCAACGGGAAACCACCTCACTCATCTCATCCCCAGGGACGTAAAGCCAATGAACCTGCCTTCGGGCAGAGCACCACCATCGTCATCATCATAGCCTATGAGATGGGAAGCTCTAAAGATACCTTAAAGGAAGTCCTGCTGCCGCCCTCTTTCAACAATCACTGTATTCGTTTGTGATGGAATGGTGGATAAAGATGAAACTATAGCCTACGCGGTCGACTTTTAATTTTAAGTGGTTCAAGGACGAACTGAGGTCGTCTGAGCATGGGCGCAGTTTGGTTTCCGTTTTTTGTTGTTGCGGGAGGGGGGGGACAAAAAAATTGGTCCCGAACGAGCGGCGCCGACAATATTTTCTCGTGTCGGCCCCAAAAGTTGCAGTTCAAATCTCATGAAAATCACTATATGTAGATCTACATGTATTTCCCGGCCGAAAGAGTTGTCGACTTTTTAGTCAGTTGGTTAAAAATTCTTGGGGAGCTAAGCCCGAAAAAGATACCATTTACACGGTAAAACACATGAATCTGGGACTTCTTGGGGGGCTTAGCCTCCCCCTAGCCTCTGATAAACTCCGCCCATGCGACAGAGTAATTTAAACCCTAATAATTATTGTGTTGTGCATGTGAATGATTTTAACGATTTTAGTGTCTAACCTGGTGATAATGAAAGGCCCTTCTGTCTCTGCTAACAGCCATTTGCTCCGGTGGCTGTGGTGGCGGGAGGTGTATGCGACCCAATACTTGCCTCTGCACGGACGGTCAACTGTCGCCATCTTGTTCTTCGTCTTCCGACCGTAAGTACAAGTATGCCTCAGTATACAGAAGTCCACAATAACAACCCCAGTTACGCCTACAAGTCCACACGTACATAAACAACCCACCCCACCCATACACGCAGACATTCGTACTCTGAGTCTCTGACAGTGCCAGTCCCAAGTCTGAGGAGAGGAGGAGGTCGACATAATTCATCCTTGATGTTGCACAGTGACGTTAAACACCAACAAGCCAGACACACACATATGCACAAACGCACACATACCACACATCATGCACATATGCACAAACGCACACATACCACACATATTTTCCCATTGTCTTTTGCTTTCTTCCCTTCCTCCCTTCCATCGTTCGTTCCCTCAGTATTCCCTCTCCTCCCGTCTTCCTGCCTACATCCCTTACCTCTTCCCTTCCGATACTTTCATTCCGTTCTTCCCAACTTCCTCCATTCTCAACTTCCTCTCTAAATTCTTCCCAAACTTCTCCACTTACAACAACCCTCCATGAATCAATCAGACGCAGTGTTTAGCCGTTTTTGCGATGGAAATCTCTCCATGTCCAAACACAAACACACACACACACGGAAGAGAAGAGGAATGGTAGATGGAATGGGAACAGCCTGGCTCTTCTTAAACAGCGGCTAACAGGAACCAAGGAACGTAGTAGTATACACACGACTCTTTCAATATGTTTTGCTCATTTGCCACTGGAGATGTCTTTCCGACTAACTGTAATACGAGACGATGATGGCTTTCTTTTCCAGAGTACGGTAGCCAGCAGCAGCAACAGCAGCAGCAGCTTCAGGACCAGGATGGGTCGAATAGATGCTCTTCGCGATGTCTGAATGGGGGATCGTGTCGGGTGGCTTCCTGCTCATGCAAACAGGGATTTCAGGGACCCAGCTGTGGACAACGTTCGTTCGCCTAATAATGACACCATCCTTATCGTCATCGTCGTCATCATAATAATCATCATCATCGTCGTCGTCGTCGTCGTCGTCGTCATCATCATCATCATCATCGTCATCGTCAGCATCATCATCATCATCATCATCGTCATCGTCATCGTCAGCATCATCATCATCGTCATCATCATCGTCATCGTCAGCATCATCATCATCATTATCATCATCATCGTCATCATCATCTTCATCGCCATTGTCATCGTCGTCGTCGTCGTAATCGCCGTCGTCATTTTCGTCGCCGTCATTGTCATCGTCGTCGTCATCGTCGTCGTCGTCGTCATCATCGTCATCATCATCATCGTCGTCGTCGTCATCATCATCATTTGCCATCGCCATTGACTGATGCATCCGTGTGCATCATGATAAAGCGATAATGGCGCTATAATAATTGAACTGATCAAATCAGGACAGAAAGTCGCCAGATCTCGGGATTTCCGTGCTGTGGAATGATTGTGCATTCTGAAGTGTATTGCTCATGCGATTAAGAAAACAATTCTGTTCCATTGTTTACATCCAACCAATTGTTGTTGTGCTGCCTAAGTTTTTGTCATTGTTAATCACTTTCTAAGTAGCTCGCTGTCGCTGGTATACTACATAAATGCTTGAGTACAGCTACAGTTTTTACAGCAACAAATGCAATTGGATGTGAGATTATACATGTATTTGATTAAATCAGACAACGCTAGATTACATGTGGGTTATTTCATCAGACTGTTAAAGCCATAGAGCGGTCCAATGGTCGCAGTGTCTAATGGCCACAATATAAATATTATAGGCTTTTATATTGTTTAATGACCACATGCATGGGTGTCTCATGACAAGGTGGCCACGGTGCCATGGTGTCTAAGTCCTACAGCAGTGTCTATAATGACCACAGCGTGTCTTATGTCCACACCAGTTTGTAATGGCCATTGCAATGTCTAAGGTCCGCATCAGCAATGTCTATTAGCCAGAGCAGCGTTTGATGGCCACAGCAGTGATGAGTTGGGAGCACTGAGCAGACATCCCATTACGGATTCTACATTGGAGTGAGTTGGTATGCTGATGCTGATGTTGTTGATGATGATGATGATGATGATGATGATGATGATGATGATGATGATGATGATGATGATGATGATGATGATGCTGATGATGATGATGATGATGCTGATGATGATGATGCTGCTGCTGATGCTGCTCCTGCTGCTGATGATGATGCTGATGATGTTGATGCTGATGATGATGCTGATGATGACGCTGATGATGATGCTGATGCTGGTATTCCCTGTTGCAGCTGTTTGCTCCGGAGGCTGCTCGAACGGCGGAAGATGCACGGCTCCAGATCAGTGTTCGTGTTCGTCTGGATTCTCCGGAGACAGATGCGAGACAGGTGAGACACCAATGATGCTGCTGCTGATGTTGATGAAGATGAAGATGATGGAGAAGATGAGGTTAATGCCAACGCATAGATTACGTGCGTGTGGTACCGGGAAAACGCGGATAGGTGTAATGTTAGGAATGGGTTCTCAATTAAGTAACTAAACTTATCTACATACTAGTACAGCATAGTACAGTATACAGATACTGTAAGAAAAGATACTTAGGTAAGGTATACGTCGGTAAGGACACTACAAGACACAATCGCACAGTTGATCTCATAACAGCATTAGTAAGTATAGCAGTAATAGCAGCAGCATCAGTAGTAGTAGTAGTAGTAGCAGCAGCAGTAGTAGTAGTAGTAGTAGTAGTAGTAGTAGTAGTAGTAGTAGTAGTAGTAGTAGTAGTAGTAGTAGTAGTAGTAGTAGTAGTAGTAGTAGTAGTAGTAGTAGTAGTAGTAGTAGTAGTAGTAGTAGTAGTAGTAGTAGTAGTAGTAGTAGTAGTAGTAGTAGTAGTAGTAGTAGTAGTAGTAGTAGTAGTAGTAGTAGTAGTAGTAGTAGTAGTAGTAGTAGTAGTAAAAGTCGTTGTAGTAGTAGTTGTAGAAGTAGTTGTGTAGTTGTAGTAGTAGTAGTAGTAGTAGTAGTAGTAGTAGTAGTAGTAGTAGTAGTAGTAGTAGTAGCAGCAGCAGCAGCAGCAGCAGCAGCAGCAGCAGCAGTAGTAGTAATAATTGAGGCCGTTCCAGAGTAACACCACAACCATCTCCGGATATAGTTTTGAACACGTGAGGAATCATATGTAATGTACCAGGTTGTACCTCCGGCAAAAAAACTAGTAATAAGGATGATGATCATTATTATTATCATTATTATCGCGATAAAAATGATGACGCTAATAATGACATCGGCGACGACGATGATGATGATGATGATAGCGACGAAAATGATGATGATTATTATTATTATTATTATTATTATTATTATTCTTGTTATTATTATTATTATTATTAGTTATCATTATTATAAATATTATTATTAATAATTATTGTTATAGTAAATATTATTAATAGTTATTATTACTATTATTATTATAATTATAATTATAACTATGACGATGCTGATGATGTCGTTGATAATACAACGACACCGACGACGACGATATAGTTGTTGACAACAACGACGATGATGACGATGATGAACTGTTTGAACAGATCTTCGAACGGGTCCGTGCTTCACCCAGATCCAGCAGAACATGTGTCGTGGTCAGCTGACGGGGGTCGTCTGTACGAGGGCCCTCTGCTGTGCCACCGTCGGAAAGGCGTGGGGCATACCGTGCGAACAGTGCCCTGACCAACCAGACCCATGTCGACGAGGGTTCATGTATAACCCCACCGATCGCAAGTGCCTTGGTCGGTTCGAAAAATAATAACCTATTAATATTACCTAATAATAACCAAGAACAATCTATTAATAGCCTAGATATGAATATGCGAATATGTGCACTTGTCACAGCGCCCCTTCAAGGTTACTACTCAGAAGCGCTCCCGACTACGGAAGTTTCACGCCGAAGCGCATAAACAATTGCGAGTGAAGAACTTGCTCAAGGTCCCTAAGAGGCGGCTTGAGGTGGATCCGAACCTGCAACCATCTGGCTGCAAGGCAACGAAATACCCACTACACCACTGCGTCCCACATAAATAACTTTTAAATAACCCTCAGGTAACCTATAAAATTAGGTTTTCAAGATTTTCATGATTCAAGACATTTTTTATTGGCACCAAGGATCACAACATCATCATATTCAAGCAGCGCATATTAATTTTTCTCAATTGAATACAGTCATATTTTCTACCCCAAAGCCTACGTCTTAATGTCAAAGAGTTACATGCATAATTATCTAAAGAAGAAGCAATGCGCCGCTGCCAGGGAACCCCATCTCCCATAATTTCAGGTTGGTATACTATAGAAGTGAGGATAAGATGATGAGTGTGTGTGTTTGTGTGTGTCTGTGTGTGTGTTTGTGTGTGTGCTTGTGTGTGTGTGTTCTTGTAGATGTGTGTGTGTGTCTGTCTGTGTGCTTGTATGTGCGTGTTTGTATGAGTGTGTGTGTGTCTGTGTGTGTGTCTCGTTGCTCATTGTGTGTGGTTGCATTGCAGACGTCAACGAGTGTGTTGTCATTCCTGGCCTGTGCGTTGGAGGCAGATGCGTAAACTCCATCGGATCGTACAGCTGCGAATGCGAAGAGGGACAACGAAGGAATACACGGACGGGCACATGCGAAGGTATACACACATGCATCTATACGCATTAACAACATCATCCAGTCATCCATCCATCCATCAATCAATTAATCCATCTGTCCGTCCGTCCATCCATCCATCCATTCATCCACCCATCCATCCATTCATCCATCCATTTATCCATCCATCCATCTGTCCATCCATCCGTCCATCCATCTGTCCATCCATCCATCCGTTCGTCCATCCGTCCATCCGTCCGTCCTTCCGTCCGTCCGTCCTTTTATACACAAACCCATTCATCCATCCATCCATCCATTCATCCATCCATCCATCCATCCACCCATTCATCTATCCATTCATCCACCCATCCATCCATCCATTCACCCACCCACCCATTCATCCATCCATCGGTCCATCCATCCATCCATCAACCCACCCACCCATTCATCAATCCACCCAACCATCCACCCATTCGTCCGTCCATACATCCGGCCATATAGACTGATGTAGATCACTCTATAGCCTTAGATAATAGTAAAAACTTGAAAGTGATGCGCCAGGCATCTAATCACCCTATTCCCTTCATATTTATTGGCCGGCGTCGGTCCAACATTTAGGTCTATTATTTTAGGCCTACATTTAGGTCGTCGTTATTCGTCAATGAACAGTTACTGTTATGTCTGATTTTTCACGATTCAAAGTTCATGTTTGCATAACAATAATTCTGGTTCGTTTTACAAGACTGCGAACGATTGAGTGATTTTAAACAACATGCATCAGTCTAGGACATTTCCTATTTCAAATGCATTTGTCTGTTTGTCTGTCTGTCCGTCAGATTCTGTCAGTCTGTCTGTTTGTCTTTTTTCTGTCTGCCTGTCTGTTAGTCTGTTTGTCAGTCTCTTTTCCGTCTGTCTGTCTCTCATTCTGTCCGTCTGCCTGTTTGTCTCTTTTCTGTCTGCCTGTATGTCCTTCTGTCTCTCTGTTTGTCACTTTTCTGTCAGTCCGTCAGTCTGTCTGTTAGTCTGTTTGTCACTTTTCTGTCAGTCCGTCTGTATGTCTGTTAGTCTGTTTGTCACTTTTCTGTCAGTCCGTCTGTTTGTCTGTCTCTTTTCCGTCTGTCTGTCTCTCATTCTGTCCGTCTGTTCGTTCGTCTGTCTGCTTGTTTGTTTGTATGTACGTCTGTCTGTTGATCTGCACGTCTACCTGCCTGCACGTGCGTCTATCTGTTTGTCTTCCTTCCTGCCAACCTGTACGTTTATTTGTTGGTCTGTCTGTACGTTTGCATGTTGTTCTGTTTGCGTGTCTGCCTGCCTGACCGTTTGTCTATTGCCATCTCTGCCTGTCTGTCTGCCTGAATGTCCATCTGTCTGTCTGTTGGTCTGTCTGTCTTCCCACGGACTCCCTTTCAATCAGGTTCCACGTAAATCATCTACATTGTCGAGTCTTGTTGGATAGTGGCAAGATGCATGTATCTGGGTTGCAGGGATCGGGGCATGCGCTGTGCTGCGTTAGCGTTTTTGACCTATGCGCCGATGGTTTGCTTTGCGTGTTGTGCTGTTTGGAAGTAGTCCACGGTTTGTGTCTTGTCCCCTTGCAGTACTTAACGTAGATGTTACCGGACCATGTGGTAGCAATCGAGGCGGAGAGGCGGTGGCACAGCGAGACTGCTGGAGGGGGAAAGAACGAGCAAATGATGGAAGGACGGAGGGTGGATATATGGGAATGGAAGGAAGGACGGAGGAATGGCGGATAGGAGGGCGCAAAGGTTGTAGTAGAGGAGTAAAACAGTGAGGGAAACAGACTGGGGTGGGAGGGTGGAAGGGAGGCGCGGGGGAGGGAAGGAGAAACGGATGGACTTGGTTTGGACGGAAGGATGGATGTACGTATATATGGATGGTGGAATGGTTAGTTTGAGTCACGGAGGTGGGAAAGGAAGGAGGAGGGAAGTAAGAGCGAAGGAGTGTGGTATAGGATTGGTGTCTCCTGATGGTTGTGTCAAAGTCGTTTCAAGGTCGTTTGACCCAATCGACGTTGAAGTGTCGGAGCAAATATGTCGCCGGAGAAATACGTACATGTGAAGACAGATGACAGTTGAAGAAACACAGCGACGGACAGACAGACGGACGGACGGACAACAGACAGACAGCCAAACTGACTGACTGACTGACTGACTGACTGACAGGCAGACCAGCATACAGACCGACGGACATTCAGACATACGTACATAAAGACAGACAGACAGACGGACATACAGATAGATGGACATACAGACTGACGGACATACAGACGGACAGACAGACGGACGGACAAAAGGACGGACAAAGAGACAGACGGACATGCAGACAGACGTAAACATCGTAAACCAGACAGATAGATCGGGTATATTGACTGACAGGCAGGCAGACGGACAGACACACAGACGGACGGACAGGCAAACGAATTGACAGACTGACAGAAAGGCAGGTGGCCAAGCAGACTGAAAGACAGACGACGGATATAATCTATTCCGGGATATAAGGACCGAAAAACGACCAACGAATGATCCGTGTCACTCGGAGGGCCAAAATGCAGATCTCTACGCGCTATATAAATGTCCACATCCATACGCACACACAGCAGCCAGTTCTGTAATACACAGAGTCCTTGGGCTATACACATTACACACACACAATATCTACACGCGTTATAATATTAGAACGGTCTCCGTCTAACTTTAGGCTAATCGTCATTTCATGTATGTGTGTATGCGTGTGTGTGTGGGTGCTGTGTAGATATTGACGAGTGTGCGTCGGTACCCGGAGTCTGTGCTCATGGCGAGTGCCACAATACGGAGGGCGGCTACTTCTGCGTCTGCACCGATCCTGGTTACGAGCTGAGTGCCGACAAAAAACGCTGCATTCGTGAGTAAACGACATATATATATATATATATATATATATATATATATATATTATATATATATTAAACGACATATATAATATAATATATATCATGTATATTATATATTATATATTTATATATATGTATATATATTTATGTATATATATATATACTTCTCTCCGTGTAGTAAGATAGCTTCTATTAACCCTGGCTACATGAAAGATTCGGCGGAATTAATTCAGGTCAATCCGCTGGGACATACCACTGCAGTGGCGGCGCTAGGGGAGGGCTAGGGGGGCTAAGTAGTCCCCCTGCGAAAGGCAACCCGGGGGCTAAGCCTCCTCCCTTAAAAAGGCCATCCGGGTTTTTTACATGCAAAACTGAAATATTTCCACGATTTTCGACCGGACGACTAAAAAAGAAGGTCGTCAGAAATTTTGGCGGATGAGACTTATGGAAAATTTCCTCCGCGAGGATTTACTCCCCCCCAAACTAAAATTCTGGCGCCGCCACTGCATACCACGAGATGGGGGGGGCAGAATACCGGTATAATTATGCTGGGTAAACTTTCAGAGATAATGTAGCAGACGTAATAAACTAGTAGATGTCTATATTGGTAGCCTATAATTGGCGACAAAACCGAGATACTGTGTGTATAATATTATAGCCTATGCCTGGGCATAATGGAATTTTTGTGGCACTCATCGCTCAGCTGTTTCGTGAATGCGTCTTTTCCCATCTCTCGATAGAGCATATATGTGGTAGCGATCAGTATAGCTATTATACCATTCCACCAGAGGAACACCCTTTGAAGTCCTGCATCCCAGCCGAAGTATTGATCATACATAGGCCTACTTAGCCCCTAGACCTATATAAATTATACTACATAGGAGCAAATTAAGTATATCAATTATTATAAGCGACATCGAATTCAATTTTCTGTGGGACAAATTGCGGTCTGTGTATTAGGCCTGCGCCTCCCATGCCCTGGTACATTTGAAAGGCATAGACATGGAGAAGAATGGAGAGAATTCATCAGCTGCAGACGAAACACAAAGCACATGAAGAAGCGCTGCGAAGAATAATTTTTTCGAAAAGAGAAAGTTCGTTTATCTTATTGAAACAATGAGAAAGAGACAAAGAAAAGGGTATCGGACACACGTTGAGACTGGAGACTCATGATTGTAATTATGTGTAAGAACCGTAGAACGGTCATGGACGGCATCATAGGCGTAGGCCTACAAAGAGGATGAACAAGACAGATTTAAGCTGGATGATGGCAGATGCATGTAGAGCCCAGAGAAAACTGAAAGAAGCGGCAGAACAGTGACAGGAATGAATATATACGACGTCGGACATTTGAGCTTGCCTTTTAGAGGCAGATCGAGAGTTAGATTAAGATGCATGGCGGCCTAAACGTCTGTTCGCCTGCGCTGACATCCAGGCCTATAGTAGGCCTATAGGCCTGCATAGCCTATAGACCCACTTCTTTGCCTGCTCGAGCGATTGACCAACATAGGCCTATACGCTAAAAATGGTTGGCCATTGCCGCTCATGCTATAAGATAGGTCAAGACACAACTTGCTTAATCTAGTCCTCTGCTGGGATTCAGGTGGAGGGGGCGTTTTGGGCGGACGGAAGCCGCTGAACCAGACACCGGCGACACCCTTTGACGACCTTTTAGTATTTGTGGCAACATTTTTCCGATGAACATGCTGGGAGGTGGTAATGTTACGTGTATAATTTCTCTGGGGGGGAATGGTAGGCCTATAGGTCTACGTATGTAGGCTACATGTAGACAGACAACACCTCTCGAATTTTTCTGGTGGAATGTCATTCCTGGGGAACTCCCCCTCCCCCAGAGACGTCTAGATTAAACACTGGTTAGAATTCAGACATAAACTTTAAGGATACTTACACCGTCTTAGCCCAGGTTACTCTAATTTGCTTTTACGTCCGTGCCATGAACGTTGCCTGCAATAACTATTTAGCGCCTTTTGCCCGTCTTGCAATAACATCGTTTGTTGGTTTTTCTGCAAAAACCTGACCATGAAACTCTTCGCGCCCGTAAACATGGACTCGTTTTCTAGGCGCCTTTTCTCTGTAGAAGTCTGCGCGGAACCTAGACTGCCTAGAAATTCCCGTTGTTCAACACCCACCTAACTGTAACCATTCCTGTAGTTTGCTATTGATAGGCCTAGGCCGACAGAACGAAAATCAGGAGCTCCGACAGCGCGCGGCTCTTAAAGAGAAAAGATTTGTCGGCGAAATGTTGACTGGTTTCGCTGAAAACTATCCTACACGTGAAAAGTGTGTAAACGACCGCTAGAGCGTCGAACTTTTTACGACCTATGTGCTCTCGAGAGGTCTTTCTCCCACTCGTACAGGAATAATAATGATTTAGACTTGCAACTGCACATGTAGGCCCAACAGAAGAGCGCATACTGTTGCAATAAGCAGTCGTGGTTGTAGCCTAAGCAAGGGCGTGGACGGTTAACCCTTCTTGTTATCAGGGGCGGATCCAGAAATTTTCGAAGGGGGGGGTAGCAACATTTTCGGTCTTGGGACAGGGAAAAAATTTCGTCGTTGGTCACCGAAAATCTGATGACCTTTATTTAGTCGTTTGTTGAATTCTCAAGAAAAATATAGGCCTACCATTTCTATCTGCCAAAATAGTCGACGATTTAGGCCTAATTACCTTTTTTAGGCATTTAGTCGAAATCTCGGAGAAAAAGATACCATTTCCCAGAAAAACCGTGCCATTTTTCCCGCAAAAATAGGTGATGACCTTTTTTTAGTCGTACAGTGTTCTTAAACCAACCCCATATACGGACCTCGTGTGGGGAGGGGCCTACGCAACTACTCATGTAGTGGGCCACGTCAACTTTCCGAGCCAGAATAGCTGGTAAAAAAATAAAGAAATTTCTAAATGGGGGGCCATGGCCAGATTTGCCCTCCTGGATCCGCCCCTGCTTGTGATTATATTTTATCTTACCCTGCTGTCCTGGAAAGCGTACGTGTTTGGCTCATTCTCTGTGCGTTAGCCTGTACAAATAGGCGCGACCAGCTGCCTGCGATCAAGTAATTTTTTATTGCTTGAAGAGCTGACCTACATTGGCTGACCTACATTTTGACCTCGGCTACTGGTTTAAATTAATTTAATTGGATACCAGTTATTCTATAGACTTCTCATTCTGACTACCTTACCACCGTAGTCGACTGCATGAATATCAACCTGAGTGATCGACCTCTGTATCTTGACTTGGGAGTGACCTAATAATTAGCCTATTATAAGTTTGGCCTACCTGTCGGAGTGTCGGTTATGTTTTGACTGAGCCAGTCTGAGCGCCTATGCAGGCGTAGGGTGGCTATTCGATGGTTCCTGCGGCTTTTCTGTGTTTGACCGTAAAATATTTCGGGATTCAGATTTGGTCTACAACTGTGCATTACCTCTCTTCTTTATATTTGAATTTCTTCTTATTAAACGCCGTAAGTATAATTAATTGACTATGATTCACTTTGGGGCAAAATTAGAGCAATTTTAACTAACGGGTGCACGATTATTATTGTAAGACCTCAGCTGCTCAGCAGTTCGAGCGATTGATTAAGGAACACGGTGCGAGTGTATTTAAATTGCTCCGAGTTCACTCTGAGCAAACTTTGTTCGGACCTAACAGGGATCTAAGAGTAGCGTCCAGTGATGCCACAGCTGGGTTTTTTCCACTAGATCTGGGTTTTTTCGCTTTCGTCTGGGTTTCTGGGTTTTTTTTGGCAAGATCTGGGTTTATTTTGGTGAGTTGACTTTTGTACTTACAACACATGAATATTCTGCGAAATTCAATGTAAAATGGTGGTGAAACATAATTTTTCCACTAATTTTAATTTTACACTCCACAATCAAGATCTCATGTTGTCAATTCACAAATAATTTATAACCTGAAGAATAGTTCTGCACAGAAATAAACCATTTTGACATTTCAAAATAGGTCAGGTCACTCGTCTCTGTCCATGTAAAGCCGTATCACATCTATAACATGCATATACAGTTATACACTGTAAGTCAGGTCAATCCTCTAGTGGTATAATAGCCAAGTTGTTGCGGAGTATTACTGTATTAATGTTCTAGGTGATTAAAACATTGGATTGTTGGTGTATTAAGAAAATATGCCTGGAAACCTCAGACAAATTTAAAACTTTGTAAACTTATGCCACATGTGTTATGTGCTTAGGCTACAATTTTGGTAGACTCGACCCGCTGGGCATGCGCACACGAATATATCGATTAAGCTTATTGTCAGAATGGATCCCGAGTCTCTGACAATTTTGACAATTGATATTTTTAAAGTTGTAATTACATTTTATTCGACTCTTTTGACGAACATTTTGTTAATCCTCATGTGAACAAGCGAAAACCCAACTTAATTTGAACAAAGGGGGTCTAAAATAGCTTATTATGAATAGTCTGGGTTTTTCTGGGTTTTTTTCGGAAGGAAATCTGGGTTTATTTCAGAAACCTCAGTGGCAACACTGGTAGCGTCTCGTATGACCTGTTCAAGTTCGTGTATTTATGAATTGCTTTAATATTTGGAATTGATTTGTTTTGATTACTTATTCATTTAAGACTTATTGCAATAACTTCTTCTATGCAGCCAGCAGTCGGTTGGGGAATTGTTATTCGCAACATGACTGTCAGAGGCAAATACCGGAGCAACTGTCTCTTCGTGACTGCTGCTGTACTGTTGGCAAAGGATGGAGCGAAGATGAGAGAGGAAGTTGCATTCCATGTCCACATAAAACTGCAGGCAAGAATGTTGAATGAATTGTTTTAAGACAGTTCGCTTTAAAGCTGCATCAGTTGCAGACAGCGCAAAACGATTGTCAGCTTCAGTGCCATTTTATAGGCTGTGCATAAAATTAATGTTCAGATGCGGTACATCGATAATGCAATTTATGCGGTAATACTAAATGATAATGTTATTATTATGTGTTAATGCTAACAGATTTGGTTTCCATAGTATCCTAGGGTTTCACTGTTTGCAAATTATAATGCTTCGGATGTGCAGCATGTGCTATGTAATTAAGATTAGCATCATGGCAGTAGCCTATTTTATATTGAATCTGATTCATTGTCAATAAAAAACTACAGGAAATATTTGAGGAAATGTTTGCATGTTGGCAGACGTGCTAGTAGATATGCTGCAGGGCTTAAAGTGTGGCTGGACAGTCATGGACGGCGTCTATGCACTTATTTTAAAATCTGAACACTGTTCTGCCACTTTATATTGGCCAGCACAGCCTGAAAAGGTAAAGGACATCCAGGCACTTCTTTTTGAAAGGTAAGGGGCGTCAAGGCACGTATATTTTTCCACACGTTAAGCACTGATATGCTGGTAGATTTGTTCATCAGAGTTTTCCTGTGAAAGATTACCATACTTTCCATTGAATGAGGTGTAAAATGTTTGCTCTTTCTCACAGACTTTGCGTCATATAAAGAACTTTGTAGCAGTGACCCTGGAAAACCCGTTGATACTAGAGACCTATGTACAGCTATGAAGGATCTATGTCCGAACGGCGAATGCATCCCTACTCCTGGCTCCTTCCGTTGCCGATGCAATCCAGGATTCAAACTAGATGCAACCGGAGCTTGTGTTGGTATGACAAAGAAATACTTTGTCTGAAATTCCATAATGTACAATGTAGTATAAATTTATGCCACTGTCTCAGAAATTTATATGATAATAACTATAGTGTGATCTTAAATACAGCACAGATCATAAAGTTCTGCAAGTTTAGCCTTATTTGCTAAATCAGATAGTGCCATCAGTGTTTTTCTGCCCAATGTAATGGGAATTTAGGACTTCTGTCACTACATTGATCAGCAGAGTTATTGACGAGTTTATTCTTGTAATATAAATGTCAGGTTGCAATGACAATTTTGATAAATGTGACTTGATATATTTCCGCTGCTTGAGTATTGACATAACTACACTACAGTTACTGGTGCAGTCACATGGTCTGTACTGGTTCCATGCTCTACATACACAGCATGCATGCTTTTTTGACTGTGACAGTAACTGTAGTCGTATCACTACTCAAGTTGCTGTCACTGAAATTTCTAGAAAATACAGTATTTGCAGATTAGACTGTTGATGATTTTGTGTTGGAGAGAGAGAGGTGTTCATTTGTTTGGGTACCATAGCAGAATCTCGTGCTTTTTGTAAAATTTATAATCATAAAGTAGTTCTGCCTGTTTTGCAGGCCTCTCTCTTAAGGTGCTTCTTCTAGCCTCACCAGCTAAGTTGTTTAAATGATGCTAGGGTAGTGCTAGTTAAGAGTTCTGTTAACATTAGATTTTAACCTCCGTTCATGCGCTTTTGTTATCTGTAAAATTTTCTAAAGCCCCAGCTCTTTTTAACAACTGAAATACTGGCCCAAATGTATACAATGCTGGGTACACAGATACATAGGTACTGTACCAGTTGGTATCTTAGTTATTGCACTGTTGAGTAACTTTATAATTCATTCATTCATTCATTCATTCATTCATTCATTCATTCATTCATTCATTCATTGTATGCATTTATATAGCGCCTCTTCAGGGGGACTTCTCAGAGGCGCTCCCAACCTCAGTTTATGATGAGTTACACGGTTCAAATGCTTAGGAGTCATAGATTTATAGAATGATTTTTTTTGATTTTCAGACATAAATGAATGCAGTCAATCTGGCATCTGCCTCAATGGAAGATGTCAAAACACAGACGGTAGCTTTCGATGCGTTTGTCCTCAAGGATATACCATTTCTTCAGATGGCACCTACTGCACAGGTAAGTGCCTGAGTAAAACTACAACTGGAAAAGGTTGTTTAGGACGATCAGTTACACTCTGTCACAAAGAGCGGGAGATCATCATTGACGTGGAATCACTTCCCGCTGCTTTCTGAAGGGGATAACTCGGCCTTACGTTCTCCAGATGGCTTTGGTAAAATGAGCAGAAGTAGTACGTGGTTGACGCCCTGCATGGCTGCCAAAATAGTTAAATTCGTCTCGTTGTGATCGTCTGTTCACGCTATGACTTGTAATCAGGCTGTGTACATGTGTGGTAAACTGTTGTACACTAAAGAGAATTTTTGCACATAAATTGGTTTATTTATGCAATACAATGCAGCTGTGATTTGATAATGCCCTCTTTACAAAGCTCAGAAAAATGCGCATTGAAGTTCGGCAGACCATTAAGAACTATGGGTAGACTAGAAAAAGTAAGTTTTCAGTTTAGAGCGAAAGACAGTATCGCTAAGAGAGTTACGAACATGAGGAGGGAGAGAGTTCCAGATGAAAGTTCTGTGAAAGAACGTCAGCCAAAGACAAGACGTGTACCAGGAACAACTTACTTTCCAGCATATGTTGACTGAAGAAAGGAGCAACCTTTAACCCTTTGCCGGTTCATTTTTAAATTTTAAGCCCGTTTCCAGCGAATATACTCGGGGCAAACGCGTAAAGGATTAACAAAGTTGCAATGTGTGACCATAAGAGATAAATAGTATGGCAGGTGATCTGTGCATGCTTTGTACACGAGTGGTAAAGGTGCAACAAAGTGCATGTTGCACAGTTATTTACATAATATCACATCACAATATGCTGTGTTAAAAATGTCCGCTCCACATGTTTTTCAATTTTATCCCGAACATGTCTATTTCATGTCTCTATTCCACAGATATGGATGAGTGCACACGTGGTGGTATGTGTCCAAATGGACAATGTGTCAACCTCAACGGTGGCTTTAAATGCGAATGCTACCCCGGTTTCAAACCGTCGCCAAACCAGCAGATCTGTGTTGGTTCGTGTTAAACTACTGAAAATTCTTGGATTGATATCTCGTTATATGTTTCACTAGTGGTTTGATTTCCCATTTGAGTATCTAAGTATGTCAAATACCTAACATAATCAACCTAAACTTTGCCTGACCAAGATAACGGGTCTAACTTACTGTTTGCTGGACTCTCAACACCATCATCTAGGTAATTTAATTTGAAATGTTCTCTCCATGCTTTAGTGTAAGTAAAGAAACTGTGAATTGCAGACTTCTCAAGCGCCACTCGAAAGCAAAGCAGGGCACCAGCTTCTTCTCAGTTGCTGTGAAAAGTAAAATAAAACTTTCCACATCCAATGTGGGATGATTTCCTTAGGGTAATTTGACTTGTGAACTGGGAATATACAGACCCCAAGGTCCTTGGCCCACACATTACAGGATATGCCATTTACTGGCCAATTTACCCCAATACCAAGTTATACCATTTACCCACATGGTACCTGGTCTTGCCCACTTTACCCTGGTACCAGATTACCTGTTTGGTGATGGAAGCACAGGTGTGCAAACAACTTGCACAGGGTTGTTACACAGAGTTGAATCTGCAACAGTATGATCCTTGACCGAGCATTTTACTGATCATTCATTGGGTCACTATGCAAAACCGTGCAATTTTGTCCATATTTATAGCCGTATTTATTTATTTCTAACGTTCAGCATTCTTAAATTTAATGTTAAATAACTTCTTAAGCTTTAATGTTAAATGACTTCTTAAGTTTAATGTTAGATAACTTCTGAAGTTTAATGTTAAATAACTTCTTAAGCTTTAATGTTAAATAACTTCTTAAGCTTTAATGTTAAATGACTTCTTAATTTTAATGTTTAATAACTTCTTAAGTTTTGATGTTTAATGGCTTCTTAAGTTTAATGTTAAATAACTTCTTAAACTTTAATGTTAAATTACTTCTTAAGTTTAATGTTAAATGACTTCTTAAGTTTAGTGTTAAACGACTTCTTAATTTTAATGTTAAATTACTTCTTAAGCTTTAATGTTAAATGACTTCTCAATTTTAATGCTAAATTACTTCTTAAGCTTTACTGTTAAATAACTTCTGAAGTTTTTATGTCAAATAACTTCTTAAGCTTTAATGTTAAATGACGTTTGCACTGCCATCTAGACATCGACGAATGCTCTGAGAACGGGCGCATCTGTCTCAACGGACAATGTGTCAATGAGGCCGGTTCATACAAATGTAGATGCAGTCATGGATTCCAGTTGTCACCAGATGGAGCTTTTTGTCTCGGTAAATGCTTATGCTTATGAACATCTTACTTACTCTATGTAAAATAATTATTTTTGTTGTGACTGTCATGACGTAAATGAACATGTGCAATCACTTGGATGAACACCAAAGTGGCAATGACCTTCACAGATGCCCAAGGGCAATTCATTCATTCATTCATTCATTTGGACATTTATATAGCGCTCCTTCAAGAAAAAACTACTCAGAGGCGCTCCCGACTCCAGCGCGCACAAAAAGAACAGTAATGGGGAGGATCCTTTTGTATCCATTTTCCACCAATGGCTGCATCTGGAACTGATGATGATTATGATTTTATTAGTAATTATTAGTATTGTTATTTTAACTGTCATCATTGCGAAAAGTTTTTGCATTCCATGCAGTGTGCGTGGGATTGCATGTGAAATTTTATCGGTTAACATTGATTTGCAGTTGATTAGGTGTGTGTATAATTTCATTGGCTGTTGTTTGATTAGATTCGATTTGTAAAGGTAATTGATTGATGATAGTTTGATTAGATTTAATATAGTGTTGGTAATCTAAATTGGACTCTATTAGGTGCAAGCAATTGTATATACAGTACATATACTGGAAATCGGAGCACAACTCTGTTGAATCTGTTGCTTTTGTACGGCTACATTTGTACTTAATGATCCGTTGTTTGCTATGTATTGTTATTTATTGTATTGTATTGTATTGTTTTGTATTGTATTGTATTTTCGCTTCCTGAACTGATGCAGGAAGACTGATGCTATGTATTGAGCTTAATACATTTGCTATGTATTGAGCTTAATACATTTGCTATGTATTGAGCTTAATACATTTGCTATGTATTGAGCTTAATACATTTGCTATGTATTGAGCTTAATACATTTGCTATGTATTGAGCTTAATACATTTGCTATGTATTGAGCTTAATACATTTGCTATGTATTGAGCTTAATACATTTGCTATGTATTGAGCTTAATACATTTGCTATGTATTGAGCTTAATACATTTGCTATGTATTGAGCTTAATACATTTGCTATGTATTGAGCTTAATACATTTGCTATGTATTGAGCTTAATACGTTTGCTATGTATTGAGCTTAATACATTTGCTATGTATTGAGCTTAATACATTTGCTATGTATTGAGCTTAATACATTTGCTATGTATTGAGCTTAATACATTTGCTATGTATTGAGCTTAATACGTTGGTCATGATTTATTGCTTGACATGATTAGATTAAATTTTATGGAAGTTGGTTAGTAAATCTGATTATTCAATCAGATTTAGATTAGATTTAGATTGGATCAAATATATTTGATTGTAGATACAAATGAGTGCCAGAAGACGGGCATGTGTACAAACGGACAGTGCGTTAATATGGATGGTGGTTACCGATGTATCTGTGATCCTGGATTTATGGACGCGAACGGTGGAATGGCTTGCATAGGTTGGTAGCATTTAAATTCAACCACATTCTAGGCCATCAGTGAATTGTCGTCGAAGTGGACAAATCGCCCCCTCTGTGTTTTCACCTTACGTTGCAACTAGCTTGTTAGGCCAGCACAACCGGGAAAGGTAAGGGACGTCCAAGCAATTCTTTTTTTGCACGTTAATCACTAGAAATCTCTTATGCGTCTCGGGATTCTGCGTGTCAGTCTGGTAGCACATTGGACTGTTATTCATCACGGGCTGTGAGTCTGAGCTGACTGTGGCACGTTATTTGTGTACTTGTGCTTTTGTCACCAGTAAGTGTATTTTTTTGTAATATTATTTGCTGTATTATTCATATTTTTATCTTTATTTTTATTTAGATTATTTTTATTTTAAATTATTTTTAGATTTTAAAGTAAATTTAAAAATAATTTTTGGTAGTGCTGGAAATTAAGCAGCACACTTTTGGGCACTCAGCATGCTATTGAGTGAGTATGAGTCCAAGTCTTTGCTGAGACTTGCATGTATTGTATAAGAATCTTGACTTCTTGAGCATGCACTCACTCACAGTTTCTCAGTTGATGCTTGGCACTTAACAGTTGCAAACAATAGCATAAGTAATTGTCACAATTAATTAGAGCATATGTTTGAAGTGTAAATCCATGCTGTTGCAAGACATGCAATGTGCTACCTTAGTGTACATAAAAATTAAAATGAAGAAATTTCAGACAAATTCAGATTATAGAAATAATTTTTTATTTACTCTTTATCATCTTTTTTCTGCTCAGATGATATTGTTTTTGACACATGTATGATGTATTGGTTTTAATTCATGCAGTATTGTTCGACTCATGTAGTATTGTTTTCAACTCGTGAAGAATTGTTTTTAACATCATGCAGTATTGTTTTCAACTCATGCAGCATTTTTTTTAACTCATGCAGGATTGTTCTTAACTCATGCAGTATTGTTTTCAAAACTCACACACTATTATTTTTGACTCATGCAGTATTGTTTTCAACTCACACACTATTGTTTTAACTCATGCAGTATTGCTTTCTGTTCAGATTCAAACGAGTGTGACACAATTCCGAACATTTGTCAGAACGGTCAGTGTATTAACAACCAGGGCAGCTTCCGATGTGAATGTCCAACGGGTTTAGTCCTCTCCAGGGATGGACGGAGATGCGAAGGTAGTTTACCTTTTTGATTCTGAAGTCAGTAAAGCTTAAAACATTTTCAAGTTTAGTCCAAATGACATAATATTGTCATGATGCTGTAATTAAAATTGTAATTCTAATTATGATTTCCATAGCATCTCCAGTAGCAAGTTATTTGGATGCTCTATATGCATATTGTTGACTAACAGTGTAAATGCTCAGAGCTATACATGTAGGAACTTCGTTTACCTGTGTTTTTTAAGCATGGAGGATTTTCACTTCCTGAACTGATGCAGGAAGACTGATGCAATCAAGGTTTAAAGTGGGTGGTAACGCGTGGGAATGGCGTTCCCACTGCTCTCGAATTTCTTGGCTTGCGTTCCCACTGCTCACCATGCATGGAACCCTGGAAACATGGGCGTTCCCAATTAAACTTCATCAGCGTTCTCGTTGCTCACAGATAGCGTTCCCACTGCTCATCCAAACCACTTTAACCACCGGATGCAATCCAACGAAATGTCTTACTAAGAGACAATTGCAAATTGTATGATGTGGAGAAATTTATCGTTCTGTTTAGGACTGATTTTATTGTTGTAATTGTAATTTATATATAATAATAATTAACTTGTACTGTGTTGTCGGTGTGGCACATTAACATTGCAGACGTTCAACTGGGCCTCTGCTACACGACAGTTCTTGATGGTCAATGCCACAATCCCACCGCCACACCAATGACTCGATCAACCTGCTGTTGTATTCCTAATGAGACATTTGGCTGGGGCCAACCGTGCCATCCATGCCCTGCTGAGGGCACAAAAGAGCAAGAAGATCTCTGTCGTAATGTGACTGGAATTCCAAAAGGTTGGACTTGGTGAACCTCTTTGTACTTTGTTACTTGATGCATTATATCAACAGATTCGTCAGATTTGACGAATAAACGAATTTAACGTACAGCACAATGCTTTCTATAGGTGAATAAATCATGGGATCCATGGTATAATATGATAGTTTGAGCAATTGCACTTGAACCAGACACTTTTGTTTATGTTTCTCCTAACCTTCAGACACTTTTGTTTATGTTTCTCTTATCATTAAATGGCTGATGGGTTATCAGTCAGATTGGCTGTGTCTAAACTCTTGCCTGTCAGCCTTATATTGCATCTGCCTCTGCCTCTGAAAACTAAGAACTGGAATCAGGTGCCTCTCTCTCTTCTTTGCTCAAATTCACTTCCTTCCCTCATACGGCAAGGTTCAGAATTTGCTAAATATTTCCTGTGGCTTCCAAGCACTTGGATGCCTAACTGCATCTTCTCGTGGGGGCTGACTATCTGCACCTCAGATTCATATTTTGTGTGACTGCAAATTACGAATTTAATTCATAATGATAACAAAAGTATAATAATACCCTTCAAATATTTATCCTGAGTAACAATGATTCATTCATTCATAATGATAATAATATTCGTTTATTCAAATTCAATCTGACACACCGCAGAACGATTACAGGTACAAGTTATACGAAATACGGCAAGCTTCACACGACACGCAGGTCGGCTACAACAGGCTCGGTAACTTAACACTAACGGCCTAAGTGCTGGAATGCTCCTGATTCGGCCAAGCCAGGAGTGGGAGGTGCGATCTTATTTTCAGCAGATCCCAAGTCAAACAACGCAACAGCAGAGCGCCATTGGCAGCTAACAGAAAATTCAAATAAATTTTTTGCCCTGAGCGAGGCTTGAACCCGGGTCGCGATAATGACTCTCAGTTTATCGGCCAACACTCTCTCCACTGAGCTACGGACCCCCTTCATTCATTCATTCATTCATTCATTCAGAGCATTTATGTAGCGCCCCTTCAAGAAACTACTCAGAGGTGCTCCCTAGGCTCCTGAGGAATGAAGTACCTAGAATACAAAGCACAACAATTTAATGATTACGATATTAATAATTTAGAAAATTGATGATAATTTGAAATCAGAGTGTGTGAGAAACACTATTATGCTAATGAGATTTATTTAATGATAAACTGGCAAGTATGCAGTAAGATCTTATATGTATATTCTACTCGATCTCAACTTCTGGCTGGTAATCCCTCCTCCTCATTTTCTTTTCTCAAAAACCTATTTCTTCTCTCGTGGCCTTGCGCACTGGGAGCGCCTCTGAACGGTTCACCCTAGCAGAAGCACTTTATAAATGTTTTTATACAATACAAAATGCAATATGTCATAGTAGTAACATGATAGCATGACGACTAACTTTAAATTCATATGATCGTTAAATTGAGCACAAGTTGCTTCTTCTGTATAGGCATCAACACGTGTTTGCTCTTCCCGCATTTCTGCGCAAACGGTGTCTGCGAAAATCTCACTCCTGGCTACCGGTGCATCTGTAATCCCGGATACACAACATCTGCCGACGGAAAGAGTTGTATAGGTGACGAGTACAGTTTTGACTCTTATCTGTATTCGTCTATCGAAAGTATCGCTATAAAAGTTTCCTTAGACATGTGCTTGTTTTAAGTGGTCGACAGTAAAGTCCTTTAATGACTGTGTGAATGTCTCTGCGATGCTTTAGCGTTTACTGAAAGATGTTTTGCTTGTAATGCTGAACAGTGCACTTTGCCAGCAGCGTTCTTATCCTCTGATCTCTTCTGATCGTATATTCTTGTATACTCTTGTATACTTTTCTAGTCGTCTCTTGTATACTTTTCTAGTCGTCTCTTGTATACTCTTCTAGTCGTATATTGATGAAGCGTCCTAGCATTAGAGGCTGTACTTTGAATGGAAATGTTGACGTATGCTCTCAGTGTTTTGAGGGTTCCACTATGACTTAAGTGTCCTAATGCATACGTGCCAGGTACAGACATACTTACAGGCACTTGGATAGCGCAAGTCATACACTCCATAATAGCAAACTGGGCTTGTGCAGTTTCTTATAAACTTATTCTCTTGGATTTGTTTGGGTGTGCGTGATAATCGTTTTGCAATCTCTGGTGCCTTGATAAATTCAATTGTTATGCTTTATTTACTGAATTTATGCTTTCGCTGAGCAATTCAAGTCTATGGTTTTAAAAAGCATTGGTTATAGTTTAACGGTTGTTGCCCAAGCAAGCATCTGGTCTAGGCTGATAGAGCAAACATTTGATTCTGTTTCAACGTGTTTATTTCAGTTAGTTGAAGCTTCATCATCCTTTCGTCAAGATGTCTGATGTTTTCCTTATTGTTTTGGTTGATCGTTTTGTATTTCTTACGAGTCATTCTTGTTTTGCTCATGTGAGTGGCCCATGGTTTTTGAACGTGTGGTAGGCTCATAGTTTTGTTGAGTGAGTAACTCTTTGTTTTTGCTGTTATGTTGAGTGCTGTTGAGTTTTGAATGACTCAAGGTTTTGCTCTTGCAACATGTGTTTGTGATAAGTGAGGGACTCAATTAACTCAAGTGACTCATTGTTTTTCTCTGTACTCTTGCACTTGTGATGAGTGACTCGTGAGTCATGTCTCTTGTGAGTTTCTCTTGTGAGTGAGTGGTTCTTGTGAGTACCGTGGTTCTTGTGTTTCTGTTCTTACGAGTGATTCTTTGTCTTTGCAGATGTTGATGAATGTATAGCGGATCGAATGCTGTGTGATAAAGGCCACTGTCGAAACACTCAAGGAAGCTACCAGTGTGTGTGTCCTACCGGATACAAATTCAGCATTGACAGCAAGGCTTGCGAAGGTTGAAGTGCAAAAATCTTACTTAAAATCAGAGGCTAAGCCTGTGAGCTTTTGGCCATTTTTCGTTTAAACGTAAAGCCTATCCAAGTCTTAAGCCATATCTCTGTGAAGAGCCAAGATTTGACCATGGATACATGATCTACTCTTAGAGCCAGACCTTTGAAGGTCTGATCTGACCTTGACCTGGTCTTGAGTGAAGCGTGTAGATGTAGGACATTAATATAAGAATCGTTTCCACATTGGCAAGGTGAATGCGACAAGTTTCGGTGTTTGAAAAACACTTGCACACGACTATGGCATTGAATTTTTTTCTTGTAAAAGATAGGATGTTGCAATGTGTTCTGATAGACGACTTATTCAAGATTAAACGACCAATCCAAATCTGCCAGTTTTACCAACTCTTCAATTCACTTAATTTAATACTGTATTTCAGTCCGATATGAATCACGAATCATTAAATCGCATCTGTTTAGATCTGTTGGGTAGCTACGTTAAGCGCCTTCGTGAGATTCTTGTTAAGGCGCTATATAAATGGTCATATACATACATACATACATACACGAATAACACAAGCAATAGGTAAATACGAAAGTGTGAAGGAATCATTTTATTTATTATTGAAATAAAGCAACTTCAGAAATAAAACTTTTGGTTTAAACGATGGTGTGAATATACGACATCTTTAAAAATGATTAAAAATGAGCAAGAAAGGAGTGTGTGAGAAATTCGTTTCTATTTTCTTCTAGATATCGATGAATGCTTGACTCGTCAGTTCTGTACGAACGGCAGATGCATCAATAGTGTCGGAAGTTTTCGTTGTGAGTGTACTACGGTTCCAGGGACCACGCTGGATCCATCTGGTACAGCCTGTGTAGGTGTGTACAGTGTACTGTAGGTGTGTAAAATGTACTGTAGGTGTGTACAGTGTACTGTAGGTGTGTAAAATGTAATGTAGGTGTGCACAGTGTACTGTAGGTGTGTACAGTGTACTGTAGGTGTGTACAGTGTACTGTAGGTGTGCACAGTGTGATGTAGGTGTGTACAGTGTAATGTAGGTGTGTACAGTGTGATGTAGGTGTGTACAGTGTACTGTAGGTGTGTACAGTGTGATGTAGGTGTGGGTTTGTGTTATATGGCCAGTTTGAATATCGTCTGACATTAATGCATTGACAAAATGTAAGGTAGCAGCATGCAGGTGAATTAAAGGTGATTAATTATTAAACACTAGATGGGTAAAACTTGGATGGGCAATGTGAGAGAGGACCAAAGAGCACACGGCATGGATATGAGAGATGCAGTGGGTAGAACCAGAGACTAAACTGTTCGGAGAAGTCTAGTTAAAACCTCATCATCAGCCCGCGCCTGACTGAAGAAAGAGAAAACATTAAACTCCAGTGATCTTCAAAACAATCTGGTTCCACTTATATTGAATTAATTGTAAGCTGGATCCGTATGAATGTTTGTATGTGCACTTTTTGTAGCGCCCCTTCAAGGTTACTACTCAGAAGCGCTCCCGACTACAGCGCAAACACTGAATCGGAGTTTTACGCCGAAGCGCTGAGCAATTTCGAGTGAAGAACTTACTCAAGGTCCATACGCGGCGGCTTGAGGTGGATTCGAACCTGCAAACCCTCCTGCTGCAAGGCAACGAACATATCCACTACACCAACACGCCCTATGGTATACTGGTGGAGTTTCTGAGTTGTGTATGGTTTTGTTTCTGACAGACATTCGGAGAGGGTCCTGCTGGATGACGAAGCGCAATGGCCGATGCGAGGACGAAATACGCTCGAACATCACCAAGGGCGACTGCTGTTCGTCGGTTGGTGTGGCTTGGGGCAGTCCGTGCGAGATATGCCCACCGTCCCCAGACCCGTGCATACCTCCGTGCGTTCCTACGATCGGACCAGGTCTGTCGGCTTGAGTAATGAAATTGAAGTGTAATATTTTTTCCACGGCAAAGAAAATAAGTCGCAAGTTGGTGCAGGCCTAGAGCAGATGATGTAATAAGGAAAAATAATCATGTTCTTAATTTCCGTCTTGGTATTGTCAAGATCTTGGTAAAAAACTTAGCAGCGGCCACTGGCCATTGTTTTTTTACTTCCTCTTGTACAACTATCTGTGGTACCCATGATGACATGATTCAAAATTTTCAACTCTACCAGTTTTATTTAGTATTCAGTAGATAGTCCATATGATATCCGTAGCTTTGATAAATTAATGAATGTAGGCGTAATCGTAGTTCTGCGTTCTTACATCCAACCCACAAAGCATTTTAATATAAAATTAAAACTATATGATAATTGTAAATGGATTAACATAATCAAGTGAGCAAGATGCATTGAGTTTGGTATTATTTTGGTAAGATGCATTGAGTTTGGTATTATTTTGGTAGTTGGGAAATCTGTTGTACTTGCTTTTTAAGCTGGTTGAATCGTTTAGATGCCGTTGTCTAAAGTGGTTGCACTGTTTCTCTGTGGTTGTCTCAATTTGTTGCACTGTTTGTCTTCAGATGGCCAATGCCCTAAAGGATGGAAACCTGAAAGGGGAGTCATTTGTGTGGGTAAGAAACGATTCTTCCTTTTCCCGTCCAGAATTTAAAATCCTTCCGGTAGCCAGTGGCGTAACCAGGAATTTATGATGGGGGTTTGGGGGTTTTATGGCCTAGCCGGATGCCCTTTCTGACACCAACCCAACAGTATTACAGAAAATAAAAATAAATAAATAACAAAGGGAATAAAATAAGAAAAACAATTGTTACTACAAACAATTGTTTTGTTTTTTCTTATTTAAATGGAAAATAACGTTTAAAAAACATTTTTTCTAAGCCAATGGGAGGGTGGGGTTAACCCCCGAAAACCCCTTTTCTACGCCACTGCCGGCACCTGTTGGTAGTAAAGTTTCATGGTTGTGCTATTTGTGCACATAACAGGAGCAGACAATAAAGCCACACGTGCACGCTTAAACATGACAGAAGAGATGCATTGATTAACAAAAGTGCTTTTGAACAATTAAACAATTAAGATTTAACTAAAGTTTGCACGAAACTATGTCCTCTCTATGTATATTTTGTGTAGTTAGAAGTTGCACGAATGTGAATCTGTGTGTGCATATGCTGTACACGCCATTTTCACGTCAAGTTATTAAGCATATATTTGCATGTAAAATTGTGCATACAATGTGTACGTCTAGAAAGTATCGTGGCTGTAACATAGAGGTATGTTTTTAATATAATGTTGTGTTTTTATATGTTTTTAATGTAATGTTGTGTTTTTATATGTTTTTAATATAATGTTGTGTTTTTAAATGTTTTTAATATAATGTTGTGTTTTTATATGTTTTTAATATAATGTTGTGTTTTTATATGTTTTTAATATAATGTTGTGTTTTTATATGTTTTTAATATAATGTTGTGTTTTTATATGTTTTTAATATAATGTTGTGTTTTTATGTTTTTAATAGAATGTTGTGTTTTTATATGTTTTTAATATAATGTTGTGTTTTTATATGTTTTTAATATAATGTTGTGTTTTTACTGATAGATATCGACGAATGTTCGTTGTATCCTGACCTGTGCAAAGGCGGTGGTATCTGTATCAACACGCAAGGCTCTTTTGTCTGCCAGTGTGCTCCAGGTCTCGTCCTCGACTCCACGGGAATGGGATGTATAGGTGAGAAAATTACTATTAGTTGAAAAGATGTTTATGCCTTGTAAAAATTTTTTAACATCGGTGAGGTAGGTTATTATTTTGCAATGCACGGTTCTGATGCGTTACGTTTGTTCTCGTCTATTTCGCTGATGTGGTTTCGTGGCGTTGAGAAATTTCAAAGATTTGCATTGATTATTCTTATGTTACGTTACTTGACAATGGTGCTATGGAGGTCGTTCCATCATACTAGAACTGCCATTGCTCAGTCTCGATCATTTGCTTCAATCGGATTGAAGTGCTCATATATATATACATACATGCATAATGAAGATTGATTTCAAAATTTTGTTCTGGAAATGATTTTGGATGAATGTTGTTTGTTTTTGTATTGACTTATCTATGCTGTTGTGCGACTTATCTATGCTGTTGTGCGACTTATATCTATGCTGTTGTGCAACTTATCTGTGCTGTTGTGCGACTTGTCTATGCTGTTGTACGACTTATCTATGCTGTTGTGTGACTTATATCTATGCTGTTGTGCGACTTATCTATACTGTTGTGTGACTTATATCTATGCTGTTGTGCGACTTATCTATGCTGTTGTGCAACTTATCTATGCTGCTGTGCGACTTATCTATGCTGTTGTGCAACTTATCTATGCTGTTGTGCAACTTATCTATGCTGCTGTGCGACTTATCTATGCTGTTGTGCATGTTGATTTGTTGGTCTAGACATGAGAGAGGAGGTGTGCTTCAGCCGATATCATCGTGGCGGTTGCGACGAGCCACACATCGGTCTGTTCAGACGAGCCACCTGCTGCTGTTCTGTGGGCGTAGCATGGGGCAACGACTGCATCCCGTGCCCTAGTAGCGAATCAGGTAAGCGCTGCACCTGTATCTTTCAGATGTGTCTTAGCTATTCTTGGACTACATTCAAGCAGTGCCACGTCTCTTCCCTGCCTGGCCCAGTGGCCCTGTGACCTGAAATGGGCTCCCTACGACTCTTTGCCTATTATTCTATCTGTCTCATTTGTCACTGTTCTTAAGACTGTCCTATTCAACCTGGGTTGAGCTGGGAGTGCTCCTGAGTGGTCATCCTTGAAGGGGTGCAATTTCAAATTGCTGTAATAAATAAAAATAATGCCATTTAGCATGGCCATATGAACTTACTAAAATCAGTTGAATTAATCCTAGGTTAGGTCTTTCAGACAGTCATGCCATATCTCAATCTTTATAAAAGAACTTGTTTGTTTTTATTTGTTTGTGTGTGCATGTGTGTGTGTTTGGGTGTGTGCTTTGTAACTGCATTGGCACTATAAATTTATTTATAGGTGTTATTCTATGTGCACTGTTGGATTCCTCCTAGACCTAGAGTCTATCTAGCAGCCTGCCAGGCTCTTATTCTGAGGCACCAGACCTCTGTTCTGTTGGTCTTTCTTTCTCCCTGACCTGGTAATCATTCTGTCCAAAATGCATTGCATTCAAGTTTTCTAAACTGTGAGTTGTCTGTTAATCTTTCTTGGCATTGAGATTAAAGTCTTTTGACGTTGGATTGTACACTTATTCAAACTATTACCAAATGTCATCTGTCTACATCAGATAATCATAATGGACTGGTCCTCGGGTGGCAGGAGTCCGCAGGACTAGTCCATTATGAGCTAAATCGGGTTTGATTTATGTTTGACTATTTCCTTAGTTGTTGTTGTCTCTTAATATTAAACTGATTTTGATTTGATTTGATTTGCTGTCTACTGCGCTAGATGAATACAAAGTGCTCTGCAAGAAGGGGTCAGGTTTCGGTCCTGGGCCAACGCCACCCAATACAACTGAAGTGTTTGTTGGTAAGACATGCAGTTTCCGTCATCACGAGTCATGTGACTGATATTTACAAACAAATTAGTTGCGTATTGTTGAAGCTTTACTTTGAACACATCAGCTCTTCTTGAGTTGAGATCTGCTATCGCACTGCAGCTGCTTAGGAAGTCATTTTTTATTTGAAACAAATCAAATCCTTTTTTAAATATTGTGATGCAAATACACAACAACATCATAATTCATAGTACAAAACAATGAGAGAAAAATTAAAAAACCCAGAGTATTTGAGATGTTTGTCCCGTTAGAATGGGCCCCATGTCTTTAAATGCTAAAACTTAAATTCAGCTATGGACTGTACAATAAAAATATAATTTTACCTGATAAATTCAGCTGGATGACAACATCTCTTTTGTCACAGGCATCAGTTAAAGTAGTAATCACAGATCCTTAAAATCAACTTAAAACAAAAACTTAACTAAAAGGTTAATTATCTTAAGAAGAAAACATGCTTATGAGCTCTGCTTTTATGTAATAGCGTCACATGATGCAGATTTTACAGCCAGATATTTTAATTACGTGTCTTTGATCTGTTTTTAGATATCGATGAATGCACTGCTTTTCCAAATCTCTGCACAAACGGGCGCTGTCGCAACACGATTGGCAGCTTCGTTTGCATTTGTAAACCAGGTTATGACCTCTCGGACAATGGATACAACTGTACAGGTCAGAGATGAGAATGAATCAAAAAACAGTAATTGCGTAATGCAACATTTATATGGCTTCTATTCGGTGCACTCTCAGAGTCTGACCGAACTCTTATACTGACCAGGTTCTTAAACTGACCAGGCTCTCAAACTGATCAGACTCTCAAACTGACCAGACTCTCAGACTGACCAGACTCTCAGACTGACCAGACTCTCAGACTGACCAGACTCTCAGACTGACCAGACTCTCAGACTGACCAGACTCTCAGACTGACCAGACTCTCAAACTGACCAGGCTCTCAAACTGACCAGACTCTCAAACTGACCAGACTCTCAGACTGACCAGACTCTCAGACTGACCAGACTCTCAGACTGACCAGACTCTCAAACTGACCAGGCTCTCAAACTGACCAGACTCTCAAACTGACCAGACTCTCAGACTGACCAGACTCTCAGACTGACCAGACTCTCAGACTGACCAGACTCTCAAACTGACCAGACTCCCAAACTGACCAGACTCTCAAACTGACCAGACTCTCAAACTGACCAGACTCTCAAACTGACCAGGCTCTCAAACTGACCAGACTCTCAAACTGACCAGACTCTCAGACTGACCAGACTCTCAAACTGACCAGACTCTCAGACTGACCAGGCTCTCAAACTGACCAGGCTCTCAAACTGACCACGTTGCATGGTCCACTCTGCATGGTCCACACTGCATGGTCCACTCTGCATGGTCCACGCTGCATGGTCCACGCTGCATGGTCCACGCTGCAAGGTCCACGCTGCAAGGTCCACGCTGCTTGGTCCACGCTGCATGGTCCACGCTGCAAGGTCCACGCTGCATGGTCCACGCTGCAAGGTCCACGCTGCAAGGTCCACGCTGCATGGTCCATGGCTCATTTTGAAGAATTCTTAATTGATTAAGATTTTCTGTTATTTCTCTAAATATTTAGAGCTGACCTTAAAGATTGGTTGATTTCATCTGTTGCTAAAATTGCAGATATTGATGAATGTCACATATTTCCGGCATCTTGTGGCAACGGAACGTGTCGAAACCTTCCCGGTCGATTCGAGTGCATCTGTGACAAAGGCTTCGAGAGTACAATGATGATGATGATGTGCATGGGTTAGTAGCTTGATCCTTTGTTGTCACAGAGTTTGATGATGGGTTACTAATGAACAATCTGAACGAATATTGATTGAAACAGTAATTGGGGAGTTTGGGGTAAAGGGCATCATGACTTTTCAGACAAATTTATAGCTGTTGAACATCATAACCTACTGTAAATGAATGTCATTAAAAGAGCAGTTTGCATGGCTCCCAAATTGTAATTGTAGCTGTAACCGAGCATTTATATGTGCGCCTCTCAGAAATCAGCAGCACTCTCGGCCTGTGCCAAGCGAACAAGGAAGTCGTAAGTGTTTCTGGAAGTGGTAGGATGAGATGGCTAGTAGCTCAATATAAAGTGACTGGGGGGAAGACCATTCTAAGCTGATGGGCCCAGACGGGCAAAGCACAAAGAGTGGGCCGATAGAGAGTGCATGCGCTGGACAAACCATAAGGTATAACCAAGTACTGAAGGGGTAGCGTTTGAGCTGGTAGGTTGTGATTGCTAGATTTAGGGCAGCACTCATACATAGAAGATAATTGTCTTTTGAGTTAATGCACAATTCAACCGTACTTTCCATGTTATTTAAAACCATGTACTATCAAACTCAACTATATAAGTACTAAGTAGCCATTACTGTCAGTTTTGTTAATGTACACCTACTGTGTTTTGCCTGTTGGTTTTGGAAATAGACGGATGTTCATATGTACAGGGTGGGCCATAAAAAACCGTAGGGGATCTTTTTTGGCCCACCCTGTACATCTATCTATGCAGTTCTGGATATGAACCTGGGTTCACTGCTCGGCCGCCATGCCAGTTCAATATTTAGGGTATGCTAATAATAGTTGGATGGATTGTGTCTAGTTGGCTATTGTCTTGAAATGCTTATTTGATCTGTTGTCTGTTTGCAGACGTTGATGAATGCTCGATAGATCCGATGCTTTGTCTTGGAGGACACTGCATCAACACAGTTGGCAGCTACACCTGTCAGTGCCCAACAGGTCATGAACTCTTGCCTGGAAGCCAAGGATGTAAAGGTGAATGACAAGTGCTTGTATTACTGCATGATGTTGTGTTCAGCCCTCACTTGTTTGCTCAACAATCATGCATGTGGTCATTCATTCACTCGCTTGCTCACTCAGTTACTCGCTTCCTACTCGCTTCGAGTGCTCATGCACTCGGTGCACACCATTCTGAATCTGATTCAATCCATTGCTGATTGATTATACTTGTGATTTTAATATAACATTTTGTATAGCTGCACTTTAAGAATAAACTCACTGGAGGCGCTCCTGAGTCAAACCCCAAGTAAAATCACTGGATGCGTTCAGTGGTCCTGTGTGAGCACTGTCACTCAATCACTTCTTGTTCAATCACTTCTTGTTCAATCACTTGTCGCTTAATCATCACTCAATCATTTTTCACTCAATCACTTCTCACTCAATCATCATTCAATCACTTGATTGCCAGTCAATCACATGTCACTCAGTCACGTATCACTCAATCACTTGCAGGCTATTTGCTTCCCCCATGGTGAATTTGCTAACTCCTTGGGTCATTCTCTCTAAATTGGCTTTTCAGATGTTGATGAGTGTTCAACATCAAGCGGCATTTGTTCGAACGGACATTGCGAGAATTTCATGGGAGGTTACGAGTGCATCTGTGAGAACGGCTACAAGCCAAGTCCTCAGAAGACATCCTGCCTAGGTATCTTAGCTTACACGTAGTTCTTGTGTTTGTATCATACCACTATCCACGAACAACCAAAGTACCAGCGGATGGTTCTAAATTGCCCCGTGGATGCCTAAGATACGTCTCATGATCCTTACACAATTAGTGGAAGTTTTCGATGTTTGTGAGACTTTGATTTAAACGATTGGTGACATTGTATCGTATCATGTTGGATCTGAGAATTTCTATAGCCATTTTGTTCGAACGTGGCATTCACTTTTTGATTGATTGAATGAATGAATGAATGAATGAATGGACGAATGAACGAACTAATGAGTGTGCAGGTTTGAGCCTGTCTCTTGGTAGCCAGTTACTTTTTAATAACCTCAGACTATCGATTGAGTTATTTTATTAATTGGCATAAAAATCAACATTTTTAATTAGTGACCTCATGCTTGCTCATTTTTCAATGAATTTGTCAGATGTGATTCTTCACCTCCACTGTCCGGATATAATATTATGATTGCAACGCGATTTAAGGTTAAGCATTGCTAGCCTTGTGGTGTGTTGAAACACACTTTATATAATGTCGTCGCACAGATAGTGGCACTTGATAAGCACTGAAGACGGCTATGAAAAGCACTATAGAAATAATGCCTGGCGACATTACTTTACAGCCAGAAACAAGTTTTGATTGTCCTGTGTTTTGCATATGGACGATTATGTAAAAATGTCTTGTGCTATATGAATTCAGATGTTGATGAATGTCGTGTAAACAATGGTGGCTGCAGTATGACCTGCACTAACACAATCGGAAGCTTTGAGTGTAAATGCCACCGCGGTTACAATCTGAGACCAGACGGAAAGTCATGTGAAGGTCAGACGTGTATTTCTAATGTTATAGCATCAAGTACACCATATCAAGGCCGTATCTAGGGGGTGTTTTGGGTGTTTGAACACTCCCGTAATGGAAAATGTGAAAAATACCGCTAATATAATGCATTTACGAGCACATAATGTAAAAACCATTAAAAAAACATGAAAACACCCGTGAAATATGCCAGATGACTAAAAAAGGTCATCAGTTTTTGGGGAAGGGAGATTGGTGAGTGAAGCACCTCCCCCGAAATCAAATCCTGGCTACGGCCTTGAACCGTATGACGGCGTATACCTTATTTAAGATGATATTGTTGATTTAAAAGCACTGTTAAATGACAAAACGATTTGTCAGTAGAGCAGTCTTGTTTTTTAATTTTTTCAATTTGCTTAGATTAATATAACTAGTAACTTGATTGCTGTCAACTTGTAGACGTGCAGGAGTGCCAGGTGACCCCTGACGTCTGTGGTCCTGGCAACTGTCTCAACGTTCCTGGTGCTTATCAGTGCAACTGCACCGGCGGAATGGTTACGACTCCAGATCGCAAGGGATGCATTGGTGAGTGCCTTTCAGCTTTCGCATACTGAAATGTTGACAGCTGCTCCATTATTGTGAAATTTATCTTTCTTGTGACATGATATATTCTGTGGATTTGAGCTACCAGTTTATTTTTCCCTAAGACATGTGTGATCAATTGAAGATTTAAAATTGTTCTGTGGATTGTAAAATGTCTTGGTTGGCATATCGCTTATTGTTTTCCATTCATTGTTTCAACTTGTTTTGAGTTTTGCTGTGAAGGCAAAGTGCCAACCAGCATAGATAATTGGAGTCAATAATCTTGCAAGATCTAAGGTTCACTCAACCTTCCATTCGGCAGATGGCGTTCGTAAACTGAGAATTAGGATGTGGTGGGCGCCTTGCATGGCTGCCAACAGTTAAATTCGACTCTCGTAATAACTTGTGATCATCCGTTCATTACTGATATCAATCTTTTATTTTGATCTTTAATGTGAACCTTTTAAAATCAGTTTGATTAATCTTCAGGATAACCATTTTCCCCAGAACAGTGTTAGGTCTTTCAAATAGTCATGCCATTTCTCACACTTCATAAAAGAACTTGTGTGTGCGTGTGCGTTGTGTCGGTTTGAAATTTAAGAATAAATTATTATTTATTTATTTTTCTTTTCTTTTTTTTCTTTTTAAAATAATTTTTTTTTAAATGTCCCGAGGTAAACAGGATCCCTCAGGGACTTCACTACCGCCTAGTATAAAATCAAAGTCTGGAAAGGCCCTATTCTTATTATTCTTATTATTATTACTGTTATGATATATATAAAATGTACTAACTAACTAATGTTCCTAGATAATTAACTGACTAACCTGTTTGGCCAGTAGTTTTGTTGTTCATTGATGAACAATTTAACCAGAATTACGGTAAATCAGCGTATTAATTTTATGATGCATGCATAATGTTGTCTGTTATATATCTGGGTTGTATATTGTAGATGTCGATGAGTGTTCAACAGACAGACGGCTCTGCCAACCGGGCGTCTGTAAAAACACAGACGGAGCGTACGAATGTGAATGTGGAACTGGTTTCTCAGTAAAGGATGGGGAAACCGGGTGCACTGGTATGACACGCAAAACATTACACATGAATCTTTTTATAACGTGCATTGTTATAATGTCATGATGATGATGATGAAGAGGAGGAGCAGGAGAAGAAGGAGGTGAGGAGAAGGAGGTGAGGAGAAGGAGGTGAGGAGGAGGAGGGAAGAAGAGGAGGAAGAGGAGGAGGAAAAAGAGGAGATGATGAGGAGGAAGAAAAGGAGGAGGAAGAGGAGGAGGAAGAAGAAGAGGTGGAGGAAGAAGAGGTGGAGGAAAAAGAGGAGGTGATGATGAGGAGGAAAAGGAGGAGGAAGAAGAGGAAGAGGAGGAGGAGATGGAGGATGAGGAAGAGGAAGAAGAAGAAGAACTCTCCCTTAAGCTAGCCCTGAAGGAGCCTTGGGTACCATGTGTTAGTGATTTCATTTCTTAGCCTGGTCATATGAAGAAAGGTGACTGCTGCTCTTCACAACCATCTCACTGGTATAGTTTGCAATTTAACAAGAATGTGAGGCAGAGTGATATGATGGTTAATGTAAGAAAGAGACAGCTGTGAGACTGAAGGGGAGGTGGACAAAGTTTGCTACTGCAAACAGTATGATTTTTTTAAAACTTGCAGATGATGATGAATGTGGTGGTGATACGCACAGATGTGATCCGAGCGCCTACTGTACCAATACGCAAGGCTCCTACAAATGCACCTGTCATGATGGATTTACCGGGAACGGACTTACCTGTACAGGTTAGCTATCTGTGTACCAGTATGTTTGTTTGTATGTGCACTTGTTATAGCGCCCCTTCAAGCTCCATACTCAGAGGCACTCCCGACTACAGTGCGGACACTGCATCGGAGTTTCACGCCTAAGCGCTGAGCAACTGCGAGTGAAGGACTTGCCCAAGGTCCCTACGCGACAAATTGAGGTGCATTCGAACCTGCAACCCTCCTGGTGCAAGGCGACGAACATACCCACTACACCAGCGCGCCCCACATGTTTGATTAGACACTTATGAATGTGTCTTACCATGAAGCATTATGTAAAATTCTGTTGAGTTTGGTTGACATAATTTAACCAATTTTTGATGCATTTTAAAATGGTTTTCACTTAGTGATCTAACCTGTATTCTGTCTGGTCAAGTGTCAATGGCTTCTATCATGTTGATGTATCAAAGCATTATAGTGCCAGGTATTAACAGTTTTGTTATTGTCATTAATAATCAATGATGGTTGTATGATGATGATGATGATGACTATGTTGACGATGATGACTATGTTGAGGATGATGATGATGATGATGATGATGGTGGTGGTGGTGGTGGTGGTGGTGGTGGTGGTGGTGGTGGTGGTGGTGGTGGTGGTGGTGGTGGTGGTGGTGGTGGTGGTGGTGGTGGTGGTGGTGATGATGATGATGATGATGATGATGATGATGATGATGATGATGATGATGATGATGATGATGATGATGATGATGATGATGACGACGACGGCGACAGAGGTGATGACGATGATGATGGTGTTGTGATGACAATAAAAAGTGCAGTTATTACAGTTTCTTTTAATTGTTGATCAATCTGAATTATTTGGGTGATGATGATGATGACAGTGATGATGTTGTTCTTGGTGATGGTGATGACGATGGCATTGGTGACAGTGGTCATCATGAAGATGGTTGTGGTGATGATGATGACATTGGTGTCAGTGAAGATGATGGTGGTGATGGTGACAGTAGTGAAATGATGATGAAGGTGATGATGATAATGGCGATATTGGTGACAATGATGAAATCTTTGTTGCAGATGAAAATGAGTGTTTGCACAACAATGGAGGTTGTAGTGACAATGCGGGATGCGTGAATATGCCAGGTGACGCACGATGCGTGTGCGACAATGGATTCGAAGGGAATGGTTACGAGTGCAATGGTAAGACAATTCAATTTAAAACAATTCAAATTGAATTGTTTCTTTCTTTATTGAAATATATCTTTTTTTTATTATTTCCAAACTTCAGAAGATGGGTAACTGCGGTTGAGTATTTATGCTTGAATTTTCTATTTCTATAATTATCCTTGTAAATTTATGTTAAAAATTAAGGAATTTAATTGGGCGAATTTTGGGAATGCTCTTGCAACCTTTTTCACCATAATAAATTCACATGCATTGTGTGTTTCAACGATCTATTCAAACTTATTCTTTTTCATTTATTTATTTATTTATTTTTCTGAACCAAACAAAAATAATTCTTCATTTATTTGTTGTCTGGAACTATTTTACGTTTTCAATTTTCCGCAGTGGTTGAAATGTATTGGGGTTTAAATGTATTGTGGTTGAAATGTATTGTGGTTGAAATGTATTCCGGTTGAAATGTATTGCGGTTGAAAAGTATTGCGGTTGAAATGTATTGCGGTTGAAATGTGTTGCGGTTGAAATGTATTGTGGTTGAAATGTATTGTGGTTGAAATGTATTGCGGTTGAAATGTATTGCGGTTGAAATGTATTGCAGTTGAAATGTATTGCGGTTGAAATGTATTGCGGTTGAAATGTATGCTTTGCAGACATCGACGAATGTTCACTGAGTCCGAATCTATGTCGAAACGGTCAATGTATCAACTATCCAGGCGACTATCGGTGTGAATGCGACATGGGATTTGCACCGCGAGAAAACGAACACTCATGTGAAGGTTGGTGTCAATTCCAGTCTCACTTGCACCAGTCCATGTGTTTCTGTGCTTAGAGCTTGCAGTGGTTAAGTAGTTTGAATGAGGATTGTGTTAAAGAATGGGTTCGAAGTGAGAATGCCGAAAGAGAGTTTTATTGTAGGCCTAATGCATGTGATTTCAGGATTTCATGAATGGTGAGCAGTGGGAACGCAAGCAGAAAAATTTCGAGACCAATGGGGACTCGTTCTTGCGCGTTCCCACCCACTTGATACCCTCAATGTGCGTTACTAATGATATTTGTTTTTTTCCTGTATGTGCTGTTCTGTTGAAAAGATCTTGTAAGGCTGAAAGAATTGTGTATGGTATTGATTCATCACATTTGCGTCTTCTGTTGTTTTCACAAACTTTATAGCATCTTAGCTGACAAGACTAGCACTTGAGTGACATCTGTTCACTGATTTGTCAACGTCAATAGGTGGTTAAAGAATTTGTGAATTTAAATAAGTGGTCTTTGCTAGCTAGAGAAGACGCCTGCACATTATAAATGTAGTAATGTAGCAAGCAACCCACAGAAGACATAATTGTATTATATGGTAGTTTACGTGGGGGTAACTGTGTTACACCGCTCGCTGTCTAATGTACATCTAGCAATGACATGCCAAGACCAAGCCGCAATTAGGTCTCTAAGCCGCAATAGGGTCTCCACTCTCCAAGTTTCAATCAGTTTTTCCAAGTTGCAATCAGATCTCCAAGTTGCAATCAGGTCTACAAGCCACAATCAGATCTTCAAGCTTCAATCAGGTCTCCATGCCTCATTCAGATCTTCAAAAACGGCCATCAAGTGCGAAAGCTACTCTCAGGTCGATTAGGTGCAGTGTATAAAATGCCTCACTAAGGATAGATAATTGATAGCTATATAGAGAACTGGACGTGTGTTGTTTCGTTTGTTTTCATGCAGACATCAACGAATGTCAACAGTTTCCAAACCTATGCATCAACGGCAGATGCGAGAACCAGGTCGGACATTTCCGGTGCATCTGTGCCACCGGTTATACGCTCGATCCAACCGGAGGGAACTGCACGGGTAAGACAGAATCTTACTGTAGCACACTGTTACCTGCACTCGCAACTCATGAACCATTCATTCATTATATTCACTTATATAGTGCCTCTTCAATGGGACTACTCAGAGGCGCTCCCAACCTCAGCGTGGCCAAATAAAACTGTCTTAAGATGAGAGAGGAAAACCTAAGAAGGATTTTTAGAAAGTGATGGAAATGTCAGAGGAAAACCATTCCAGGTAGAGGGTCCTACAACTGAGAAAGCACGGTTCTGCATGGTGGAAGTACGAGCAAAAGGGACTGAGAGCAGACTTTGTTTAGTCGAGCGAAGGGAGCGGAAATGATGTGAACTAAGAGTAGGGCTACATGAACCATGATTGGTATTGTCGGTCAAATATGGTTTGGGGAGTTTTGCGGTTGCTAGACCTGTGTGAAATAGCCTGCCACATGGCATCCATGACCCCAAGTTTCAATTGATTGATTTTGGAAAGGGTCATTTTGGAATAGTCGGACAGACATATTCAGTTGACTTAATGAATCCAAGGAAATATAGGCTGAAGAGTGAAGAGCCATGAAGCAAAAATATAATAATAATAAAAAGTATTCTTTGTGATGCCTATCCTGGTAACTTGACTTGTTAAAATGGATACAACTTGAAAAGAGTTCATGACAATCGAATTATTTCTTTCTTTCTTCCAAGGCATAATGTCAGTGTATGTATAAGTATTCTGCATGCGTATGTGTGTAAATATATACTGTATGTTATGTGTGTACTTTTATATATTTAATAAACTTTTAAGTTTGTGAACCTGGAGCATTTTAAAGGCACTGAATCACAGCTGTTTAATATAGTTTCTAAACATACATGACTAAGTCAAAGAAGCTGCCATGTGAGATGCCTACTGGCTAAGTGACTGTGTATCCAAAGTCACATTCCACCAGCATGAGATGTTTTTCTAATTTATTATTTTTAATAGCTTTTCTATACTTTTCTGATTGCAGACGTCGATGAATGTGACAATCCAGATAACTGTCTTTACGGGACGTGCATCAATAAACCGGGAGGATACTTCTGCCAATGTCCACCGCAGTTTGAGCTCAACTCCCTCGGAACAGGATGCATTGGTCAGTGCATGCGTCTGTGTACTTGTATGCAATGTATGTATGCATGTATGTATGTATGTATGTATGTATGTATGTATGTATGTATGTATGTATGTATGTATGTATGTATGTATGTATGTATGTATGTATGTATGTATGTATGTGTGTGTGTATGTATGTATGTATGTATATATTATGTATATGTAACAGAGGATCTATAATATGCCTCAAACCGAGGCATATTATAGATCCTCTGTTACATATACATAATATATACATTGCTTCGTTTGTAGGTTTTGTATAGCGCCACTTAAAGACCATTTAGCCGAGACACAACCCTGGCTGAATGATGGAATTGAACATGGTGAGCACTAGACGAAGCGTTACAGCTTGTCAGCCAGGTTGAGCCGGTGAACATGATATGCCGGTGTGCCAACTATGTAAGATAAGATAAGATAAGAATATTCTTTAATATACCAATTGCTATCCGCATTTTGGTTTACATACAAAGTATAATAAACAAACGTACATAAGTTCTATATCCAATCAATGTCAAAGTGTTTTAGAATAACATAAAATCCTAAGTCCAAATCCAATATAAATTTTAATTTAAAAAAAAGTTCTTTTAATGGCCAACAATTTATTCTGCACTTTGGTTTATACGGTATTACATTTAAATATGATAAAGCATCCTCGTCAAGTAAGATTTCCTCGTTAGGTTGTCCGCCCTAGGAATGATTCGGTCATGCGGTCTTGGCCTCATGGAATAAGGTTGGGGCCTCAATGGTGGGAGGAGTGAGTGTAATACATGTCCTGGATTAAGTAAGAGGGCATGTATGTATGTATGTATGAATGTATGTATGTATGTATGTATGTATGTATGTATGTGTGCATGTATGTATGTATGTTTGCATGTATGTATGTAAGTATGTTTGTATGTATGTAAAACTATGTATATGTAATAAGTATTGTATATATGTATGTATATGTATGTATGCATATGAATGTATGTATGTAATATATGTATGTATGAATGTGGTATGACGGTGGAAGATGCTGTTTGGATGGCGATGGACCGGGAGGAGTGGAGAGACTGCGTTGCCCGATGTGCAGTTCTGCACGGGAGGGACTAAGTACTAAGTAAGTATGAATGTGGTATATGTGTGTATGTATGTATATGTGTATGTATCTATGAGCACTTGTTATAGCCTTATTGCCAACTATCGCATTCCATTAAACCAAATCATTGTATACTGTATAGCATGAAATTGCAGATTCTACTCGGCTCTTAAATTGCACCTGTGATTGTCCGTACTGCAGGAGATGCCTTAAAAATTCCCAAATACAAGACAATACAAGACAGGAGACTTGGATTAGTACAGATGAATTTTACTTGTGACTATCATGTGACGTTAAAGATGACAACTGTTGCAGATAAGCGTCGTGGTACCTGTCACCTGAACCCGCCGGATCGTCGTCGCCAGTGCACAGGTGAGGTCGGGCGAGATGTCTCTCGTGCCACCTGTTGCTGTACCCTCGGTAGAGGATGGACGGATCCATCGGGACAATGCCAGGCGTGCCCTGGCAATGCAACATGTAAGCGACGACAAGCTCCTCTTCAATTATTGCTTTCTAAAGCAGTTTGTAGATAATGAATTCAGCTTGTTGCTGTTTGACGACAGTGTTGCCATTTCAAAGATGATTAGTGTCACCCAGGGCTTAAAGTGTGGCTGGACGGTCATGGACGGCGTCCATGCACTTATTTTAAAATATGAACGCCGTTCTGTCACTTATTGGCCAGCACAGACTGTAAAGGTAAGGGCGTCCAGGAGTCACTTCTTTTCGAAAGGTAAGGGGCGTCCAGGCACTTATTTTTCCCTCACTTTAGGCACTGGTGTCGCCCTCCTCCTTTATCCAGGCTTTGGAGTGACTGGCACTGTCAAAGAGCGAAGATTGGCAGAGTTTAGATAATGAATTTTACTGTTCAATATTTTAGTTGTTGCATCTGTTCTGGAACTTTTGAGCCCAATGTCAGACCTCAGAGGGTTATGCAAAGGTTATGAAGTTAGGGTTGTGTTAGAATTTGATATCGTGGCACTTCCATGTCGTATGGCCGGGCATGGTGAAGGCGTGTGGCTGTATCATTCCTCCTGCAGATCAGGGGCTGATACAGAAATTGTTTAAAGGGGGGCAAAAATTTTTGGTCATCTTTGCCAGAAAAAATCTGATGACCTTTTTGTATGTCATCAGTCATACGGTCCTGGGCGTAGGACCAGCGCATTACAACTTAATCTCGACCAAAACTATCGCAGTACTAAATCATACTACTCTGTGACAGAGGCGCTTCTTGCTCTGAAGCTTACACAGAGTTGCTGCTCAGAGTGAGGTCAGCAGGCTCAAACTCACAATCGTTGACTAGGCCATCTTGCTACACACCATGAATAGACAAACACCTTTCTTAGCACTGAGACATATAATTGTCTTGTGTAAACGCAACATAAGGTAAGAGTATTTTCATAACTTGTATTTGTATTCCACTTACATGTGGATCAGAGAGATCTGCATAAATTTATTTAGATTGCAGTTTGATACCACGTTTGAAGAGTTGTAAGATGTTCTGGTTGTGTTCTGCTATAGTGGCTTATACAGAACTGTGTCCCGGTGGACCTGGCTTCAGGCCTAACGTCTTCACGGTCATACTTGAAGGTTTGTACGCTTTGATTTTGTTGGTACAATACCAATTTTTGCTGTTGAGAGAGAGTGCTTTCTAATGCATTAAGGCTGAGATCAAAAGCTCAACAAATCAGTCTTCTTATAAATCTTGCCTTCATGTAAGTTTTTATGATCAATTTGATCCTCGATTTAGCGATGATCAGAGTCTGGTTTGTAAGTAACAGTGTCAACAGAAATGTCTTCAGATAATTCTGGCACAGTTGAACCAATAATTGGTTGTGAATTGGAGTTGCGGAATGGATTTCTGAGAGCTGAATTTCGACTTCTATGCCGCGAATGATTTAAGGTCCATGATAGAATGTCAGTGTGCAGTGTTACATTACCAATATGGCAATGGTCAGCTGAATTTGCTACCAGAGAGACAGAGAGAGACAGACATACAGGCATAGGCAAGGAACCAGAGACAAAGACAAGACAGACAAATAGACATGCATACAGAGAAAGGCAGAGTTAGACAGAGACAGACGTTATGTTTGTCTGCCCCACAGACTTCAGTTTCAGCAAAGATACTTCCATACTGTTTGGCCTCCTTTTGATTCCTTCTTGTGGTCCTGCTATTTGGGAACACCTCTCCTTATCGACTCTAGCGGTCTTATCAGAAACCCTCATCTGACCTTTTGTCGAGAGGTTAGATATCTTGCTCTGTTATTTAAAGGAATTTTTTAGCTCTGCAATATTCCCTTTTAGTTAGCAGCAGTTGTTTGCATGTTAGTTTCCTCTGCTGCCTGCAGGTATACTTGGAAATGTTGAGCACTTAAGACATAATTATATCTCTTTTCTAAGACGTACCTCTGACTGATTGCATTTTTTTTTAGTGGCGCCCTTGTAACGGCATGTGCTGTGTTACGGCGCCATAAAAATTGTCGTCATCATTATTATTATTACAATTATTACTATTACTATTATTATTATTTTTAAAATTATTATTATTATTATTATTATTATTACTATTATTATCATTATTATTATTATTAATATTATTATGATTATTATTAGTTTTACTATTATTATTTATTTTTTTTGCCCCGAGGTATACAGGATCCCTCGGGGACTTCACTACCGCCTAATATAAAATCACAGTCTGGAACGGCCCTATTCAAATTCCGTGTTCTGATCAGCGAAAGTGCCCCTGAAGGCAACTGCGTTGAAGCGTTGTATCATCAGCGAGATTCGCTGGAACAAAAATGTATTATTATTATTATTATTACTATTATTATTATTAATATTACTATTACTGTTTTTTCTTTCTAGACATTGATGAGTGTGCTGACCTGCCGCGCATCTGCGATGGTGGCGAGTGCAAGAACACGTTCGGAAGTTACGTCTGCACCTGTCCTCCTGGGTTTAAGCTGGACGAAACGAGGCAGACCTGCGTTGGTGTGCAATTCATTACTTATAGTCGTAGAAATAATATACGTCAGAACTATTATAATGAATTGTGGACATTAATAAATTGTTATTCATTAATGATATTATTATTATTATGGTCATATACACGTGATGGTTGAAGAATATCGATAACCATTATTTGTTGTCTTTATTGTGTCAATATACGATGGATGTGTTTGTAACAATGGGTTTTTAATTAAAAGCCAATTACTATAAGTAATGTTATATATATCAGATTCACACTTTGGTGTGACCTTGCGCGCGTAATAAATTTATGTAATAATAATAATAATATACTAGCCATGTGTCAGAGCTCTTGTAATGCAGAGTATGGGTGGAAAATCCGATATTAATGGCCGTAATGCAGAGGGCCTAAGTTTAAGTCTTTCAAAGGTGGGTACTATGTAGGGACCGGGAGCACCATCTATGTGATGGTGTTTGCTCCTCTGCACTTTGGAAAGAGAGCCATATCAGATCGAAATATCGTAGTACTCAGAGGCATGATCCTGAGTTCAAAGGTTAGTTTTGGATGTGACTTCAAAGGTTAGTTTTTGACTATGAGTTCAAATGTTATTTTGGAATATAATTGCAATTTAGTTTGGGACATGTGACAATTTGTTCGTATTTGTTCTGCTCAGTTATCAGTGCTCACAGCCTCAGGAATTTGTTTTTTGGTCGCATCTGAACTTGTGCTCTGTTGCACCTTGGTTATAATGCTGCATTTTACCCTGTAATGTTGGGTTTGAAATGTTAACGCCTTCATTTTCTTAACCTTTGCATATGCTGCGTTTCTCTTACTTTTGGTATTTTGTATGATGCTTTGCATTGTTGCGTTACAGACGTTGACGAATGCCAGACGCCGTACGTATGCGGGATTGGAACGTGCGTCAACACTCGGGGCAACTACACGTGCATCTGTCCCGATGGTTACATGCTCCTCCCAGACAATCAATGCATGGGTGCGTTCTGAAGGCAATTCATTTTAATTATTATTTAGGTCTTCATTACTTAATTAATTAATTGTTTAACTAGCAAATTTAATTACACTTGATTAATTACGTCATTACTGTTTAATTAATTAAATATAACTACTTCAGATCATGTGTCTTCTAAAGGACAAGCATCACTCACTGGCCGTAAGCAGTTGATCGATAAGAGGAGATGGGTGGAAGGTTACATGCTGGAACAAAGATGAGAAGGATACAAGTTTTGTGCGTGAGGTTGACTCGGACTTCAATTGCCTAGAGGTGGCTGCAGAAATAATGAGCACTAGGACAGATTAGACACCCTGCAGTATGCCATACAGTTATATTTCATTTCTGTTAAACTTCTTACCATAACTGTTCAATTGACAAATTGTCAATTGAACACATACATGCATACATACATGCTTGCATATATACATGCATACATGCTTTTATACATACATACATACATACATACATAAATACATGCATACGTACATTCGCATATACATACATACATACATACATACATACATACATACATACATACATACATACATACATACTTACATACATACTTACATGTACATACATACATACACACACACACACATACATGCATGCATGTCATGTCATGTCATTACGCCGACGTCGCTTCGCGACGGTTGGCTGCATGAGCGGACCAATGTACTCCAGCAAGATCTGTCCTTTACGGTCCTCAATAGCGCCGCTCCCGATAGACCGGTCCACAAGGTGATGTTATCGAGCCTGCATGCATGCATATAATCAGTCAATACAGAGCCCTGTTCAGCATATATTCTAGGGTCTATCATTTCTGTTTATTGTATTGTAGTGTTTTATTGTATTGTATTGTATTGTATATCCTGCAGACATGCGACCCGGTAGTTGCTACTTGAGCGTAACCAATGCAACTCGACCTCCACATCGACATGTCTGCGAGAAACCACTGGCCACTAGTTTGACCTTGAAGCTGTGCTGCTGCTCCATTGGCGTCGGCTGGAATTCTCTTGAGGACCAACGAGCTGGAAGGCCTTGCCAACTCTGCCCATCAATCGGAAGTCGTAAGTAGTTTGCAGTTGTGATTATATTAATCATGTCTGTGAGACTATGCGAAGGATCATTAAGGTGCAGAATTCGAAGCAGGGTTGCCATACTACAATGGCAGAACTTGACACATGCGTAACAGTCATTCATTCATTCATTCATTCATTTCGAGAATTTATATAGCGCCTCTTCAAGAAACCTACTCAGAGGCCCTCCCAGCCCAGCCACAGCTAAAAAAATAGGATTTGAGATACTTTAACAGTGTTTCCAGAAACTTCACTGCCCTATCACCATAGCGTATTGCAGCGGTTCCCAACCCGTGGCCCGCGGGCCAAAAGTGGCCCACCTGGCCTACAAGAATGGCCCGCAGCATCTCAATCAATTAAGAAAGTTATATGTAAAAATTGACAATTTGGACATGATAGAATATATAATTCTTTTCTATTACAAATTATTTTATTTGGACGTTAATGAATCGCATCTAACATTCTATTTTGATTCAATTATAACAATTTTATACGCCTTTAATTGATTAAATTTTAGCCTTGTGGCCCCCTAATGTCCTTCAACTAAGAAAAAGTGGCCCTCACGTCCTCCAACTTAGAAAAAGTGGCCCGACAGTCAAAAAAGGTTGGGAACCACTGGCGTATTGTATCGTATTGTGCTGTGCACAAACATTTAGGATCTTTTGCTGAACCACAAATGCTCCAACTTCTGTATGAAGTGATTGGGCAATGGGCAACTTCTCCTATACAGTTTAGAAGCGTCGTAGGTTGGTATGTCTCAGTGCTGCAGATTTTTCTCCGATTATGTATGACAGTCTTTGCCTTGTGCCATGAGCATTTTCCATAACAACAATCTCGTGTCTGCTTTAATTGATCAGTAAGCTTTTAAGAGAAGATTACAGTCTTTAAAGAAGATTTTTCAGCAACGATCGCAACGCTCATTTGTTGTCGCGAGAGCTTAATGTTTTCTAGTAGTGAAGGAATGTAGGATGTCTATTAGTGAAATATCTTTTTGCGCGCTTCTATCAGCGTGCATTCATCCTCGGTGCTTTTGTTGCTGCACACATTTGTTGACGCACTTTTGTGCAGTTTGTCATGTACACTGTACAGATTAGAAGCATCTTAATTTTGTACCCATTGTTTCAGATGATCATTGTTTAATACTCATTGTTTAATACTCATTGTTTAATACTCATTGTTTAATACTCATTGTTTAATACTCATTGTTTAATACTCATTGTTTAATACTCATTGTTTCAGATGATCGTATCGTTCTCTGTGGTCCAAAACCTGGCGAGCTTGTTGACCCAAATGGAACAGTTGTGGGTAAGCATACACCGGACAATCGATATCTCAGTGATCACTGTTAAATGTAATGTAAAGTAATTAGTTATTTCTATGACGCCGCTCACATTTAGTAGCGCTCCCAGTGCGATGACCATTAGACCAAGAAATAAGTCTTTAGGAGAGAGGGATGTAGATGGTGATCCAGAAAGGAGGGTACCAGGCAGAGTGGAGGGAGGGGAATTCCGAAAGGAGGGACCCAGTGTAGGCACTAAGATGGCGTTGATTGGTTTTCAAGCCATCTTAAACTAACAGGAATCGCCGATTATCGGGCAGGTCTCGTGGCAGGGTGGATGGATGAATCATAGGAACACCAGGGGACGCAGTTTAAGATGCCCATTATGACACAAATGCCGACTTAACATAAGCACAGGGTGAGAATTGCCGGGGAGTTGGGGGGGGTTCAATCCCCAGTCTTTCTTGGAGCCCTATGGTGAAGTCTGTTAACATATGCATGAGCATGTAGTTTATTGAGCCGTCTGAAGCCTCGCTGCATGATCATTGAATGAGATCAGTCTAAGCGTACACTAGATATCGCAAGAAATCATATAATATGGAATTACACCAAGAAATCATAATATAGAATTACACCAAGAAATCATAATATGGAATTACACCAAGAAATCATAATATGGAATTATACCAAGACCAAGAAATCATAATATGGAATTACACCAAGAAATCATAATATGGAATTTCAAAACGTAACAGTTCATGCATCTGCTGGTGGAATCTCTGCCCTGTGTATAGAGACCTTGAGCAAGTTTAGGCGTTTAAGAAAAACTAGGAAAACTTGTGCTTTTAACCCATTGCCAACCGAAGGTATAGGGCATCCCATACACACTGTACTTGGTCGTCAAAGGGTTAAGTGTTCCAGGTTAATTTGCAGTGGTTCTAACACAGACCCAGTGTCTTCTGAATGCCAATTGAAACCCTTGTTGTGTTATGTTAAGTCCTTCAGTCAATCACGTTACAATCAATCATGCTTAGTGCTTACTCAGTGCCAACAATATATAATGCAATCGATATGTCTTATGCGCATGCGCTGTGGGTCAAGGTCGACAAGCTGCCAATATGGTAAACATTTGCGAAGTTTTGGCATTTACAATCATTCGATGAACTAAGGATAATTTATTGTTATGACAGCTCATTGTATACAGTAATAAGTTTGTAGCGACGGTGAAAACTGACAAAATCATCTAAACCATTAATAGTATCCATGTTTAATGCAACAGCTACACTTCCGGTAGCCGACCTACATTGAGATGTCAAACCCACTTATTGATTCGTTAATCTCTGGATGAAGGACCTTAATAAATTCATAACAGCAATGTACATTGAATATTATTATTAATAATAATAATGATGATAATAATAGTAATAATAATAATAATTGAGTGAGCCGATGTGTTGCTAAACTGAACATTGTCGTTTAAATAGCATTGTCTGCACTTTTTCATTTCAGACATCGACGAATGCGCATTGTTGCCTGACGTCTGTCGTAACGGAAACTGCGTCAACACGATAGGCAGTTTCTACTGCGTCTGTCCAGCAGGATACGAGCTGATACCCACCTTACACGTCTGTGAAGGTCTGATCTGATATTTCATCATGTGGGGTGTGAGGGAGTTAGGGAGTTAGGGTAATGGTAAACACTCTATCATGAGGAGCGCATGGATGTGGTTTCGTTTCTCACTACCCTCCCATTAGGTCCACTCAACCTTCCATTCGGCTGTTAGCGTTGGTAAACTGAGCGGTTGGAAGTGATGGGTGCCTTGCATGGCTGCCAACAGTTAAATTTGACTCCTGTATTAACTTGTGATCATCCATTTGTCTTTCTCTTTGTCTGTCTGCATTTGTGTGTCTTTCTTTATATATCTCTCACAAACGAAGCGGGTTATAATTCATTTGGCAATTTTAAAAGCCTCTGTCATGCGAGCAGCCAAGCGCAATTATACCTACTTGATCAAGTCACCCCAAAACCCCAAGAGGTACATGTAGATCAGCAAATATGGAGCAGCAGTTGTCGATTCGACTTGTGACAAAGGTGTAAATAAGGACGACAACCGCGTCATGGGAAAGAGAGCGAGAGACCACTGGAAGCTGACGAAGCTGATAACAAGAACATCGTGCAATCAAGTTCACATGCTGAGACAGAGAGAGCTCAGAGTCAAGAGTAAGTCCCAAATCACGATCTGTGAGGGGAAAAAATGATGTGAGGAAAGAGCAGTGCAAGTTGGGAAATGTCAATACCCTGAAGTTGCCTACGACCACCTAGCCAAATAAGCTGCGTTTTTGAGGGGTTTAAAATTAGCCGATTTGAGGCCATCCTGGAAGAGAGGACATTTTATCGCTCTTTTTACTGGCACATCTGGCTGACAGCGGCCACCACATCAGCTGGAAAGTTTGATTATGATATGTTTTCAGTTTGTTATGTTGGAAACTGATTGAACTCGATCAAGTATATATAATATATATGTGTGTATATATATTATTGCAGGCGGTCTGCTCAGTTAGTATAGTTAAGATTTGTTTATTCTGTGATCTCCGTTCTTGTGAATTGTTTAAGTTGCCATAATTGTACAATTGTAACCGGTTGCGGTGTGTCAACCGAATTGTTAATAAAGAGAATATTATTAACTTGACATGTACAGATCTGTGCAACATTGTATCGCATTGTATTAAAATGTTTAGATATCAACGAATGTTTGGAGAGAACGCCACCATGTACGGGTAATGCGGAGTGCGTCAACACTGACGGTTCATATGAATGCAGGTGTCCACCTGGATATCGGTTGTCGGCAAATAAGCGCAGCTGCTCAGGTGAAATAATTAAAAATTTATTCATGAATATGATTTGAATCCATAGTCAAATATGATTCTCTGGCTGTACTAAGTAAGTAAACAAGTATATTCTTTGTTAATCAATTGCATGTCCGCATTCTGATGTACTTGCATCTTAGCAGCAATCAGCTGTCAATAATATGGGTACAACATTCTGAGTATAAACATCTTGTGCTGTAAGTTGTCGATCGTGGTCACAGGGTATATCGGTGGGGAATTTTTGGATGGAAGTAACCTGGTGCAGTAGGTGACCTGGGTTCATCTGGACCACAAAGAAAAGCCTGCTTTAATAGCCTGATGTCTATTAAGGCACATGTGACCAAATGACAGAGCACGCGCACGCACACATGCACACAGACACACACACACACATTATAATATATATAATATATGTGTGTATGACTGCAGTTAGAATGCTCAGGCTCTTACTAAGCCCTACAAGAACAAGCCAAGCACTTTTCTTTGCCAGTTGGCTACCACGCCACATGCTTGGAGTGTCAAGAGTCGAAGGCATGTATGGAATGTTTGGAATTTATTTTCTTTGTTTACAAACTTTAGCCTTGTAGGTTATTTGCAGAACTTTCTTACTTACCTGCTTGCATTTTTCTAGGAACTGAGAATGTTGTTAAACAGGCATTTTTTTATTTTCTCCTCAATTCCAGATGTGGACGAATGTCGCGAGCAACCGGGTCGGTGCGAGAACGGACGGTGCTTCAACATCGCCGGAAGCTTCAGCTGCTCGTGTTCCAACGGTTACCGACTCAATCTGAATCGAGACGCCTGCATAGGTATCACAACGAATCACCTACCTGTTCTGTGGTCTAAAACTCGCTCTAAATGCATCCGGGTGCATAACTGCATACTGCATAAGCATCGGATGACTCGCATAAGCATCAGATGACTTGCATGAGCATCAGATGACTTGCATGAGCATTAGATGACTTGCTTGAGCATCAGATGACTTGCTTGAGCATCAGATGACTTGCATGAGCATCAGATGACTTGCATAAGCATCAGATGACTTGCATAAGTATCAGATGACTTGCATAAGCATCAGATGACTTGCATAAGTATCAGATGACTTGCATAAGCATCAGATGACTTGCATAAGTATCAGATGACTTGCATAAGTATCAGATGGCTTGCATAAGTATCAGATGGCTTGCTTAAGTATCAGATGGCTTGCATAAGTATCAGATGACTTGCATAAGAATCAGATGACTTGCATAAGTATCAGATGACTTGCATACCTGCGTTTATGGTTGCCCTGATTAAACTATAACTATTTTTCGATATCAACTTTAGGTTTTCAGTTGTTGATTCAAGTCGCTGAACACTGGGTTTTTTTCAAAGTGATTGAGTGTATGGTTGTATTTTCTTTGAAGACTTTGACGAGATTGTATTGTCATTGAAGACATTGACGAGTTTGTATTGTCTTTGAAGACATTGTTGAGATTGCATTGTCTTTGAAGAATGAAAACATTGATGAGGTTGTGTTGTCTTTGAAGTCATTGACGAGGTTGTACTATCTTTGAAGACATTGACAAGATTGTATTGTCTTTCAAGACAGTGACAAGATTGTATTGTCTTTGAAGACATCGACGAGTGCCGGGAGCAGCCTGGAATCTGTGGCAACGGAACTTGTTCGAATACAATCGGATCGTTTCGCTGCAAGTGCAACAGCGGCTTTGAGTTGACAGACAATGGCGACTGCTTTGGTGAGCATGACGGTCATCGAAACTACTACTTGATGAAGCTCCAACTATAGAATCGTATCTATTTGTGATGTAAAAGATGGTGATACTGTTGCAAAGTCATTAAATCCCATTTATTAATTGAGTTTTTGTTCTTGACTTTGACTTCAGTCAACTTTCAAGACATGGGCAGAGCTTTGGTTAGGTACGGGGAAAGGATGCTTTGGAATTGGTAATTGTCCACACGACATCATACATTCATGCACTTATTGGTGAAGTGTTTGCCTTGAAAAAGAAAAGTTTTTAATTGTGTAAAGGGAAGAGTCATCTGCCTGTGTCACTGGGCCATTGAAATTGATACCGTAGGCATAAGCTGGCTTTGTGTCCAGACCAATACAAATATGTACAACGTATTAAGAATAATGCATTTTTAACAAATAATTATTATGATGGTTCGAATTTGATTTGTCAACTTCAGTTTCTCACGAAGTTATTGTTGTGCTGCAATTTTTCTTCGTTCCAGACAAAAATGAATGTCAGACGGTTCCTGGTATCTGCATGAACGGACGTTGCCGAAATACGGTCGGAAGCTTCCAGTGCGTCTGCCAGCCTGGCTACGACTACAACGAAGACCGCATGAAGTGTGATGGTCAGTGATATATCATGTATTAACATAAACTAGCATAAATTACGCCAGTGAAAGCATATATTAGCATAAATTAGCATAAATTATACCAGTGATAGCATATATTTACATAAATTAGCATAGATTGACATAAGCTAGCATAGATTAACACTAGCTAACAAATTAGTGTATTCTATGCTTGCTGTGGTATGCTGTATCACCTTTAATAAATGGAGTGGTTCCCTCTGAGATTAAAATGGCCAAGGTGTTACCAATTCAAAAAATAGGAAATAATAATGATATTTCTAATTTCAGGCCTATATCGATTTTACCTTATTTTTCTAAATTATTCGAAAAAATTATGTATGACAGATTACTTTCTCACATAGGTCACATTAACCTGCTCTACCCATTACAGCATGGTTTTCAATCAGGCCATTCCACATCTATGTCCTTACTTGATATACAAGATAAAATTTCTAAAGCAATGGATAATAATGAATTCTCTATAGGTTCCTTGACCTTGCCAAGGCATTTGATACGGTGAATCATAAAATACTCCTGGAGAAATTACAACATTATGGTATTAGAGGTATTGCTCACAAATGGTTTAAGAGTTACTTAACTGATAGAACCCAGCAGGTCCTATGTAATGGTTCATTGTCTACTCTCAAATTAATCCTACATGGGGTACCACAGGGATCAATACTTGGACCTCTCCTCTTCTTAATTTACATAAATGACCTACCTAACTCATCATCCCTGCTACGTTATATCTTATTTGCAGATGATTCTAACGCATTCTTATCTAACTCTTCCTACGAACAACTGATTAATCTAGCTAACAAGCAGCTAGCTCTTGCTAGTGACTGGTTCAAAGCTAACAAGCTCTCTCTTAACATTAGTAAAACCAACTACATCTTCAGATCTAATAAAAAAACCATCCCAACTACTGCTCATGGATTATCAATTGATGGCGTTCCCATACCCCAGGTGGAATCTTCTAAGTTTCTTGGGGTCTTTGTTGACCAGCATTTAAAATGGAATGTTCACACTTATGAAATATCAAAAAAAATCATGAAGAATCTTGGAATATTAAGGAGAATATCATATTTGCTTCCTACTTTAATACTGAAGAACTTATATCATGCCCTAATTCAACCTTACCTATCCTATTGTAATTTCATCTGGTCCTCAACATACCCTTCACACCTATCGACATTAAAAATTCTACAAAAAAAAGCTATCCGCATTATTACTAAGTCATTTTATAACTCGCATACTAAACCACTCTTTGATGATCTTAAGATTTTTAAAATTGAACAAATTAGATTTATCCAAACATGTGAATTTATGTTCAAGTATGCCAATAACATGTTACCTGCTGCCTTCTTGTCATTTTTTACCCCAGTATCATCTGCTATTACTACTAGAAGTAACCGTGCCTTTATATGCCAATACGCCAGAACTAACACTCGTAAATTTTCTATACAGTACCAGGGACCTCTAGTGTGGAATAATTTGCCGAAGGACATCCAAACTGCTCACAGCCTTCCGCATTTCAAAAGACTTATTCGTTCCCATATATTTAACATAGAAAGGATAATTGATGGATAATTGACACCTTGCATTCTACTTACAGTCCATCTATCTACCTTTTCTTATTCAGCTACTAATTTATCTACTGGGCCCCTACCAGCGGGACCCGTCCCTTTAGGTGTGCCCTTTGTGCCCTACGTATGTTATTCTTATAAATTTGCTGTGTTATTTGTTTTATTATTGTTGTCTATTGATGTACTGCTTTAGTTGAAAATGTTTTATGGGTTCAATAAATAAAATGAATGAATGAATGAATATTTATTAGTAATAGTACAGTATAAATATTGTGCATTTATTAAATGCCCTGTCTAATGACCAAGATTATTGATGGTTCTGAGATTCAAGTTGTCACCGGTAAAGGACTTTGCTCAAAGTCTATTCTCAGATATTTTCTCAGGGAAGGGACCTAAAATCTGAGTTCCTGAAATTAAACAGCCGTGTCCAGAGGACGGAGAGGTCGATGATAAAATGCAGAAAGAGGAACAGAGTGGAGTGACCCCTGGGAACTAAGCGCAGTGTAGCAGGGAGGTCATTCCAGGTTGTAGGACTAGCGACAGAGAATGAAACGACTGAAGTATGGGATAATTGAAAATTATAAGATAATTATGGCATGATAAGATGGCAGTGAATGGGGGTTGATGATGGTGGTGTTGGTCATGGTGGTGTTGGTCATGGTGGTGTTGGTCATGGTGGTGTTGATGATGGTGGTGTTGGTCATGGTGGTGTTGATGATGGTGGTGTTGGTCATGGTGGTGTTGGTCATGGTGGTGTTGATGATGGTGGTGTTGATGATGGTGGTGTTGGTCATGGTGGTGTTGGTCATGGTGGTGTTGGTCATGGTGGTGTTGATGATGGTGGTGTTGATGATGGTGGTGTTGGTCATGGTGGTGTTGGCCATGGTGGTGTTGAGGATGGTGGTGTTGGTCATGGTGGTGTTGAGGATGGTGGTGTTGGTCATGGTGGTGTTGGTCATGGTGGTGTTGATTATGGTGGTGTTGGTCATGGTGGTGTTGATGATGCCATTGCTACTTCAGAACCACTTCCTATTTCTTCACAAAGCGCTGAGTGTAATTACTGCACACGGTTTCTTTTGTGCCCTTGTGATTGATTGTCAGTGGTGCACAGAGATTGTTTTCTTTAACCATTTCTTAGACAGGAACGAATGTCTCCAGAGACCGGAGCTCTGCGCGAACGGTGAGTGCGTCAACGCACCCGGGTCTTTCAAGTGCGTGTGCACCACAGGATATGAGCTGGGACACACAGGGGACGAGTGCACTGGTGAGTCTTTTAGAAGTACTGCTTTGGGGTTGCGTTGCATTACCATACTGCTTTACTTTAATTACAGAAAAGATTTCGCCAATTGCTCATTCTCGAGCAATGAGCCCAGTGTTTCGGGTGGCTGGAACAATGCCCTGATTGAGATTTTTCGTTCTTGTATTTTTCTTTATTTTGGCACCATGTAAAGACCATTCTGTTTGTTATTTGTCTTGTTTCTCTTATAATATAAGAGATACAAGACGAAGACACAAACATAATGGTCTTTAAATGACAAAATAACAAAAGATATTACATGATCTTTTACTACAATTGTTAACAGTTTTTATGATGATTTTTTCCGTTTCTGATTTATTTGCAGACACCATCGAGTGTGAGAACAATCCAAATTTGTGTCGTAATGGCCATTGTTCGAATACAATTGGGAGCTTCCACTGTACTTGTCCTGATGGTTATATGCTATCAACCGACGGCAAGGAATGTGTTGGTATGTATCTGATGGCTGTGAAAAAGTATAAACAACCAGTTCTTATGTGACCGATGATTTTCACGCTGTTGATGTTTACATGTTTTTGTGGAAAGGTTTTGACCTGTTAAAGGAATCTGGAGTATGATTTCATACTTTGGATTGTTTAGTATTGTTTTTTCATTCGTTATTATACACAAATTTATTTCTTCATAGAGCCAATTAACTCGTGTTTTACAGACTAATTGAGCTTATTGTTTTCACTCAAATGTATCTGTAAGCCGTCATTCAGTCCTGGGTTTATTGGCCTTCAGGGTGTTTCAATTTGGGGTGCCTAAAGTAGATTATTAATATCATGATTATTATTTAGTTTTGCCTCAAGGTAAAATAATCCCCAGGGACTTCAACATTGCTTAAAGCACAGAATATTTTTCTGGAATTCATCTAGATCTAAGTTGGTGACAGTTTTATTTCTGTTATTAAAAAATTATTAAACTGACATTTATAAGATATACATTTGAAGAAAAACCTCAAAACCTTGAGCAATCACTGCAGATTGAGTTATTTCGTTATTGATTTTTTAAATTCAGATTTTGTTTTTATCCTGTAACATCGAGCTGCAGTTGTCATTAGATGTGACCCAACTGCACAAAACCAGTCTTAAAGTTGAATTTTTTACGTTTTGAGTATTATATGCCATTTTGAAGAGAATCAAATTCTATTTACAATGCCACCAAACTTATCTTTCTACCGCAATCCTGTATGAAATTATGGGTGAAAAACTATTTGCATTTATGGACACTATTTATCGACAAAAATACATCTAAGTTGCCCAATAATATATATATATATATAATTGTAAATCATAACTTGTACGAGATCATCTAAATAATACCCACCAATGTAACTTTTAATTGATCTTTATGGTTATTTGTCTTCTTCTTCTGGTTCTCTGCCACTAGGCAGGTTCGGCTGGCCAATGTCGCCACTCTTCCCTCCGCTGGGCCTTCTCTTTTAGTCTGTAGAAGCTTCATTTGACATTTATGTGGTACTCGGGATTCATAGAGGGGTGGTCTCCCGCTGCCTTCCCCTCGGTGTTTTTAACGAGACAAAATTACATTTGTATAAAATATATATTTTGAAATTATAACGTGTAATTATCGAGCAACTGGGAAATATCAACTTTGTTTTTTTGCTTGTTTTCTTGAAGTGGAAATACCCGACTCAGAACTGGTTTTGTGCTGATGGGTCACCATTTGATGATTATTAATAATATTTTTTCAGTTTTCGCCGTAATGCTTCAGCGTTCATGAATGAGCTGGTGCCCTGCGCTTGGCTTTCAAGTGGCGCTCTAGAAATTTGGAGATTTGCGATTGTGATTATGATTACTGTAACTCTTCAGCGACTGTGTATCATTCTTTTCGGAATGGCCACTCTTAGCACTTCATAAAACTTATTTCTTGTGAGTGCTGTTTTTAAGGAATTTTTAGAACTACACATCCTCTTCTCTCCTTTCTCATCCTCCATGGTAAATTACTCCCAATCTGAGGAAAATTACCTATTTTTTAGTAGTTTTAACTGCACGGAACGTGACGGAAGTGCTTCTACAACTGCACGAATCCATTTAGAACTGCACATTTTGTGTAGAACACAACTGCACGTTAAAAAAGCCTTGTTTCTTCTGCCTCTGTTCGTGTCCAGATGCTCGGAAGGGGAGCTGCTACGGCACATTTCAAAACGGCCGCTGTTCGCAGCCTCGACGGATGACGATGACGAGAGCAGAATGTTGTTGTACGCGGGGTTTGGCCTGGGGTGAAGGTTCAGCTTGCGACGCCTGTCCAGTATATGGAGGCGGTATGTTGCATATAGTATACTCTGAGAAAATATGCAACTTTTAGTGCATACATACAATGTCATACATGCACAAATACATACGTTGATACATACATGCATGCATACTTATATACATACAACACATACATACATGCATACATAAATAGCCGACATGCATACATTCATGCATGCATACATAACCATGCATGCATGCATGCATACATACATACATACATACATACATAAATAGCCGACATTCATACATTCATGCATACATACATACATGCATATATTCAATATTGTACATACCAGTACAACCGGGTACATACATGCAATACATGCATGCATGCATGCATAGTACATACCGGTACATGCAACTAACTTGCTGGCAATTGAAGTGAGGCCGTCCTCACTTCAATTGCCACTACCTGTAGGAAGTATGTTATTAAAAAGTATACAGCTATTGACGACCAGCACAATGGTAGTGGCAATTTATAAATCTCTGTCGCGCCATTATCATGACGTAATTCTAAGCAAAACGCTTTTCAAAATGCTGCTCCTTCTAGTTGAGATTCAGAGTCTGTTGGCATTTGGATAGTAAGTAAGAAAGTTGGGTTTTGCATCAAGAGTTGAGGAACATTACAGAATAGGCTTCATTGTCCTAATTTTTTATGTTGATAATTACATATTGCTCCCATTACCTTGTTTAAAAATCCAGATTTGTGCCACAAACTCATTATGGTGCTCTCATGTATGTATGTATGTATGTATGTATGTATGTATGTATGTATGTATGTATGTATGTATGTATGTATGTATGTATGTATGTATGTATGTATGTGTGCATGTATGTATGTATGTATGTGTGCATGTATGTATGTATGTATGTATGTATTTATGTATGTATTTATGTATGTATGTATGTATGTATGTATGTATATGACCATTTATATAGCGCCTTAACAAGAATCTCACGGCGCTTCTCATATTGAAGCCATCGTGTTAATGGGTCTCAGGCCATGTTACAATGAGTTCATTTTCTAAAGGACTCTATTGGTCATATTATAGGAGTTCATTTTCTGAATGGATCACGTTATAGTGAGTTCATTTTTATTCTGGTATCCACATCCTTCACACTGTTATCTGATAATTCTTGTAAAGATAAAGTTACTTATAATTAACCATCTTGTGCACAAGTTAGTAAACAAAGCCATTTGCTCGGTACTTCGCAGTACGTGTTGGTTTTTCACTTGTTTGTTTAACATTTCTCTTAAGTGATCGGTGAATCATTTTTTGTAGGAGCCTACAAGTCACTTTGTCCAAATGGCGATGGCACTAAACCAGGCATGAATGGAAATGGTCCGGAAGGTATGTATTAAATTAGTATTTGAAGGGTATGCTTATGTATTATTATTTGGAAGCATAGATGTAAAACTTGATGGAAACGGAATGAAAAACGAAAAGATGTCAGGTTTTTTCCAAAAAATTAAAAAGCAGAAAATACAAGAGAAAACGGAAATGAAAAATAATTTGACTTTGTTTCATCCTAAACTGTAGTTTTAACTTAAAAACCTTGTTAATGCAATTTTTTATCTTTAATCCGCGATTTACACAATTTTATTAGTAGACCAAAATTCATTATAAGTGACATTAGTCTACAACGGATACTTTTTTCTTATAATTGGTTTAATGAGAAATTGAGAATCTTTTCAAATTCAAATTGTGAGCATAAATCTGCATAAATTCATGCTGATCAACATAACTCAATTAAAACCTAATAAGATGTAAAGGCTATGGATGTATACTAGTTAAATCGTATATTGTAGGCTACTTAAAATTGTTACTTAAATAGGTCTAAGAAGTTTATATAAAAATAACTCTTATAAATTTCATTTCTTTATAGGGACCTACTACATGTAGGCCATCTCTTAATATGATGATACTAAATAATTACATAATGACATCATTTAGATGAACCCTTGAGAGTTGGCGGAAAACGTTAGGAATATCAGGAAAAAATTAAAATAAGGAAAATAATAACAGACAGGAAATTTAAGTTACATAAAAAAGTTTTAAAAACGGGAAAACAGCTATACAAACAATAAAAAAACGAGAAATACGACGTTTTTTGGGAGAGAATAAAAAACGAATTTTTTTAGAACTATGTTTGGAGGTATGTTTTATTATTGTTGTTTGGAAGGTATGTATTATTATTATTATTTTTAAGGTATGGGTGTGTTATAGCTTTTAAACCTTCGACAACGACCCCATGATTTTTCACTGCCGCCAAAAGATCAATGCAATTTTATTCCATGAATATTACACCGCAGTGAAGAAAAATCATCCCTCCTCATCGTTATAGCCATACTAAGCTGAATGACCGATGTTATTTTCCATTTTTTTCCTCTATGTACCCATGTGCGGTGTGTTATTATTATTTAGAAGTTATGTATTTTTTATGTATTGTTACGTATTGCTTTTATTAGTATTATTTGGAAGTTATGTTTCATTATTATTTTGAAAGTAAGTAATTCTTGAAAAATGTCTATTATTATTACCCGACTAATTATGTTGTTGTAATTTTCTGATTTATGAATTCGCATCAGAAGGTACGGTAAACTGAAAGAATCTGTAGAGTGTTGTTTGCAAAGCGAGGGAAAGACAGAGAGAAGTGTTCCACTAAACTGGTGGTAGCAAATTCCGCAGTTGTTGACTGGTGTGCTCGAAGGCAACGTAGACCATAAGTCTTCCCTGGCAGAGTTGGATCTGTAACGTTTAGGGATGAAAATTTAAGAAACACAGTTAGGACTGAAAAATCTATGTGTGCTCACTTGGTATAGGCCTAACTCTACTTAGCAATTTAATGACTCGAAAAGTTTGCGATTTTGCTGTTATTGATTGCTGATTCTCTAGAGCTCTACTATCCATCTGAAGAAGTTATATAGCACTACTTCAAAATGACTACTCATAGGCGCTCCCGACCCAGGCCTGGCCAAAGAGGAGAGTTTTAAGTAGTCTATAAAAAGAGTTAGGAGAGTCTAGCGAGAGGAACTGCTCCACTGGCTGTTCTCTGCCAGTGCCAGTCCCAAGCCTGGATAAAGGAGGAGGGCGACATTAATCGTCCGTGATATGGCAGTGTCGTTAAACGTGTAAAAATTCTAGCGAAAGGGAGCGCAGACCACAGGGGAGGCTATTCCAAGCAGAGGGACCCACGTCGATATGGCCTTATCCTCTCATTGATTGTGAGTTAATATGCTATGCATTTTTCATTTTGTGTGAAAATTTTGTGTTCCATTCTTAGTAATGCAGCAAACAATTTTGGTGTTCTTTGTGCAGCATCTTCATGACACTGTCTTGTTGTTGCAGATATAAACGAGTGTAATGTTATGGATGTTTGCGAGAACGGTGTCTGCATAAACCTGGACAGAGGCTTCCGTTGTGAATGTAATCCTGGCTACAAAGTTGACATCACAGGGACGCGCTGTCTAGGCAAGTAATGGCAGAACACAATAACATTTTTGTTTCCATTGTTTTCGCTTAGCATTTATGTTTCAGTTTCCCTGTTAATCTCTGCTGAACGTGTTATTAGTGTCAGACTGTTTACTTCTTAAATGCTGCCATTCGAATGTTTATGATGAATGCACTTTTGAGGAGTTCCTAGTACTAGCGCTTTTGAGAGGTTTTCCGCTTTTGAGAGGTTTTTCTCGCTTTTGAGAGGTTTCTGGCGCTTTTAAGAGTGTTATACAATATACATGTATTGAATTTAAGATTTTGGTATGGGTTTGGCAATGCTTATTGCAAATGTTCCTTCATACTCAAATGCGAACTCTGCTGCCCCATTTCACGTTTGGCTGGTTCTTCGCTTTTCTGCTTGTGATGAACTGGTTGTTCCTTTTGTACAGACAGACACACTCCCGCACACATACACACACCTGGGCAAAGCAGCATCGTGCTCTTAGGTGGTTGGGGACATCTACCTGGAACGAACTCCCTTTGGATCTGCATTTGTCTTATCGAGGGACTCTTCAGGCAGTTTCCATGAGCACTTGATTTTGATTGTTTGATTGTTTGATTGAAAAGGATGTCCTTTTCTGCCGTGTTTGGATTGGGAGTGCCTCTGAAGAGAAGTGCTATATAAATGCTCTGAACGAATGAGTGAATGATCCTTTGGCCAGCCATGTTTAATTGTTCATTGCGCCGATAATTAACTGGTCTTTACTGGGCACTGTTGGCAACCGTAGACCAGCTATGTATGTTGTGTGAAATTGTACACTGGAGCTGATCAAGGTCATGTTTTTTTCTTCAGACGTGGATGAATGTCGTACGGATATGTGTGGAAAGGGAGTCTGTACAAACATGGACGGAAGTTTCGACTGCAAATGCCAAACAGGATACACAGTCGGCCCGGACGGAAAGTGTGTCGGTACGTTATCTATCTACTATATGTAATTTATATAGCGCCCGTTCGAGATCGCTATTCAGACGCCATGCATGCTGAAACATCCTTACAACACATCTGAGTTTTGCTTCTTTGATGGCTAACTTGATTTCAGTTTGATCGATTAATGTTATCAGAAGCTTAATGAGACAAGTTCATATCTAGAGATGCATCGCACTGTTTACAAAGATCCAAATCTAATTGTAATTGCAATTTAAGATTCAATCGAACCATGGAACAATTGGAAAAGCCGCCTGAAATCTTTCTTGCGTTTCTATGTCTGTGACACTGTCTTCATACGGGGTTTAGGGTAAAGTGCTCAAATTCGTGATCACTTCCTGCTACCCTCCCAAAGGTCCACTCAACCTTCCATTCGACAGATGTCGCTAGTAAACTGAGCAGTAGGACGTGATGGGCGCCTTGCATGGCTGCCAAACAGTTGAATGCTACTCTTGTAATAACTTGTGATCATCCATCCATTAAATGAATTGTAATTATACTGTGTTGTGTCAGTTTGAAATTAAAAATAAAGATTATTAATTATTGTTATTATTATTAATTTTGCGACTGTGTATTGTCATCTGCCACTGTGCCGATTCTGTTGTTAGATATCAACGAGTGCACGGAGGGAACGCACGGCTGTGCCTTCCGCTGTCAGAACAACCACGGCTCCTATCGCTGTCTCTGTCCGAAGGGCTTCCGACTGTCGGCTGACGGAGTGCACTGTGAAGGTGAGCACTGCGAATTCCTTTCTTTGACTTTCATCCTCATAACATTTCGTGTAATCGGCGTGAGTAGATACGGAGGCTGTAAATAGCTATTAGCCGTGGCAGCCTTTTATAGTAATGATATTCTGGATTCGTAGAGAGAGGCTATATGAGTTGCCATAGTAGCATCTGATAATAATCCCAGTCATGGAGGCTGAAAATTTTCATGGTTATCTTGTGTAATAATTGCATTTTGATTTTAATGCATTTCATATATAGTCTATAGATTGCCGTGGTAATCTCTTGAAATAATAATTTCATGGAATCTATGAATATTGCAATATTAGTAACCTCTTATAATATCTAATCTATTCGAATGAATTCTATAGCACCATTATCATAATGTGCAAGACATAGGTGATTTGTTGTAAGTAAGTAAGTAAATATGTACTCTATTTGACTGCTTGCCAACGCACTGCGGGAATGTCGGGGTAAGAACAATCTAAGACATTTGGTCACAATCGGAAATCATTATCCATTCGAGATCCCAACTTGAATGTTGCCTTTCTTTTTTTTCTTTTTCTTTTTTATATTATTTTTCTTTTGTTTCTTTCTATTTATTTTTCATTTTCTATTTTTTGTGCTTTAATATGCCAATCAAATTTCGGCCTATGTTGTCACAAGCTGTTGTTAAACTATCATCGATCCACCGATGTTGATTAGTTGGTGCGACCATTAAAAAATTAATGATAAGATAATTATTGGGAATACTAATTGATTAATTAACTGATTAATTAATTGTGTTTGGAATGCTAATTATATAATTAATTAATTAACAGACATTGACGAGTGCCTTACAACAGAGAACAACTGTCGACATCTGTGCAAGAACATCGTCGGTTCGTTCTTGTGCATCTGTCCCGAGGGATATCAACAAGTGGGCGACGACTGCAGAGGTAACTCCACTCCATCCACTTCAACATAAGTCAGATTATCTTTCCATTTCCAGGCTCCGGCTTTGGTCAGTTTATAATTGTAATCGTAGTCAAACATTTGCGGAAGCGCCACTCTGCTATCCGTGTGCTGGGTGCCATGACGACAATTTGAATGCTGTGTGGCTGACGATTTGTTTTTCGAACAATAGACGCAACTCACGAGGAAATGTGCCATGGAATTATTGTTATCTTGTTGATGCCTTTGTCAGATATATTGCTTTACCACAGTACAATGTCGCAGTAACACAAAAATCATTAGGATTAAAAAACTTGTTTATTGAGATGTTGCTTGTGATTGACACAAAGGCATTTAACATAAGAACTGTAAATTAAAATAATTATTATTATGTAGTTTTGGAATGGCCTTCCTTTTAAGCTACGCCTACACCCTGGAACTCTACCAGGATCCTTCCTTACTAAACTTAAAACTATTCTTTTGGGTGCACTAGAGTCGAGAGCACCTCTGAGTAGTTTTTTAACTTGAAGGAGCGCCATATAAATATCTGAATGAATTGCAGTACTACACACACACACACACACACACACACACACGATATATATATATATATATATATATATATATATATATATATTGTGGGGCGCGGTGGTGTAGTGGTGGCGTCGTTGCCTTGAAGCCGGAAGGTTCGAGGTTCGAATCCCCCTCGCCGCGTAAGGACCTTGGGCAAGTCCTTCACTCACAATTGCTCAGCGCTTCGGCGTGAAACTCCGATGCAGTGTCCGCTCTGCATTCGGGAGCGCCTCTGAGTAGAGAGAGCTTGAAGGGGCGCTATAACAAGTGCACCTACAAACAATATATAATTATATATATTATATGAATGAATAATTGAATATATATAGATGTTATATGGAGAAAGCAGAGGTATTCACTTAATGGCGTATGGATATTCCGCATCTACAATGTATATGGTTTGCATTGGTGTTTACACAACTACAGCATAATTTGCATTTATGTGTGTATTACAGATGTAGGTGTATTGTATGCAAAACATATCTTCACAAAAATATGTAGGTATGTACTAGGTATAATATGTATACATATCTTTCGTTTTTTAATATAGACTTTGACGAGTGTAGTGCCAATCGTAACATCTGTCTCCATGGAAACTGCATAAACACGGAAGGTGGCTACAGATGCGAATGTCAGACTGGATATCGACCGTCGAAGGATAAGAAAACATGCGTCGGTCAGTAATTGTCATGCAATACAATGCAATGCAATGCAGTACAATACAATGCAATACATTGCGATTCAATGCAATGCAATACAATACAATGCAATACAATCTGTTCTCTCCGCATTGTGTCTGTCTTGCATGTCAGGTCATAATCGTGATCTTAATCTCCAAACTTCTAAAGTGCCACCCGAAAGCCAGGCGCCGGGCACCAGCTTATTCACGAGCGCTGCCTTGTGTCAAAAGGGTTGTCCGTAAGAGTAGTCCAAAGGTGGTTTGAGTTGAGTTACCATAGGGTCGGAGAGGTGGAACAGCTACTAAGGCGCGTGTCTCTGGGTCGGGAATTGGAGGGTGGAGGATCAGATGAGACGGGGTAAGAGTTCTTGAAAAGGGTGTGACTTCATTTTCGAAAGAAAAGTCTGAGGTGTGATGGATAGAAAAGCCTGATGAGGGTGATGGTGTGTGATTAGTAATGATGGTGGAGGAACTGATGGAGGTCTTTCTACACCTGTGTCAAGGCTTTCTTTTCTGGCAACATCCACTATGAGAACTGCAGGAAAATAGCTGAGGTCAGGCATTGATTTATGTGGATTTTGTGATGGGATCTTAAGAGTTCTTCTAGGGGGTTGAACAACTCCAACCCAACCCCTGGCAATTCTCACCCTAGCTACATCCTGTAACCATGAAACCTGCAAATTGGAATGTATATAAGTGATGAAATTCATATTTGCTGCTCAGATGTTCGTGAGGGCTTCTGTTATTCAAGCGTTACCAATGGGAAGTGTGTCTCAAGATCAGATCCACTTCTTACGACCACAAAGTCTGAATGCTGCTGCTCAACTGGCGCCGCCTGGGGACCGAACTGTGAGAAATGCCCAGTACAGGGAACAGGTAATAAGCGCTCTGCTGAGTTTGGTAAATGTGGTTCTCCTGTCTGTCTGTCTGTCTGTCTGTCTCTGTCTATCTGTCTGGCTGCTTGCCTGCCTGTCTGTCTGTCTGTCCATCTGTCTCATTCTGTCTGTCTGTTTGTCTGTCTGTCTGTCTCTGTCTATCTGTCTGCCTGCCTGTCTGTATGTCTATCTGTCTGTTTGCTTTTCTGTCCGTGTCTGTCTACTTGCTTGCCTGTCTGTCTGTCTGCCTATCTGTCTCATTCTGTCTGTCTGCTTGTCTGTTTGTTTGTTTGTTTGTCTGTCTTTCTATCTGCTTGTCTGTCTGTCTGTTTGTTTGTTTGTTTGTCTGTCTTTCTATCTACTTGTCTGTCTGTCTGTCTCTGTCTATCTGTCTGCCTGCCTGTCTGTATGTCTATCTGTCTGTCTGTCTGTCTGTCTGTCTGTCTGTCTGTCTGTCTGTCTGTCTGTCTGTCTGTCTGTCTGTCTGTCTGTCTGTCTGTCTGTCTGTCTGTCTGTCTGTCTGTCTGTCTGTCTGTCTGTCTGTCTGTCTGTCTGTCTGTCTGTCTGTCTGTCTGTCTGTCTGTCTGTCTGTATGTCCGCTTGTCTATCTGTCTGTCTTTGCCAAGCATGCATATACTCCTTGGTACCTTATAAAAAACATCTATTATTTTGTTTGGTAGGTGATGTAATCACTTTTTATGCTCCTCCTCCTCCTTTATTGCACAACTTGCAACAATGGCATAGAGCTATTCACTCATAACATGTGGCTTGCTTCATTCATTCATGTGTTACATGTCATCATGGTCTATATCTTCTTTCTTCTTTGTTGCAGCCGACTACAAAGCTCTCTGCCCAATGGGACCTGGCTTCGGACCTGATGGCATGGGTAGGCAACACATCAGACACAACCTTTTTATGTACACACACAAATGCCTTAGGGTGATTCTTGCTCGGCCTGTTTTTCGGAAATTCATGTCTGCCGTCAGATACTTTTTAACCGTTTTTTTAACCAGGTTTTGTCTGGGTCGTGTTGCTTACGAGGGATTATTTACTATTGGCTGTGAATGGATGAATGAAATTGTGAATGTATAAATGCATGAATGAACAAATTGTGAGGATAATTGCAAGTGAATGAATGAATTGAATTTCAACTGAATGAATGAATTTAATGAATGAATGAATGAATGAATGAATGAATAAAAGTAATTTTGTTGAATAGCGTCGAGACATCAGCTGCAGTATTATTATTATTATTATTATTATTATTATTATTATTATTATTATTATTATTATTATTATTATTATTATTAGCAGTAATCATATCATTGTTAATAATCATAATTCATTTTAATTTGTTAAAGTAATTTGTAAAGGGGTCTTTTCAAGAGACATAATTCATTTTAATTTGTTAAAGTAATTTGTAAAGGGGTCTTTTCAAGAGACTCTATTAGTTTGTTGTGAAATGTCATAAAAAAACAGTTTGTCATCAACAACAATATTAAAAGAGTATTAAGATCGAATTGTGATCTTAAATAGAGGCTTCATTCAGCTGCTAGTGCGCACACGAGCTGGTACAGTCAACTTTATTACCATGGTATCTTTTCCTCCTGGAGTGAAGGCATAACTGTAGCTATATAATAAAATCATAATTGTAGTTATGATAAAATCATAAATTGTGTAGTTATGATAAAGTCAAATGGACGTCAAGGTTTACAATTCCTTTCTCCTCCTGTCAAGGATTGGTTTTATGCTATCTCCAGCTGTGGCATATTGTAGGCCACATACATATAATGTTACATATATAATTACAAGTGTAGAGTGTATCAATGTATTTTACGACCATCTTGACTGACAGTGTCACTGCAGTTAATTGTAAGTCCATAAACTTTGGCCTTTCAGGTAGAGCGGCTGAGTTTGTTTATTGGGTATATACTGTCGTTGATGGAAATAAATTTGGCTGTCTCTCTCGTCCTTTACAAGCAGCGCTGTTGGAGAGCATTTTGTGGGATGTGTTCGGATGTAACTTGATCAAAGAACCTCTACTTCACGCTGCGGTTCTTTCTGAACAATTAAAAACCGGTTATTATTATATTGCATGCAGCTGTTTGGCTGTCAAGTAAATTCTTCAGAGTGCGTGCCGTGGTATCGGTTCATAATTTTTTAATTTCAGTCAGTGTACTGAGTGACAGATTGCTTTGCAAAGAATAGTTAATAACAATCTCACTGACGAAACATAAAAAATAGTGACTGAAAAAGAATATCCTGATGGTTCTAGAAATTTTCATTCAGATATTGGCAATGTTTTAACCGCACTGAAATTCAGATGAGCTGTTGGTAATGCATTACCAGTTCTGTGAAATTTCTGATGATGATAAAAGATATTGGTAATATTTTACTAGCTGTGTGAAATTTCCAATGATATGTTGATAATATTTAACCAGTTACCAGTATGTGAAATTTCCAATGATATGTTGGTAATATTTAACCAGTTACCAGTATGTGAAATTTTCAGTGAGATGTTGGTAATGTTTTATGAATATGTGAAATGAGAATTATTTATTGTATAGCTACTTAGATAATCTGCCTGTGCGCATTTCAAAGTACAGAATGTTAGAGTCCTCATTCAAAATGAAAAATTTCAAAATTCAAAATTTTTAAATTATTTATTGACCCAACATTATAACGTAATACACAGAGCATTGATATAACACAAGTTATAATTAAAGTATTAACTCGTTCAGCAAATGAGTTAGAAGACAGATTAGGGAGCAATAGACACTCCAGAAGGGACAAATCCCGCTTAGTAGGGGCCTAAGCCGCCTATATACCAAGAAGAAGTTAAACAGGATGGGGGTGTGTGTGATTAAGTAAGGGAAATAGACGTTTTTTGGACTATATAACATTTATACAGTAGAAATTACATATAGATGCAGATTAAATTCTTAACTATAGCTTAACTAACAAACACAAAGCTGAGTTTAAGTAATATAAATTAGATGTGGTTCCTCTTGTTGCCTATCACTCTGAAGGCAGACCCCCACCCCAGACAGTGAGATGCTTGTTGGCTCTTCTTGCAGCAGCAGCACCAGCAGCCACGGATGGATGCTAAGTGCTGTTTGGAGTTATTCTGCAGCTTCAGTACAATAGTTTTCGCTGTAGACTGCAAACAAGAATTTGTTGGTCGAATTTGTTGCTTGTGTTTGTTTGTTTGTTGAGAACTGTAACATCCATGTATTCAGTCAGGATTTCAGTTTGGGGGGCTGAATCCTCGCTGAAGAAATTTTCCTTTTTCATTCGCCAAAATTTCTGACGACTTTTTTTAGTCATCTGGTCGAAATCTCTTGCATATAATATTTCAGTTTTTAGTGGGGCTAATCGTGGAAATATTTCATTTTTACATGTAAAAAACCGGATAACCTTTTTTAGTGGGGCTTGGCCCTCCCCCTTAGACCCCCGGCGCCGCTTCTGGTGTCAGTTTGGTTAGTCAGAAGTGCTTTTTGAAGTAGGCCTACTTGAAAGGTGCTTTTGAAAATGTCCATATGCTCAAACACTCTTCACACTTGCATACAGCAATCAATCAAGGGCTGTTTAAGTATATTACGTAGGTTTACGTGAGGGAGGGGAGGGGAGGAGAGGGAGGTGATCGGATTTAGGCGATTTTTTTACTGTGATTGGTCCCTCCATGTAGAACGATCTTCTCTCTCTAACTGAGGGAGAGACTAACCACTCATTTTTTCCTCATCACTCTCTTATTCTTTAATAGACTTTTCTCTGGAGTTTTTGTGCTGGGAGGACCTCCCAAAAGTTGTTCTTATACAATGCCGTACAATGCTCAGTGGCAATGTACATTAGATTGATCAATTTTAAGATTGTTTGCTCGTCTAGACTGATCGATGTGACGGGTCACTTGAGTTTTTGAAGTTCATAATCGGAATGTTTTTCCGCAAAATCCAAAGTTATCATTGAATTCATGCTCCACCTTCAATTTTGGTTATATCATTTGCTAATAGTTATGTGCAGTTGATGTCTCAGTTGAATCACTTTTGTTCCGTTGTTTTTTCATTCAGTTAATTCTGTTGTTTATCATTCCCATGTCCATTCATCCATTCATTCATCCATTCATTTATCCATTCATTTATCCATTCACTCATCCATTAATTAATTCATCCATTCATTCATTCTTCCATTCATTCATCCATTCATTCATTCTTCCATTCATCCATTCATCCATTCATCCATCCATTCATCCATTCATTCATCCATTCATTCATTCATTCATTCATTCATCCTTTCATTCATCCATTCATCCATCCATCCACTCATTCATTCATCCATTCATCGATTCATTCATCCATTCATTCATTCAAGTATTTATATAGCGCTTCTTCACGGAAACTAATTAATTCTGTTGTTTATCATACAGATAATGGCCATTCATTCATTCATTCATTCATTTCTTTGTTTATTCCACCATTGTCTCGTTCTTTCCACTTCCGCTCTCAGACCTCGACGAGTGTCGTCTGATGCCGAACGCCTGTCCGAACGGACGTTGCATCAACACGATGGGTTCCTACCGCTGCCTCTGCAACAACGGATATCGCGTCGACCCGTCTGGAAGCCAGTGCATCGACGTCAACGAATGCGAACTCGACCCGAAGCCGTGCGACTTCGACTGCCGCAACACGATCGGGAGCTTCACGTGTTCGTGCCCCGCGGGTTACGTGCTGGATCAGGACGGTCGCAAGTGCCTGGATGTCGACGAGTGTAAGACGGGGAAGCACAATTGCCCCCAGGCGTGCGTCAACACGAGAGGCAGCTTCGACTGTACGTGTCATCCGGGATATCGTCTGCAAGGATCAACCTGCGTTGGTTCGTTGATCTTCTCATTCTCTTGATATTTCCTAGGGACTTGGAGTGCAGTAGACAAATTATATAAGTGAGTGAGTGAGTGTGTCCTTTGTTGCGCCACTTGCTAACCGCTTTCTGGCTTACGCTTCATACTTAATGGCGTATTGTCTCTTATTTAATGTTACATATTCTGATTTATATTGTTTTTCAAACTGTGCTGTCTACAGTGTTTTGGTCAAGTGTTAATCGCCCTAATATTTACATTCCAAGCTGTCACCAGTCGTAATCGTAATAGTAACTGTAACTCCTACAGTTCCCGCAAAAGTGAGATCACAGGAACCAGCTTATCCACAGGCGTTCAATCAAAACAGGGGTCAATATTCGGAGAGTCAGGCAGGCAGTTAGTCAGACGGTTATAAAGTGGATGATGTTAAGAATTGAAATTGAAGTATTGGGAAGTGTAAGAATCGGAGGGTATGACACTTATGGGCAGGAGGGTGCATAGTCTATAAAGCAGTGCTCTGTTGTAAATCTTGTAATGTGCTGTTTTCTATCTGCGTCTGGTTTTGTGCTTCCATAGACGTTGACGAGTGTCTGGAGAAGGGTTGGCTGTGCCAGCCAGTTGGAACGTGCCAGAATGTTCCAGGAAGCTTCAGATGTTCCTGTCCACCGGGCTATAAAACGGATCCGAGCGGAGCGTCATGTGTCGACGCGGATGAATGCGACGATAGTCTCATGTGTCAGTATGGATGCGTCAACCTCATCGGTGGATACAGATGCGAATGTCCGTTCGGATTTATGGCGCACTTCTATTGGAACCAGTGCGTGGGTGAGTTGCTGGTTTCGTGTGCAACCAGTGCGTGGGTGAGTTGCTTGTTTCTAGGGGAACCAGTGCGTGGGTGAGTTGCTGGTTTCTTGTGGAACCAGTGCGTGGGTGAGTTGCTTGTTTCTAGGGGAACCAGTGCGTGGGTGAGTTGCTGGTTTCTTGTGGAACCAGTGTGTGGGTGAGTTGCTGGTTTCTTGTGGAATCAGTTAAGAGGAAACAGGATTTGAAGTATGCATGTAACAATTATATGTGCATATTGCATACGTGTGTGTATGCTTCTGTGTATCACTGTGTATAGGATTGTGAGTATGTATGTACTGAGTGTGTACTTATGATATGATTATGTGTGTACAACTGTACATCTGTATGCATTATGTACAGTATATGTTTGTTTGTGTGATACATAATGCATGTATGATATGATATTAGAGTAACTTTCTAACTGATTTAGTGATTGCCACACCTGTAAAAATTGGGACAATACTAGTAATCCTTTTTTAATGTTTGTCTCAAGGTCTCATTCTTGTTTCTTAGATCAGAGCTGTAACTGACCAAAACTCAGTCCTTCTCTAAAATTAATGTCTATAATACTGCATCAGTTTTGATTTTTGTTTCGTTCAAATAATGTGCTGTTGTGCTACTTTTTGCCACTACATGTATAGGCAGTTCTCGTAAAGTATGAGCGTTTGTCTCATGCTAATAAAGATTACTTATTTGCCTACTTACTTACTTACTTACTTAATTACTTACTTACTCACTTGCTTACTTACTTAATACTTACTTACTTGCTTTCAGGCGATTGCTACACCTCTGGATGATGATCACGTCTTTTTGATTGATTTATTCTTAAGAACCTGTTATCGTTTTCAGATGAGAATGAATGCCAGCAGCCGGGTGTATGTGGTCAGGCATCTTGCATCAATATCATCGGTAGCTTTGACTGCCGCTGTGGATCCGAATCCGTCTTTGACTCGTCATCCAAGTCCTGCTTGGGTGAGTGATTTAGGACATTTTAAAGACAGATATATATCGGGCTATCTCTTCAAGAAAGACTTGTCAGAAGTACCAAGAGTATTATGAGGTTGGCAGCCTGTTTCATTGACACTGGTTAGTTTCAGGAGTCCCAATGATATGTTCATCTCTTTAAAGGTGACAGGATAGTGAAACACTCTTGCTTGAAGAACAAGACCATGGCAGCACCACCAGGGCTGAAAGTGGTTTGGAAAAGTTGCCGGGTCTGACTTTCGCGAGATTTTTGGGTGAGCGGCGCCGACAATTTTTTTGTTTCAGCCGGAAAAAGTTGATGACCTTTTAAAAAAAATTCGTAAACAAGCGACCGGGCTGAGACCCGGCAACAGCGTGTCTCGAAAATCGATGCCGGGTCACAAACCCGGACCGACCCGGCTCACTTTCAGCCCTGGGCACCACTATTGGTCGTAGCAGGTCATTTGACATGCTGCTTATTTTACCCTTGATCTTCCTTGTAACCAGCAAAACTACTCTGGAAATGTTAATATCTTTTTTACATTTAACTCATCTTTTTGTTGAGTATTTTTTTCTGAAATTGCACTGTGGTGTAAACTGTAAACTATTTATTGTTAGGCGTTGGTGGAAGTGGATGCCACTCGAGTCCGTGCTCGTTCGGATGCACTCCCACGCAGGGAAGTGGCTTCCAGTGCAACTGTCCGGATGGATTCCAGCAGATCGGACAGGGGTGAGTCAACGTACCTAACAAACTTTGTCTAGTTCTAAGAAGAAATCATCCATTTTGTTGTTTTAATATGCTTGATATATTTTCTTGCCGATGTTTGTTTGGAAAATCGGTTTCTATTATACGTTGTATTTCTAGTATGTGTGTAACTGCTGCATACATGCATGTGTGCTTGTAAGATGCAGATAAAAAATTTACTGTGCATCAACTTTAGTCTCCTGATTGGTCTTAATTTGTTTTGGCAAACATGGTTTTATATTTGTGCTCGTCATTACTATATCATAATTATATCCTTTAGATAAAAGAAATCTACAACTTTTACATGTACATAGCCTATTTAGCTGTAGAAGTTCAGTCTAGATATTCACATGTGCAAATTTAGCTGTAGAAGTTCAGTCTAGATATTCACATGTGCAAATTTAGCTGTAGAAGTTCAGTCTAGATATTCACATACATGTGCAAATTTAACTGTAGAATTTCAATCTAGATTTTAAATCTAAATTTGTCACAATTGTCATCTGTAGAACGGTGTTCCCACTACTCTCGAAAATTTTTGGCTTGCGTTCCAACTGCTCACCATGCATGAAACCCTGGAAACACATGCATTCCAATAGAACTTCCTCAGAGGTCCCACTGCTCACACATTTGACGTTCCCACTGCTCACCCAAACCACTCTAACCACTGCCATTATTGATTGGTGCTTAGCCATTGGATACCTGATCTGTTTAATCTGAAATCTACCGTAATTGAACGTCTTTGGGGTTCTTTTTTTCTGCAGACACTGTCTCTCTACTCACAGTCCTCCTGGAGCCAGTCTGGGACCGGGTGTGGACATTCCGCATGTCGCAGGTCCTATAGATGGTCAATCACTACCACCTGGTGAGACGTGCTACTCCTGCAATGTGGACAAAGGTGGTGTGCCTTTGGTGAAGAGGATCAATGGGCATGGGAACGGGAATGGGAACGGGGGACGAAGGCAGAAGCGCCAGACAAGACCATTCATGAACCTCACTAATGTGGTAATTGCTATCTTTTTCACTTTTCTGATTCATTCATTGATTCATTCAATTATTTGACTGATCGATTCAATGATTGATTCATTCATTTATTGATTGATTGATCGAATGATTCATTCATTTATTTGATTGATCGATTCAATGATTCATTCATTCATTGATTGATTCATTGATTGATTCAATGATTCATTCATTGATTTATTTGATTGACCAATTCGGCATTTGAAAATAGCAAAGCAATTCCACGCTTGCCTGTATGTTAAATGTCATAGTACATCTAGACTATGATGTCAGTTAGCAAACCAGTGCACAGAAAACTAGAAGAATCATCAGTGGCATCCCATGCAAACATGTGGAGCTAACCATTGGGCTTCCTTCCATGATAGTTCTGAAGAGGGAATTCGTTTGAGCATGTGGCTGATCCACTTCCTCTGTCTGTCTGTCTGTCTGTCTGTCTGTCTGTCTGTCTGTCTGTCTGTCTGTCTGTCTGTCTCTCTCTCTCTCTCTCTCTCTCTCTCTCTCTCTCTCTCTCTCTCTCTCTCTCTCTCTCTCTCGCTCTCTCTCTCCTCTCTTTCTCTCTCTCTTATAGTTGCCATAAAAGATATTTCCTCAAGATTGCATCTTGTACAGAACACATCTTCAGTCTTCATTTGTTTCTTGCTCAGTCCAACAACCTTTTTCATCGTAATGGTAATCTTAATCATAATCTCCAAAGTTCTAAACCCCCACTCGAGATGGGGTGGGGGCCAAGTGAAGGGCACCAGTTTATTTATGAGCGCTGCACCTAACCTACATCTTTAAGGCTCCAACCATGCGATGTCCTTATTTTATCTGATGCCAGTAAAATATCGGCAGCCTAATTCATTGCAGAACTTCGAAGATAGCAATGTTAATGAGTAATTCAGAAATTTCACTTTCGAGTGCAATAGCATGCTGTAAACTAGTAGCAATGCGATGTGCACTGGAGGTAATTAACTGTTTGATTGTTGCATTATGTGAAAGTCAGTAAGACTAAACAATCTGAGCTGATTTTGTGATCAGACAGAATGAGGCCGTGAGCGGCTAAATTTTTGCCACACACAGTTATTTACACTTACAATGAGCATGTTGCTTCTAGCCTGTTGACCAAGTGCTGCTGGACGTCAGCGGTCCGCATTCAGCCGGCCACGGAGATCCCTTCCACAGCAATCAAACCGTGGACCAGAACTTTACCGTCATCTACGCCAAGGACCTGGACGATTACGAAGCTCCGGCCGCTGCGGAATCGGATTCCTCGACCGAGACAACTCACTCGCAACTACATCATCCGTACGAAAGGACCACAACACTCTACATACGCCGAAACGAAATCAGACCGAAGGAGAGCGTCATGGAGATCTTTCCGTCCATTTCCATCCTGAGGAAGAACGAGGTTTGCGAGATATCGAGCGGAAACGAGCACCGCCTGCTGCGCATGAAGCTGAAGAAGGACGGCGTCAACTCACTCCAGTTCACCAAGAAACTCAAACATGCTGCCGTGCATCGCCTAGAACTGACCTGTAGGCCGATCTACGGCGTAGACACTCGCCCCGAAACTACGAGTGCGCTCGGCATCAAGATGCCGGTGGAAATACACATTCTTTAGCTCGTGACTGGTTCGACAACGAAGCAAGTTCAGTCGGAGAGAACGCACGTTCGGTCGGAGAGAACGCAAGTTCGGTCGGAGAGAACGCTTTGCCGATCTAACCAGTTGCTAATGCATTTATGACAATTTTTATGACGAAATTAGGAGTTTTTTGGATATAGTGTTGATTTATCGAGCCCACCGTATTGCAGGCTTTGTGGTGTAACTCTTGCAGATCTTAGAACAGTTAGTTTCTTTAACGGCCTTTTAGTTGGTATACATGTTACTTTTTGAGCCATATGTTATCTTCCCAATTTTTTTTAGCAGTCTTTCATTGGTTTTCGGTTTGTCGTAACGTTATACGTGGCCCCCGCGCCCCATCCATTTTGCCAGTAGTTTGATTATCACTAAATTCGTGTAGCTTAAGTTGTTTAGTTCAAGCATGGCTTAATTTTTAAATAATGATTGCAATTCAGTGTAGGCCCCGAACGTCTATGATTGACCGTACATTAAAAAGATGTACCACACAATTTCTCTTGTTGTTGCTGATGCCAATGTTGCAATAATTGTAAGTTTATTTATTCGTTCCTTCATTCATTTCGAAAATTTATATAGCACCCCTTCAAGAAAGCTACTCAAAGGCGCTCCCAGCCCAGCCACGTCTTAAAAGTTTAACGCAAAACAGTCAAAGATTAATTTGAGCCTTGAAGTCAGTGGCGGCGCCAGCTTGGGAGTTATTAAGCAGGTCGAAGAAATTAAATGTGAAGAACAGATTAAAATTCTACAGAATTTCTGGCAGGTCATAAGGCAGGTCAAGAGTAAAAATTTAATAGGCAGTGTGTTGAATAACCTGCCGCGACCTGCTTAATTGAAGTCTTGAACTGAACCAAAGTTGCTACCTTGGGTCCATATAATAATAATAATAATAATAATAATAATGTTTGCTTTTTAGCCTGAGGAAAATAACAAAAGCTGAAGAGAACATAAGTAATATTTATTAATTCAACGTTTCAACCTGACCAGTAATTCAGTAAGATTACATTACAATCAATCAATTCGTTTGTTAGAAGTACTTAGCTGACACAGACAATTATATTGTGCAGGGCATGCATTTATGGAGACTGTCACAACACAAGGATAAACACGTGGGATGAAGTTATGGCGATATTTTACAGTTAATGAGAATTAAGTTATGTGGTCTATAGCCTGAAGGTTTCTATCATTTTATCTTAGAAGCAACAGATTATAACAAGTTTAACAGAAGTCAAATATACCTATCTGTATGGCAGCCTACAAGGCGCTCATCTGTCCTAGCCTACTGCTCATTAGTTTTTACAATCATCATAATAAAAGCGAATTGCAAAAGATATGCTGAACATGAGACCTAAGATGACTATTATAATGACTGTGAACCTATCTGCCAACCATGGATCAGACCAGAACGCTCAACTATATAACAGATTAACCAAATATGGTGAGAGTCACAGTAGGCCTACAAATACTGTGGTCAGCGTGGTCCCCAGTGACGTAGGCAAGGGGGTTTCGGGGGTTAACCCACCTCCCCATTGGCTCCGGGGAAAAGGTTTTTTAAAGGTTATTTTTCCATTTAAGTAAGAAAAAATAGCAAAAAACAGGGTTTCCGGCCATAAACCCCCCCCCCCATGAACAATTCCTGGCTACGCCACTGGTGGTCCCACTTATGTCTTGTGCATATAACCTTGCAACTACGAATCGTATCTGGGGTCATATCGTTTAGAAAGGTTCTAAAAGAGGATCTGACATTAAAATTGCCCTCTACCGTTATCATAGATATAGCCAGGTGGCACAACTACTTGAGCTTCACACGCGTTCATTGCCATGCATGACATTGTGCCAAGTCAAACTAAAGATCTTACGATTACAGCGAAGATAATGCTAACTAGGCATATTGTAAATAGGCTAGCCTACATCTGGGCATAAATCCTAATAACATCCTTTGGCACATACCTTTTACTCGCTTAATTGTAACCAAAGACTTCTTGGTTCTTGTGCATAGGACTATAATAGCCTATAGTAGGGTACATGGGCGCCCGCAGCATAGGTCAAGGGGGGTCGCGTGACCCCCCCTGGAAATCATGACAAAATATCAATAATGATACTTTCTGGGAAAACGTCAGTGGTAAAACGGGAAATGATGCATTTGCACCCACCCCAATTTGGCCAATTGTTCAAACAGTTGACCTATTTTGCATACGCCGTATGGTGTTCAAAATACCACAACGAGGCCACAACATGGTCACAGTTTCTGAACTACATCCTCTAGCCTGTTGTATATACGATACACAGAGTCACAGATGCACAATTTATGTGGTGTCTGACACAGTAATTAGATGCGACTTGCATGGGGTGTTTGGAGGTATCTGGGGAAGAGGTCAGCGCAGCTGGCGATGGACAGGGAGGAGTGGAGGAGATGCGTTGCCCGATATGCAGACTTCACAGGAAGGACTCGGTCATGGAGGTCTCAAAACACGACTCAGTATACTAAGGCACTGTCCACCAGGCAGAGACCTCTGGATAATAAATGCTCAAAGACGTGCAGACTAATTTCACCCTCTCAGTATATATTCACACACACACACACACACACACACACACACACACACACACACACACACACACACACACACACACACACACACACACACACACACACACACAATTATATATATATATATAATGCACGTCAATAACAATATATATATATATATATATACAGGTCTATAGTCCGTAACCTATGAACCGTTTACAGCCGATGGGTACCGCAACCACCGTCTGACAGTGAGGGGAGAACAAGCATTATAGCCCATGCAGTTGGATCGCCTTTCGTTCCATTAACACCCGGCGACCTGTAAGGTCGAATAAGGTGTTGAATGAGGATGCACATGTCGGACGAGCATGAAGGAGATTCTTAAGACAAAGAGGCGAAATATGAGATACACACTACACAGGACTGACTGCGACAGATGAGGGGGAATTAATAAAATTGGGCCGCAGAAGACCGAATCATTAGCATAGTAGTGGCTTCTATCCCTATACAGGGTGGGCGCAATTTGAGCCAAGTGAGAAACGGGGAGGGATCAGAAACGAGCCAAACCGTGGACTCCGAAATCCATGGCCAAACTCACGTCGGAAGGGCAAAGGCGGCCCTGAGAGTGGAAGGTCGGCCCGGGAGGGGAAGGAGAGGAATTGAGTCCGATTGTTTAGTAGGGATCGTAACCTCTGGCTGATGATTAGAGTTGCCTCAGAACTGGAGAGTGGATGATCAAAAAGAAAAGCTGACCAGGAACATGGACTCATGGAGTTCAGTTTATAACCTTTTATTCGTTACGGTTCGCACAATCTGACGACAGCACAGCAGTACCCGAAACGACACACTGAGTTTTACAGAAATTTTTTCGAACTGCCATTAATGCACTGCAGAATGCTACGCCAGCAGTCTGCCTCGTCGCCTTCCAAACGCACACCACTCCGCCATCGCCCCAACGGATCCACGGTAGGCCAGGCCTATTATGTGAGTCTATTGAATTGGAAATCACAGTTGCAATTAATGTAATGATTGGATAGACTTTAATTGTCGACATGCATGTCCTGTACTGTTTTCTTTTATTTGAACTTGTTCCTTCCTTTCATTATCTGCCTTTTTCCAACTCAAGTCTTCTGCTTAACCTTGGCTCAGTGGACTGGGAGCACCTCTGTTCAGACTTCTTAAAGCGCCACTAGCCCACTAAACAGCTTCCTGGAATGACTGTGTGAATGAATAGTATAATTACATAATATTATAATTGCATAGGGCCAAGATAGGTTGCATATCGACCGATTTAAAATTGAGTCTTCTTACATGTAATTCCATTTGAGTCTTTGATTGAAGTGAAGGCACACAGTGACAGATGGTTGACAAAAGTTCCACTTTGTAGCATATAAATTCACAAATGTTGCCTGGCAGACTGTGTATCTGTATATATATAACTATTTACTTATACATAATATTATATATATGGTTAAGGCTATGTTATGAACATCTGTCATGCCTGGCGTCAGGGACCATGACCAGGGCTTCCCACATAAATAATTATTATTTCTGGCCAAGAAAACATATGTTTAATCATTCATCCACAGTGTCTTGCACATAGGAAATAATTATTTTAACAAGCTGGCCAAGTTTTGCCCATGAATTTTCTCTGTGACCTGGAAAAACAGAACTGACGTCCCTGATACTGTTAGTCAGTTATTAGTGTTATAGCTTTTTTTACTATGAATGTAGGCTTGGGCCTACATGGCACATGTAGGCCTTTGGCCTACATGTGCCATAAATCTATAGTCAGAAATTGTTGAAAGATTTTGTTCGTCTCATTGCAAAAGACTCGTAAACAGTAGTACGTACGTTATACTGAGAAAATGTAATTGTGTAAGCTGCGGCAGCTGCCTAGCTTTTAATGACATTTTAAATATCTTAACTCTCCTGGTCATGACTGACCCCCTGCAAAAAATCCTGCGGGCGCCCATGGTAGGGTAAGCGCAAACGCAATGACCGTTTATACACAGGAGTCAGGACTAGAAACTCCCTGTTTAAACTATCTATCCAAATCCAATCTAACAAGCTAAAGTAGGCATATAATAGCCATACTTGTTACCTGCAGAAAAGATCTTGTCTTCGGAGAGACTAAGATCTTTGCCTGCAACGTTTCGCCTGTTGTTTTTTGGAAATAAGGAATATACATACATACATACTGGTCTTTCCTAAGACCCAGAGTAAAATCTTCGTTGCACACCCACGTCTGACCGCCACCCCAGTTATTATTCTGCAATTCTCACTGGCCATGGCCTGAAGAAGCACAGCGCGTCTCTTTCAATGAGGCGGGAATCTGACGTCCTCACTCACAGGGATTCTAATGTTAGCTATTCTATGGCAGTGCCTTTTAAAAGAGACCCGGCCACCGTCATCCATGCATGGAGAAATTCGGTTTGCCAGACGAGGGAACGCCGATGCTCGACGCCGACTCGTAGGTGCTCTAACATGGGGGGCAGTGTTTGGCACCGATCCCTGGATAGATGTCAGCTTTGCGGGCTGCTGATTCTGGTCGCATCAGTTCCGGCCGTCAGACCATCAGAGGAAACGGGTTTGTAAGCTTTTGCCTGCTTTCGATTAGGCTATTCGATATTAGTTTTGTATAAGGATCCAAGAATGCTGCATGCATTGGTCAAAGAATGAATTATATCTAAATACTGCCCACCACATGTCCAACTTTTAATAATAATCATTTATTATGTCGCTCGATGTGGCTTGCGATTTCGTCTAAAATCTAGATCCAAGTAGGCCTACTTAAAAAATGCCAGACGTCTGCATACCACACTGTGCCATTCACTTGTAATGAATGGTATAGTGCATTACTTAGTGATAGTCGATAGAAGAGATCTTATGTACCCTGGTCCTTGTAGCTGGCTTGATGCTAATCATAGGGCTTAAAATAATCATTTATTTAGCAATCGATAAATCATACATGTTTGCTTCAGTGGCTTTTGTACATGAGTTTATGCAGCGCTTAAAATGTCAAAAAGAAGTGCCTGGATGCCCTATATGCTGGCCTAATAAGTCGCAGGACAGGGTTGAGATTTGAAAATAAATGCCTGGATGCCGTCCATGACCGTCCAGTCACACTTTAAGCCCTGAGTTTATGCGGTCTCACTGTTTCCTTGGTTGCTACATCCATGTGGTATGGATTTGACCTTTCTGTGCAACTTCCATGGACCTTGAAATCTCAGAGTAGGCTACATTGGAAAGTAAGTATTACATGGGACTCACGTTAGCGCTTAAGTGAGTTTCCTCTATTTGACATGTTGAGTATTGCATCAATGAGGATGGGTGCTTGTTCAATTGACGGCACCCGTTTGAGTTATGGAATACACAGTGGTGTATAAAGTTGAGGTTCCAGGACCTTATATCATGTATCATTTTGATGTAAGGTAATTATTGCTGAGCAGACTTCTGACTGGTAGGCCAAGGTTTTCACAGCATCGTCTTTTCCTTCTGGCTAGAATTAATCCCTCGCTGTGGAGGGGTCAGCCACTCGGATCCTTTGTCTCCATGTTGTTCTGTCTCCAGCATCTTCCTTTCTCAGATCAAGAAATTCCATGTCCTGCTGGATCATGTCCCTCCATCTCTTCTTCTGCCGCCCACGGCTGCGGCGTCCCTGTAATTCTGCACGCATGATTCTTTTGATGCTACCGCCCTCATCCGATCGCTCCACATGACCATACCACCTCAATCTAGACTCTAGTATTTTATCAGATATACAAACTACTCCAACTGCTTTTCGTATGTTCTCGTTTCTTCTCTTGTCTTTCAGAGAGGCTGACAGCATAATATCTGGTATTGGCATGAAGTATTGTGGTAAATAGGCACATAAGACATAATATGAGGTAGAAATAGACAGACCACAATCAGGTCAGAACATAATTATCATCCACAGAATCCTTCGTTGAGTGACTTGTCAGATCAGACATTTTTCTCGTCTGCTTGCAATGCAATATGCAGCATCACTTGATGAGGACCCAAGGAAATTTCCGTGGTGAAATGAAAATGTGTGAAAAACAACTGAGATATGGGTCGTCAAAATTTGACCTGACCCGCTCGACCTCAACCCTCAGACGTATGTATCTCATCTTCTATGAGAGCCAGAAAGGTGTTATTGCCACTTATTTAGACTGTGTGGTAAAGAAATATACTAATGCTCATTCTGCCAAGTGACTGGCATTATTCAGCTCTTTTGATGAATTACAATGTATTTCAGTAGATTATTTACGACCGTTTAAAAGTAGACATATGTGTGGGTTTCATTGTAAGATGAGCTAGAGTGAGAATGATCGAATGTTTAAAACCACAACTGGGTAAATATCATCATTAAATTATAAGTTGCGCCACCCAACAGCGAGAGGGCGCTCCTATTCGCTCATCTCGGTGCTTTCTTTATGACAACTGATGTAGGTCATGTCTGCCACTTTCTAGGCTACAAAGACTGATTTCGAATATATATATATATATATATATATATATATATATATATATATATATATATATATATATATATATATATATATCCACCGCAGACAGTGAATAGCGGCAATAGCCATAACTCACGCACGATTTGTTGAAAGTAATGGCTACTACTTTCAGTCATTAGGGTTGGCGTGTGTTTAGTTGACGTACATCATACATGTAGATCGGCCATCATAATAAAAAATAATATCTCGGCCATCATAATAAAGAAAATATCAAAGTTAAATGCTGAGAAATAATTTACATTCAGAAACCTCTCTTCTCTAAAAATACCAACATTATTAATTTCCTGAATTCCTGCTACGCATTTTCAACCTCTTGCCAACAAATTTAACAGCGACTATTTTGTTTTGAGAATTTTGCCCATCTTACGAAAATATCAGTGGGCGGCCAATATGGGGGGGGGGCGGGAGGGTAGAAGCAGGAGCCAGACAATGAGAGCTTGTCAGACATATATCATTCGAGAGTGAAGACTTTTGAATGGAGCTTAATGCTGTTGATGCTGTGCAATCTGTAGGATCTGAGACTAAAGACCGTTGCTGTTTAGACAGGTGATCTCACTATTAAATCATGACTGTCGTCGGGCATATTGACGGCTGCTTAAAGGGCTTTTGTAAGAAACGAGTTCGAAGACCACCATCACCACCACCACCACTATCACCACGCCACCGCCACACCACCACCGCCACCGCCACAACCACGACCCACAACAGGCTTCGGTTATTATAAAGAAAAAGTGGGCTTGGAGTATTTGCTACAAGTAGGCTAATAATTGCTTGGCTCTGGTTTTGTGGAAGCTGTCACCAGCCACCCTCCCTCACTCCCGCCATTCAGTGGTCATCGGATTTCTCATGGTCGACTGATTCTCAATTAAAGAACCCAGAGAAGATTCGCTGACCCTTAGGGTCGTGCTTATGTGACGCTTGAATGACCCTGTCACTCACTACTCGACTGTTTGCTGTAGATGCTAAGGAAAACCAGAAACTATTCTTCTACCCGTGGCATGGTCCGTGGTATTCTTCTATTCTTTCAGTCAGGCCCTATACCGCTGCTTAGTCGGCTTTGGTGCCTTGAAGCTTACAGTGCGAACGAACCGGCCGGGTTTCTTCTTCTTCCTCCTCCTCCTCCTCCTCCTCCTCCTCCTCCTCCTCCTCTCCAACTCATCTTCCTCATCTTCCACTTCCTGCTCCTTCTTCTTCTCCTCTTCTCGTCGTCGTCTTCGTCCTTCGAATCTCCTCTGCCTACTCCTCGTCCTCTTCCTCCTCCTCCTCGTACTCATCCTAGTCGTCCTCCTCCTCCTTGTATGCTCCTCTTCGTCGTCCTCCTACTCCTCCTCCTCCTCATTCTTCTCCGCGTCCTCCTCCTTCTTCTCCACCTCGTCCTTCTCGGATTCTCCTCCTTCTCGTCCTTCGGCTGCCATCGTCGTCGGGACTGTCCTGTCCTATCCTGTCCTGTCCTGTCTGTCCTTTATGCTGCTGCTTCAAGCCTGCTTGAGCCCGAAGAGCCGTCGGAAATACCAGAGAAATGAACGATGACTATTCGCCATCACCGCCACCGTTGGCGCTTTGGCATTTGACTTATAATCAGTCAGTATAAATTCAGTATAGTTATGACTATGACATTGTGTCGTATTTCTTATTGTTAAGTGCTGCATGGGGGGCAGGCTCCAAGCAGACCTACAATTAATGTGCATTTATGGAGAGGCGGAACAGAAGAGCTTGTTCAATTTCATTCAATTTATTTCATGAACTAACAAAATACAATTATGGCAGTGAACATAATATTTAACGTTACTTGTGGTTATCAAGTGGAGACACTTGTTATAAGGATAGGCCTACTAACGATGAGCCAATCAATCAATGAATTAATCATTCAATCCATCAATCAATCAGTATCATCAGTTATCATCAGTGCGATCATCTTAAATAAATATTCCTTATAATATAGGCGCCTATGACTTGTAGGAGGGGCAAGGAAGGGATTTCTCTCCCCCCCCCCCAGAGTGAGAGTAGAAAGATGCAAAATGAGAAACATCCATTTTACCTCATGCACCAAACTCGAGGCACTATAGCCTTACACTTAGCGTAACTCGCTCATCTCGACCCATGCATACGAAATTAACCCACTACTCCCGCATCGGCCAGATTTATGCGAGGACTAAGAGTGATGCTGTCTCATGCATGCGGCCCCTGAATAAATCAAACCCAGACATAGTATTACTAAAACACACTTGACCACCGCGTCTCTGTCTCTGCCGCACTTGTCTGACTGTACAGGTGGCCCATAAAAGACATAAAAGAGGTCTTGTGGGGGCTGCAGCCAGTGAATTTCCATTATAACTGTGCAAATAATGGTGGTTCCTTCACCCAACTTCGATGACAATGTCGTTAAGCTTGACCGGCTGTGGAGTGCAGCCGCTCGTCAAACTCTCGATGATCACAGTTGTCAATCTTTTGATTCATTCTTAGAAGAAGACTTGATGGTCTTACTTTGTCAAAGTGCTTATCGTTATCGAGGCCATATAATAGTACCGTACGCTGTCTCTGTTTCCTTCAACGCTTGTCAATAAACTGGTGCCCTCGCGCCTGGCTTTAGACCGTCGCTTTAGAAATTTGAAGATTTTGATTAGGATTATTGGCCGAATGATCTTCTGGAAGTTGATTTGATTTGGGCTTGGTTCTGGCGAGATTACCACAAGAGACGATAGGCCTACATGATCTGAAAAATTGATAATGGTAATAATGATGATTGTGATAATAAAATAATATAATAATGCCAGAGGCACATTTCTGGGTGATTGTGAAACCTGATGTGAGGTTTGATATCACGGAGAGTCAGTTTTACTCCTAATATAATTTCTCTGTTCCTGAGTGATCATATCTGCCTCTGGCCAAGAAATAATAATAAGTAGGGCCTATAATGATAATAAGTGTTTATTTGAACTTGTATTTGGGAAACCCTGCCAGTGGGACAATAGTCCTTTAGGGATTCTCTCCTTTTGCTTTTTGTTAGTTTCTATTTCCGTTTTTATGTAATAAAGATGTTTTGTCAATTGTCTCTTTAAGCAATAAAAACTGGGGTTATGGTTATGGTTATAATGGTTAAAATTGCTGGGATTTTCAATGTGAAGGGCTGCCAATGCAAAGCAATACTGAAATAATGCGGATGCATAATGTCGTACAAATGGTGAGAGCTGTTCAAATAATTTTTTCCCACTGACGTCAACAGCCTTTGTGGTCATGAAATTTGTCATCAAACTGTTGAATCCATCCATCCAGCACTAAAATATTTGAAGCACGTGCTTTACTAAAAGCTGTTGCCACTCCTCCATTTTTATGTGGGGTGCGGTGGTGTAGGGGTATGTTCAATGCCTTGAAGGTTGGTGGTTCGAATCCACCTCGAGCCGGTGCGTAGGGACCTTGAGCAAGTCCTTCACTGCTATTGCTCGTGTGCTTAAGCGTGAAACTCTGATTCAGTGTCTGCACTGTAGTCGGGAGTGTCTCTTACATACATACATACATACATACATACATACATACATACATACATACATACATACATACATACATACATACATACATACATACATACATACATACATACATACATACATACATACACACATACATACACACACACATACACACACATACACACTCTCTCACGCACACATGCATATATATACATGTACTATTCAAGCTGTATCATGATGCTTCAGTTCCTTCACCATTCCATGACCATCAACTTCTTTTACCATGTTGTTTGAGGTAATTGGTTGATTTGGTTGGAGTCAACATGATTTGATGCGCAAAAATCAAATGCTATCACAATTACTTACAAAGATGAGATTTTAAAAAAAAACAAGGAACAGCGAGCGTGATAATTGTAATGTTTTGGTATCACGCAAGGACTCCTGATATCATCAAATGGCATGGGTGGGTGGGTGGGTGGTGTCTGTTGGAAATCTGAATGGCCTGAGACCAGGTGCAGGAAGGAATCCCAACAGCATAAAAAATTAATAAGGTCTTGGTGTTGGTATAGGCCTACATGTATGGTGTGTGTGAACTCATTCTCGAGAGCAATGGTTCCTGTGTTGTAATTGACGCGTTTTCATTTCACAGGACAGGGCTGGTTTGTTATTTCGCAGTTCAGAAAGAAAAACGTTTATAATACAATGTTTTGTAATAATTGTATTTAGAGCATCGTTGCAGATGGCGAGCTATTTCTCAAGGAATCTCCAATGTCGGCTATCGTAAGGGGGCAGGTAATGGAAGGTGTGATCTCACGTGACCTTTTGAACAGACTCGTCGGAAGGCTATTCCAATCATCGACGTCGATGATTCCAATGATTCCATACACAATTATTGGCCAGAAACCCGAAAAGCCCGTTTATTCATTCATTAGGAAATTTTTATAGCACCACTTTAAGGAAATTAGCCTGATCAGAGACGCTCCCGACTCCAGCGCGCCCAAAATGAACAGTTTTAAGTTTAGTGGGGGAGGATTCTGGTTAGGCATTGTGTTTAAGACTTACTGATATAAATCTCTCATCTGGCTTGAATTAATAATCATTCTCCATTAGTTCCTTTGTAGAAACAAGCACTCGAACTGCTGCTGAAGTTTCTTTAATCTTCATTCGGAACAATAATTAATTAATGAACTTAACCTTCAGTCTGGTAGGGAGCCTTCCCCCACCCCTACTTTCAGGACAATAATTGTGTATGGAGTGTTAGTTAAGTTCTGATCCTGGTCCATGGTTTTCTTAAGCTACCTGTGAATGAGGTTCAGAACTTGTTGCTCTGTGTCTGTCTGCCTGTCTGCCTGCCTGCCTGCCTGCCTGTCTGTCTGTCTGTCTGCTGGATCACTGCTGTAATATGCAGTGTATGCTGGGGTTGCATGCTGTGCTTACAATTCAGAGAAGCATAATAATCAAATATTTATGCTGTTCTAATTGGATATAATATTATTCGCATCGTTTGACAGCCAATTAATCCGTAAATCAGGTGAATAGTCCAGATGAATGAAACACTGAATTGCTGACGTTGTCTGGCCATGAATGGCCACCCTGAATAAAACCGTTTGGCGCTACTCTATTCAACTGAATACCAGCACAGCACATTGAGCCTATAAGGCCTAAAATTATGTGGATACGAATCTTATGGGAGGGGGGAAATAGGAGTCCAATCAAATGTTCATTGACATTGGACATGTTAAATGCGTATAGTTTACATTGCAGTCACGTAATGCAAAGTTTAGATGATCCCTCAGGTAGGCCTACTTACCATGGGTGGATACTCTCCCAAAAATAAGAAAACGGTTCTGTTACACTCCTCTTTGACATCATAACATGGAGAGGAGTAGGGTAATTTATTATTTTTCTAAATTTATATGCCTGCAGAGTATAATAAACATACAGCTAGGCGACTAAATTTATGTAGGTTTTTGTCGTTGATTGATTTGAAAGTCTGGCTTCATTTCTTCTGAGAACATATGCAACTTTACGCATTGCTGACGGTCTCTGTGCGAAAGAGCAATGACCTTTCTTCTTCTCCATGCATCAACCCACCTGTGTTTATTATTGCCTTTATATAGCCTACTATTATAAATGTTTTATTAGTGCCTAAATTATTATAAATGCCTTTTTAGTTTGTTGTTATAGTTTGAGTTTGAATGTGTCTTTGTGTGTTTGAATGTATGAGTAATTGTGTGTGTGTCAATTGTGTTTGAATGTATGTGTAATTGTGTGTGTCAATTAGGTGTTTTTGTGTTTGAATGTGTGCAATTGTGTGTGTCAATGTATGTGTTTGAATGTATGTGTAATTGTGTGTGTCAATGTACGTGTTTGTGTGTTTGAATGTATGTGTAATTGTGTGTGTCAATTGTGTTTGTGTGTTTGAATGTATGTGTAATTGTGTGTGTCAATTAGGTGTTTTTGTGTTTTAATGTGTGTATGTGTACATGTTTAATTGTGTGTGTCAATGTACGTGTTTGTGTGTTTGAATGTATGTGTAATTGTGTGTGTCAATGTACGTGTTTGTGTGTTTGAATGTATGTATGTGTGATTGTGTGTGTCAATGTTTGTGTTTTTGTGTGTGTGTTGTTGCAGCTTTCAAGGCGTATGGTATATTATGCTTTGATGTGTATAGTTGGAGTTTAGATTTTATAGTGAAATTTGGTCCTATATAAATAGTTGTTGTTCGAGGTAGCATGTACAATTGTACATACGTACTTATGCTCATGTGTGCGCTGCAGACATGTACCAGAGTCAGAGTCTTTTATGTAAATGTTTGTAGAATGCTTGTTTGAGATTGTGTGCAGGGTGAGAATTATATATCAGGAGGCTTGGGGGATTCAACTCCCTCATTGCACACCAAGCTCCACATAAATCAAAGTTTGAGCCCCCAGTTATTTTTCGACAATTATTCTCATACACATTGCATGCATAGCCTTGCATAACTATGTTTGCTGACATGTACATCTGCTTGTACCGTGGTTGTTTTTCTGGGGCAGAATACATGAAGTTATATCTTAGTTTTGCGTGATTTGTGTCACATGTCTAGTTTCCTTTTATCAATGGCGCGCGTTGTTGAAGGTGTAGCCAGACACTAACAAAACATCAGACAGACACTAACAACACTAGCAACACATCATCAGTTCATTGATCTTGCTCAACAATAAGAAACTGGATCTATGGGACATCTGTGGTTTGTGGAGCTTTTGTGAATGTGAATGTCTATAATGTCTCGAGTGCCTGTGAAAGATATGTTTCCCGTGACGTCTGTATTTTGGGCGTTGTAGAAATATATCCAGCTTACGATCAAATCGACCTCTGAAAATCCTTCTCACACGTCTAGTAAATATTGTTTTGAGTTCGAATTTCATTCAGATTTATTCGTTTCCTCAAGAATCAAGACTGAAGTAATAATAATAATTTTCTTTAATCGACAATCCGGTTGACAGACCGCAACCGCCGACCGGTGACAGTGTACAATTATGCAGTTGAAATAATTTACAGGAACTCAGATTACAGAATACATAAATCTTAACTATGCCAACTGAACAGACAGCCTGCAATACATTGAGTGAATACATTGTTGATAATCTTGAAGAGGTGGGGTACTGGTAAGTTTACTCACCTTGAAGTGCTGAAGCCCTGTTAGGGCTAAGTAGTTCTACAGCATGGAAAAACTCTGTCCCATCTCACATACATTTGGTTCAATTAAATGCATAGCCTATCTGTGAAAAATTCCAAAAGGTCAATTATTGAATGGCGAATATGATTGTCTGCTTTTGATTGTCTGCACTTGATTAATTGAATGATTTACTGATTGAAATACTGATTGAAATACTGATTGATTGATTGATTGATTGATTGATTGATTGATTGATTGATTGATTGATTTACCGAATGAACCACTGATCTGATTGACTGATCATCATCGTGGTGAGTTGAAACCTAGAGGACAGACTGGGGGCTCGGAGATGAGGGAGTCCCTTATCTCCATGCCCCAGTCTATCCTCAAAGTGAGTGGTCAGTGGTTGCAGCCCTTGTCACTCCATGCTCGTAGCCTATAGCTGCTGCCATATACCCAGACAGCTTAGCCAAGCAAACTTGGTAATATTATGTTAAGGAGGTACAGGCTAAATACAATTGACAGCGAACGACGTCTAAACTGGTAAAAAAATCATCGGCCAAACTAGTTGTTTTGACTTCATGTCAGCGTGCTTTGTCAGAGTCTGAAGACTTCGGGTGTTAAGTGATTCGTGTTTGATAGATCAGGTTCTACCTCAGTTAGTTGTGCGCTATGAAAACACCCTGCACTGTCAGATGAATCTCTCAAGAGTGGCACGTGCTCAGCAGAACTGGCAACTCGCCAATGTCAGCAGGTTTCACATAATAAGCGGCTCTTATCAATGCTATTTTGGCACTACAATAGTGTGGTTATAAGCAGCTAACTCTCATTTAAACCTATAAACTTGTGGATTATGACCCGTATTTCTATAATAATAATAACAATGACAATTTATATGACGTGGTAACACGCCATACCGTTACAATATTGACTGTCGATAACTGAGTTGCTGACTTGCTGTGTCCATCACCTGGGAGCGTTTCGTTCATTCATTCATCACAAGGATTTATATAGCGACCATCTGCAGGTTGCTACTCAGGAGCACACCCGACCCAACCTATGGTGAAGAGAACAGTTTAAAGATTGCGATAGAACGTGTTAGAGGGGAAATAAAAAGCTGTTGGCAACAAGCATCTGTTGCTTGCTGATTACTTTCAATTGCTTGATTGATTGATTAATTTATTCCAGAATTTCTTTAGTACCCCTTCAAAGGGACTACTCAGAAGCACTCCCGACTCTAGTGCGACAAAAGTCCAGTTTTGAGTTTGATTTTTAAAAAGGAATGCTTCAGTAAGAGTCACATGAAGCAGACGTAGCCTACGTGGCTCCTAGGCTATGGATTAGGCTACTCAACTTATTCAAATGTCAGATAATTATGTAGTGTTTTGAGAATCATACACCAGCCATGGCGGTCTGCGAACTCCGCATGGGCGGAGTTTGGTTTCCGTTCTTGGAGGGGCTAAAGCCTTCTTGGGGGGGTCTAAGCCAGGGAAAAGATACCATTTAGATGGTAAAAATATGAATCTGGGTCTTCTTGGGAGGGCTTAGCCCCCCCCCCCCCCCCTCTAGCCCTGATGAACTCCGCCATGGACCTCTGATAACTCGTGACTTCTCTTTGATTCAGACTTCTTACGTACGTAGGATTTGACGAGACGACGCTGTCGACTTCGACTTCTTAATAGCCGTTGCTGAGTGGTTGAGATTTCGCCGTCAATAGAGACTTTCAAGAGTCCATTGAAATCAGACGGAGTCAATCGGTGCGCAGTCAAAGACTGACCGACCCACCTACCACACTTTCATTCACGAATCGTACACGAGGCGTAAATAAATGTCACTCACGTTTATTCAAAGGAAGCCGAGATGTAGCTTCGAGAAGTCTTTCAGTGCAATGCGTTTCACACTCGGCCGTAACGTTTATTGCATTTGGAAAAGGAAATCGTGTTTTTATTAGTTTCTGAATAATAGGCTTAATAATTTTGCACTTCTGGCCACGAATTAAGCATTTCAGGATGTGCTTAGGCAACGGAATTGCTTATTTAAAAAATCTGTGTAGGCCTAATTTGTTTGGGATCATTTTGCACTCTGGATTAGCTTATACACTTCAGAGCTGGTCTAAGTAGTTAAAGTAGGCCGCTTTGTGGGTGGCCATTTCAGTAGGCTACTGTTGGAAGAAATTTTTAGTGCTCTATATGCCGGTGTATCAAAAGCCCTGCAACCATGAGCCATTTCTGTCTGGCCAAGGATGTTTTTCTAACACTGCCTGAAGGCTATAGTGACATACAATCCTTACATACACACATTTTGAGAATAAATTTCAGTTTTTTTACTTTTGTTCGTGAAACCGATAAAGAAGGTCAATGCACCATTTAAGAGTTCGTTTTCAAACATTTTCCGGTGAATGGGTCATTGAGTCCTTTCCCAGACCTCTACCCCCTTCATATTCCTCAAGTGCCTTCAGCACCTTGACCCGCCATTTGCAGGAAAATATTGTCACATACCCATAATTAAAAGTTTTTACACCTCTACTCTCCGCAAAGCCACGAGACATGTTATGTAGAATGTCTGAATGGACGGACTCTAGCCTACATATTATTGATAATAAATCTAACTATAAAAAGCTGCTTCAGTCCACTTGAAGCCCTGCGCCTCTATTCATTGAATATTTGCTAACTCTATCTGAGTTATTATATAGGTGGTGCCAGTTGGGCATGGGTATACTACCCACCCGCTCACCATCATGGCCTTTGTGAAGTATTGGAAAGCACCCATGTTGATTGTCTTGATACAAACTGTACATGCATACAAACATGCATATGATACACACATTCATTCATGCATACATATTCATGTGCAATGTTCTACATACATAAGTAGGTACATAAGTACATTCATGCAAGCGGGTCCTTTAAGAGTTTCTTTCCCTTTGCTTTTCATTGACCAGTATAAATATATATGTATATAAAAATATAATTATGTATGTATGTATATATATATATATGGTTTATTTCTATTTGTTATGTTTGTTCGATGTTTGGAGCAATGAAATATTTGTTGATGGTTTTGCGACTGAGTTATTATTACTATTCAATGATATCAAAATACGAGACGATGATTAAAGGACTTGGCTTTTGTTATTGTGAATGATTGATTGATTCTTGCATTGATTGATTGTCTGACTCTTCAGGTGAACTATTGCTTGTCCTCACAGTTGCCACACAAGCAACCGATGGCTTCCATAGATTTATGAAATCAGCCGACAGACATGGCCTCAACGTCACGGTCTGTCACCTACGCTGCCTCAGCTAACTCTTTATGTCTGTCTGTTCTGTCTGTCTGTTATGTCTAGTATATCTATCTATCTAGTCTATCTGTGTCTGTCTGTCCGTTTCTGTGTATGTCTGTCTGTTGTTTCTGTCTGTCTGTCTAGTCTATATGCAGTAGCGGCGCTAGGGGGGCTAGGGGGCTAAGCCCCCTAAAAAGGTCATCCATTTTTTCCCATGCAAATTTTTTTGCATGATTAACCCCCTTTAGCTCCCCCCCCCCAAATAACCACAAAGGTACGCACGAGGTTTGACAGACAGTTTGGCAGTCACGAAAAAGGACCAGTTTTCCAAGATTTCGACCAGATGACAAATTTTGACGGGTGAAATGGAAATTTTTTTGAGATTTTGGTCAATGAAAAAAAGGTCATCAGAAATTTTGGCGACTGAAAACGGAAAATTTTGAAATTTCTTCCCGAAAATTCAGCCCCCCCCCCCAAACTGAAATCATGGCGCCACCACTGTCCATCTGTTTCTGTCTCTGTGTCTGTCTTTCTGTCTGTATGTTTCTCTGTCTGTTATCTCTGTCTGCTGTCTCTGTCTGTCTGTCTGTCTGTTGTGTCTGTCTGTCTCTTTCTGCCTGACGGCTATATTGTTATTACATGTTGTCGTGCAGACCTATTGAAGAAGTTCAGTGATCTATGGTCCTAAACTGACTGGTTGTAGCAATCATTGCCTATTCAAATATAGGACTGTATGTTTACATGTCTAGGGACTTTGTATATTCACAAAATTTATGGTTGTATACAATGTATAGTTACATATCTAGGATTGTATATTTGCATATCTGTGGTTACATGTTTACATAATCTAGGGTTGTATATTTACATATCAAGTCGGCCTAGTAGTTTTAGTGGTCATAGTAGTATCAGTAGTAGTAGTAGTAGTAGTATTAGTCCTAGTAGTAGGAGCAGAGTTCCCCGAACTGACAGCACAAGGTGACAAGGTGAGTAGGAGCAGCAGCAGCAGTGCTTCGTAATCGTAACCGTGATCTCGAGACTTCTACAATCTACAGCTCACACAACAGCGAAATCGCGGGAACCAGCTTATTCACAGGCGCTTAATCAGAACAAAGTCGATAGGCAGCGGGTCAAGTCCAGAGAGTCCGGCAGGCAGATAGATGGACGGCTAAGGAGTAAGGAGGGTGATGTTTAGAGTTGAAATGACGAGGGATGTGATGAGAAGAGGAGGAATCAGGATAGGATTTGTGAAAGAGCAATGTTTTCAGTTTTGAGTGAAAGATATGGGAGATAGCGAGGGGTGTAGTTTTGTAATACTGGCTTTCCAAATGGTTCTCTCCTCTAATTAGTAGTTGTGTCCCTATGAATCATATGTACCGGTACCTTGGGGGAAAATAGTAATGATAATAATAATAGTGTATAATAATATAGTAAAATGATTATCGTGATAAACTAAGCTGATATTCTGCAGGATATATTGTGATTGATGCCATTATAATTCAAGTCTAAGAGGTGACCTGCGGGCTACTTCTAACGTGTTGGCTATAATTTTCTGGTCCATTGAGCCTTACCTACGGCCAACATGAGAATGACAATTCAAATGTGTCATTTTCAACGCTTAACAAGTTTTATGTGATATTCATGACTAATAGTGAAGATCAAAAACAAGAATAATATATAAACTAAGCTTATACTCTGTTTATCCAAGATGCTAAAAATGGACCATTTAGAATTTAGTTTTGCAGACATTTTTGGGGACGGGCTCACCAAACTTCTTCATAGACCCCTACACTTATTTTGCTGAAGCGCCTTCTTTGCACCAGACCCGCCACTTGCTGGAAAATGCTGCCACTGCCCTCCTACCACCCAGTGTTTAATCTAGACGTCTCTGGGGGGGGAAAGTTCCCCCCCCAGGATTGACATTTCCCCCCCCAGAAAAATTTGACGAAATGATATTGGTTTTTAGTTACTGTTTCATCATTGTTTTACATGAAGTGTTATAATATATCATGATATTATTTATTATTATATGATTATAATGACATTATTTTACTACTATAATATATGATAATATCATGTTAAGATGACACCTTAAAATGCAACCATTGCAATGTGAAAATTCAAAAAGTTTATAATGGGTCACTGAAACAGTACAGCTATTTGTTAAGATGACACCTTAAAATGTTGCCATTGCAATGTGGAAATCCAAAAATTTTCTAATGGGTCACTGAAAAAGTACAGCTATTTTGTCAAGACGTCACCTTAAAATGCTGCCATTGCAATGTGAAAATTCAAAAAGTTTATAATGGGTCACTGAAACAGTACAGCTATTTTGTTAAGATGACACCTTAAAATGCTGCCATTGCAATGTGGAAATTCAAAAAGTTTATAATGGGTCACTGAAACAGTACAGCTATTTGTTAAGATGACACCTTAAAATGTTGCCATTGCAATGTGGAAATCCAAAAATTTTCTAATGGGTCACTGAAAAAGTACAGCTATTTTGTCAAGACGTCACCTTAAAATGCTGCCATTGCAATGTGAAAATTCAAAAAGTTTATAATGGGTCACTGAAACAGTACAGCTATTTTGTTAAGATGACCCCTTAAAATGCTGCCATTGCAATGTGGAAATCCAAAAATTTTCTGATGGGTCACTGAAACAGTACAGCTATTTTGTTAAGACAACACCTTAAAATGCTTGCATTGCAATGTGGAAATTCAAAAAGTTTCTAATGGGTCACTGAAACAGTACAGCTATTTTGTTAAGATGACCCCTTAAAATGCTGCCATTGCAATGTGGAAATTCAAAACATTTCTAATGGGTCACTGAAAAAGTACAGCTATTTTGTTAAGATGACATCTTAAAATAATGCCATTGCAATGTGAAAATTCAAAAAATTTCTAATGGGTCACTGAAACAGTACAGCTATTTTGTTAAGATGACACCTTAAAATGCTGCCATTGCAAAGTGGAAATTCAAAAAGTTTCTGGTGGGGAGGGGCACATCCCCCTCCCCATACCCCTCCCCGACTCGGTGCTACGCGCATCACGAGCGTCCTTCGGACATTCAAATGTCTCCCCCGAGAAACCCCAATTCCCCCCCCAGAGGAGGGGGACTAGATTAAACACTGCTACCACCATTAAGATGTTTGACACCGCTGCCATAAGTAAGTGAGAGGAAGATGACTAGAAGTATGTTATTTTCATTTCATTTATTGATCCCAAATATTCATACTAAAATAATTTTTATTTCTAAACAATAAAAAATAACAGTTATGCGATAAGAGAAACTGATCACTGATAAAGGTAGTCCATGGAGACCAAAAAGGTTTGCCCCCCTCCGAAGGGAAGAAAATTCTGCTAGGTAGAGGCCCTAAGTGCAAGGTAATTCCAGTGAGTGCATGACTTGAGTGTGAAAGTTTGTCAATGTCCTGAGTGTGTCAATCGTTTGTAATGTTTGGTTTGAGGTTTTTCTTGGCTATTGTGATTAAGTTTTATTACTGAAATGTTTCTGGTTTGTTCGTAATGAATTTCCTGTGGATTTTCTGTGCAGGTCCTTGGAATGGGAGACACGTGGAGAGGGGGCGAATTGGCCTGCTGTCCAGGTGGAGGTCAAAAGGTCAGATTGCTTCGAGCTGCTCTCCAGACGCTGACCAGTGACTACGACGGACTGGTCATGGTAGTGGACAGGCAAGTGTTCTTATTATAACTTTTATAATTATTATTGTCATTATTAGTTTGGCTGCAATTGTTATTTGCAGTAGTAGTATTATTACTGCCATTGTTTTTTTTTCTTTTCTATTGGCTGAATAAAAAATGTGTCAGTAACAGCCCCAGGAGGCAGACGTAGCTCCTGTGGTAGCTCATTCCAGACCACTGGGCCCCCTCTGTTCCCCTTGGTTACAGTTCATGCAACTGGAACCAAGAGTATCATCCCCTTCAGCACAGAATGAAGGTGTGGCCTTCCATATATCTGTACTTATTAAGGGCCTGCTGTATCTAACGACAATGTTGAAAATGAGAGATTACTGTTAATTTCTTTTTGTTACTCTTATCTCAACTAGTTGTGGGCATGGTGGTGTTATGGGTATGTTCGTTGCTTCAATTGCAGCTGGAGGGCTGCAAGTTCGAATCCGCCTCAAGTTGGCGGCGCGTAGGTACCTTGGGCAAGTCCTTCACTCACAATTGCTCAGCGCTTCGGCGTTAAGCTCCAATTCAGTGTCCGTGCTGTAGTCGGGAGCGCTTCTGAGTAGTAATTGTGAAGGGGCGCTATAACAAGTGCACATACATACAAGTGTGCATACATGAACTTACTCATGTAACTGCTGGCTTCATATGCTTTGCTGGTAGCTTACTTTCCGTTACTGTTTTCATAACTTTCCATTTCGTAATCCACCTTGCCTTGCTGTATCGTGTAGCACTTCGCCGTCCGTGCCAGTAGGTTTATTTTTGTGGTTCCTCTTCTTTCTACTGTTGTCGAAGGGTAAATAGTTCTGCAGACGAAACAGACAATGCGTCTAGTGTGCCTGAGTGGAGCGATGGCGAGTGAAAAAAATCGGGTGGATCAATGTTTACGGTTAATATATTGACTGCAAAAACTTCTGAAACTACTTGTCTGAATCGTTTTCCTTCCACATAGAAGACAGGGGAGGGGGAAGGTGTAGGTCATCTCTGTTTTGCTAATTTATAGAAACCCCGATGGTTTCTACACATGTTTGAAATGCAGAACTTTCTTCCATGTGCTGGATGAATTTGAGTTTGATATTTCAACCGGCTGATTATATATGTGGTAATCTGACGAAAGTGTGGTAATCTGTTTGCCATCATCTATCTGTAATTCTGTATGTTTATGGCTTTAATGCCAATGGGTCATGAGAAATTATTAGTTGTTGTTTTTAAACTGTGCAATGCACAAAGAAAGGTAGTCATATCGTTGTATTCATGTTGGCATGCTTAACCCTATATTAAGCGTCAACCAGTGGCGTAGCCAGGAATTTATTATGGGGGGGGTTTATGGCCTGGCCGGATGCCCTTTCTGACACCAACCCAACAGTATTACAGTAAATAAAAGAGGAATAAAGCAACAAAGGGAATAAAGTAAGAAAAAGTGAAAAACAAAATTGTTACCACAGGCAATTGTTTTGTCTTTCTTATAAAAGTGGATAAATAACCTTTAAAAAATTGTTTCCTGGGCCAATGGGGAGGGTTTAACCCCCGAAACCCCCTTGTCTACGCCACTGGCGTCAACCAAACTTTCTTAAAACCCTGGGCAGACCAATTCTACTGTTAAGTGGTTATAATGATGTTCTATGTATCAGAGATGATCTAAATTTCAAACGGATTTTCGTTGAACCATGCAAATCTAATCCAAGAATACCACCTTGTTAACCAAAGTGCAGTGTAAATAGTTGGAACATATTTATATTGGATTTAGGATTTGTGTGCTATTTTAAAACATTTGACTATCTATTGGCTCTATAGATGATGATGAACATTTATTATGTCATGCCTGTACACCAAAATGCGGATAGCAATTGTTCTATTAAAGAATATTCCTATCTTATCTTTATTATAGTCGTAGTACTTCTTCTTAGCCATTACAATTATTCAACGAATCTCCAAATCAGATTCATTCTTTCATTTCAAGGAATTTTTACACTACCCTTCTAGGAATCTACTCAGAGGCGCTCCCAGCACAATGACAGCAAAACAAATTATATTCTAGTAACTTGTAAAACGTATTGGCATTGCTTCTAGGCAGTTTGTGCCTCTCCAATGGAAGTCCATTCCAGGTAGATGCGCAGTCTCCTCATTCCAGGTTCAATCAAATGAGATAAGATCCCTGATGACCTAATGTGGGGCACGGTAGTGTAGTGGGTATGTTCGTTGCCTTGCAGCCCTAGGGTTGCAGGTTTGAATCCACCTCAAGTCGCCATGTAGGGACCCTGAGCAAGTCCTTCACTCGCAATTGCTCGGGCGGCTTCGTAGTGAAACTTCGATGCAGTGTCCGCGTTGTCTATAGTCAGGGGCGCCTCTAAGTAGAGACCTTGAAGGGGTACTTGAGAAATGGAGAAATAAATGAAAATAATGTTGGAGAAAACTTATAATTGTTTTATCTGTGACTGTTTCAGTTATGATGTGGTGTTCGTTGGAGGAGCAAGCGAGGTAGTGAAGGCATTTCAGAAGCTGGATGCTAACATCGTTTTCTCCGCTGAATCTTTCTGTTGGCCGAATCCTGCCCTAGCGGTAAACGTACTGCCATCTAGCTGTCAGTTTTTGCATCTTTTAATTTAGGCAAAAACTTCTGGCCATGGGCGGAGTTTCTCAGGGGCTAGGGGTTAGCCCCCCAAGAAGACCCAGAGTAATTTTTTGTCGTGTATGTGGCATCTTTTTCTCGGGCTTAGCCCCCCCATTAAAAAAGGTCATCAATTTTTTTGGGCCGGGAAATTTTGTCATTTTGTCATTTTTGGCGAGATTTTCAGACCAAGGACTTGAAAAAAGTCATAAATTTTTTGGGCCCAAGAAACATTTTTGGCGCCGCCTCATTCTGGACGGAGTCTCAGCCCCCAAAATTTAGTCCCTCCAAGAACAGAAACCAAACTCCGCCCATGCTTCTGGCTTTTATTGTAGTTATTGTTCTTTATTTAAATCGGTCTCCAGTGTTAACTGCTGTGTTGCTAGATCATTTGACGACATTTGTGTTTGCTGAAAGGGTGCACAAAACTTTCAGACATGTTTATGCTCTTGAGCGTTGATTTAAAGGTTCCGATCATTTTTTTAACCCACTTGGTAGCAAGGTTATTTCAGTGTAAGATTCGCCGAGTGCATCTTACCTTTGTTATTCATTGCTATAATTTCTAGATTTTTCAGTATTGAAGTGTTGACTTTTGACATTTAGTTAATTATTTTCAGCAAAGCATATGATATCCAGTTTTGGTGTGTTAATGTAGGAGCGCTATCCTGCTGTGAAGGCAAACGAGATGCGATACTTAAACTCAGGAGGTATGTTCCAGGATTGCATTTTGTAGTTGGTCAATTTTTATGGCACCTGTTGGAGAGGACAGACTGCAAGGCATCCAGGGCTGTACTCTAGGGTATACGTGGGTATGCAGCGTGTACTCACCTTACCAAAAATTTGGCATCGTGCACGCATTTTCAGAAGTGAGGGTATTCGCGGGTATACAGCGTATACAATGCATACCTCAAAAAGACCAAGGTAAAAAGTTCAAATAAATAAAATGATGAGTAGAAAGCAGGATAAGGTCACGATTTTAGAGGAAATATCTTGAAATTTGATTGTTTGACTTTGACGGCATGGTGAAGGTAGGAAAAGCATGTGATGACTAAAAAAGGGTGTCAGAAATTTTGATGGCTAAAAAAAGTCGCCAGAATTTTTTTCCGTTTACTCGCCTCAAATTTACCAGTACAGCCCTGATGGGACCCCATGCCTGAGGTCCTGAACAACTTAAAACCAGTGTTATGTTAAGTTATGTTAAACACAGTAGGTGAGTCAGTACAAGGAGTTTTCAATGAAAGTCAAAGCCAGTGAGCACTGACACATAAAGTACTCGATCGGAAGTTTAGAATTAATTGCTTGCATTGTGATTTTTATTATAATAGCCTTTATAGGATTTTTAAAATGGATTTCCTGAACTCACATCTGCTCCAGGCGACTATTTTGCTAATACATTCATAACCAGTGGTTTCGATAGATTGGTCGGTGCTTTAGGGTCTCTTAAATGGTTAGCATTATTTTGGTCAATAGGTGCATTTTGACTGCTCATTAGTATCTGGTGGTAATTGTGCTTGCCTATCAACCCAGAAATATGGGTCTGAAGCTCTAGCCAGGGTGCAAGGTAACTAAGTAAGTAAGTAGCCTTTTATTTGTATAAGCGCACATGCATTACATGCATTTGCTCATTGAACGAATATACATAGGCCTACATTACATTGCATAAAACGATTACATGCATTTAAACAAAAATAAGCAAAGACAATTAACAGCAGATTTTAAAGTCACTCATGCATAGCTTAATATGACTGAGAATGAAGCTGTTAATGAAACTATCTAAACAATTTTAATTTAACGAATGGCAGCATGAAAGGATGTCCTCTCTTGCGGAGTAAATACTTGTGCTCAAGAAGAGGTGGCAAGAGCTGAAGTGTGATTGTATTGCATAAACATTTATGCTGTTGCTGGTGGTTTTGCTTTCATCTTGGTGCGCTGGTCGTTAATATAATTATTTCTCTGCTGAACATTTTCTGTTTTTGTATCTTGCACTTCTGATAATAAAGTATAAGTCGCTCGAGTTTTTTAAATGCTACTGATTTACTTTGATGTAGACAGTGATAAGATTCATTCATTTCCACAGTGAAGATATATATAGTCACTGATAAAGCAGACTTTCTTGCGTAAGTTATTGTATGAGCAAAATACCTTTACCGTCGCGGTTGGCTGCTGCCAACACACCTGAAATTTATGTGGACAGCTTGATTACTTTACGAAATGTTTTTATGTGGTTAGTGACCCATAATTTACGACGTTTATACAGCTTTTGCATAAGACTTTTCACACATTTCTTTCACACATTTTTTTATGTTCTGATTGATTTATTTTTGATTTGCAGTTCTTTGGTTGTACATCTTTTATTATACTGTGCTGTTATTGCAGTTTTGGCTGACTGTTATCTTAACTTGCTATACTTTCCAGTATCTGGCAACCGAAAAACCTTAATAAACTTTTGATAATTATGGTAGAGGGTTAGTGTTCACCTTTGCTGTTCTGGATTACAATTTCCTATTTTGCACGCTGTTTTATGTTTAAAGTATCCTGAATCCTTGTAATTGTGTGAATTATGTATCTTGTTGCTGATAAGTCTGTTAGAGAGGCTACATTGAAAGTTTTCTCTTTTTTAAGGATGGAAATTTAAGATAGTAATGTTTCAACTGAATGCTTTAAAATTCGTTAAATGACAGGTAAGCACACCGTTAGTTGTTATCACCTGAAATTACCAGGACAAAGAAATTTTTCAAAATTTTAATATGCGTATATTTTATTTTATTTTTATATTGCAGTATGAAACATTTCTGCTTTTTTATCAGAGAGGTTGTCCTCATTTCATACCGGGTGCAGTATTTACGTCATATTGGTTATAAATTTCTTGATTTTCTTACAGGTTTCATAGGGCACATAACGCAGATTAGAGAAATTATTAACAGTACTCACATTGATGACCCTGATGATGATCAACTTTTCTACACCAAAGTTTTCCTTGATGAAGAAAAAAGAGTGAGAATAATAACTCTTTCCAAATTCGTCTGTTTCAATGTATTATGCTTTGTCAGTTTTGTTGTATTATTGATTCAGTTTTTTTGCCAGATTTAGATCTAAAATTAGCCTATAAGCTGCAAACTTTCTTATAAACAAATGTATAGGCCTATGCATAATTCAATTTCTGCCCAGGTTATATCTTTAATTCAATTCTGTTGGGTCGATTAAAAAAAATCTCCCACTATTTCCTTCTACAACTGTGTCTGGTATTTTTACATATAATTATTTACCCTAGCGTTCATCTTAGTAAAGAATCAAATGAATTTCTTTATGATTGTGTGTGTTGATGTGTTACAGACGAGATTTGGTATTAAACTGGACACAAGGGGAAGTATTTTTCAGACTGTCAACGGTGCTCTGGGTGAGTCATGAGTTGTCTTTAGAATCAACCCATCTTCCTCTTTATAGGTTGCTCTGATGTAGTGCTACGTAATTGTGACTTTGGTAGAAGAATGGACGCTATATAAATGTTGTGGATGAATGAATGGATGCTTCAAGCAGATTTTTTAAACTGGAGAATCGGTATAACGGTTTTTGTTACAAGTGAAGAAGGATAGAGAACAATAATGTTCTTCAATGCATCAAAACCTCTGATGAAACACATCAAGCTCATCCTAAACTTAACAGGCACTGTTAAAAAGTTCTGAAGTATGGTAACCCAGTCCAAAGAGTTTTTTTTACCAGATTGCAATTCATATTAAAATATGAATTTTAGTATTACACCGTCAGGGATATGGATTAACTTATCGATAGAATAAAACTTGATAAAGTGATCTGGTGATGAGGCGATTCTTTACACGTCATCCAAAGACTGCATTGTGCTAGTGTCTGGCGTACCTTCAAGAACTTTTTTTAGTGCAATATAAATTGCTCTGGATGAATAAATGAATGAGTTTTGCTTGACATAACGTGACTTTTATAGAGTTACATCAAAGACTCTCGTGTTGTGTGAACATGGTGTGTATCTTGGCCCTTGTGTGGTATGAAATAATTTATTGAAGGATGTGTCTGTATTGAAGGATATGTGTCTCACAAGTGCTATGATCCTAGCTGTATGAGGGATCAGTGGAGTTGCATGGTAACATAAAAAGAGAGTGTAACATGAGCTGAAGAAACAGATTCTAATGGCTGATGTTGCTATAATGTTCTACCCCAGGGTTAAAGTGGGTAGGAATGCATGGGAATGACATTCCCATTGCTCATGAAATTCTTTCCATACGTTCCCACTGTCACCTTGTGCTGTCGATTCTTTGAACCTTAGCGACCGCCATGATCAACCTTCTCCACGTATTACGATCTTCCATCGCGTCTCTCAGTTCCTCCAAGTTCATCTTCGTTCTCTCGTGTATTTCTTAGACTACTCACCATGAAACAGAACCCTACTATCACATGTGTTCCTATAAAACGAATCTTCAGTTACCACTGTTCACCCAAAGCACATTGACCACTGGTCCTACCTTAGAGAGCTATATGTAGGCCTATCAGTGACATCTTTACCTGGCCAGAGATCTCTTCTCTGCAAACACAAGCTGGTCTCGTTGATCCTCTTTCAAAGCTGTACGGTATCTGCTACACTGAACCTTTACCACGGTCAGCCTTTCATTGTGGTAGAGTCCAATCTGAAACTAGAACTTGTTTTCTGTCTCTGATCCATTTCACCAAGAGGTTTTGTAGACCATTCTGTTTGACAGTGCTTAAGGTGTAAAAATAAGAAGTGCCTGGATTCCTGTTACCTTTTGCCAGGTTTTCCTCGCCTAATATAATATTATTGTCAGGTTGGTGTTACATGAGCTTCCTTGAAGAGGTTGTATATAAATGTCCATGTACAGATATATGGATAAATGACTGATTGACTGAATGACTGATTGACTGAATGAATGATTGAATGAATGAATGAATGATTGAATGAATGAATGAATGAGTATGTAATATTTGTGGACTAACTTCAAGGTCTCAGATTAAACTTTGGTGCTTAAAAACAGAGTCAACTGAGGTGGTGAAAAAATCAGTTGAAAAAGACTGATATGTTACTTTGTATGATTTATCTAGCTGAATAGCATCGTACATGTGAGAAAGGCATTATGTATTGCATTGCTCTGATGTATGTGACACAGGCTACAGGCCACGGCTAATGTCTTATTTATAGACGTAATTTTTACTTGGTTGGAAATGGTAAAAAATTTCTCTTTAGACTGGTTTACTATACTTCAGAACTTTTTAACAGTGCCTGTTAAGTTTAGGATGAGCTTGATGTATTTCATCAGAGGTTTTGATGCATTGAGGAACTTTATTTTTCTCTATTCTTCACTTGTGCATAGCTTTAAATTAAAGCTATGCACAATAAGTGGCAATACCACCCACTCACACTTTAGGCCCTGAGGTACCACTTTACACTTTCAGGGAATTCACCAGCTTTTTTACAAATGATTAATTTGTAAAAAAGCCGGTGAATTCCCTGAAAGTGTAAACGTGGTACCTCAGGGCTTAAAGTATGAGTGGGTCACATATTAGGCCAGCGCAGCCTGGAAAGTAAGGAGCACCAGGTACTTTTTACACTCTGAGCACTTCACTTCCCAAAATGTAATGTGCCCAAAAAGGTAAAAGTAACATATCAGTCTCAGCACATACTTACATACTGTATGTACAAGCATGTGCATTAGTATGCTTTGTGGAGAATAACCTTTGATTTAGTGTTGCTGGCATGCTGGCTGATTTATGCTCATTGCTTCATATCTTCTCATTTTCAGACAATTTGACGGTGAAATTCAAGGGTTCCAGCGGATATGTCTATAACATGAACACGGGAAATTCCCCTCTAGTGATTCACGGCAACGGGCCAATCAAAGTAAGCAGATTTTAATTTTACTCTGCTTCTTTTTTAAAATTTTGATTAGTGTGTATTAGTGTAGTGGTTGGCCATCTGGGCTGACAACCACCAGTCAGATGTTCAGTGTCAATCAAGAAGACTCAAGATATTTTGCATCACTTGCTCCCTCTATCAGCTTTAAAATGAGTACATTGGCTACACACTGTTGATGGGAGGATCAGCCGGCGATGAAAGGACTGGCCACCAACCCTCGTATGTCGAAGCGAAGAAAATTAAGTTGCCAGCACTTCACACTTATGGCTACTCTTGTGTGTTGTCTTAAAAACTGCTTCTCCTGCCTTTTGTATTGCCTAATATTAACTGATGTGTGACCAATTAAATTGGCCATTGATTCAGTCTGTAATGAGCCTATGATATAGTAACCTTAACACAGCGTGCCAAGTAAGCGAGCCCCGAATTAGTTTTTCGATGCTAAAGAAGTGGTTACTACTGTACAGTGTACAGTTGTAATTAGTGATTACAATTTTTATGTTAATTGTAAATGACGATTACAGTTGTAATTAGCTATTACAATTTGATTGTAATTGTAATAGCAGATTATACAATGCCTGGTCTTCCTCATCTGTTGGGTGGAGCTAAAAGATCTTAATTAGTTATTACAATTCTGAAATATTTTTTGATGATGAAATAGGGCGTTAGATTTTTCTGATTTCAGGTGGAGTTCAACAGCTTATCAAATTACATTACCGACCACTGGACACCACGCACTGGTTGCCTTGGCTGCAAAGAAAACACGATTAACCTAAACGGCACCAGGGTATTTGATTACTTCTCTCGTTTAAAGATGGGAAGGCAGAGTAGTTTTTAAAATTAGGATCTTTAACATGTTTCGTGCTGGACTTGGCGTTTATAAACAGTCGCTGTGTCATTTGGGAGCCAGCCCTAACTTATTATTAAGTACTGCCTTATGCCATATCGAATACTGCCTTTTACCACATCAAGTACTGCCTTATAATCATACTGAATGCTGCCTTATACCATATTAAGTATTGCCTTATACCATAATTGAATACTGCCTTATACCATATTAAGTACTGCCTTATACCATAATTGAATACTGCCTTATACCATATGGAGTGACGATCTCAAGTAGCTTGCATCGTACCATGTGTTTGGCAGTGTGTTTTGTAATGGTTTTGGTCATATTTGGTAATGTATTTGGTGATAATGTTTGCTAATATAAGTGTAATGGGTTGGTGATATGTTTGGTAATGCATTTTGCTATTTGTTTGGTTATATGTATGGTAATATAGTTTTAATTGGTAATGTGTTTGGTGATATGTTTGGCAATCTATTTGGTAGTGTTTGGTGATATGTTTGGCAATCTATATAGTGGTGTTTGTTGATATGTTTGGCAATCTATTTGGTAGTGTTTGGTGATATGTTTGGCAATCTATATAGTAGTGTTTGGTGATATGTTTGGCAATCTATATAGTAGTGTTTGGTGATATGTTTGGCAATCTATTTGGTAGTGTTTGGTGGTATGTTTGGCAATCTATTTGGTAGTGTTGGGTGATATATTTGGTAATATATTTTCCAGGTGGAAGATATGCCACTCATCTTCTTTGCTATTTTCATTGAATATCCTACGGCATTTCTGGAGGATTTCTTCCACAGAGTTGATGAACTGAATTATCCAAAGACCCGGATTGTCATGCTTATCCACTATGCCGTACGTTAGCAAAAGCTGTGCACGTGATTTTATTACTTCATTACTTTGTGCTTTTCTTTTTAAACGACTTATTTGGTGTGTTGTGATTTCCGCTTATTTATTATGTGAAAATGTGCACTGTTTTCAATTAAGTTTTGTTAATTATTTTATCATATTTAGAAAATAAACATCTTTTTTGTAAATGGAATATTTGTTATTTTATTGATTTATCTTTTTATTATATTAAACATTCACTATTTTTATAACTGAAATTTTTTTAATTTATTAGTTCATCTTTTTATTGTGTCATTCTGAATGCATTTGCTTGCTGTAGGTGGAATTTCACAAGACCCATGTAGATCATTTCGTAAGCAGAACTCAATTGGAATACAGACGATTGACTGTTCTCGATCCTTCATCAGGACTTGATGATCGGACTGCCAGAAACGAGGCAGTGTATGGCTTGGAGATCATAATAATAATAATAATAATAATTAATAATAATAATAATAATAAAAGTAATGATAAGAAGAGGAATTGGAAGAAGAAGTAGGGGAAGAAGATTAAGACAAAGAGGAAAAGGAGGAAGAAGAGAAGGAGGAGGAGGAGGAGGAAGAAGAAGGACCTCGGTCATGATATAGGAGATCAGAAGTTTATTGATTATAATTTTTTATTGTCTAACACAGTTGGGTTAAAAGACACTCTTCTTTTCTTCCTTCGTATCTCCTCTTTATAAACTACAGGCTGTGCAAAGTGTGCATAGACCTTTTACAAGCATCTGAAAACTGAGGTGAACACGTAGTGCATCTGAGTATCGTTAGGTATCTTGGAAGGTGCTACCAAGGTTGAATTACCAATGAATTAATGAAGGTTAAGTGACTATTATTGCACCTCGGATTGGTATGCACCCATACTATTTGTTAGCGGTAGTGCTAACTTTGGGTCGGGAGCGCTACTGAATCTGTGAGTGGCGCTATACAAGTGTTCAATTACAATTAATTACAATTACAATGGCACTTTAAAATTTACAGGTAAAATAATATACAATTTTGGTAATCGTATAACTGTAGGCAGGAATATTGCAGCTTGAAAAGTATGTAGCCTGATATAAGGACCCTGGTGCACATAAATTATATTTCTTGTCAGCTCTTTAAAAGGAGTACTTGTAAAAAGATGCTATGTGAACTTACCAGCTTAACAGAGTGATTTGGAATTTATTTTTTATCGAATGTTGTTGACGTTTTGTTTCTTTTGAAGCAAGGACTTTGCCAAGTCCAGTTGTCAGTACTTCTTCTCTCTGGATGGTGACACCCATTTGGAAAATCACAATACGCTACGTCACTTGGTCGAAACAAACAGGTTCAGATATGTTACATATATTTTTCAAATTTTTCACCTGGATTCAGAATATATTATGTTTTTAACCCAAGGAACTTCTGTTGCCACCAAGTGAATAGTTTAAAGGACTTTAAGAACAAGAAACCGATAACCAACTTGATGTAAATACAATGCATTGAGAAAAAAATAAGAATAAAATTCTTAACGATTCACAGCAAAAATTAATAAAATATAAGATATAATTATGCCCAAGCTCAAATTTTTATAAATCTGTTGAGGCTTTGCGTAGAAGTGCCATGGTTACATAAATACACACATGTATGTATGTGTGTGTTTATACGTATTGCATAATATACAATTTACATACATAAATGTGTATGCAAGTACAGCTGTATTTGTGCATGTGTATGCATAGTAGCTTGATCATGTATTGGTTAGCCTGGATAAAGATGCAGGTTGACACTGAATTCCAGCTTTGATATGAAGCAGTGTCGTTAACCATGAACAAACTATTAACTGTATACAACTTGCATCCACCCAATTTATGCGTCTAACTCTTGATTACAATTCTTATTTCGTGCGTTACATTACAAAGGTCGGTGGTCGCGGCGATGATGACGAGACACGGTCGCATGTGGTCGAACTTCTGGGGAAGCGTTTTGGAGAATGGCTTCTACAAGCGATCAGACGACTACATGGATATTGTTACGCGAAAGCAGAGGTACTACCAGATGCTTCATTTTTTACGCAATGCTCATCTATATATTTGTTTGTATGCGCAATTGTTATAGCGCCCCTTCAAGCTCCTTACTCAGAGGCGCTCCCGACTACAGAGCGGACACTGTATCGGAGTTTCATGCCGAAGCGCTGAGCAATTGCGAGTGAAGGACTTGCCCAAGGCCCCAACGTGGTGACTTGAGGTGGATTCGAACCTGCAACCCTTTGGCTGCAGGGCGATGAACATACCCACTACACCACCACGCCCACATTCCAATGCATTGAATGAGTTACAAATGTGTGATGAAAAATCTAAAATGGAGATGAAGATGTAAATATTGGCTGCTGTTCAACGTAGAATTACTCTGTTGGTGCAGTATATGATTTGAATGGATGTTCTAATGCACAGGGGAATCTGGAACGTTCCGTACATCGCAAGCGTCTACTTAATTCACGCACATCGGATGTCTCTGCTCGACGACGCTTACGTCGACAATAATCTGGACGCAGATATGGCCTTCTGCAAACACGTGCGCACTCTGGTGAGTAATTCTCAACAGTCACTAGATGTCAGTGCAAACGTTTTCATTTAGCAACTGTATGGACCCCAATCCTGCATATTTTTCAATGAATTTTTGGAGTGAAGTTATTCGTCACTGCTTGCTTGTGTGCGTAGGTGCCACGCCATTTCATTTAAGGTCTCAGTGTACGGGTTGTAGTAGTCCTGGATTTAAATCTCTTAAATAAACCATTATCGGGATGTAAACCGGAAGGAACATAGCGCAGAAGTGCACGGGATGTGCGTTGCTACCGACGCAACTATCTAGGTCATTGTGCGATGTGCCAATGACAAATTTGTTTTGGCATAATGGCTAATAATTTTGCCTATCTGCTTTTGTCTAGGTCAAGTCTGCCTCAGTCTCACACAATTGAAATTGATTTGTAGAATCATTTATATTGTCAATTACAATGATCGTGGTAAATTAACATCTGATGATGAAAGCCTACCATGTTATTAACTGCTACTGTTTATAATAAATGCAAAGATATAATTATGGCCATTTATTTTTAGTATTTGCAAAGCAAATGATATCAGAATCAGAAGCAATCTTTGTAAAATTTGAATTTATAATTTTGTGAACCACAACAATTGTTTTATTTTCATAGGGCATTTTCATGTACGTTGACAACCAGTTCTATTACGGTCATCTGGTGAACAGCGCTAATTACGAGACGTCGCATGTTCACAATGACCTCTACTCTATCTTCGACAATCCATATGTAAGTCGCTTCTGATTTGAAGTTTAGACTGCAACATTGCTGGTTGGTGCTGCACATCGTGACATATCCATGATACTTTTATACAGAATCACCATACCCTGATGCCTTGCGTGATCATAATTTAATTTCATGTTATGGATCAATTTTGCCTCTCTAGTTCAGTATAAGTTTTATTTTATTTTTTATCGATATCATTTGTTATCTGCAAGTCTTAAGTGAGAAAGACCGTTGGGAGACTATTTGAATCCTGGAACGAAACAAAATATAACTTAAATAATGCTGTTTTAAATTTAAATAGGTCTATTTTATCATGAGAGAGATAGATGGCTTTGCTCTTTAGTTTCCAAGTTAAAACAGTCAGCTAAATTCATTGTACAATGCAGATTTAAATTTGATGCATAAAGTGATGAATTGATTGTTTCTGAATGTTTAACAGACGTGGGAGAAGAAGTATTTGAGCGAAGATTACAACAGAGTTCTTCATAACGTTTCGTTGACAGACGTTGAACAGGTACAGGCGATCAAATCATCAAAATTCTGTTAAATATTTAAAGGCAGTCAAAGCTTGTTGTGCACACTAAGAACCATAGATGTATTATTGTAAATCTTGATTGGTACATTGGGACAAAATTGTTTCCAGTACATGCATACTTGGTCTATAGATTTGCTCCTGCTGTTGTTTTGTAAATCTAATTAGTATGTGATCAAAATAACAATAAAATGCTCAATGTGCATTCTAAGGATTTAAACAAATTATACAATGAAGTGCAGAATGTGTGTAGGATTAAATATGGTAGTTCTGATGCAAATTGTTGAAGAAAACTGACAATGTATTCCAGTTTAACTATAGTTTAACACCCTCCCCCCCACACACAAACACACAAACTCACATACACAGTGACATGCACTTTCATGCAAGCATTTGGGTTAGGTCTTGAGTCTCTTGACCCACTTCACTGTGGCAAAGAATGCATTTGTGTATTGGGATATACTCTGTTGTGCTGATTACTTTATGTATCTGATTTTTAGCCTTGTCCAGATGTCTTTTGGTTACCATTGGTTTCGCCGAGATTCTGTCAAGATCTGATAGATGAAATGGAGAACAATGGCGAATGGTCACATGGATCTCATTCGGTCAGCACTTGACTATTGTTTCTTTTCACTTTGAACCTGACCCTGTATGAAATTTTATGCTAATAAAAGTAGTCTGATACTTATTAAAGTATGTGTACGTACTAGGCAGAGAAACTATGGAAGCGGATTTAGGCTCTTATTTCATATTTTTTATATAATGCAAGTGTATTCAAATTTGTTCGTTTTATTTACTTTCCTACATTTTACTTATTTCTCCTGCCGGCAGCATCCTAGGACACATACTTCCATGGGCGGAGTTTATCAGGGACTAGGGGGGGGCTAAGCCCCCCAAGAAGACCTAAATTCATTTTTTACCATGTAAATGGTATCTTTTCCCGGGCTTAGCCCCCCCCAAGAAGGCTTTAACCCCTCCAAGAACGGAAACCAAACTCCACCCATGCATACTGCAATCAGCCAATAGAAGATATGTCCATCTTGGATGAGGTTTGAATCCTCACACTGAATTATAAACATGTGCTCAGCCATTCAGCCACCCATCTAGCACGCATACATGAAACTGTAAGTGCTAATTTTGAATCCAGAATCACTTAGATTAGTGCTTTATACAGTGCGCAATTTCCTACTGATATTCAGGATCCTCGAATAATGGGTGGCTACGAGAACGTTCCGACGGTGGACATCCACACGCGACAGATCGACTGGGAGAAGCAGTGGCTTCACTTCCTGCAAAAGTACATACTTCCATTAACTGCAAAAGTCTACGAAGGATATCAGTCAGAGGTACAATGCAACTGTATCTTGTACAATGCAACCGTACCTTGTACAATGCAACCATACCTTGTACAATGCAACTGTACCTTGAATGCTATATACGAAAGATGCCCCTTCCATTTTGCATTGTCTGCCTACTGAATCACAAGATGTGCTATATACTACCTGGACATTTATATAGCTCCTTTTCAGATTCAGAAAAACACAAACAGGCTTCTGTGATAATAATTACGACGATTTATATGGACCAATAACACAAGGGCATCTATAGATTTGAGATAATGCTTGGCTGAATGCACATCAACGCTGCTAGGTGTATGACAATTGTCAAATTCTGCCACGCAGCAAAGCTTCAAACTGAAACTTGATCCCAAAGCAAATAGACTTGAGCATGTATAAGCATAGAGAATGTTCAAGCAATAACCGTGTGTTTCCAAACAGCTACATTGGCTTAGTGTGGCTGGACAGTCAAATATACACATGGTCCTACCACTTATTAGACCAGCACAGCCTGGGAGAAAGGAAGGGGCATCCAGGCACTTCTTTTTCTACACTTTAAGCACTGGGCTTAGTTATTTATTGTACTTCTTTAATAGGGAATTGCTACGATGAATTTCGTCGTTCGATATCGACCGAACGATCAAGATCGCCTTGCAGCTCACAGTGATTATTCAACGTTTACAATTAACCTTGCTCTCAACACTCCAGGTGTTGACTACGAGGTGAGTTAGTGTTGACTCAGCTGTGTTTAAGTTTAGCAACGTCTCATTTCTAAGTTCAGTTTTAGTCTAAAATCAGTGCTTCCCAAACTGCTATTCAGTTTCTTGACTAACTTCGCTGACTGGACTACTTTGGGAAGCACTGGTCTAAGTGACTGTCAAGGTTGAAGAATGAAGAGTATTTGTTTGTGTGTATGTGCACTTGTTATAGTGCCCCTTCAAGCTCTCTCTACTCAGAGGCGCTCCCGAATGCAGAGCGGACACTGCATCGGAGTTTCACGCCGAACAATTGTGAGTGAAGGACTTGCCCAAGGTCCTTAAGCGGCGAGGTGGATTCGAACCTCGAACTTCCGGCTTCAAGGCAATGACACCACCACTACACCACCGCGCCTCACAATTTGTAATTTGATCAGTGTTTAATCTAGTCCCCCGCTTTGGGGTAGGGAATTCGGGTTTCTCGAAGGGGCGGGAAAAACATCTGCTTTGGGCAGACGTCCACTGAGCCACCAAGTCGGGAGCGCCTCTGAATAGTTATCTTGAAGGGACGCTATATAAATTACTCAGATACATAATAAACACTGATTCGAGGTTATTGATAAAATGTTCCTTCACTGTTTCTGTTTACGTAAATTGTAGGGTGGTGGAACATTGTTTATTCGGTACGATTGTCGAGTAACGAAGAGCCGCCTTGGATGGATGATAATGCATCCTGGGAAGCTGACCCATCACCACGAAGGCCTACCAGTCACAAATGGAACACGATACATAATGATTTCCTTCATTGACCCTTGATGATAATTATGTCTTATGTGTACAGTATCTTGATTACATGCTGAATTTCCCTTTATAATCATCATCACAGTTATGTTGCTGAAACACCTTAAGACTGCTCTACAGAATTCACAGCAAATGCTCAGTTTTGCGTGAATAGCATTCAGCAGTGGCTTTCAAATCTTACTTGGCTCCAAGGCAGCCAGGATCTGCAGCACAGTGGCCTTCATCTACATTACAACTCATTCTTTCACACAAAGTTGTGCTTAATCATCTGTGTAGTCTTGTGAAATTTGTCCCAAGTTACAGCAGTATTAGGGTGCCAATGAAAAACAAAGTTTGAGTTTTTTTAGGTCTCACCTCTTAGTTTTGTTCATTTAGCCATAAAACTGAAACATATAAAGTTTTGTACCAATCAGATAACATTTACTGGTTGCACCGTCCTGTGAAGTTTTGATAATCTGCAATGTGGAATCTCGTAAGCCGCTATGTATAGCAGAATGCTCTGCATTGTGCAGAATACAAATGCAGTGTTCCACATTGGTTCAGTGTTATTGGTTGTCCAGTCTTTGACTGAGCAAACGTTTTTGGGTGCTTGAAAGTGCTGGGGATGGCTTTCAACCACCTAAAGCAGATATTGCTTTTGCTCCTCCTGGTTTGTGATGGCAGACTTGAACATCTGTTTCAATGCGACGCCCCATTTAGTTGTGTCGTTTTGTACCACCTTCAGCTCTTATGCCCTGCACTCTGCTGTGATTATATGTTTTAATGGGGTTCCAAAAGCTTGTATCTTGCAAGAGGAAATCTTGTGGGATATCCATGGAAGTAAAAAATTTCTTTATGTTTCGTGTTTCGTGACACAAAACGAGACAGCTGTTTTTCAGAGATGCTGTCACTCGAACTGGAGAATCTTCTTCACCAAACTTACTCATGGCTGCAACCATGTCAACTATTTCCATAACAGAAAGTTCAGGAAAAAAAGGCAAGACCAAGAAGTGACTCACTCAAGTGCCGCACTTGTCACATGAAAGTTTTTATGGATACGCCATTATGCCTGCAACGGGCTTGCTTGCACTGCGGTAGACTACAAGATCTTACAATATCCGTAAGACGTATCGTGGAACAGAAGTTGCTGATGTGCATGTGTGCCATGCTTTGAGATAATTATAGTCTAACCACAAAATAATATGTTAAACTGTTAAGCCCAGGCAATTCAGAAGCTGTCAAACGAAACTGTGGGAGTGTGGGTGAAGCAAGTAAATTTTTAGACTGTTTAAAAAATTTCCCGTCCATTGTGCCCTGTGGTAGGCTTCAGGTGTGATGATAAGGACGTCTGAATTGCTGGCAAAATGTTCCTTTCCTACAAACATCAGCGACAGCCGCATCAACTCCTTGTACCGTAGTCATCTCTTGGATGATACCGTTGCAGCTACTGACGAAGAAATAGGATGCAATTGCCTTTCAGCGGTTTGAGTTCACAGGATGAAAGTAATGTCAATGTGAATCCATCAGCAGAAAACCTTACAACTGGCTGTCATTTGGGCCACTAGAACATCCCATAAGCGTATCAAATATTTTTGCGACAATTGATTCGTGTAAATGATGCCTGCCAGCATGCCACGTTAATGAGCTGCTTGTGAAGTTTTTGCTACAGTATGTGACACAAGCTCCTGCTTTGTTGTCTGGGATACTAGTACTTGTGTCAAAACACATCAGCTGGATACATTCACTGAGTTTCCATTTGTCAATCATTTAAAAGACTGTGCCTCACCAGAACCACTGCATAACTTTGGGACCCTGAGAAGCTTCATCTCACCATCTCCATGGTAGCACCTTGATTGACTAGCAGATCAATGCAGTCTCTACCTGTTAGAGCAGTCATTCTCTTACCATCCCAGTGTATCATCAGAGGACCAGGAATACCATCAGAGTAAAATGCATCCTTTTTTTAAGGCAGTAGATGCATGATGCTGCCTTCATGCCAATCGTACGGATTACTTGTTAAGAATTTATTCCAATGGACTGTGGTCTAGAGATGAGGCCGTAGCTGCCAAGAAAGATGCTGCATTAAATTTTCTCTCCAATGCCTATGTTCTATCCTGCAGTGGTGATACTGCATCATGATTAATTATATGTACTTTTGGATTTGCTGTCTTCCTTTCCTTTACCGCATGAATTTTCACATCACTGCCTTCATCTCCAGCTGTATTGCTTCCATCACAATCTGTATTGCTATCTGGATTTTCAATAAAACTGTCATCTAGCTATAGGCCTACCTTACTCCCTTGTTATCTTTTTCCTCCTGTTTATGGTAACCTGTTTTCTCTTACAATGACGGTCTTCAACCCGCGCAAATTTCAAGTCGATGGGCCCCGGATTTTCACGTTTTTCTTTCCCCCCTATGTGCTAGTGATGTTATAGAATAGAGATTTATTATAAAGCATACATGTAGATATAGTGTAGAACTGATATAAAGCACATATATAACCAGAACTGTTAGTAATCCACAGAGTTAACAACTTTTCAATACTGAGACAGACCAATATGTCAGAAATTAACTAGCATTACCGCACATATAACTACATGCAACTTCAGGAGCATGGTGCATCCTCTAAATGTTCATATATTTTATTAATTTTTTTCCTGATTAACTTCCGTATATAAAGGAACATTTTCAGAGGGTGAGACCACAGAAATTCATAACTTTATTTTTTCCTGTGTATTTCATTGGCACCCTAAGCAGTATTGATCTTAGTTTGAAGGCTGTTAATTCATTCTTCATTGTCTAATATTTTACAGAAATGAAATGAATCATCATGTGTAGAAATGTTTGTTTTTGATTTCATGCAACACATTGACAAGTACAAGTATTATCATGCAATCTCATCTTATTTTCATGTATTCTGGTTAGAAAGGTGAACATTCACTCTACATGATGCTGTTTTGTCACATGTTGTAAAGATACTTTTTACGATAACATAACATAGGTTTTTTATTGCTCCCATGAAAAACATAACATGATACAATTTCAAATCAGTACTAGGTAGGGATACAAAGGGAAGTCCTAAAGGGACCAAAGTCTCGCTAGCAGGGCCACCTATGCACCATTATAAATATAGGTGGAAATTTGTAACATAAGCAGCGGGAGTCATCTAAGTTCAAAATGAAATTATACATATATATTGTCTAGTGTAAGGATATTTTAGGTAAACAAACAGAATATAGCGAATAGCTATACGTTTAAAGTGAGAAGGTGGGCACGCAAATAGAACAAAAACATATCGGACAAATGAATCGACAATTTACAGAGTCTTTGTAAAAAATGCACACGCCTCGTGTTTTTGTGCAAAAATACAAGGTACGAGAGAAACTTTAAAGTAATACTGCATTTGTTATAAACTGTTAAAGTAAACACGTTTATAAACAGAATTACATGCCAGGATGCAGTCCTATATGTCTCAGAACAGTCCACTCAAGTATTGTTTACAGAGATTTTAACGTGCGATCAACCGGTTGACCCAAAACCACCCGAACCACGACTTGTACCATCGAGGCTCTAAAACACAAAAAAGGAATAGCACTACTCCAATTGCAATTCATGCCTGGCGTGATTCCAATCATCAGTGTGATATTAAATTCAAATGTGACCTGCTCCAGCAAAAGAAGGCGGAAGTGACAAAAATGAGTTTTGTATATTTTTGGCTAAATATGACAAACAATCATTTCTGTTTAAAATGCCGAAAAAATTATTATTCTATCTTAATTGGTTCCAGAGATATGAATTATAATAGGATGACTTAACCGAATAGGAGCCTAACATTACGCTTGAAACGGACCTTTAAAATGCGTTTAAAATCCAATAATTTTTTTATTTGTCATGCAAAATGCTTACATTTGTTGCGAAAGAGGTCAAATAATATTAAATCAATATATTTTTCAAGTAATATATGATCTTGTCTACTGATATAAGCGAAAAAACGATAATCGGAAAATTTACACCTGATTGGTGTTTTATCGAATTTCCTGTGTTTTATCATATGCGACTTACGCCTCCTTTTGCGAGAGCAGGTCACAAATGGTCTGCTGTAACTGTCACTGTATAATGCAACAGGAAATCAAATAGCATGAATCTCTTTCATATTAATTATTACAAAGTCCTAAACAACAACCATTATCAACTAGGAATGCTTAAAAGGACATTTTAAAAATCAACTATTTGTAAATTTGATATTTATCATATATTATGTGTGTAGACAAGTTGAAAGCTTTACTCATGCTGTATGTCATTTGATCTAGTGATAATTTTGGTTCTGAAGAAAATTTTAAACTGACTTGAACTTGCATTGATCATTTAAACTCTTCGTACTCGAATGATTCGGAAAACTGTTGTTAGAATAAGTTAGGGCCCCCAGAAATTTGCGATCTTGCGCCGCGCAACTTTCGCGCAATTTTTTTATAAACCCGCAAGTGCGCAAATTTTAGCAATGTCCGCGATTTTCGCGCAAATTTTAACAATGTCCGCGATTTGCGCGCAAATTTTGGGCTTTCAATGGCTAAATCGTCATTGTGATGCGCGGCAAATTCAACATCGCAACGACAGCATTAGTCTACGTTGCGTTAGACAACAACTGAAAAAATGGCGACCACGGAGTGGGACGATAGCATCGAAGTTATCGAGACTATCGAGGAATCTGTAGTTAAAGAAGATACTTCTGTAAATATTGCGCGTACTCAAACGGTAAATTCTTCTAGAACCGCGATGCGACAAAATACGTTAGACAATGCGTTCACAAAGGAGCCACGAAACCACGTGCGTGACCCGTCGCATAGCTCCAGTGTTTCTGCTCGTGATCGAGCGAAAGAATTTATAAACGTTACTCATGAAGATGGAGGTCTGCTGTTCTGCAGTATGTGCAATCTGGTAATTGATCACACAAGAAAATCGTCGGTTATCAGCCACCTTGAGACAGCTAAACACAGGAAACGATCGCAGACTGCAGTTCCATCGGGGGTGGTTGAGGAGAAGCAGAAAACTAGTTATTAATATGCGAAAATTTGTTGTTTTTTGGTGCGCGTTTTTTGCAATTTCTTGGCGCAATTTTTCACTTTTTCTGGCGCAAATTTTCCGCAAATTTTCACTTTTTCTGGCGCAAATTTCTGGGGGGCCTAATAAGTTAGCTACGAAGCGTTATTTTCAATTGTTAGCAGTAGAATTGACTCACTGGAACTTCCAACAAGTCTGGAATGAAGATTCGCTCCAGAATAAGCTGTGCAATTCGGTCGCCTTTTTTCACTAGAAACAACCACAGGATGAATTAAGCAGTTTGCATCCACACACTTGAGTCTCTATACTAGTGCCTGTCACCTGTTCTTAAACGAGGCAAATCCACGTTTTTGCATTCTGTAAAGAGTATCAAGTGTTGGCTCCTAAACTAGACAAATCCACTTGCTTTCATGCTTAAATTAGAACTGAGATCCAAGTATTACCGTAATTTGATCGAATGATCGTGGATGAGCTCTACAGGAATTTTTTAAACAAAGAAGACGCTTAGATTAAGACAAGTTTGTAAGAAACAAGAGCGTGAAAGTTATTCTTTGAACACCGCACTAAGATGCACTTGTTGACAATAGCCACTCACAAATGTTCTTATTCAAGACATGCAAAACAATGACTTTTTTAATAGTTGCATGTTCTGCACTTTGAGCAGTCCTAAGCCACTCAAAAGGGGCCTATGAGTCTACGACTAAAAGTATTTGAAGGCCAGGTTTGGTCCTGTTCCTCACTTCTAACGGTTTTGATGTAGCATCCATTTTATAACATTATTTGCTATGGGAACAAATGGTAATGAAATTCAAAGCATCCATTTGCCCTGGAAATGAACCTCAGATCTGTGCTGCACTTAAGCAAATGCAAAATGACAAACCTTCAAATTCATTTTGGCCAAAGTTGAATAGGACGACACCGACGTTTCCACGGTAATCCTGATCAACTACACCAGCTGCAAACGAAAAGGTGAAACTGATAGACAACTTTAAAATTTCAGGTAAATAGTTACATCAAATCAAATCAAATAAAACTTGTTTAATATATTCAGAGAGATCAACAATTCAAAATAGCAAAATGACACAAAAATAACATGTACTGTTGGCTCAAGTACAACACTGACAGAGTTCGCAGAGGCATTGTTTTAACTCAATTCGCATAATTTTTTAAAGTCACAAACATCTCAAATGTGTCAATCATTGTTGCAAAGATGTGGATATGAGTAGTGAGTATATCCATCAATATAGCTTCCTAACTAATTGCTACAGATCGGCAACTCACAAGCAGTTGTCAAATTTAGTTTTAAATCTTTAAGGTATGTATAAGAACTTGCCTCCCACATCGATGAAATGTTTTGCTGCTAAACCGGATCTTGGAGCTAAAACAGAAAGTTATTATTATTATTATTGAGATTGCTTTAATTATTACAATTATTGTTATGCATATATTAAGCAGCACCAGGAATTAATGATGGCTGACAATGCTTGACGATGCTGAGCAATTGTGAGCAAACGAGTTGTTTAACGTCCGCAATATTTACAGTACTGTCGCAAGGAGCACTTGAACTCATACTCGGTGAGTGACCAGTCAGCAAACACACCCACAATCAATCAACATAACCTACCAAAAACTAAAGCTAAATATTATGTTATCGCGCAGTCAAAATATCAGTCAAGACTTGCAAATAAAAAAGTTACGGAAAGTTGATAAGCCACAATGCCTCAGTGAGCCTTATTGCTCTAAAACTTGAGTAAATTCAATCTAAAAATTACAAAATAAACTGATCAATATTTTCTAGATGCTCTTGTGCCTAATGCATGTTACTTACCTACGCGCCCATAGCAACCATCGGGCAATGCAATTTGAAGGTCAGTGAGTGCAACCATCTTTCCCTGAGCTGGAATAGTGTAGTCGTAGGCACTGTGAAAAGAAAATTAAACTACTCGGTAAATTTAAGGATTGTTACAAATATTTCAATCCATACAGATTCAGGCAATAACAGATACTGCATCTATAGATTGAGAACCTGTTGAAACAACAAACAAGTCGCGCAGTAAAATTTAGACAGGATGTCCAAATTCTAACACAGAATATCATAGTTAATTTTCACCTTGCGCTATGCAAAATAATACTCATTTGTCGGGGAGGCCCGGTCTAGCGCAATGGATAACACGCTGGCGTAGAGTGCGAGAGGTAGCTAGTTCAAGCCCCCGTTGGGCGGACATGCTTTAGGCTGCCATTTATGCCGTGTAATTGCAAAGAGCTCTGTCTGTTCTGCTAGTAGTTAAGTTTAATTAAGATTACAGCATAACTTGTAAATGTAAAGCGAGTGCGTCGATCTTGCAGGCGCTTAACTAAAGAAAAGATTATTATTATTATAATGTACAACAATCACTTGTTCAGTACACCTCAATTCTTTAGTCAATATTTACTTTCAGTTTTTTAGCTCTTAACTATTTCCTACTTGAAAGGTGTCACGCAACACAAACTGCAGCATTTCAACAGTTAGCCAGTTATGTCAGTACTTCGTCAAATAGAACAATTATACTACCATAAAAAGTAGAAAATGTCATGTAAAATGGCACTATACGCTTATATACAAGAGTAAATTAACGCTATTTTCGGATAAATAGCCTTACCTATGCAGATCGTATCCGGCAGCCTCGCTTGAACCTCGAGTGGGTGTGAATGCATTTTCTGTCAGTTTGGAAAAGCGCAGGATCACTCTATTTTTCTCATTCGTTCCGTTTGTAATCTTCGGAACTTTAGCTGGAACATCTTCGCACACTCCGTTTGCAGACATTCTTCTGCTTTCGTGCAAAAATCTACTACTGATCACCAAATTGCCTCGCAAAGGATTGAAAACCACGCCGGAAACGAAAGCGAATTGGCGCCAAATCATATCAACAAAGACTTGTTGACACTAGTCTTGACCAATACAAGGACTGTGACAGAGATCCTAGCGTATTGTTTTACTTTTTACAGCTTACACAAAGGTGTTTATCACAAATGCAACTTCATGTAATGACAATCATACACAAATATAAAGGGCGATAACGAAAGTCTCAAGTGGAATTTTTCACAATGAATATGTAAACAGCTGTGCTGCAATTTATGCAATCAAGTAAGTAAGCATGATAATCTCCTACCAAAGATCTTTGACTCATACAGCATTGGGTTCACAAACGTCTCGGTGGCATGATTTGTGCCCATATTTCAACCAAAGATATTATTGTCTTAGAATGACTATAAGGTTTTTGTTTTTACCCTGTTTAACCGATTCAAAATTTTGATTTCAACCGTGTAGCGGACTTTATTACTTGACAGCATGGGCCATAATTATATGTATGAGCTTTTGTGGGCATTGGAAAAAATTTGAAGATTTATCAATCTAGGTATATTGACCACCACAATAGTAGTATTTTAAGTAGCGCTTTAGATTTTTTCGAACAATGGACTTTTCTTGTTGAGTTCTTGCACGTTTGAACTTTATTTTGTGGCGGCCTCCTCCCTTCTAGTTCTGGCCGCTTTCTTGACCTAGCTAAATAAAGCAATATTAGGCCTGGAATAACAAATGTGGTGAAACTGTGAGGCTCAACACAACAGAATCGCAGCAAAAGGACACAAGTAATGAAACGTAGGCAGTATATTGACTTCGTAGCCTACTATGACCAAATTTTATTTATTATGACGACATCTCTTTGTTCTAAGAACACCATTATTGCGTCACTAATTTTATTGCACATGATGATGATGCATTATGGACTTGTTCTATGGACTTCGTATTGTGACGGTTTCTCTTTGTCACATAAATTTGTTGCGCCACTAACTTTGTTATGGAAACTATAGCTGTATAGCAGGCTATTCGGCCTATGATGACATCATCGTTGTGACGTTGTCTACAGTAGGATTATTATTACGTCATTAGCTATGTTTAGAGTTGCTCTGTTATATGATAATGACGTACTCCTCATTATGACGATCCCCCTTTGTTCTACAAACACGTCATTAGCTTTGTTCATAAACATGTTGCGGTAGGCCAAGGACGATAGCTTCCGTAAGTTCCTTACATGAAGTTCATGTTAATTGTTAAGACATCTAAAAATTATTTGCTACATAAAATATGTTTCTTTTGCATGAATGGGTTCCTGAAGTGTGGGACCATGTTCGTGTCGAACATGCTTTAATCCGCCACAGGTCCGCTGTAATAAATATGTGCGTGGTGGACTGGTGGGTTCCCAGAAGGGCCAATGGAGGGCAATCACAGGACCCGGACCCGCACTAGCCTTACTGCGGCCCTGCCTCCAGGAGTCCATGAAGTTAGTTAGCTATTGGCCAAGTGACAATACGGGTTTGTATTGTGACAATACGGGCTTGTATTGTCACTGGCAGCTACCAGCATGCCCAGTCGACTCGAGATGAGTCCCAGCCCCTAAGTGAACTTAGTGCAGCCTTACAGGTAAGTAAAGAACTCCGCCACTGGTTGCACTCTGCTAGTGCCAGTCCAAAGCCTGGATAAAGGAGGAGGGCGACACTAATCATCGTTGATATGGCAGTGTCGTTAAACAGCAGCAAGAACCCAGAATCAAAGGATAAACATGGAATAGCTAAGGTAACTTTATGCAGCTGCTGTATACTGCCTGCATCTTCTATCATACGTGATGGTTCAACAAGGTTCCAACCATGGGCGAAGACTTAATTGGGCGGAGATTTGCGGGGGACGAAAACGAGCGGCAGTTTGCAGAAGGAAGGACACGAGATTTTGGCTGAATGGCTGATGTTGATGAAAAAAAACAATTTTCTTTGAAAAAATGTTGATGACCTTTTTAAGTCAAATGTCCGAAATGTCAATGGAAAACCCAATTTCCTCTGTCAAAAAAGTTAATGACCTTGCCTCATTTGTTCAAAGATCTTTTCTTCTATCTTCTAACCTCACAGTGTGTTTCGTGAAGTGTGTACATGTCCTAACACTTAACGATTGGGGAGTGGGGGAGGACAAATGCATGGGCCGTCCCCCCATCACATCAATTGAGGGGGACCGACGGACCGTCCCCATGTTCCCCCCCCACAAGTCTCCGCCCATGCGGTGCACGTTGCCTATCAAAGCCGTAACAAGAAAATGTTTGTCCAAGTAAATTGATTACAATTTATTAGTAAGAAGAAATGAAACGAGAGAATATTATGTACAGCACCTTTCTTGCAATTTCGTTGCGACTCAAAGTTCATTATTCGTAAATGAAATAGCATTGAATGAAGCATTTCGAACGACCCTTAATTACACAGACGCAGGAAACTAACTAAACAAGACTGAAGCAACAGTTCTAATCGTAAGAGGGGCACCCAACGTAACAGCAAAGAAACAAAACATCACCTAACAATTAACCAAGATGAACCTTTGCATCCTAAATCCTTAATTCTTCTTTGCGTTAGGGCAATTAACATCACACGCCTAAAAATGCACCTTTTATCAAAACTGTAACTGTTATCATTCTTTCTAAGAAGCTAGGCTTATACACGTTCTGAAATTTTAAGGATTCCATATAAATTTACTATTTACTCAAGACATTTCTTCGATTATGGTTTAAATAGTTATGCACGTGCAGTGACCAAAACCAAGGGCAGATACAGAAATGTTCAAAGGGGAGGCGAAAATATTGTCTTGGGACAGGGAAAAATTTTCATCTTGGTCGCCGAAAAATCTCATGACTTTTTAGTTTTTTGCTTTGTTTCTTTAGCAATTTGTCTTGAATTCCCAAGAAAAGATACCATTTTATCCGCCAAAATAGTTGATGACTTTTTTTGTCGTACGGACCTCGTGGACATGAAGGGAGGGTCCTACGGAACTACTCATGGGGGGGAGGGGGGAAACATCAACTTTCCAAGCCAGAATAGCTGGTCAAAAATAAAGAAATTTCTAAATGGGGTCCCACCCGGATTGCCCCCCCCTGGATCCACCCTTGACCAAAACATCAACAGAAATGCAAGACGACACAAAGGGACATCTACAGTGACAGGGTAGAACTCATAGACACATAAGAAGGCAGACAGTGATAGCGTTAAGCACACATTGACACTCACAAAGTAAGACTGACGAATGTTGACACTTAAACACAAACAATCTTAACCTAGTTATTTCACAGCCCTGCATTGCAACCATCTCAAATTTTCAGACGATCTAAACATCGAATAAACACAAGTGTCTAATTATTCAATTTTTAATCATTAACAGGACAAAATCTTTAAATTACTGGTTAAAATAATCTTAAACTGGTCTGATCAAAAAGGCCAAATGCAATGTCAGCGATGTCTTTTTCGAAAGAAGTTAAGAAAGACCGAATACCTATCTCAAATCTAACTTAATCAGACAACTTCTACAGCACCCATGTCATCATGCTCTAGGCGCCAGGAGCTACTAACTAAGCAACATTTTGCTGTGCAAGCCATGTGCAAAATGCTTTCATGTCACGCAGCGCAAAAATGCATGCATTGCAAGCTTGCTATGCAGATTGGTGCATTGGGTCCAGATTAGCATGGGACTCCTGAGTCACTCCTCCATAGTTCCTACTGAGTTGTTGAACGACTTAGAAATATGTTGGATACAACGAATGATTTCATTAACTCTATGAACTCATGTGCCACCTTTTGAATACCTTTCATGCATAGTCCATGCAAACATTTACTTCTAAAGTGGTAAAGGTAAAAGCAGAAGTGGGCACCCGTAAAATAAAATAAATTTCATCAGGAAACCACATGGTAACCACTTGGTATACTTAGGTCACCCCAATATCTCAGATAAGTTTAAAATTACCCAATGTCTGTAACATGGTGGTAGTACCAGTGTGAGAATTGTGGAAAAATAACTGTGGGGTTGGATTATGATCCACTTGGAAGTGGGGTGTGAAAAAGACTTTACTATCGGGCTCTAAGAAAGACAGGGGTGCTCACCCTGGGTAGTACATTGTCAACACTCGACAGCTTCTAAATACATGTATATTGCTCAGTTAATGTGCAAGCATTTTGGCAACAGTTCATTGTTAAACTTTCTCATTAATTAAGAAAATGATATAATTATAGTTCAACTAACACTGAATGTTAGTAAGCACTTTGTCATTTTTTCTAATTACAATATGTCTCTCAAATTCGGATGAAAATGCAAGTTCCTGTCGAAAGACATTATTTAATACCTTAAAGACCGCTTTACGAAAGCGCTGAATTCCTAAAATTTATCCAGTTAATATTCAATAGTTGCTGTGTATGTACAGAAAAAACATCTTGTCAATCTCTTTGATAAACATGACAAAAACTCTAACGCGCAAATGAAAAGAAATGTTAAATGCTGACACTACTATAGTCAGCAGAAACGCTAATAATTATTACGTTTCTTAAGTTTGTTAAACAGCATAGACAACCTGAAAAGTTAATGTTTCTAAAGACGCAGTGCTAAAAGTGTGGAAAAATAAGTGCCTGGACGCCCATTACCTTTCCAAAAGAAGTGCCTGGACGCCCCTTACCTTTCCAGTCAGTGCTGGACAATAAGTGGCAGGACGGCGTTCAGATGTTAAAATAAGTGCATGGACGCCGTCCATGACCGTCCAGGCACACTTTAAGCCCTGTAAAGACGTATAAACGGAATTCTCCACATTTAGAGAGAAATGAATATAATAATTACTGACCGTAATGTAACTCTAAGAAACTGCAAGCACACATACTACAGGAAAAAACCCAGATAAACGACTTAGAAAATTATATAAAGCTAGATTACCAGTACTGTTACATATGGTCCAGGTGCTGTTACATAGGGGAGAACAAGCACGATTTGGCAATAAGATTTAGACGACTACAACGAGACGAACAGCACTGGCCCTTGTTAAATTCGAAAATTGTCATTGCGGACAAGTTTCATACTTTTACTACATGCTAAATACAGTTACATTGCGGACTTGTCATATTATACAATAGCAGAAGTGTGTTGGGTCATTATCAAGTTTCTAGGCCTGAAATTTTCAGGTTTAGCCGAGTGATCCAGTTAAAAGTGGACTACTCTACAATAATTATATATTATATAATAATTATACGCAGAAGAATAACTTTTTATTACCGTCGAAGTATTCGATTTATTAATTCTAGCAGTGACCACCTTGAACAGACTGGAAGAATTCATACCTTGTGTTGTAGGACCTCTAAAGATTAGAAAAGATTAGGCAGTGAGATTGCAGCACTGATCAAGAGTGCGAATAAATTCTTCGATCTTACGATCGTTAATTCCTTAATAGTAAGCCGATGAGGATTAGCGAAAACACTAAAAAGATGATTTGGAACCTGAAAGTCATCAATTATAATTATGGCTGCTAATTCTTCACTTTCACAGCCATACAAGTGATAGAACCACACCACCATGGAAAATATTTTTGCAGAGCATCTGACTCATAACTCAGTTCCTGGTTTACATGTATCCATTAATTGCACTAACCCTGACCCAACATTTTACCTGTTAAAGTTTAAAACTTGACAGATGATATGTTTACTGCTGCACCTACATGTGTATTAAGCAATTCTGGATACAAATAAATGGATGAGCACAATACCTGGTGTTAGCAACTTCATTTTCTCAGTCTTGGCATAGGAACTCATGTGGCCAACACTCTCCATCTCCATGCCTGCTTACAACTGATGCTTGAATAGGGGCACAAGTGGAGTCAAAGCTAAAAAACTGGGGGTGGCGATTAAACTACTGATCATCCCTCACATAGACAACTCAACACACTATACTTACCCTGAAGACCATGTTTGGCTGGCCTGACACTAGGCGTTTCTCTTGCACTTGGCTGTGTTTGTGCATACCAATCACTCATAGCAGGCACTTGCGAAATCTTGCTCATCGTGCTGTCGAGTTTTAGGTTTTTGGCAAAATAATCTTCTATACGCGTCGGCCTTTAGTTAATTTCCAACCAGAAATTTCCTGTGCAACTCGTCATTATTCGTTTAAAACAGACTGTAAACTAAATTAGTCGATGTGAAGTCTTGCACTGGATCATTCAAACTACACAGACATGCGTGCTGTATCTGTGTATCGTATAAAAGACGAAAGGAAGACGAGACGAAACTAGACTCGAGTTCTTTTTACAACACTTTTAATCTAAACAGACCGCAACACACATCGTCGTCCATCTCAACCAAAGCACACAATCTGTACTACAGATTCTGTAGTGAACCCTTCTCCGATTGATACACGAATAGCTGTTCATCCATATTTCTCTTAATTCTATGCAACTTTTCATTAGAGAACAACCTCAATCTTTTATCCTTTCTAAAAGAAAGAACAGTGTAATCGACCAGATTAGATAAGACTGCAAAACTAATCAGATTAGTTCAGATTAGATAGTTTAGATTAGTGTTAGATTACAAGTTAAGCCGACTACTAAAAAAAGTGATTTTTATCAAAAAAAATTATGCAGTAAATAAAGCGATAGCAGCAGCGTGTGACCAGACTTACCACATAATCTTAAATCAAAAAATTACTTGCAAATCTACGCAATTGTACTTCCTTCGACAAACCATATAATTGCAAACAAAAAACTTAACAATACAGTGACACCGTAAGAAGAAATAATATTAAAAATAAGACTATTGATAACACTTCGGTTTTAAGTATCACTTGCATATAGGGACAACAGAATTTGGAATTCTAATTTTATTTCTGCCTTTGGCAAGGTTTGAGTCAAGCACCTTAGAGATGATACATAGAGCACCCTTAACCAATCAGCAAGCATTCTTAATGAATCGGAAAAGCAAGAACAACATTAAGAAGAAATTCCGATCAGCGCAGACTTCTTCTTTGTTCCCCTACTCGTGTCTTCTTGATCACGAATGATTCGACTGAAAACGATTATCTTCGAAAACGAAAAAGAAGAAACCGTCCAGTACTGTACACCATCACAACCACAGCACATCCCCACATTAACCCTTACCCGAACGCTATGCCATCCCCTCCACCCCACTACGATGGAAGCACTAACGTAGTCACATATACACGGCGCACATTTCATTAGGAAAACTACTGAAGCCAATATAATCAGACATTTAAACTTTGTCATCACTTTCATCACTTAAAATAGAAAAACCGAAAACAAAGAAAAATAAAATTCGCGCCAAACAGCAAATTGTACCGCAACATTGCAATCAGACTTAAACAGATTTTTTTTCGATTTCCTGTTCATCACCACTTGAGTGGATCTCCCTATATTATCCGACATACTCCGAATACATTTGACTGGCAGCACCCATATCAATTCGTTTCCTAAACAGGTTAATACTTTCCAAAACGGATCACTCACTTACTTTGAACTCTTAGAAAAAACGCGTCGGAAATGACGAAACAAACAGCAGCACAACTCCGCGTGGACAACTTGTCGAGCGGGTGAGCAGAAGACATAACCAGCTTCTGCTCGAAAGGTGTCGTCTTAGCTTAAATTATATTGTTAACCTTATAAAACTGATATTTCATAATTCGCTCGCTTGCCGCACGTGGTCCACTTGCGAGGTCCCAAGCCGACAGATGTGTTGTGATGACTGTGGACTAGGAAACACTACAATTCCTACAAGGAACATCAGAATAGCTTTAAGAAATAGAGTCCTCAAAGAAATATCAACAAAACTCCAATTCCATACTGCAACACAACGAGCTTGTTTAAAAGAGTTCAATTAAAGCCACCAGAAGTCTCTGAAACGGAAGCATTGTGATATGTTATTTTACGTTACGTTTTGTTGTTAAATCATATATGTAAATGTAGTTAAATCATGTGTAAACGATCAAGACAAGACAGCTCTGACTTACTTATGTGAATGCATATTTTACCATACAGACTACACTTTGGAACTAGCAGTACACTCAAAGTATTAACCCTTTAATGACCGAGGGTATAGGATATCCCATACCACTTGCTACACTTTGGTTGGTAAAGGTTAAAGCACAATGGTCAGCAAATTACAATTGTGTGAGGTTGGATTACACAGATCAAAGTTGATAACTTAAGAGACATGTTATCTACGGCACAAATTTTGAGATGTCAGTATACAGTGGCTTCCGACGTACAAATTAAGATAACAAAAGAATTAAAACTAATGTTGACAAGCACTTAAATGACGACTAATGCAGATTAAATTCTTCAGTGACAGTGCCTAACTCTCCTATGACTTCATTTGAAAATTCAAGATTTTCCTTAAATCGAACAGGACAATAATAATACGACTTACAATTTCACACCAAAACTAAGCACGTCTGACTTCATGAAAATTGCTCTGCATGAAAATTGCTCTGCAAGAACATTGTAACATAATAAAAGAAAAAGTTCAAAATGGACAGAAGCTGACTGCAGCAATCCATGAAAAATACGAATCACTATACAAGCGGACTAACTCAATTACCGCAATCGACAAATTTACAGACACGACTAATCTCCTCGACTTCCGAGATACAAGCGAATGTCGCAGCTGAGGCTTTCCACAGACGGAGAACAGTCTTCAAATCAAACTACCGACTTAAATTTTTGGCACAACAACTTGTAAAAATGCACGTGGCCCATGCAGACTTCTCGAATATCAACGCATGCAATTCCTACCGTTCCGACCACGACGAACAAAAAATATCACTGTCACTGCAGTTTAATCCGCCGCCGCCGGATATCGTGGCAGAGAACTTATCTCGACATATCGGCCACCAACAGCGATTACTTATCACGGCCAAGAAGGCTAAACGACATGCACGACAGAAGAATCGCTTGAACTCCAAATTCATGCAAAAAACACAAACCAAAACGACAGAAAATAAAATAAGAGAGAAATCAAATTCCGAGTCACGTAGTGAACGTAAAAAGGTAGGCTGCCACGACGACGACGACGACGAAAACTATCTCGGCGAAAAGAGCGAACGTGCACCGTAGGGCGATGAATAAACAAACAAACGAACAAAGAAACAAACACTGAGTACTACGCTCAAGACAGTTTCTGCTCCTCCTGCTCCTTAAGTTTGTCGAAGAACGACAAGTTCACGTTTAAACTACGCTGGCTAGATTCATCCTGCGGCGAAACATTACTCCCCGTAGTCGTCGGAAGGACAGGCTGCTTGCCACCGCCACCACCTACCGGCCGAAATGTCATCATCGGCCGGCCAAAACCGCTCTGGCTGTCGCGCAGACGTCGCAGTGGATTCGTGTCGACTTCCTCTTCCGCGGCTGGCACCGCGCTTGGATTGATGAAGGGCTTCCGAGCGGGGACGTCCCCCCGTCCGGGAATTCCCTGAGGCGCTCGGATATTCAGGTTGTTGGCACGTATTTGGCGAGGAGGCGCGTTTCCATGAAGGTTTCCGGTCGAACCGGAGCTGGCGGCAGAACTACCGCTGGAGCTACTACCACCTCCACCGCCAGTGGTCACCAGCGTGTTCGTGCTCCGGGAAGGCTCCAGCGGAAGGTTCCTTCCCGATACGCCGTTGCTCGAAGGCGGAACTAATCCGACATCCTCATCTCGTAGGGATTTCTTGCGCAGCCCCCGGAGGCTGTTGTCGGAGTCCGTTCTTTGCATGCGACCATCTCTCTCTGTGTCGACAACTATCTGTATGCTGCTGGAGCCAGCGGACGTTGGAGTACGTGGCTTCGCGGGCTCTGCAGAACTTATCGTCGTTAGGGCTTTGTCGTCTCTCTCGAAAGATAATGAACTCGTAAATAAGGGGCTGTAAAGCTTCTCGTCAGACTTATTGATCAGCAAGCTGTCATCTTTAAAAGATTTCTCGCTTGACGAATGGTCCTGAAATGACAACTTAGTGTGAAGAACTGAGCAAAACAAAAACAAAAAAATTGCACAGTAAGCCTAACATTCCGCGATGGCCTATAAAGAAATTCTACTATATATAATCATTCCATACGTTTAACTCGATTAAAAAAATTAATAAACACAGCTAAACAACATTCGGAAACAAAACACAAAACCAACAAAAATAAAAAAATCTGTTATAAAAAGTCAAAACATGTAGGTGCTTGTCAAAATAATAAAAGAAACTAAAACAACTGACTTATAAACAGCAACAATAAACCAAGTATATCTCAAAATTAAAACAAAAAACTCAACATAAACCTCTATTAAAGTCATATATCACATGCTTCAATCAATCGCATGGCAAAGTTGTGCAAAAAAAACCTAATATTTCGATAATAACATCAACTAAAGAACAGATATTCAAGTGACGCCTGTAAATAAAACAACGAAATCAACGACTTACGTAGTTTGAACTCTGATATCGTTTGTCGCTTGAAGACTCATCCGTCTTCCGAAGTCCGTTGTAATCGTCAAAAGCTTCGCGAGACGAAGAGCACGAAGACGACTCGAAGAGGCTGTTGTTGCCATCCTTAACCTCCCCTTCCCCTTCCTCCTCATCTTCCTCCTCTTCTTCCTCCTCCTCCTCCTCTTCTTCTTCCGCCTCCTCCTCCTCTTCCTCGCTCTCTGTTTCTGATTGCTGTGTATTATCTGCACCAGATGGAGCTGCTGTTGTTGACGAGGACTGTGAGTCTTTTGAAACGTGGTTGTTCGCCTCTGTTGTTGTTGTTGTTGTGCTTGAGTTCGTGTCGCTCAGCAGAAAGCTCAGTCCGTTGTTGTCAGAGGTGTTGCCAAGAGCCTTCATCACTTCATCCATCAGCGAACTTCCAAGGTCAAAGCCACTCTGTAAAAGTCGCAAACCAATCGCGAGAATAAGCTGCAGGCTCAACATCAGGATATCTTAAAAAGCTACGGTTTCACGACATTGTATTGTATCTGACCATTCATGAAGCGCTACTTGCAGCAAGAGCCATTCAGAAGCACTCCCAGTGTGTGCCACCCCACGAGAAAAGGCAGAATTTGAGGTGAGAGAAAGATGAGGAAAGACTACACAACAGAGCAAATTGATGTTGGAAGTCCTTTGGTGAAGTGACCAAGGATATAAATTCACTGCAAGGTAATTCTCTCTCAGAAACAGTGCCAGCCTAGAGTTGTAAATCAACTTGTGTAAGTAGTCTGCAGAAAATTTCAGCACGTCTACATGTGAGTCTGAAGGTTTACGTCATGCCATAACACTTTATAAGTTTAACAATGCATGGCATTAGTCTCTCGCTTCCGTTGTTAAATATCACTAAAACACGTATCATTTAAACTATTGCAAGAACCATTCCTGAGCAGTAACTTTGAAGGGGCACTATATAAATTCTTGTAATGAATGAACTATGAACAATTGTTGCAGTGCAGTGCAATTAAACCGTCCTGAGTTAGTGCATGTGCAAGAAAAAACTTATACTCGTCAGACTTAGCATTTAAAAAGGCGTAAAAGTTTTCCTTGCAAATAGCAGTCAAATGGATTAATTTACCGAAAAATCTGGCATCTTGAAGTCAGCGAAATCGTCAAATTCGCTTGATCCTGAGGCTGCTACACCACCATCACCTCTTACAGTAACGCTAAAATCAAACAAAACAGTTTATACTATGGAAGTGAAAATGTGCTCAGTATATTTATGCAATGGAAGTGAAAATGTGCTCAGTATATTTACGCAATGGAAGCGAAAATGTGCTCAGTATATTTATGCAATGGAAGTGAAAATGTGCTCAGTATATTTATGCAATGGAAGTGAAAATGTGCTCAGTATATTTATGCAATGGAAGTGAAAATGTGCTCAGTATATTTATGCAATGGAAGTGAAAATGTGCTCAGTATATTTATGCAATGGAAGTGAAAATGTGCTCAGTATATTTATGCAATGGAAGCGAAAATGTGCTCAGTATATTTATGCAATGGAAGCGAAAATGTGCTCAGTATATTTATGCAATGGAAGTGAAAATGTGCTCAGTATATTTATGCAATGGAAGTGAAAATGTGCTCAGTATAATTATGCAATGGAAGTGAAAATGTGCTCAGTATATTTATGCAATGGAAGTGAAAAGAGAGACGTGGGGAGGTAGCAAGAGATAGCGACAGAGAATGATGCATTTGTGCCATCACTGACCTTGAAACGCTTGCCCCTACTCCACCGAATGTCGAGGTCTGTCCTGGAGCTGGGTAGGAGGCGCTCATATCTTCACTGCTCTTCCCTACGCACAAGACAAACAGCCAACACAGCTCAAACCCAGCACGCAAAAAAATCAATGAAAAGACTGTGCAGTTGTGCATTATAGCCGTGCTAGATTGCATTGCATTTTATCTGACCATTCATAAAGCGCTTCCTGCAGCAAAAGCTTTCAGAAGCACTCCCAGTCCGTGCAACATCGAGAGAAAAAGACAGGTCTTGAGACGAGAGAAAGACGAGGAAAGAACGGCGTTGACTAACTTTTGTGCGCAAATGATAAATGCAACGCACCTCTTCCTATAAGCGCTACGCACTTCTCCCGATAAATGCAACACACCTCTAGATATCAAAAGAATAGTGATCATACCAAAAACATATATGTCGCATCCTGGATCGAAACTCAACAAATCAAGCAACAATAATTACTATATGCACACGTTGCACGTTTGCTATTGAATACTGTCATAGAAGCACATGCAATCCTTCCATCCAAAACTAAACCAGAACAGCTTCTTCACACTTTAATCTCGAATTCAGTCAAACCTAAACTTCCAATCAGAACGATAATTGCACATTCAGGATAACAAATTGCACACCAATTTAATCACAACTTTGATTATACATATAAATGTCATATATACAAGGTAACCTTGTGAACCATAACACAAACATATACCGTACATTATACAAGGCAACCAACTAACCATACAAAATACATACACAAACATACACATGGTAACCATACGAACCAGTTCAGTTTAACTGTTAGGTGAGCATCAACCGACTGTCAGTCATTCAACAGGTAAAACGAAGGCAAGATGGTAACTCACGCGTATTGCCGACTTTTATCGGCAGTTTATCGTAATTGTCGCCGATGAAGGACACGTCGCCAAAGACGGCGCCGTCGTATCCGACATGACCGATGTGGCGAAGGTCGTTCTGCGGATTGCTTATCATGCTGGGGGTCAGCTTCTTTGATGACCTCACGGAAAGTCTTGAGGACCCTATGACCAAAAAAAGATTAAAGGGTTAATTGATGTTTTTCCATTTTGAAAATTTCCTATAATATAAATATAATCAGACTTAGCAACACCCATGCAATGGAGGTAACTATGTACACTGTACAGTAAACCATTAAATAATTTGCATTGGTTCAAGACGGCTGCATTGAAGGCCTAGCTTAGCCAAACAGGCATAGCCTGACACAAGGCATCTCTTGCCAGCACCAAAAGGTGTAAATATAGGACAGCAGGGCAATTAGACATATAACATTTGAACAACATTAGTTTTTATTAATCCCTTTAGCGGCTGACCGGCACATAATCGTATAGAAAATTGACGATTATAATCGGGGTTGCCGGTAAAGGGGTTAACTCAAATTGACAAGTATGCAGTAAGGTTATATTAGACGATTAGACTAAGAATGACTTTCTGATGTAACCATTGGTAGAACATTTGCTTAAACGCACTGTAAGCAAGCTCACATGTGTAACAAGACACAAGTGACTGCATTGTGTTGACATTGTTGTCATCATTGGCTGATAACGTACCTGATCTGTTGACTTTGCTGGACTTTCGCAAGATCGGTCCAGACGTGTTGATCTCGATATATGGGGCAAAATGAATCGGATCGAAGTAGCCAGGTGGTACGCCCGTCTCCAACGATCCTCTCCACAGTCCCGGCCGTGGAGAGTTCTCCGGCCTAGTAGATAAATCCACGAGAATATGCAATTTTCATCAACAGTATATATCAGTACTGGTTTCTAGTTCACACCAATTAGGCATTGCACTGTTTAGTGTTTACGTTCTCTGCATATGATGCTAAATTATTTAAAAATGATTGTTAACTTGTGCATGTCATGATGTGTTGAGCTAGATGCCTGTAAACTGCACGTGGGTTATCCAACCTGTAGCAGGAAACGTATAACCCTTGTGGACTGACCTTTTGATTTAAGAATACTTCAGAGTTATCCTACAGGCACGGCTCATTTCTAGATGAGCACTGGCCAAAGTGCTCACTATTAACCTCAGCCTCCAAGGCTCTACCTCACCAGGCTCACACAAAAGACAATTTCTGAGTGCTCAGTATAATCAGCAGCGCAAGGTTAGCCGACCTTGTCATCTCTGTGCTTCATTTAAATGACCAACTTTAAGAAACAGATGGTCATGAACACTTCTTTAACACAGTTAAAAACAATGATTGTGTACCTAACTTCAGCTTACTGGTAATTTACCCTACTTCAACAACCATGGTAGAAAGATAACTGCATATGGTCCATACGCATGTCCGGGTTGCTAAAATTATAACCTGGAGCATAACATGGGGTCATAGAGTGTAAATTGTCCTCAAACTGCTAGTCTAATTACTACTTATGTACACTAACATCTTTGACAGAACGGTGACAATATCGTTGGTTTTGAAGACGAGATGGGAAGACGTCCGGTGGTCTTCAGTCGACATATCAGTCGTCGCTATGACACGCGATGGTTTCATCTAACGGAAACAAATAGGAACACGAATCAATTTCTTGAATTACAGTTGCAGTCAACTCAAGTGCAAAATGTGAATCAATTTTCAAGCAATTATCTTCCACACTATCAAAGTTCGTTTTTCCAATGAAGAACTGCCTTTCCACTGTTTTGAAAACTGTCTATCGCAAGAAAACGGCCACGCTTGTTTCTGCAATCATAGCTAATCAAATACTACAATATAATTATCGTTTAATCAAATCGAACATGCTTCCCAGATCTCGTTGGAGTTGTTCAAAACCGTTAAATGCAGAGATTACGCTTTAAAATTTCATGAACTTTCCTAAATTCTTCTATATATCTGAATTCATTTGCGTAATCAACCAATTAAGTTGTTTAATTAATGCACTATTTATTAGCAGCAGCGATACTTGTAATTTTATGTATTTTCTGATTTATGACATTGTGTGCCTGTTACAAAGAGATCAATAGAAGAATACCCATGAATCTATCCACCCATCCACTCACCCATACACCCATCCACCTACCCACTCACCCATACACTGATCCACCTACCCACTCATGCATACACCCACCCATCCATTCACCTAACCACTCACCCATACACCCACCCACCCATCCACCTACCCACTCACCAATCCACCCACTCACCTATCCACCCACCCAAACCATCCATTCATCCATCCAACATCCAAGTTTGCACATTAAAAACATTTGGTCAGTATTTGCCAATTCATCAATGGAACCTTATTAAAAAGACGAATTTCTGAAGAGACCTGTTGTAAAGTGGAGAAGAGGTCTGAGAACTTGGGTCGGTCACTGGGTTCCACCTGCCAGCATTTCAACATCATCGCATACCAATCGTCTGGACAGTTGTCTGGCTGTGAAAGGCGCCGACAGGTCGGCTCGTCAACATCTTGTACTACCTAACGATGCAGTTCAACAAAATTACGTACAATGCCGCTTACATGCAGAATAGAACATCAAGCATCTTGCAATGCAATACAACCGGCCAATGTAAAGTAGTTTCTGGCAAAAGTAAATCCTGTAAATAAACATAAATAAAAATAGATCTGGCTTAATTAAACAATGGCAGCCCTAATCTGGGGATGCTTCCCGGACTTTATTCAGGCCTATCTTCCTGAACTCTGTTGCCCCGTCCTCAGTGCCACGGGTCCTAATCCTCTGCTCATCCAAACAGCTTGTCCCTCTGCCCGTGCCTCCCTACGCACAATCACACCACATCGTCTTGGGTGTGGGCCTTTTGTTCTAAATTGATCTTTCCTGGAGCTTTGCCTTCCCTGAACTTCTCTCCAATGTTCTTTTCTCTCCTCAAGACTGTTCTTTTTTGCAATACTGAAGTTGTTAGAACCTCTTGCGGGGTTTTCTTAAAGAGGTGACACAAATGTTCTATAAGAATGAATTTACATTTTGCAACGTTGATTATTTAATTTACTGAATATGTCTGTCCACTGATGTCGCATGCAACTTGTTTTTTAACATCTCATTTTGAGATATGAGTAGCCCTTAAAATGTTCACAGGCCCTAGGTACAGTGCCTACTTCGACTAACGGATAATGTGGCCCAGCTTGCGAGTAAGTAAAACGAAATTCTACAAACCTGTTCCCCTGTAAGACCTTCCCACGGCTGAGCCCCATAAGAAAATGTTTCCCACAGAGTAACGCCAAAAGCCCAAACATCAGACGCCGAGGTAAACTTTAGAAAATTGATGCATTCTGGCGCACACCTGGAAAGAACAACAGACCGCAACTGGAAAAGAATATTTGGATGGCATCTCCAGACAACCTCTCAACTGCTGTCTGTGTGAAGCAATTGTCTCTGCATTGTCTTGAGTCGCTCTATACACAGCCATCATCTTTGTATTGTCTTTAGCTGTATTGTATGAAGTGGCATTGAAGCCATTGTCTCTGTATTGTTTTGAGTCATCCTGTATGCAGCTATCATCTTTGTATTGTCTTCAGCTGTCCCTGTATGAAGCTATTGTCTCCATCTTGTCTTAGCATTGTCTTCATTTTAAATGCTGGTCCCACTACAATCTGTCTGTTTTCAATAATAGTTTCCACACTCCGTTCTCAGCAATCGTATCTGTTATCAATTCACATTACTGTCAGTCTTCAACGTGTGTGTGAACTGGGAGCAGTGCCTTGTGCTTAATATTTTTCCCCAACAAGCTCCAGATTTCCTAATAATAATATAACCATAAAAAGTCAACTTGCTTCTGTCCTCAACATTTCCATGTCCTCTGACCCCTGCATATCTCACTTTCACAGAGTTAACACTGCAGTCAAAAGTTTCTTCAAGCACACGACAACAACATACATCTCTGAGTACCATTACCTCACATTACTTTCCTGATGTTGTCTGATGCAAATATAAAATTATTATAAGCATAGTTTACTCACCATGCAATGGGTAGTTTAGTGCTGCCATCCTTGCATTGGTAGTAGTCCTTCTCCATTCCGAGAGCTCGTGACAGACCAAAATCGCTGATTTTTATCTGCAGAAGATGTACACATCATGACGAAAAATCTCCTCTACGACTTTAGCAGTACATAACACATGAGGAAGTCTGTTCCGATTTACCGTAAGACAGTTTGAAGAAGTCCTCAACACAAAGAACCAGACTATAACGGCAGAAGATGGTTGAATGGTAACACGCTGGCATGAAACTCCGAAGGCTATAGGATCAATACCCGGTAACCCATAAGGTTGGCTGCTGCCTTCCACTCCCTGGGGCAATAGTATAATAAGCAGTAGGACAGATTGATGCTTTGCAGGTCACCAATGCCATACAGTCAAATTCAACTTGTTATCATCTCTCACTTCTATTGCATCACATAATCCTACTGCTAACTTGTCAGTTTGAAATTGAATTAATAGAAAGATAGAGTCATTCCGTGCCAAATCAACCAACGCTTCCCGCACTCCAACTCAGATTTTCTTGATGTTTTCGCCAAAAATCAATTATCATCTGGCATGAAGAACTGCAGAGTTTAAAGTGTCTACTGTGAAAATTGACTGAGTTATGGGGTAATTTTTGTGTCAATTTTCACAGTAGACACTTGAAACTTTCCAGTTCTTCATGCCAGATGATAATTGATTCTTGGTGAAAAAATCAAGAAAATCTGAGTCGGAGTGCGGGGAAAAGTTTTGAAAATTTGGTTGATTTGGCACGGAATGACCCTATAATTATAATTATTTTATTCCTCTATAATTATTTTATTCCTCTATAACTATAATTATTTTATTCCTCTATAATTATTTTATTCCTCTATAATTATTTTATTCCTCTATAACTATAATTATTTTATTCCTCTATAATTATTTTATTCCTCTATAATTATTTTATTCCTCTATAATTATTTTATTCCTCTAAAATTATTTTATTCCCCTAAAATTATTTTATTCTTCTGTCAAATGTCTCCATACCTTGTCCTTGGAAAACATCAGAACGTTCCTTGCGGCCAGATCTCGGTGGATCAGCCGCCGACCTTCGAGGTAGGACATGCCGGCGGCGATCTGGATGGCAAGGTCGCACAGTACGGAAACGGAAAAACTGCATCGGAGAGCCGGCTCACGAAGACATTCCAGCAGGGATCGCAGGGGAGCCAACTCCGTAACCTGTGCAACAAGTCAACCAGGCAATTTAAACAAGCAATGTACGTGACTTAGACTCTTACATCATTCTCGACTCAACTCAAGACAACCCTTCAGCAGGTTTCTATTCTATTCTTCTCTTTCAACGGACTCATAAAGAGCTTCTCACAGTATAACCTAAACAGAGGTGCTCCTATTGTGAAGAACCCTCAAAAGAAAAGTCTTACGAGATCGGGCATAAACAGTGGTGCATGCCCCAAGATAAGATCTGAGCATGAGTTATAGCTGGAAAGTCATTCTACAGCAAGCAGCCAAAAGAGGCACAAAGCTGGGCTGTGACAGTATGAGAACAGGGTACTAGAAGGTCATGACAGTCTAAAGAGTGGAGGACGAACAGAGATAGGCCGCCACAGAGTTTGTGCGGAGGAAAGGAGTAGTTTCTCCACTGCAACAACGCCTCTCTGTCTCTGCCTCTCTCTATCTCAGTGATTGATTGCAATTAGTAGCTTCCATCACACTGTGTCTAATGCACCAGACATCAACCAAAGGCACACCCATATCCAGCTGTAATCCGGTCAATATCCAGAAGACTGCAAACTTCCCCGCTTCTGGTTAACGGGCAATGCATGGCGGACTGCAAGTAAGTATGCATTTATCAAGCTACTTATAGAATTTTAAGCAGTTTAATTACGTCAACAAAGACATTGAACGCAATCACATGGAAAGCTGGGAGTAAAGGTCTTTGCGGAAGGGGTTAAATTCCTAAAAATCTGTCTCGTACCAGCATGAGACTGTCGGAGCTAAGAACGACGCCGAACAGTTGGACGACGTGAGGATGATCGATGGAGTGCATGATCGTCGCCTCATGCAGGAAGTCCGTCATCTGTGCATTCAGCCTCTCCTTCGCCAGACACTTTACGGCAACCATCACCTGCAGCAGACAAACCACACAAACAATTGCATGTGCGGTACATGGTATAATCATCACCTGTGTACAAACCACATACATATATACATACTAACCAAAACTTGCAGACAAACCATATATATTATTATTATTATTATTATTATTATTATTATTATTATTGAGCTTTTATATAGTGCATCTTTAAGGTAATCTATCCAGAAGTGCTCCCAGTTCAACCATGCATAAATAAGGCAGCTTTTAAGTTAGAAGCATAGTGGTGTGACCTCTAGGCACTAGCAGAGCGCAACAGGGAGTCCTTAGACGTTTTTAGGGCCAGCCACTGAGAAAGAGAGCTACCGCATTACAGTAACAAAAAAGCATAAAACATGAGTCAACCAGCACTTCTAGAATAGACCAAGCAACTGTACACACACTCATGTCTAGCAATTGATGAACAATGAACAGAAGAGGCTGAGAATCACAAAAGGTATTTCCCCATCTTCATATCTAGACGAATTTCCCACAAATTTTCAGTCACTCTATAAGACACGTTAGCAAATGCTTTCCAAACTGACACACATTAACTTCCTTGCTTACTCACTAGGCAGAGCAAACTGATAGCCTGGCATTTTGAATAGATGCTGATGACCAGAGGAGATACGACGTGGGAGGAGCCACCAACCTATCCAAGCTCATAAATACCAAGCTCAGTTCTTATCTTGCATCCCATGCCATTCTATTCTTGTATCATGCTTTGAAGTGATAGTCAATGGAAATCCTAATTCTTCCTGTTGCATAATCATCCTTCTTCTTTAATCGGGATTCCCTCTGATCCCATGCCCTGTTCCTTTTGGTCTGACATACAAGATACGACATGCGATACCTCACTTCTACCTGGTCTACTCCATCTATAGATAGTACGCAAGGTCTCTGGGAAAAGTCAACAGAGACAGATTCATCTTAAGCTGACGCTCCAATAATGATCTTCGTCCGATTTCAAACAGACACACAAAGCTCTCTGATTACAATTCACAGTATGAACAAATGATCACAAGTTGTTACAGGAGTCGAAATTAACTGTCAGCTTGCTACCTTGCAAGGTGCACACTGCACAACACGTCTGACCTGCACGGTTGTCGACAGTCAAATTCAACGCATGCAATAACTTGTGATCATCTGCCCTTCTATGAACTGTAATCATTCTGCGCTATGTCAGTTGGAAATCAAACGAAGATTATCAATATAATTATCATTATTATTATTACTACTATTATTATTGCTATTGTTATTTTTATTATTATTATTATTATCATTATCATTATTATCACTATTATCACTATCATCATTATCATCATTATCATCATTATCATTATTATTATTATTATTAATATTATTATTATTAAATTATTACACCGAGTTCATTTCTAATCTTCAGACTGTCTTATTGAGCCAGGGCTGGGTCGGGGCACTCCCGATTAGATTATCTCGAAGAGGCGCTATATAAACGTCCCAAATCAATAAATGCATGATCAATGAAATATACAATATGAACCTGTTCTCCGGATTCATTCGTCCAGACGCCCTGCTGAACGATGCCAAACTCTCCGCTTCCAAGCGTCTTGTGAAGGGTGATGGCATCCTCCGGGATGATGTGTTTGTTGGAAGATGACTTAGATGACGATGACGACCCATGGTGCGACTGCCTCTCGTGTGGGGGAGGACTTCCAGGAGCCGTGTCACCTGGACCTTTCGCTAAAATCTACACCAACGAAAAACATCCACGGTTAGATTGAGCTTCATACTCAACAGCAGAAAGTCTTCAATTCTGCCTGTAAAGTGCTACATGTAACTTGCTAAATAGAAATATTAGGACAGAACTTTCAGACAATTGCAATGTACAGGAGAGGAAGGTATTGGAATGTCTTTCTGAGAATCTTAAAAGGTTTTAAAGAAAAAACACACATAATACAGACATATATAGATGTGTGGGGCACGGCTGTTTAGTTGGTATGTTCGCTGCCTTCCAGTTGGAGGGCTCCACCTCAAGCTGCCACATAGGGACCTTGAGCAAGTCCTTCACACGCAATTGCTCGAGCGCTTCGGCGTGAAACTCCGATGCAATGACCGTGCTGTAGTTGGGAGAGCCTCTGAGTAGGAGCTTGAAGGGGGTACTACAGAAATGGAGAAATAAATAAATAAATAGATACATAATTAACTTGCATACGTCATATCACGAGCAGATAGTGAATGCAAAATTGGGTTCATTGGAATATAGGCATGGGCAATGACAATACAACACAGGTTTTAGTTGTCATTGTGCAACAATTGCACTACACATGGAATATTGTATTGTTTTTATTGGTAAACGGACATTAGCCCCCCTGGACATTATCCCCCCCGGACATTATCCCCCCCGGACATTAGCCCCCCCGGACATTATCCCCCCCGGGGTAGGACATTATCCCCCCCAGTATATGATATCATTACCTAAAAGTGATGCACAAAATGCAATTAATGGGCCTATGTTAATTGAATATCTATACATTACACATTAGTTTAACATCCTGTAGGAATATGTTAAGTTAATTGAAGGTTTAATACGTATATTATAAGACAGTTTAAAGGTCTGAAACGACGCTAAGAAGTCTACGAAGCTCATACGTAAATGTCGTTAACAAACCTTCGTTGTAGCCATAACTGACACTAACAAGTAGGCCTACTTAGGCTACTGTATAGGATTCCCATTCGTTCATTTCTCTAATGTATTGAATCTAATTTTGAATGGAAACAACTCTAATAGTCTAAGTCTACGAAGCACAGGCATAGCCTAACTGACGTTAACAAACCTTTGCTGCAAGACACTAAACAAATAGACTGTATATGCCCTACATATAATTCCCATTGGTTCATTTCAAATCTAAGTCTAGGCCTATATTGATACAATTAGGACCTAAATGACACTAAGTACTTTCGTTTGCATGTAAATGCCAGTGACAAGTCTTATCGGTTACGGCATTATTCTACGATTTACACATAGGGGGGGACTTTGTCCGGGGGGGCTAATGTCCTACGCAAAATCGGGGGGAATATGTCCGGGGGCTAATGTCCGGGGGGGATCATGTCCGGGGGGGATAATGTCCAGGGGGGCTAATGTCCTACAACCGTTTTTATTGTACTGTATTTATACATTTATGAGAGCCTACAGGAATAGCAATTTCTATAACAATACAACAGTAACTACTACAATGAATTGTAAACTCGTGCATCCAGTGTTAGATATCAAGTTCAGCCAGTAATCTATCATTTCAAATCAGGTTGTTTTGAGCTGACAACAACAGATAAGCTGCACATTCTAAAATTAGCATACGCTTTACTTCCTAGAAAGCCAGGGCCAGTAAACTCTGTAAAGCCAATAGAGCTCTGTAAACAATTGCAAATCATAGCCCCACCCAGTTCCATTCGGTCTGACTATTACTTGAAGTATTAATTAAAATCTGTAGTTTAATACAGTTAATCTATTTTTTAACTTACTCAAAAAACATATCCATCCAACATACTGACTCAATATACTCATCCAACATACTTACTCAACATACTCATCCAACATACTTACTCAACATACTCAACCACCGTACTTGTCCACCATACTGACCAAATGACCTCTGGATTCACTGGTGACCAAAAGCAACTCGGCTTGGTTCCCAAACCGAATGCGATTTTTTAATTACAATTTTTCTTGCACAAATCACTGACTGATGCCTGGTAAGTATGGTGGTTAAGTATGGTAAGAATATCGGTCATAGATTACGGTGCCATATAAAACACTCAATTAGTATAAGCAACTATTGATTGGACATTATAGAGTGCAATGAGTCCATAACAAAAATAAAAATTTACAAAAATTACATTGTGGAGCACCAAGTCCTCCTCTCTTCCAAGAGGCTGGATTTAGTCGGAGCAAGCAACAAAGCATACAGGTGATGTCAGAGTATGGAGCACAGAAAAAGCCAATAAAAAACCTGCAATCTACAAAAGCCAGTCAAAAAACCTGCAATCAACTTCCTGGCTGCGCATTATCAGCATACATGTCACGTTTCTTTCCGCACATTTTTATCAGTGATCAATGTTCTCTGGAGAAAATCACTCATGTAACTCCCCATTAAATGGACCATTTCCCATTCCCAGCCACAACCAGTGGCCACAATGTGAATTTCTCTTCGAAATCACGACTCCAATGGTATGGAACACATCAAGTCTCACAGCAGATGCATGGCACACATCTGCCTCCAACTTCTTCTGCTTAAATTACCTTAAATAAATAAATACAAAACCCATCTGGGATCTCTCCACGCCTGACCTTAGCCTCCAGTCTGATAAAAACTCTTGGGCTGACCAAAGTTTAACTCACGAAAGGTTAAACTCACAAAAGGTTAACTCGTTTTACGACACACTTACTGGTAATCCAATTAATTGGACCGGTTCCAATCTTCCATCTGCCCCGACCAGAGAAACTGCAATAGATTGGGTCATGGTCGCACGCAGACATTTTTACAGGCAGGGCAAAGCACAATAGCCGTGGTTAAATATTTTTACAAGAGCTTGAGGAAACGCGAAGCAGGAGATTACTTGAGCATGCATATTTTTCACATAGATTTCTAAATGCAAATTTCTGTTTCATTTCGTGTTTGACTTAAAAGTTTGTATAAATGAAAAAAAAATTCAAAACCCCTCCAAAAGTATAGTCAAAAACAATAGGTGTCAATCTTCAAGAGGAGGTGGGGGGCCCTTCTCGGTCCTACGTGTGGTTGCCCATGGAATGGGTCAGTGTATTGATGTTGTAAAGTTTAGTCTGTTGGCGGATTGGTCAGCTACTTGGGAAAATATCTCCACTTTGAGCTTTTTCAACCTGATAGAGACAAATTGGGTTGAAATACATGTATAATATATATAATTACGTGTATATAAATATATATAATTATATCCAAGCTCAGTCATAATCCCATGCTTCTATCAACAGGATCATAACATCACGTGATCAGGAGGGCACAGTGCACTTTATTGGGGGTACAGTGCACCAAACTGATTCAACCCAAACTGATCCAACCCAAACCGCTGTTCAGACTGTCTCAACTAACTTTTACCCCGTTGTAGACCAACAGGTGCCCAGTGCTGTAGGGTATGTTCAGTGCCTTGGAGCCACAAGATTATAATAGAAATAATAATAATAATAACGACAATTTCTATGGCACCTTAACACAGCACATGCCGCGTTACAAGGGCACCTCTACAAACACAAACGCAATCAGTCAGAGGTGCGTCTTAGAAAAGAGATATGTCTTCAGTGGAGATTTAAAAGCCTCAACTGAGTTGGCCGAATGAACAATGGTAGGCAGACTGTTCCAACAACATGGCCCGCTTTTCAACTGCGCTCCCAAAGCGTGTCCTCATCCTCAGCACATACAGATCTCCTTTCACACTGAATCTCTTCGCAAGTCCAGCAAGGTTGTGGGTTCGAATCCACCTCAAGACGCCGTGTAGGGACCCTTCACTCACAATTGCTCAGGCAATTTGGTGTGAAACTCGAATTCAGTGTCCACACTGTAGTTGGGAGCGCCTCTGAGTAAAAATCTTGAAGGGGTGCTAGAACAATGCACATACATACATAGTCATACATACATACATACATGCATGCATGCATGCATGCACGCACGCACGCACACACACATACATACATACAATACATAAAACAGACCTAGAGTGAAGACTTGGCCAGATGTAATCTATTGTAAGGCTGACCAACTAACCAATTACATGGCCCAGTGGTCAGATGTCCACTGAACTGGAATTAACTACAGCATAGAATTTGCAGCAAGGGCTCCAATATGATGTTTATCTAGACCTCCAATCTTCCATCCATGGCTGCAGTTAGAACTGATCAGAGTAAATGGTCGACCCATCAATGGTCTGGTCAAACCAACATGAGTCACAGATCATTGGTCTCATGACCCCCACCCCCACCCCCCTACCCCGGCTGCTCAACACATTGGATGCACTGGAAGCTGACTTGCATTTTCCACCATCATTCAGTGTGAAAGTGAGTCATCAAAGGCCGCCACATCAACAAAACCAGATGGATAGCACGTGAAACGTGAACGATGAGAGAAGCAGGACCTGGAATGGGAATGGGAATGGTAGCTCAGACCGTGGAAAAAAACACCACCCATCTGCACCAGAGGCCTATTTCGGCTTCATAACTAGATTAAATTTATTACTACTTTAAGTTGATGGCAAAAGATACTGTAACTAAATGTGCATCTGCAAATAATTGAACGTAAACAAACGAGTCTTGAGCGTCCTTTGAAAGCCCTCAAGCAATATGTCTGGTTGGTACAGCAGTCCATACCGTGGGCTAGATGATATGGCGAATGTCCTTGCTCTAATTCGGCTTTATAACTAGTTTAAATTTATTACCACTCTATTTATTATTACTATCTTGCCCTACTAGTTTTCCCATCCATGCTACACGCAGGTTGTAACTCGTGGCATAAGGCATGCATATTGTCTGTGAGAAGTAGGCCTACACTGATTGGTGCAGGACTCTATCTATGAAGAGGAGCAGACCAAAACAAGTGCATGAGAATGCACGGCCAGTCCTCTCCCTCACCCTACAATCTTCCCACCAACAGTGCAGTGCTAGTGCACCCACTACACACCCGAATTAGCTGGCTCTCAGTCGTCATCGTTCGTGTACAATTCAACATTTATACAAAACCGAAATTTGATAATGCTCCCCTTATAAAAGGTCGATGTGCACTTGAGTGAGCGAGGCAACAGAAATCTACCCCATGAGCCTTATAAACAGACTGCACCCAACGTTTATGTTTTCAGTGCAGATGGAAAAAGAGAAGATGCACTCAGTAGGACAACCACGACATAGAGAATACCTAGAATAGATGGTGCCAGTATATATTAAAGCACGAACCAGTCTAGGCTATAATTGCAACGTCACTGCTTGTGCTCTGGCAGTGCCAGTCCCAAGCCTGGAGATAAGAGGAGGGCGACACTGATCATCCTTGATATATGATACAGTGCAAATTAGAGTATAGATGCAATGTCTGCACCTCCAATCAGCAGTGTGAATTAGGAAACAGTTGAAGCAACGAATGAGAGACACGATACACGTATCCAGACTAAAATTATCCACAAACATAAAGTTCTCATATGAGAACATTGGCATCAAGTATAGGCTACTCAACCACGAAAGAAAGAACGAACGAACGAACTTCAAGTCACTGCACCAGATGAGACGAAACCATTTCCATAGTAATCACAACCATGCATTTATATAGCGCCACTTCAAGAGAAACTCCTCAGAGGTGCTCCCGATCTCACAGCCCCAACCCACAATCAAAATTGCACAGGTCAGCGGCCATATTGGTTGTTTATTAGACCACTCCGTCATTTCGGTGGATTATTTCAACTTTATGCAGAATTCGCCCAGTAATTTCACACACGTTCGAGTTTTCTGGTTCTAGGTTCGTGTACCGAACTTATTTGTCGGGTTTGTCAAGGATTTTGCGTTGGAAGGGATTTTGTTCGCAAGTCGTCTTGTGTCGCCCACGTGTTGACGTTAGACGCCTCTTCATGCACACGGTCGAGCTCAACCATCAAGACCGTGTGGCTTCACCGCTGTTGTCTGCTGTTTACATCTCGCCGAAGGACGGTTCACGCAGGTCAGTGGAGTTAACTCGATCGGATGTTGTCTCTGGTGGCGTTCAAAACTACCGACCGACAAGCGACAAATGCCTTCTACTGTGCAAACCTTGTGCCCGACGATTGGCCGGACGCGCGCATCATCTTCAACCAGCGAGGAGCTTCAGTTTCGTCAGCGTTTCGTGTTTGCGAGCCCTGTCATCTGTCGCCGCTCTACTCTACTGACGCAACCTGTACCAGAGACTCTGAACATTCACACCATCTGAAAGCTGTTGACGGGATTCCGTTGGATGATTCTACGTGTCTGCGAGGGATCGCCACTGATGACTGTTTCCGGCTCACTGTGACTTATTTTGCTAATTGATGGAATTTTCTTGTTGTTATGACACTTAGCATCATTTCGGCTAGTTAGCGCAGAGAGCGCCTCTGAGTAGGTTTCTTGAAGAGGCGCTATATAAATACTTGAAATAAATAAAAAATAAAAATAAATAAAGACAAAGGTTTTCAAACGCTTGTGGAAAAGGCGTCATATAAAACCAATCTGTAGCACCGGGAACCCTCACCTTTTTAAGTTTGCTAAGCGCTCCCTTCGGATGTTCCTTGCTGAAGAACCTCCGCAGACGGCGTATTTCCGGTTTCGTCATTCCGACGCCCATTAGGTCGTCGTCCTCCACGTATTTTATCTGCGTGACGGTGTTCACCTTCAGATCCTTCACGAAGCTGCTGTAGTAATGCTGGAGCTCGGCTCCGGCGAGAAATTCGTTTAGGTCCTTTATCTGCGCCATCGGTGCCTGAATTCGCAACAACAACAACAAAAAACAATGAACGTAAGCATCTTTGTGAGGTCATTGTAAAACTCCGCCACTGGTTGCACTCTAACAGCGCCAGTCCCAAGCCTGGATAAAGGAGGAGGGCGTCGCTAATGGTCTTTGTTACCACACAAGTGACGTTAAACTGCAAATACCACCACCATTGTAAAACGATGAAACCATTGAAATAGCGCCACGAACATTTAATTTTGTAAGTCTGCTAAGTGCTCCCTTCGGTGCACGAATTTGCAACAGGAAAAAAAGAAAACACTGAACGACACGGGCAACTTGTCGTTTCCTGAAGCAAAACTTGATTTAGAATCGACAACCGTAAATAAATAACTGTGTAAAACAGGAAATTACATTATAAATAGCATTACACATCAGATGGGAGCAGACTCAGCAGAAAATAACAAATGGAGAGAGACAAGTGGAGACGGACGGTGAAACATGCGATTGACACCAACGGGCACTGAGCCCATGGACCGCAATGATGATGATGATGGTAGCATTACCGTACAAATAGCATTGGGGAACGTCATAAGCTGGGACGGACTGGACGTTGAGGCAGTTCAATGCAGAATTTTTACAAGCACCAATGTTGATTAATTGTATTGTATTGTATTGTATCTATAAATTTATATAGCGTCTCTCGAAGTGCACACCAATCAGAAGACTACACAGAGGCGCTCCCAGTTCGAAAGACAAAGAGACAAAGAAATGGTCTTGAGACAGCGAAAAGAGGCCCTTGGTCCCATCAGTTAGTAAGGTGGAATGTGACAAAAGAGGCAGCTGGTTACACAGTTCAGGGCCAATTAAAGCAATAGTTCATGCTTTAGCCCTGGCAATCTTAGTGCGCTTCAACATTTCATGACAGTGTGTCTGTCTGTCTTTGCACCTGTCTGTATGTACATTTCATGAAAGTGTGTCTGTCTCTCTGGATCTGTCTGTCTGTCTGTCCTCCGACACTTCATGTAATTTTTAAAAATACATTTACAGAGAAATCCAAAAACACCACCATGGCAGCAAATCCTTAGCCAAGAAAGCTGCAGGAAATAATTACAACCAGCCAGAAAGATCAGAGGTGAAATCTCTGAAACACCTTTGACTCAGCGACACCCAAAAGGAAACAGGAAATGCAACCGGAGCCATTAACTGCTTCTCAGGTTTAAGGTAATAAATGCTGCTTAATGCAGGACAACAACCCTCAACATTAACTCAGCATTCTTTCATGGAAACCCACTTCAGCTAGTCAATGCAATTATTTCTCAAGATATATTCATCCTCTGAAGTCTCTCTCAACATCAATCTGAGTCACAAATAGCAGCAAAAATATCAACTCAGAACACCCATAACCACATGAAGTCCTGGGAAACAGGAAAAACTAAGACTGGAAGGTCAAATAGAAGCACGCATGTGGTACGTACCGGTACTTAGAAGGTACCGGGGTACTATATCTTATACGTAAGCAACTAATTGCATGCATAGAAATTCCGTTCGGTTTGACACAGCTGCAAAACTCCACCATTGTTTACACTTTGACAGTGCCAGTCCCAAGTCTGGATAAAGGAGGAGGGTGACACTAATGATCTTTATTATATATAGCAGCATTGTTAAACTGAAACAGCCACCATTCTTAACTAGAATATCAATGATTGTTCTAAACTAGAATGCCAATGACTAGTTCTAAGCTAGAATATCAATGACTAGTTCTCAACTAGAATATCAATGGTTAGTTCTAAACTAGAATAGCAATGGTTAGTTCTAAACTAGAATACCAATGACTAGTTCTAAACTAGAATACCAATGATTAATTCTTAACTAACTGGTCTAATTAAATACTGTACAGACATTGTTTAAGTTTTTAGGGTCATATGGAAGACGCATCCTCTTCCCCTTCCTCCCTCATCAGGGCTTCACACCCGGACAACCCAACCCATGCAACAGACATATCTGTCATTAACGACTTCACTCCGTCTAGACTACATTGATGCTTCAAGGCCATTCTTTCTGCCAAGGAAACTCCTCTAAGTTCAACAACTCCTCTAAGTTCACATATTGTTTGATGTCTAAGAACCATAATAAACAAAGCTATACCTAAACCGAAAGTTCTGAATCAACCACAGTTTGCCGAGTTTAGACGCAGTCAACCTAACCACCATAATTATATAACCATCATCATTTAGTACGGACAACGAATTAACCACATTCCTTTATAATTAGTAAGCATAAGACAAAAGCATCACAACAAAGAACAGGTCTACAATGCCTCAAATAACATGGTATGTTGATTTTAACATAGTATGGACTACAGAAAGCCAACGTAAGGCATAATGTTTGGCAAGAGAAAAGAAAAGCTAAAGTGAAATACTCGTAATCATTTACTAAGTCTAAACATTTCCTAGATATGTCAGTATAGTCAAGGGATCTAGATCTCCATGGTATAATCTATTGCACTATTAGTATCACCGCACAAAGAAGGTATGATAAGACACGTAAATAATTGGACAAGTTATCAAATATGCTCAGGACACTGACCCACACTATCCATCCAACTATGAATTATAGATGCATAAACCAAAACCAAGACAAAGAGACAATGGAGACTAACAGAAATGATGATGTACAATCACTTTGACTAACACTAAAAAGAACAATGGACTTGACAAACACAGTCAAGAACAATGGCAATCATTTATTCGAACCCATCTCAACAAAATGGCAGCGGCAAAGTGGCAAACTCTATGGAGAAGTATACAGAATCGAGAGCCAGCAGCAGCATTGTGACATTCAGGGCCGGCCTTACCTATAGGCAAAGTAGGCAGTTGCCTAGGGCGCCGCAGTCTTTGGGGGGCGCCGCGGCACCGGCGAATTTATTTTTTTACACTATAATTCTTTTAAACTCAAAACTTTTGCTAATGGAAAGAATTTAAAATAATTATGGATTCTTTGCACCTGTTCACTGTTCAGGTAGGCCTAATTCAATTTCAAGGAGTGTATAAATTTTAAATCGACAAATAAAATTCGATTTTTAGCGACATTCCGTAGGCTATAGGCCTACTCTTTGCTTTAGGAGACAGGTTAAAATACGCGACGCTCAATTTCGAGAGTGAAGATGTTGCATGAAATGAAATGTATGAAATGTATTAAATGGGAGTGGGCCTTGCTGAGTATGAAGATGAGATTACAACATTACAGCCTGCCCTTTATTCATATTGAAATAAAATAGTCTAGTAGGGACGACGATGAAGAAAGGGCAGTACCGTAGCTGAGGCAGGACCGACCTAAGGCATAGGCAAAGCAGGCAGTTGCATGGGTCGCCATTGCAAGTTCTAGAGGGCGCCATTTCCACAAGAGTGTATTTTAATATTTTTAAACCTATACCATTCTTCACAAAATTGAATATTATATCCATCCAGCCTTCAGTGCACTACTAAAAAAATTATAATGAATTACTTAGTTGAGCGTATAGGCCTACAAGACCGTAGCTAGGGGGATGTTTTGGGTGTTTGAACACCGCCCCTCCCCTAAATGAAATAATGTAAAAATGAAATAATTATGCATTTGCTAGCACTTGACAGTGTGTAATGTAATTTTGAGCAGAAAATTATAGTCGAAAATCGACGAAAATAGCGTTTTTTGGACGTCAGAAAATTCGACGACTAACAAAAGTGGTCAGAAAATTTCGACCAAAATAGTCGTCCGCAGCGTGTAGGCTACGCACCTCAAAATTCACGGTCAAGAAAACATCCCCGAAATAAAATCCTAAGGCAGGCCTATGCCTGAGGCGCCAAATGTATGCCTTGCCTTGCCTTGCCTAGGGCGCCACTTGGGCTAAGGCCGGCCCTGGTGACATTAGTCACTTAAAGCGTTTCAAGGTAGGCATAGAATCGTCGGTTAAACTATATGTAGTGATTAATGCCAAAGAAAATTCGGATCAACCTCATCTTTTATCCAGCTTGGGCCTGGCAAAACACACTGATGATGGTGGAGAACGTGCAGAAAGTTAGTAATCCCTGGTTTACGCAGGGGCTAGGAATTCGCTCCCACTACGGCGTTAATCTGAGACACACGTTCAGATAACAACAACTTAGGATGGTGAGAAAAAGATAAGTCAAGACATTCTAACACGATACTCACGCTTTGCCATGCAGGCTTTGCGTTGGCCTATATCTCAAGTGCCTTAAAATATCCAAAAGATGAATCATCAATGTAGGAGGAGGAGGTCAATAAGAGACAGATCGATACACATTTCAAGCTGTGTTTTTTTATACACCGCCACGGTAGTATAGGCTAAGCAATGACGTCATTATCACCACAGCCTCAAGTATACTCCCTATAGCCTATACAAAATACGCATTATCACTTCCTAAGGCTTATTGCACCTGTTAGCAAAAACGTCTCTATTTAAGGTGCGTGACACATGGTAGGTGGGACAGGATAGTTGACTGATTAAAGCGTTCATTTGCAGTGCAGAGAGCACGAGTTTGAGCCTCATACATGTAATCTCTTAATGTGTACGAATATTTTATACTTTATTCACAATTTTGCTCAGCAGCATCAACTGATACTTGGTTATTTATACAATGAAACTTAATATATATATATATATATATATATATTAGGGTGGCCCTTAAAAATGAAAGTTAAAAATAATCTACTGGCACCCCTCCAATCTATTTCAATTATGAAGAAAATAATTTGTGCAAAAAATCTTTGCAATAGGGCAATATTTTGGGGTGCCCCCCGAGCTCTCAAGTTTCAATAATGTACGAGTAAACTTCCAAATTATAATTGGAGTCGCAAACTTAAATTTTCAGTGCTTTAATACATTCCAGTCAACAGGCTATAGAAAAAGCCACTCTATTTTGGAACCGAGCTGGTATACCTGTAAGAGGTAAAAAGCATTGTATTGACAAGTTAGAGTCGGTGTTCGTGGAATGGAAAGGACTTCAAAAGCATAGACACTGAACAGCTACAGCTCACAAGATTAAGGAGGAGAAATTTATTGAGAGACTAGATGACCTGTTTGATATTGCCCATGCAGACGCTCTCACAATGATCTGCATTCCAGAAAACAGAGACTTTCTACTCTCTCAAAGGCAGAAGGGACGTCCAGGTTCAGTTGGTGCAGCTGACATGGTGGATATGCGTCGAAGACAGCGTGCACAGGAACGGAAGGAACTGGAACAGATGCGCAAAAAAGAGCACAAGAAGAGCTCGCGGCGTGTAGCCTACAAGTCGGTTAGTACTGGATACCGATTCCTGTTCAAGTGATGAAGAATCAAGTGATGAAAGTGATGGGCCTGATGTTGGATGTAAAGGAAACAAAACCTGCGGCACTAACACTAGTAAAAATGAAGCAACTGCGCCCAAACGAGCCAGAATCAATATTCTGTCCTCTGGTCTGACATTGGCTTTGGACAGAACAAAGATTTCGTCAAGAAATGCTATATTCGTTCTTAGCGAAGTGGCTTCCAGCCTTGGCTGTGACGTCAAGACTTTGAATATCAACCGAAATTCCATTCAACGAGCCAGGGCGAGCAACAGAACCGCCAATTCAAACAGCCTTCAATCCGAATTTTCCGCCTTAGTTCATTTACCCGTTCATTGGGACGGCAAGTTTCTGGAAGATTTGACATCACGCGAACATGTTGACCGTCTTCCAGTTCTGATCTCAGGTGTAGGAATTGAACAGTTACTGGGCATTCCAAAACTATCCTCAGGAACAGGCTCAGCTCAAGCATCTGCAGTCGTCCAGTGTTTGAGAGAGTGGAATGTTCAAGATCAGCTTGTTGCTTTGTGCTTTGACACCACAGCCAGCAACACAGGTCATCGCTCAGGTGCATGTTTCCTAATAGAGCAAGAAGTGAATAAAGATCTCCTTTTTCTGGCATGTCGACACCATGTTATGGAACTAATTGTTGGGGCTGCATTCGAAAAAACTTCAATTGGAACTAAAACAGGACCTGATGCTCTTCTTTTCAAGAGGTTTCGAGACCACTGGAAATTCATTGAAAGTGACAAATTTCAGGTAGCCTAGTCAGATCCTTTGGTGGAATCATTTTTGGCTCCACACCGTTCTGATATCTTGGAGTTTGCTCATAGACATTTAACAACTGCACAACCACGAGACGATTACAATTTCTCGAGCTCTCAGTTGTCTTTCTTGGAGGTGTTCCTTCTCGTGGAATTCGGTTTCGAATACCTGGCGCTATGCACCGGGCACGATGGATGGCAAAAGTCATCTATACCTTAAAGATGTGGCTCTTTCATGCTCAGTTCAAGAAGCCTGCTGCAGAAGAACGCAGCATTCGTGATATTGCCATATTTTCAGTTGTTGTCTACCTGAAAGCCTGGATAACTGCGTCAATTGCTGTGCAGGCTCCTCTGAATGACTTCACTCTCATGGCAAACCTTCTCACATATCCACATACTACAATTTCTTCTGCTACAAGCAAGAAGCTAGGGCTTCATCTCTGGTAATTGTCTGAAGAGCTTATTGGGCTTGCTCTTTTTTATTCAAGGGTAGCCTATCCAATGACTCCAAGAAGCTAATGATTGCTGCCATGGAAGAAGTAGCCCCAGATCATCCGCCAGTGTGAAGTCAGATGCATTTCTTGGCACCAGCGGTCTGGAACAATTCTGTACAACCAACTCCAAGTAACTGTTCCAGGTGCTTGGTCTGCATGAAATGATGCTGAGATGATGCTTTCCAAAGATCCTGCTCTTTGGGAAGAGCATGAAGCATTTCGAGAAGCACAAGCAGTACTCAAAGGGTTGGCTGTCGTCAATGATAGAGCTGAACGAGGTGTGGCACTCGTCTAGGACTTAAATAAAAAGCTAACAAAAGATGAGGATCAGCTTCAATTTCTCCTGCAGGTTGTCAGTGAACATCGACGACAGTTCCCTGACTGTACGAAAAGAAATCTCGTGTCAAATTAGTAGAAAGCAGTGATTCCTGCATTTTAATGTTCTGTACTGATCATTTACTTATGTGACCAGCTGAACAGTGAACAATAACTGAATTATAATTGAACAGTAAACACTTGTTTCATTGGCATTGTTGCATCACTAGGGTGTATTTTAGTCATCTCTGTAAAATTCTGAGTGACAGTGTGTTGAATATAGTTTGGTTGAAATTGTATGATTCAATTGATCACATTTGTACTTAAAGAATACATTTCGGCGCTCGAGGGGCACCCCTAAATGTTTTGCAATTCCAAAATCCTTTTCAACCTAATATTATTTCTATAATTGGCATGGATTGAAAGGGTGCCAGACAAAATTTTACGATTTTTATTTTTTGGCTGTATGCTAAGGGCCACCCTAATATATATTATATAATTAATGATAAAAATAACCATTCATCGAAAACACATGTATAATTCATAAAAATAAAAAATATTTATTTTGACCATATATAATAAAGTAATAATAAACATAAACACTATCTAAAACGTATATATATATATATATATATATATATATAATATAATCATTTATCAAAAATGTATATAATGTAAACATAAACAATTAAACATTTATCTAAAACATATATATATCTATAAAATTAATAATAAACATAAACATTTATCTAAAACATATATAATTAAAATAAACATTTACCTAAAAGGTTCAAGGTATTAAAGACAGAAAAAAGTGCATCTTGCACTGTTGAACAGTAATTATCTTCTTATAAGAACATGAACAGGTAATGTAATGTAATGTAGCAGAAGCACAAAGTTGCGCAACACGTGTCACAGGCACTGCAAATTAAACTTAACATTTACCTCGATACACAACAACCACGCAATCGAGCTCATCATTCCACCGATCCACCCTATGGACCTGCGCAGAACCTTTATGAATTCACTACGAGAAACGTACTCCTAAATGCATCTAAGTCATCAAAGAATGCAACTGTTCGAGATACACAGGAGATTCAGTGCCGGGGCATTTCATGCCCTGGAGTGCCACCTCTTTATGAAACGAAAACAGACCGTTCCACAGAAGTCGAAGTGCAAGTTCCACTCGTGCTGGAACCTCAAAGGACTCAAAACAGCAAATTAACCCATCAACATGAATACAAAATTAAACCCACTCCACCCTCCCCCCATAAAAACTCATTGAATATTCCAGCCTCATAACATAATTTACAGTTGATTGCATTAATTATCATTGCTATGCAGCCTCAAACAAAACAGCACGAGCACAGTAATTTATAGTTCAGCGAGTATCAAGTCATGTTTACCTCGTTCGGTCAGCGTATTCCATACATCAGAAAGATATTTCTGATGCTTGAAGAAATTAATCCAGTACTAGCCGCTGAACACACAGACCACACTAGTTTCCGATTCCGCACACCAAAGTGCACATGCAATAGCTTCCGACTGGGCTGCAGGGAGCACCTCTGAGTAGGCTTCTTGAAGGGGCGCTATATAAATTTTCGAAATGAATGAATGAATTACTACACATACCAAAGCGTATGTTATCATCTAAACAAGTCACAGTGCATTGCAGTGCAGAGTGTGCACAATAAACAGTGCTATTCAGATGGAATACTATGGAATCGCATTCCAGTACCGTTTTCTGGCTATCAAAAATAATTTAATTTAAATATTCAGTAAAAAATTATTTGGCCACTTTAATTTTAATTTCAGCATTCATAATTTCAATTGCCACTCTTAATAAGAGGCTGAGGTTTGAAAGCACTTCAGCCACAATTGTCTTTAATTTGTTCAGTTCCAAAACTTTTCTAGAGAGATTCACAGACAATAGACCTGTTTTTAACTTACTTTTAAGTTTGCAAAGTCTTTTGAGCTAGAAAATTTAACTGAAAAGAAGAAACGCATATCTGCTATCAATGGCACTGGTCAGACATCCATTGAACTTACTAACTGTGGTAACGTCCTCTGCTTGTGTCTACTTTATGAACATTCTTTATCATAAATTGTTGAACAATTATTCAGTCATGCCATGATGAAGCCAGCCAGACTCAGTCATAAGACCGTCATTACTCTTTCATCTATATTCCTCATTATACCAGAAGAATGACTTACTCCACTAATACATCAACATAATATATGTTCATACAGTACATAGGTAGCCGACCTGTCTGTCCCAATCAAAACCAGTGCACTGTTCTCCGCATAGCCCAGCATGGTTCTACATTGTTTAGACCAGAACTATAAATTACGCTGGTTCCCATTGAGGAGTGGATTAGCCAGACACACAGCTGGAGGAAGACGTAGGAACAGGTTCATGTAGAATGTCAGGCGTGTCAATGCATACAATTCACGATAATTTACAACAATTTATGATAATTAATACACCGAATTGTCAAATGACACATCAAACGACAAATTAAAAATGTCGGACAGGAGCAATCATAATGTTGACTACCGCTGCAGAGTAGATATAAGTAGAGGCATTCAGGAATACAACCAATGTGACACAAACAGGTTTAATATAATTATACAGAAAACAACAGGCAACACAGATTGGCACAAAAACAAGGTCAAAAATACCGTGCTCCACCAAAGCCTCATGAATAGCAAACTGCTCCACCAAAGCCTCATGAATATTAAGCACTCTGCACCACAAAAAGTATCATGAATAATAAGCAAAGTGCTCCACATAAGCCTCATGAATATTAAGCAAACTGCTCCATCAAAGTCTCATGAATATTAAGCAAACTGCTCCACCAAACCATCATGAATATTAATTCAACAGCTCCACCCAGACCTCATAAATATTAAGCATACTGTTCCAGCTCAGATCCACCCCACCCTCATCCTATTAATTAACAGTTTAACTGACCCAAAGCAGAGTTTCACATAATATACACTGTCAGTTTGTCAAGGATGAACATTCAAAAAATGCCACGTGCAGGCAACTCCCCAACAAAAACAAACACAGCTCTACGCAAAAAATCGTTTTTAAAAGCAACTTAGTATTGCAAGGCATTTCACATAATTTCTAAGCAGGAGTTCGACTTCAAAACAACAAATTTCTAACAAACTTGATGAGTTAAATTCTTTCAAACAAAACTCAAAAATAAATCCGGATCTTGGCATGTGTCTAAAGGAAACCTATTCCAAATGTACATAAAGGACACTTCATGATTTCACTTTAAGGAAACCTATTCCAAATGTATATAAAGGATACTTACTTCATTAGCATGATTTCACTTTCAATTTAAAGTATTTTTAATCAATCCTTTCAAACACAGATGTAGGTTAAGTAAGACCATGTAGCATCTCAGAAACACTAAGCACTATTAAGAAATATATCTGCATTGTACTGTATTGTATTTAAGTACTTATTGTATTTAAGTACTTATTATTGTATTTAAGTACTTATAAAGCACCTCTAGTAGGGTGAACCATTTAGACGTGCTTCCATTGTGCAAGGCCCTGCCCTGTAAGAAGAAGAAGGTTTTGGGAATATATTTAGAGAAGAAGACAGAGACTGCCAGACAGAATTGTTGAGTGAACAGAAGGGAAAAGTGCAATACAAAAAGAATGACCAATTGATCAAGATGATTTATTTAATCATGCATTTCCGTAGCGCCTCTTCCAGGGGCGATAATCCCAAAGTAATTCTATACAGGTCTACAATCCCTAAAGGCCGATGAAAGCAGCCCTTTCCTGCTGGACCATAATAAGGCCCAAAAGGCATCACACCTGCCATCTTAAGAATAACAATGCCTATTGTGATGAGTGCTGTAAACCAGAACAGGAAATAGTCTTACAGAGAATTCCATATTATATTCTGCTGAGTAAGCATGAAGGCCAATAGCATAGGAAACTTTCTACTGTTAGGTCATCGTAGCTAATTAACCTAATAAGATAAATATAAAGGTAGACAAAGAAAAACCAATGGCCCATTATATCATGCTCATCATGTTGGGAAAACAATAGGTCACTGGAGACAGTATACATTTTTAGATAATTATAATATTTTTTATCACAGGATACACTAACACGGCAAGAAAATTCTTGGACAGTCACGTCCTTAACCACACTGCCATATCAAAGATGATTAGTGTCACCCTTCTCCTTTATCCAGGCTTGGGATTGGCACTGACAGAGAACAACCAGTGGCAAGTTTAAAGGATAGACTGCACTGTTCCATTTAAATACAGGCCACATTAGCTGTCTGACTGCAGGTCACAGATTGATAGGATTTATTAGTCTGAAAATTCATGCTTATGACATTTCCAGCCACATTAGGCTAGACAAGACAATATTGTTGTTGTTGTTGAGTAGAGCAACTGAACTACGGTAGGTGGCACTGTTCGTCATCAAAAGTGCCTTAATGATGCCAATAAAACAGGTAATGAAAGTAACAGCAGAGGACACTTCCACGCATTGCTAATCACTCTCTTCTCCATTTCCAGATATGCTATAATTGAACCTACAGATGACCAGTATTATATATCAAATAACATCCTAGACAAGGCGTCACATTAAATCTCAGTTTCACAACTAGTGCCAGTCCCAAGCTGGAAAGAAGGAGGAGGGTGACACTAACGATCTCTGTTATCACACAGTGGCTTTAACAGAAACTCTTACAGCTAAAAACGGTGCTTTAAGACTGGACCAGCTGCAGTCTTCCCTCCCCCTCCCCCATGAAACTAGAACTCCATACCTTTGATCACCATCAACTCACACAGAAATCTAGGTATCATCAACACCTCTAGCTGACCAGTCCACAAGTAATTTACTATCACAGTGGGGAGGGATGGGTTGCAGAACAGCTAACTCCAGATTCTCACCTTGGTGGCCTGGATTCAAATCCAAGGCCCTAAGGTAAAACTGAAACAGGTGTCTTTACTATCATTTCTTTCTCAATTTCAATAACACAGGGTGCTAAGTATTTTTTATGGAATCAAATCAATTTTAACTAAGTCAAACCAATATACTGATCCCAGTCATGGAATGCATCAAACAATACTAATCAGCATGATCAGCTAATCATAGATAGTCAGTTAATCATAGACTGATCAGCTAATCATAGACAGAGCAGCTAATCATAGACAGATCAGCTAACCATAGACATATCAGCTAATCATAGACATATCAGCTAATCATAGACAAATCAGCTAATCATAGACAGATCAGCTAATCATAGACAGACAAAACAACAAATTAAAATGAACCAATTTATCAGAGATTAAATGTGAACAATAGGCTTACCAAAAGGGAAAAGCCCGCTAGACAGGAGCCTATTGAGTCTTACGGTGAGTAGCCTGCATTTGAAAAATTACTGAACTGATATTACATTAGTTAGCCTTAGATTTCATCAGGATTAGAATGTAAGATCATTTGTTAATTTTCATGAATCTGTTGATCGAGAATGCATGGACAAAAGTTTTCTAAAGTGGGGGAAAAAGCAAGACTGAATGAGCATCTCTTGAATTTTTCTTCAATACAGAGCACACCTGCTAGAAGAAGCACACCTACCTGTTCACCATCACCACCACCATCCTTGCTGTTATCATTAGAGATGGCATCACCTCCACTCTCATCCGTGCTGCTGCCACGGAGCACTTTATCCTCATCCGCAACAAAGCATTTGTCCGCATCCCCATTGTTTGCAGTGCCGTGCTCACTCCCATCCATTGTCACACCCGATCTATTATCTACGTCCTTATCAACGCCAGATTCAGTCTTGGCCGCAGCGCTACGAGTTTCAAGCGCATCTGCTGCTGCCTCGCTCAAGCATCCCAACGCCTGCAATTCACTCTCGCTTTTTTCAGCACCATGGGCTCCATCCTCCTCTTCTCTGGCGGCGCCAACTGATTCTGCCAATGGCGTTGAACTACTGACGACGGATGCCTTGCGTAGGAACTTCAGAAACACAGGCATCAATGAGGCCATGATATGTGATGAGATGAAATCCTGCTGATGCTGCTGCTGATGATGATGCTGTTGCTGTATCTGTGCCTATGATAATCCTCACATGTATGGACTGCTGCTGCTGCAGCTGCTATCATCAAACTACGACTGCAAATTGAAGAGAGTTAGTCACCCCATTTGTATTTACCCTAAGTCCTCCTCATATATATGCACTCACCCTAGATCTGCCCTTATCAGTCTCCAAGTGTATCTGTGTGTGCCAGCCTGCCTGCCTGTCACTGACCTGCATTAAGGAGTGTGTGCGTGTGTCTGTGTGTACGTGTGTGTACGTGTGTGTGTGTGCGTGTGTGTGTGTGCACAAGCACAGAACTGTAGGGTTATTTCTATTTGATGAATAATCTACTGGACGACCATCAATATCAGTTGGAATTTGCCATAGTGGATTAGTAATCCAGCCAGCAGACTATTACACTCTGCCCTCCTTGCCCCTTAAATAAATGACACAGAACAGGCCACGGACATCATGCAGGCTGTTGAGTGCCATTAAATAGAAATTAGCAGGCTGGTGGAAAATTGGTCTTTCCTGTGGCTTTCAATGACAAAGCCTCCTCATCATCACTGAGGACGGGTCTCAGACACAAGGCAATCTATCGATAAGGATCATCCCATTTCAATGAGACATCTAACGACTGCAGTGAAGCTGTCGTCTGTCTGCCAGACGCCAGGGCAATTCAAAGCACCCACTGTCTGTCTGTCTGTCTGTCTGGTGTAAAATCAAAGGAATTAGTTTGAAACTGGGTCAGTTTTCAGAGACCATGTGAAGCATAATAATAATTAATAATTAATAATTAATAATAATAATAATAATAGTAATAATAATAATAATAATCAACGCCAAGGGACAGGCATTTCTCGCCGACCTGGGACGTCTCTTGGCCCAAGTTTCTGGTGAACCAAGAGAAACCAGTTACTTGTTCCAGCGCCTGTCTATCATTATTCAGCGCTTCAATGCTGTTGCCTTTCCCAGCACTTTTGTTCTCCCTGATCTTGACTCGGATGGCCACTCCAGAGTCAAAATTTCTTATTAATATCTGAAACCTGAGGGATTATAGATACCTCGGGTAAAAAAAAACAATAATAATAATAATAATAATAATAATAATAATGATGATGATGATAATGATAATATTTTAGCAATATTTATATATGTTTGCATGTGCACTTGTCATAGTGCCTCTTCAAGATTACTCTTCAGAAGCGCTCCCGACTACAGTGCAGACACTGAATCAGAGTTTCACGCCGAAGCGCTGAGCAATTATGAGTAAAGGACTTGCCCAAGGTCCCGACGCAGCGGCTTGAGGTGGATTTGAACCTGAAACTCTTTGGCTGCAAGGCAACGAACACACCCACAACACCACCGCACCCCACAAATATAGCACTGTAGCCCAGCCAGGCCGAAGTAAAGAGCACTGTGCAGGAGTTCAATAAGTTAATGTTACATGTCATACAATTAAGTGTTCAATGCCAGTTGAAGGTACATCACCTACTCCCAGACCTCCCTTCAGAGGACCATCAAGCGTGTATTGGTAAGATACTTCAACTCTCCCCAAGAACAATGCCCTCATAAGCACCAACATCAAGATGTGGGGTGCGGTGGTGTAGTGGTGGTGGTGGTGTCATGAAACCGGAGGGTTCTAGGTTCGAATCCACCTCCCCAGCGCAGGGACCTTGAGCAAGTCCTTCTCTCGCAATTGCTTGGATGCTTTAGCATGAAATTCCAATGCAGTGTCCATGCTGTAATCGGGAGCGCCTCTGAGTAGAGCGCTTCAAGGGGTGCTATAGAAAAGGAGAAATAAATAAAATAAATAAATAAGTAACAGGATACATTTAAGTCTATGTGTAAAGTTCTCAAGTCTCAACGAGGCCTTGTTCCTACGTATCTTTGTGATCTCATACTTCGCCCCATTTCGGCCACTTCGCTGCATCCTCTTAGGTCCTCAGATCGGCTTGACCTCTTTGTTCCTCGCGTCAGGACCGCCATGGCTCAATCCAGATCATTTGCCTGCATAGGTCCCTCCCTATGGAATGGTCTTCTCCCATCCGTTCGCTCTGCCATTCTCTCTGGTAGTCTTTCGTCATCTTTCTCTTGTCTAAAGACCTGCCTTTTCTCTCGGAGTTGCACGCACTGGGAGCGCTTCTGAAAGACTCTTGCTGCAAGAAGCACTTTACAAATGGTCAGATACGATACGATACGATAAAGGCAGTTTAGGCTGCTGCCCTGCAAGTCTGGAACCATTTTTCTTCATTTAATCAGAAGGTCCAAAGTCTACAAGTTTAAAAAAGAGTTGAAGACCTACTTATACTGTGTAACTCTTGACAATTGTGCAGGCAATTGACTAGTGCAACAACTGTAGTGGAATACTTACTTTAAATAACCTCTCTAGCACCACTCTGAACATTAAAAAATGTCACTCTGAACATTAAAAAATGTCACTCTGAAGTTCAGAGTGACATTTTATAATGTTCAGAGTGACATTTTTTAATGTTCAGAGTGACATTTTTTAATGTTCAGAGTGACATTTTTTAATGTTCAGAGTGACATTTTTTAATGTTCAGAGTCTGAACATTAAAAAATGTCACTCTGAACATTAAAAAATGTCACTCTGAACATTAAAAAATGTCACTCTGAACATTAAAAAATGTCACTCTGAACATTAAAAAATGTCACTCTGAACATTAAAAAATGTCACTCTGAACATTTAAAAATGTCACTCTTGAACATTAAAAAATGTCACTCTGAAAATTTTTCTGAGCTCTCAATGACTTGACAATATATGATCATTTAAGCATGGTTTCAGTTTTGATCAGATTACCTAATCCGTTGGATTAATTTCACTTTGAAGTTCAACGACATGAAAGTCAGCAGCCGTCCAAAACATTTAAGAGCTTGAACTAAACAAACTGGGTGCAATTATAACCTGCAATACCTTCAAGAGCCAATTCACACTCCTGAACCCTACAATTGCACTCAAATTCTATCAACGAGAAGGGGAAAATTAATGTATTGTTCTTAATCAAAAACATCAACCACTCAGCCTGTAGAGTGCAAATGCAGCCGAGGTTTTCGTTAACTCTGACCACAGCATGGGAAATTAGCCTGCCTTGAAGAACAGACACAGCCAAGTATTACTGCACACACACATGGTATGGATAGCAAAACTAACTGAATTGAAGATGTATGAGACAGCAATATTTTACTTGGTTCTAAATTAAACGACACAGCGACCTACAAAATCCAGATAAATACAGAGTGCCTGACAGTAACACAAGACAAGACCATACACAGAAACAGACTCATGGGCAGAGAGAAAGACACAGACAGAGAGAAAGATACAGACAGAGAGAGAGAGAAAGAAACAGACAGAGAGAGAAACACACAGAGAGAAAGACACAGACAGACAGAATCACACAGACAGAGATAAAGACACAGACAGCCAGAAGGACACAGACAGACATACAGAAAGACACAGACAGACGGAATCACACAGACAGAGATAAAGACACAGACAGACAGAATCACACAGACAGAGATAAAGACACAGACAGACAGAAGGACACAGACAGACAGACAGAAAAACACACACAGACAGAAGGACACAGACAGAGAGAAAGACACAACAGCACAGGATGCTCACTTAACACAGACCTTTGTGCCTTCACAGCTCAACCAAATCAATACGCTCTGAAGCCCCACTAAGCCATGAGTGGATTATACTGACTGATGTAACAGTTACTCACACCTGGTCACGGCTGAGTGCACATACGAGTGCATGTTTATTTAAACGGGTCTATAATGGGACCTTTGTCTTCTTCTTCTTCACTGTTTCCAAACATAGTCTTGGTTCCATAAATCTCTTTGGTTTGTCCTCAAGTCTGGCAGCAAAACACCAAGTATTCACATTGTCTAATGCATGTCTGAAAGAATCTTGCAACATTGCCTATAGTCATTTTTAAGTTCGCCTACACGTTTCTTAACTCCTCATGTATGTCCCTGTGCGCAAGGGAATAGTCTTTGGTTCATATTGGTAAACGACTTTCAGATTATCTGCCAGTTCAGTTCATTCTGTCAATTCATTGAGCCAAATATTCAGACCTCAGCTTGATATGGATGATGTGGGGAGGACAAATTTTACCGGCGCCACTCTCTATTATGGACAACAACGGTGAATGGGATAACCTCGGTGGCCCACTGAACTTTGGATTGAAAACGGTCTGGACAAGAGACCAGAATAGACACCCCTCTGGCCAGATAATAGAGCTCTACAAAATAAGTAGGCCTGTACACTTCCAACATCAGGAGGAAAAAATCTTTGTACACTTCCAATAAATTTTTGCAACACACATGTATGCATATCGTAAACGTGGATATCCAAACATTTATATCCGACTTTGCATGACCTAAAATTGCCAAAATACACAGACAACTCAAGGACATATGCACAGTTGCACACACGCACAAAAGACAAATGTATGCAGGCATGCAAAGCTACAAACAACTATTTGTGACCATCCTATGTTCAATGTAAGCTTGGCCATCCCTAGGGTGGTCTAAAGCACTTTCCCCTCAAGTCCAATGACTTTATTGCATCTTTCGACTATCCATGGCCATAAAATTAGCATGGACACCAAGAGATGGTCTGGTATACACGCAAGAGTGTGTGTATACCATACGTGTGCGTGTGTGTGCTTTTTCTTTTCCCTCTTCCGTCATGCGTTCTGCGTTAGCGATGAGGCCTTTACATGACGTCTCCACATTTCTCTGTCTCTCGTGTTGCCCATGGCCTTCCTTACATCCATTTTTTTTTATCCCCTCAGGTTTTCCATTATGTTGTCCATCCAGGTTTTTGACTGTCCTCCCCTGATGCTTATTCCCCCCTCCGCGTGGCCATCCATGGTCGCAGTTGGTATTCTTTCATTACACATGTATTCTTTTCATGTGGCCGAACCAACATGTGAGTCTCCTTTTCCTGATCCTGTCCACTACCGTTTCTTCCGCTCCTAGATCCTCCTGTGTCTTCTCATTCCTCACCCTATCTCTCCTGACCATGTCCAGTATTCTGTTGCCAGCTCACTTCTGCCACCATTAGCCTCCTCCTCTCATTCTCCTTGTGTGTGTGCAGACACCAGCACTCCCTGGTGTGTTCTGTGTGCTTCTAAAAAAATACAATTGATCTGTAGACTCCAATTGGAATATTCCCAGAACGGGGGGGGGGGGAGGAGGTAGGCAGTCACATCCTAACACAATCTAATCCAATCCCAAGGTTGTCTCCAGCAGTGTCACTAATAATGTAACTCCACAATGACCACTGTAATCCAGTGGACAAGTCTAGTTGAAGTAAAACAACTTCAATGTTCTGTTCTGTCTTGGATTCTTGTCCACATCCTGTTTGTAACAAATATTGGCCATACGCATGTAAGTATGTACAGTTAAAAGTATGCGTGTAAGTGTCCAAAGTATGCATGCGAGTTTGTACAGTTAAAAGTATGTATGTAAGCATGAAAGTTCTAGGAATGTAAGCATGTACATATGCAAAGTTCTAAGTATGTATGCATGAAAGTATGTACTCTGTAGTTTTAACCCTCCAAGGTTCTACAAGTCCAGGCTTTACTGTCTGAAGACTAACCGGGCAGATGGGAGTAACAGATGACTAGTTATGAAAGACCTGAGATGCACTACTGCCTGGCACACTCATTATAGCGCCAACAATGTGCAAAACTGCAACTGGGTCAGGGTTTTCCTTAAACCTACCCAAATTCCTCCTCCACATACACACCCATGTGACATGGCATGCGACATGGCCTCCACCAGTCTCCTACTAACTCCTTCCCATAGCTGGCAAGCTAATAGGCTAATCTTAATACATCCTTAACAGAACACCCCAACAGAAAAGAAAGCCAAGGCCGGTCAGAACCAGCACTCTGAAGAATAAATCAAAGACTTATGGGTGCTTTTCCGATAGGTTATCTTTGCCATATAAGTCGTAGAATTAATTCTTCTGTAGATGGCGACTGTGACCGATGTGGGTTAAGATTGCAGCCAGGGTCTGCAAGGTTTCAGAACAGCCCTGGACAAATTACAACAACCAACACAGACAACAATGTGCAAGGTGCAAAATAATCGAGGAAGAAACGACACCACTGCTGACAAAGGGAGGTAGGGAGGGAGGGAATGAGGGAGGAAGAGAGGGAGAAGGAACGAAAGAAGGAACGAAGGAAGGAATGAACAAAAGTGAAATAACCAGACTCTACACATGCCAAGTGCTGATTTTTCATGCACTGAATGACCCACAGTTCAGGTGAAAAGGACAAGGAGGAAACTTCAGTTGACAAGTAACAGATGTAGCTGTACATACAACAGACAAATGCACCGGACAAATTAGGGAATTCAAATTCCCAGCAAAAGGAATGAAAGAGTGCGCGCACCACACAGCACCACACGTCATGTAGCCAGAACAGATGTTAATGTAGGTTTTTACAAGCTACCATTGAAAAGACATGAGACACATTCAGCAAATGGATGGCAGGAGGGGCATAATATTAAGGTCATCCAGAGCTATGAAAATGAGGTCAAACTGTATACACTGTAACAAAATCAAAGAAAAGCATGTGCTTTGCAGATAACTTATATAAATCGTTCAAAATGCCATGAATTACAACGTTTCCCATGGACATAATATATATATATATATAAATAACATATATAAATATAAATGGACTTTATATATATATATATATATATATATATATATATATGCATAAGTAGCCACAGAGTTTCTGATGCTTGAGTTGTGCGGCAAACAGACAGTTGTGAAATTATATATGCATGGTGTGTATTTAACCAGACGCTTACGCAGCATCTTTTTAAAGAGATCTCAAAAGAGCCGACATTTAAGTAAAGTGCTTTTAAGATCTTCTCAAAAAGTACTGCTGAGAGATCTATGTGTGTCGCAAGGAGATGTAAGTGTCTTAATGGCATTTATGTGTCCTGTGTCAAATGCAGACTGTCCATTTTACGCTCAACACTTCCCAAAAATGCTATAGTTACAGTACTTACGATTTAAAACAATTTCTATAGCATCGTTATTCACACGTTACGCCTACGATGCCTTGCAAAACTGTCTACTGCAAGAGCATAAATGCTAATACTCTGAAGAAGCAATTAAGCTATAAAGCTATAAAGGCAAGTTACATATATTACTATAATCATTATTTATCACAAACACTTATAATGTGCATACATAATATATGGCTTGCATTACGTTTAGCCAATCCCTCTGAAACTCTGAAAGACTGTCCTGGTTAAAAACCAGGATGGAAATTGCCACAAAAAACACTGTTCACAGGATCGGTTTGAAAATTTCAACCAAAGCAAATCAAGACTTTCCTGGTTAAGCTACAAACCAGGAAGCAATTACCCAAAAAACTGACCACAGGATTGGTTTGAAAATCTCAACCAAAGAAAGCACTTTTTTTAAAGTAAGTAAAGTCGTCCCTGGGCCGAAGGCCCGATGGTGAGGCGCTCATCTCCTTTTCTACGCCCTTGAGCCGGCAATGGACGAATCCCAAGGTCCTGGACACGGGACCAGTGTTTTCACAGGACTTGCCATTTACTTCCCAGCTTAAGCTGGTACCAAATCATACTGCCTGGTGACAGAGGTGTGGTAAACAACTTGCAGAGGGTCGTTATCCGGAGTCGAACCCACAACCACCCGCTCCGTGAGCAAGCGTGTTACCAATCAGCCACCAGGTCTGAGCACAAAGAATGCAATTACTTGCCTACAATTCAATTAGACTGACAATAACATATAAATGCATTGTTGCGTGCATGCTGCTCAGTCTCTGATGAATGAAAAGTCAGGCTGTCAAGCACTTCAGAGTATCATGTAACAACAATACAGCTGAAAGATAAAAAGCAGGCCTTTAAAGAGGAGGGGTATGTTGCAGAAAGAAAACAGATATGTAAGGTCAACTGACTTGATCATTCAGCCAAAAAAACAGCATCTTACAATGGCATATGTTTCTCTATTCCATTCCATGATGCCGAAACAGAATAGCAGCTTGGACTGATGAAGGGCTTCTACACAAATGATATTAATATCCAGAGGTCCTTGAAAGCTTGGGCTAATATAAAATTGCTGAACAGACCAGGTCCAAAGGTGACGACTGGCTGCCACATAAACACATAAAAGAGACTTGAAAGAGACTTGAAATGCCTGGACAAACCACAGAACCGTTTCCGATCATGAGTCATAGAGATATAGGTCGAAAACATTGGCTCCCATATAATAGGTCTAATTATAATTATATATAGACTTCAAAGGTTCAAAACAAAGATCTTAGTAAACGCCTGTCTGTCTTTCTGGCAAGCCAATGTGCAGAAAATTTGTCTAGTGCGGTTGGATAGGATAGAGTGTGGGTTGGATAGGATAGGGTATCATCCCATCCAACCCGACTATAGCTCTAGACAAAGTTTAACTTCTCAAAGATTAACTTAGAAGATGGACTATCGTAAAATCAAATAAGATAAAATGCAGTCTAAGGTGCAATCCTTCGAATTAACTGTGCAAAAGTATTCATCTAGACTTCTATGCACATTTTATAAACCTCCCTCAAAGCGTAATTAATGTACAATTGATGTGATAAGTAATTTCTATAGCTGCTTAGAGCCATGGTCATTCAACCATTCCAACTGCAAGAACCCCAAAAGAAGAAAATAGGGTTTACGAGAGCAAGAGAGAGACAGACAGACAGACAGACAGACAAAATAATGTAGGCAACGTCCAGAAATGAGAGTCTCATGCAAATAGCAAGTGATCATAAAATTGAACAATCATAGCGGTCCTATATCATGGGACAATTAATAAAGATGTTCGTGTAATATATAATAATTATGTAATCAACCATGTGCATAAAAGAAAATAGCATTGCCACGCACTGAAATAGTCTTTATAATACCATGCTATGCACTCCCAAATTAAGTTCTTACTGTCCACCTACACCTCTTTATTTAGTCATAAACAAATTTCTGAAGATGAGTGCGTGTGTGTGTGTGTGTGTGTGTGTGTGTGTGTGTGTGTGTGTGTGTGTGTGTGTGTGTGTGTGTGTGTGTGTGTGTGTGACTGTGTGTGCATGTAAATTGTAAATGCTCTGCAAATGTTCCAATGTGTACAGAAGCTTATAAACCCATTCGATTTCATATCTCATCTAGGATGGACACCACTCAATAGCTGCCAATTTTAGTCCAGTGTTTGTTTAGCAATTTTGTGATATGCATGTAGAACAAAGTGTAAATAGGCCGTTGGTTCAATAAAGAATGTATACTTCCTTATCCTATCTAATCCAGAACAGCTTACAAACAGCAATGTTACAGCATTCAGAATTCAGAGGACAAGCAACAGAATAATACAACAATATCCTATACCTACACCAGAATATCATTAGAATAGAATCTAAATCTGAACAATCCCAAAGACCTAAGCAACAAGCATTCTGCATAAAACACCAAATAGATTAGATACCACATTATATTTTACTTGATCACCCAAGCCAAGAAGACACTCACCACGAGTATAAAAAAAATAATAAAACCCTACCTACATCAGAATATCACCAGAATAACAATCCGAACAATCCAAAAAATCCAAAATAACACACAAATTCTGCAAAAACCCTCAAATAAACCCAGGTTACATTCTACTTGATCACCTAAAACACAGCAGCACTCACCATGAGTTGATATCAACAAATTAGGCAAATTATTCTCGATACTATACTTTCGTCGCGATTAATCCATTTCGCATCGCTCATCAAATACCAACGTTGTCGTCATCGTCATCGACTGTACAGCGCATTTCTTCATGGCAGCACTGCGGAACCCCATGCCCAGATAAGACTGCCACAGGCGCATTAGAACCGGCATCAGCGATAGATAGCCAGACCTGTGAGAACGGCCTCGGACTCATAGGAGACGACGTGTATGCCGCACCAAACATCGTCTGCTGACAAAGTTTATCAGCTCAGCTCCAAGACATACACACCAAGACGTATAGGTCCATTAAAGACATATACAGTAAGACATACACCAGCCTCAAAGACATTATATATACAAATATATATAATTATATATATTTTATATATTTAAAAATCATACATATGTGCAAGTGTACCTCAAGTAATATATATATATATATTACATATACATATATATTATATATATATATATAATATATATTATATATATTATATATATATATATACTAAGACATGTATCTCTAAAACATATACATAAGATAAGATAAGAATATTCTTTAATATACCAATTGCTATCCGCATTTTGGTGTACATACAAAGTATAATAAACAAACGTACATAATTTATGCACGAGATAAATGTCAAAGTCAAATGTCAATGTCAAAGTGTTTTAGAATAGCATAAAATCCTAAGTCCAAATCCAATATAAATTTTAAAAAGAAGTTCTTTTAATGACGAACAATGTATTCTACACTTTGGTTTATATGGTATTATATTTAAATATGATAAAGCATCCTTGTTATAAATGATTTCCTCGTTAGGTTGTCCGCACTAGGAATGATTCGGTCATGTAGTCTTGGCCTCATGGAATAAGGCTGGGGCCTCAATGGTGGGAGGAGTGGGTTCAATACATGTCCTGGATTAAGTAGGAGGGCAGCGAAGAGCCTCCCGTCCGCCGTGCTACACAGAGCCTCGAATGTAGGATTGTCCTCAGGAAGGTAGTTCATTGGGATCAAACGGTCCAATATGGCCTGCAGTCTGCCGCGTTCCTGTTGCCCTGCAAAGCCCCACCATGCCGGGGCCGCATATAACATGCATACATCTCTAAGACCTACACGCTGGTCTCTAGTACATAAACTAAACATACAACCAGGCATACACCAAGGCAAACATTTGGCAGCAGATACATGACCAACCAAAGAGCCATTTGAACTTAAACACCAGGAACATGAATAAATCACAGCATATAGCATGCATCAAGTTAACACCTCAATCAGCCCAAGGTCCTTGCACAGCTATAGGAAAATTATTCAGCCGTCTCCCTCCTGTGGATTAAAGAGCAAAAATATACGCCCAGAAATCTGCTATGTAACAAGGCAATTCAGTATCACACATACATACATTCGAACATACATCTATACACACCCACACACACACACTCAAACAAACAAAAATACACTGATGGCTAGCAGAGTAAAAACTATTAAACTTTAGAAACAGTGCAACAAATATAACAGAGTATATGAACTGTCAGTGTTCGCTCTACCCAAGCTGTACTGCAAAAAAAATAGTATGTACAGCGTTACAACAGAAATGATACACTCCAGCCCAACAGTGGAAGCCTATAGTTAGTTATCAGTCCACTTAGTCATAGAAAACTTTTTAACCATTGGGGGGGCCATTTATGAGCAAGCAATAAAGGTATATTGCTTATTGCCATATATCAAACATAATATATAATTACACACCCACGCATTTATACCTATTTATACAGACATACATACAGATCAAGGTACCACATGCACAAGACATGATCTGTATTAGATAATTTTTTATATGCATTCGTTTATGTCACACACATGCACGCACGCACACACACACACATTATCATAATTATCATATATGGCTATATAATATATGATGAGGCCTCAGCATAGTTTCTCTCAATTTTTTATTTTATAAACGGCATCCATCATATGATTCATATCCATTTATACATATATAGAAAGGCAAATATATTCATGCATGTTTACATATAAATTATATACATATTATATATAATTATATATACAGATCGTGACCTACCGTCTTCTGTAACATGGCAGATATAAAAACAGAATTTAATTTCACACAAATTTCTTCACCAGCAGTAGCATTTAAATACAGCTGCCTGGACAGAGTACACAACCAAGGTACACGCATCCTATTGGCCACGGGAGATCGGCAATGTTCATAAACAATGTTCATAAACACCGCCTCAAACAAAAATGACAAGAATGTCAAGCATTTAGAATGATGACCAAACAAAGGGCCACAGAGAATTCGTCTGGGTACTGGTCAGGTGACATCGATTTCTACATGCCAACTTACCAACCCACTGACCCAAAGCATGACCACTCCTAACCCCCCGCCCCCATTCCTAGCACGACCCAAGCAACCAGACAGGCAAGCTTCAGTGACTTTGTCATACTAGTTTTTCAATCTCTGTACTACACAAGTCAACCAGTTATTCATTTTCCTGAATTATTTCTCACCATTCAATCTAACAAGTTTCACATAAATCTACAGGTTTATTATTTTCACATCTATAGGATCTAAATCTTGCCAAAATTGGTTTATAAACCAGTCCTATATATGTAAGTGATTTGCATGAAATATAACTGGAACTTTCTCACAAACTAAACCAATCTGTTAACAAGGTTATACTCATGCACAACTCCACACACATTTCCCAAGTCCAAAATCAACAAATACTACAAATAAAATAATAGCAAATAATTTTACAATAAATCAAAACTATGGCAACTTCAGTAGTACCTGTGATGAATACAGAATGTAAAAGGCTTCAACACAACCCACAGAATCCAAAAAGTCAATCCAAAAATAGGTTAATAATTAGCAGGAAAAACAGAAATCAACAACCTAATTGTAACCATCCTTGTTATGAATGTGGTGCTAGAGACACTAATTGTAATTTTTAGTACTTACAATTTTCACAATCTTGTAATAAAAATCCCTGTAATACTACAACCGCTTAACAATCAGATCCCTCACTCCAAACTTACAAAAACGATTGCTTATCCAGTTCAGTTTTCTTCCATCAGCGGCTAACCACTTAAGCAACAATGTACCTCGGTAATCAGAAAAACAGAACTAATCTAAGGTAGACACTGAATATGGTGATCGTGACAATAAATTAGGCAGCAGAATCAAAGGAAATAGGTAGAGTGCCGCTTCAGACCATAATATGCTTACATCATTCCGACAGACTGCTTAAGAATCAGGAGTTGATTATACATGTACTGCACGCATGTTGATCCACTACTGAGTAATTGCAAAAGAGCAAGCCAAGCAAATGCTTCCACCATTGCTTACAATCATCATCGTTGTCGTCATCATCATCGTTGTCATCATCATCATCGTTGTCGTCATCATCATCCATTGACCCATACCTTGCATGGTCACTAACAGTTAAATTCAACTCTTGTAATAACACATGTGATCATTCGTTCCTATCTATACCATGAATTGTAATCACATTGTGTTGTATCAGTTTGAAATTAAATGAAGATTATTAATTACACCGCCAAAACTTTCTGACCAATCAATGAATCACTGAAGCAGTCAATCACTTAATCAACTGACCAAACAACGACAACACAACTAATCATCCGACTTATCAATAAGATGACCAATCAAAGGAATGAAATAAATCACAGACAAATTCAATGACCAATCAACATCTGATCAAAATTCACCTCTGCTTGGCATAGGTCATACAAGACAACCACCAGCAGGTGACCCGGCATCTACCCCCCACCCCTCTTGTAGACAAGCTAATTGGAATGATCATAAGGCACCAATTACCAGCAACTCCTAATTGAGACCAGTCACAGTTTGTTTATAGTCTGGAACATCAACACTACAGCAACATGTTTTTTCCCCATCCACCCGTTTACCAAACGTAATCCCCAATCACACAGTGTGTGAATGACAATCTAGTAAACACAAACAGGAAAGCCATGAACGACTTATCTTGACAGCAGTATATCTCACCAACACCAGATAATGACGATGTGATGGGAATGTTGTTCCCAAGGCTATGAACAGGCATCACGCAATCATGTCACAGAATCATGGGCTTACACATTCGCCGGAAATGAAAGATTTATTACCATTTAGATTGATTAAATATTGATATCTACCATATCATAAATAGAACATCTGACGATTGACCGTGTGAAGCATCCTAGAAGTATCCTGCGAATGACAATGCTGCAGAAATTGTCCTAACTACAATGTTCGTACAATTGAAAAAAATCACACCACAATGTGGATGTATACTGTGCACATACAACAAAAGCCCATACTGACTGGCTGGTGCTATAAGCAACAGATTGTGCTTTATTTACGCATCAACAAATCATGCACAGCCCAATCGCATCCGGTAAGTGTCGTTACCATAATACACTCGTTTTCACAGTGTACTAAAAAGCCAAAGCAGCGCCAGCAAGGCGTGGTTGCAAATGCAGCCACCACAGTGGGCTGTATCCCTCAGGTTTGCTAAGAAAAACTGGTTCCGTTAATCGGACCCATTCCTTTAACTAGAGCCGCATTGGCCATTCTGCATTTGGGGTTGGGGGGGGGTGAGAGGGGGGGAGGACACGCCGTCTGCATCGGTCAAAGCCGATTGTAAACATTCGTGGTTAGTTAAGAAAGCAACCTGTCCATCGTTCAATGGTAAACAATGCCATCTGGAACCTCAATCATGAACTCCGTCGGTCCGTCCATACCGTCCGAAATGCTTCATCATCACCGCTAATAAGAAACGCCGTTTTCGTGGCAGGAAAAAATGCAGAACACACTTCGGAGTCGACTCAGGTGAAGACCAGATCTCTCCCAGATGGGGGGGTGGCTCTGCATGGGGAGGTGGGAGATTCGGGAGAGGGGGGAGAACCACGTGCTTCCAGTCAGACCACTTTCCAGGTAACATGAGAAAAACTAAATCCAGAGAGATGCGCTGCTTCTGTGATCTTCCAGGTTCCAACCGAGGAGCAGGGAATCCATCCCTGCATGCAACCGCCTGCTCCAACTGAGATGTAGGTCAGCGAATGAAATCCAGATTCGCATCTTTGTAGATCTGGATTTTATTCTGTGACCTACATCTCTGTCGGAAGAGCCAGGGATTCCCAGAAAACACGGTAGTCGAGTGGTTACGACTCGAAATATCTGGTCCATGTACAGTCGCACACCCTCCTACCCAACTCAGCTATGATGAGTACACCGACCGTACACTGTTGGTGGGAAGATGAGACGGTGAGGGAGAGGACTGGTCACCCGGGGAGCTCAAACCTATGCACTCTGTGCTGCAGGCCAAGCACTCTACAGCCATATTGGTGTTCTAACCACATTGGTGTTCTAACCACATTGGTGTTCTAACCATATTAGTGTTCTAACCACATTGGTGAACATTCTAACCAAGTAAACCTTGCTCAAATAAAAAAAATACAACACAACAACCTTGATTCTGAACTCACTTTACACCTATTAAAAAACCAGCATCTGAATATTTTACACGCTTAAACATGATATCAACAGAAGGAATGACTACATCAACAACAGAAATTCAAAAGGAACTCTTAGAAAAAGCGAATAATAAGATAACTTGTACAGTGCTGCAACTCGGCCAGAGGAAAGAGCACTGTACAGAAGTCTAAAAAGTCAACATTGGAAGTTATACGAATGTCTAAAAAAGATAAGTCTTCGGCTGTGATTAAAATGTGGCTCCACTGCTAAACAGGTTAAACATCCGCTTAAAAAGTGATGCATAGGCATGACTCCAACTCCCACTGTATGCGCAGACACAGCATGCTGTGTTCAGAATTAAACTTTCGACACACATTATAAGCAAACAAATATGCATAAGAGCATGAAAAGGCCATTGTCACGCCTCGACAGGAAGTCTGGTAATAGCAGATACTATCGGAACCAGAAACTTATACATACAGATAAAATGTTGCATTTCTTGTGTGGCTCCTACGCCTGCACAGTTCAACTACATTCAGACACACACACACACAATCAAACACACACATACATACACACCAGCCCCATGCCAAGCCTCTGGCTATACAGCAACATCCCCATTTACCGTAAACAGACAAAAAAGTCATTGCTGCCTATGTGTACCAAAATAAAATCATCTAAACCTACAGCCATTGTTCTGCAATCAATTTTAGGAATTAACAACATATAAAGTAGGTACATAATTATCTTTTAAGGTAATGGTTCCAATCGCTTTGAAACAGATCACTGTATGACACAGACTACTCGTTGCCATCACACACACAAATTTCCTTTGGGCTACAATACCAGGAGCCATTTGATAGTTTATTCTGCTACAGGAGCACCACATAATCAAAAAATACAGTACAATATACACAGAACAGTGTTTTAACGAAATAAATTTTAGCCACACAACTGTGGATGCCATCTTGCATTACTGGATGCAAGCATCTCAAATGAACACTGACTAAGGTACTTCAGTTGAAGGACTTCAATCTCTTTCTGAGTGTACCTAACTATCAATTACTGCACAGAATGAACCAACCACTCAGTGGAAATGAGGCTCCCCCGCCCCTTTAAGTCCGACGACTCATAAAAACTTTAAACCTATGAGTCATCGTGTCCAGAAACACAAAGACCCCACATATATATATCTATATGCAACATGTGAGTGAGTTGCTGTTTCGTCCTCTGTGAGAAACGATGACAAAAGACAAACAAAGACAATACATAAACAAAGACAATGGGTACAGAGTCTACTAACGCCTGCTTCACACAGTCAAAATATGCACCTAGGACAGTCAACTGGTATCTATCATCTAAAAAAATTTTGTACTTGGTAATCCTGTGGCCTTGCTAGTCCATTCTGGGTTTCTTAATTCCAATGACTAGTTTTCTAAAGCTATGAATTAAAACATTAGTTTGAGGGAATCCTGTATATTGTGTCTTATAAAGTCCATATACATGCATACACATATCAGTTGTAGTGTTGGTCCATTGGTCGGCTTATCTTGACTGCCAACCCTCCCTCCATACGACCCTCCCTCCATACGTTTGGATAGTCACTGAGTAGGAAAAATGAAAATTAATTAATTAATACCTGTGGACTTTCTTAAACCAACCAACTCTCAGTGCAATCTGATAAAACAAATTGCAGTAACCAATTAACCACATTCCTCCACGCACCGCCCACATTTTCACTTTCACTTTAATTAAAAAATTTTACATTTTCTCTTCTATGGCTTAACAGTCAACACGTGATTCTGAACCCATTGCTCCGAACTAGGTACAACGACAGAAAAAAGCATCAATACAATTCGTCAACTTTCACTTTCAAAGTAAACTGTCTATCACTGACAACAGGTCCATCACATGTAGCGGCTTTGTAGCCTAGAACCAAAACCTTAACGACAATGACAATAATTGAAAACGAGACAATCACAATAATTGAAAACGAGACAATCACAATAATTGAAAACGAGACAATCACAATAATTGAAAACGAGACAATCACAATAATTGAATGACTATGACTATAACGTTACTAGCTAAACACAGGAGGGCCCATCAAAAAGTCAAGTACTGATAATTATCTATCTATATCACTTTACCTAGTATCCAATTACTGTAATGAAGCTCTGGTGTCAAGGGTTCATTAACTCCATCCTTTCTGTACAGTATAAAAACATCAAGACAATACATAGACCACCTAGCAGACTTGTGAGTGAGCCTATTCATTCTGTGTATCATAAATAAGTGGATGTCATTATGAAAGTCAAACTTTCAAAAGACTTATGCAGAGTTCCTTGGAAAGAAGCCATTGAGACAAAGTCCAGCTGTAGGAATTCCATTTCTGTCTAGTCACAGCTCTAAGCTGCGCAGTTTCACAAGTAGTGCGACTCCACAAACCTCCGAAAATAGTCAGGCTACATATTTACCGATTGATTCATCCAAAGAAACTCTTTCCACACAGCTAGTCAAATTCCGAAAAAGCCATGCAGTGACAATTTCCAGCTGCAAGGGTGTGTTGTTTATAAACTCTGGACGTTCGTTCCAGGTGAACTATACTGGTTTCTGTCATTGTGAGACGATGCAAAAGAATCGTGGCAGGACCTTCTGACTCAAGGAGGCGGCAGGTCAAAGCAGCAAGAGCAACACGTGGGTTTCAGTTGGTCAGATCTGATTGAAACCAGATACGCAGGAAAAGAACATAGACGACAGACATTAACTTCTGCTAGATCAACCAATTGTAAAACCACTCAGACAACGCATGGTAAAAACCACACGGACAATGCATGGTAAAACCATCCTGACAACGCATGGTAAAACCACCCAAACAGTGCATGGTAAAACCACCCTGACAACGCATGGTAAACCACCCAGACAAGCATGCATACAAAACACCAACCACTATTCCAGAGCTGTTTTTAAGGAATTTTTAGAACTACCCAACCCCTTCTTTTCTTTCCCATCCTCCATGGTAAATTACTTCCAATCGGAGGACAGCGACCTTTTTTGCCAGTTTTAACTGTACAGAAGTGCTTCTACAACTGCACAAATCCGTTTAGAACTGCACATTTCGTGTACAATTGCATGTTAAAAAAGCCCTGCACTATACAGTGTATTCCCTCAGTTGGACATACACTTTAATATATCTCCCATTAAACCCTTGGGTGCGGTGTGTGCTAGTCCAGTGGTAAGCATGCTAAACTCTCAACCAAGAGTTCAGAGGTTCAAAACCTGCTCCCCAATAGAAATTGGAGCCCTTATAAATTTATGCCCTGGCATCTGTGCCCCTAGCCAACTAGCTAAAAACAATTAGGGAAGTGATCGGACCTTTCAGATCGCGCAAATAGAATACGATACAATACAATGCAACGCAAGATGATGCAATGCAATACCATGCAATGCAATACGATGCAATACAATGAAATATGATGCAATGCAATACGATGCAATACAACAGGGCAGATAGTGTACACTGTTATCCTAGACAGGCAGTCGAGCACAGGTAACTCCATCCTCTGCTTATTCTTCTTCTTCTTTTCGTTCACGATCAAACTAGAAATTCTAGACCACATTAGGAACCCTGGTGGAAGAAATCCACGATTCAAATATAGCCCAACATGATATATAGTTATTAACAGTAAATATACACCACCACTGGTAAACAAGAGAGGAGGGTAAACAAACAATTTAGGAAAGGAAATGTCTCAGGCTGCAGATGCTATGAAAACTTCACAACAGCCATCACTACTTATATTCCACTACTATTATTAGTAAGAATATCATCATCATCATCATCATCATCAACATTATTTGGCTTGCTCAGACTGGATCATTTCTAGTTTCAAGTGACCCCAGACAACTGGTGCATCTTCCCACCTCTCCCCCTCCCGCCGCCCCCCCCCCCAACCATTAACCCAAATCAACTCCAGACCTCAGTCTGCACTCGGACAATGCAGCACAGGCATACCATACCAGTGGTGCTCAGACACACTAGCATTGAAAGATCCAAGATTGCACTTTCAAGAGCATAGGCTTACATAAATGCTTTCAGACTCAGAAGCGCTTACTACTCCAGCTGTTACGCAAGCACTTACAAGTAATGGCTGAGGAGGTCAGACATTTACGTGTATATACAGAATATTAATACCAACATTGAGAGATGATGTATACGTCGTATCGGTCAGCAATCTCGACTATCAGTCGCGAGGTTGGGGTTCAAACCCCCATCAGGCCTGAAATCTAGTTCGAGATTTTTGCTCCCCCTTCACTCCTAGCCAACTCGACTATAATTAGTACACCGACCGTACACTGTTGGTGGGAAGATTGGATGGTGAGGGAGAGGACTGGTCACCCACGCCCTCATATGCTGAGGCTAAGAAAATGAAGTCGCTAACACTTCATAATCACGGCTGCCTCAGGGCTACAGGAACTCTTCATCCAATGTATATACAAATTATGCATTTAATATATGCGCCTCTGAGTAGTTTCCTTGGAGAGGCGCTATATAAATACTTGAATGAATGAATGCATGAATGAATGCTAGTTTAATGCTAGTAATAAAGTCAATTTTCTGTGTAGAAATTACTTTGACTTTTACAAAAGTGTCTAACTTAGTGTCTTATTCAGCGCCACTGAATCTGTGAGTGGCGCTATATAAATGTTTCAATTACAATTACAATTCAATTACAATTAGTGGTGCCGAATTTAATTCAGTAACAGACAGTGCATTGGTATGTATACATTGGCCACACTATCACTTGTTCTAACCAAGCATTACCTATACTGCACCACACACCTCTCCAATAAAAAAAAACTTCCTGAAGAGCATTGCTAAATATAGGAACCATGATGTACATTATTCTGTATGTTGGCCTCATTACTGCACTTGGGTTTGGTGTGCATGCATTGATGCCTAGAGCAATAGACACCACAGTGGCCTACATGATGCAGGTACAACTCTAAGTGTGCTTCCTAGATTACCTAATGTCTATCTATAGCAACATAATCTGAGGAGGAGGGGGAGGAGGAGGAGGAGAAGGAGGAGGCATCATCAATCAGTGGCGCAAAGCAAAGTAGCCCTAGGGTGTCTGGTGTTGACCTCTAAGGAAAGGTTATCCCTCACTATCCAATTGCTGTTCCTATATATGAAGCTCTGACCAACAATCCCATGAGCATATAGAGCTCTCTGTTGATAGGTGAGTTTAACAAACACATGATTATGTTACTTTACCTTGGTATCAACCCATGTTACGAGTGCAAGAAACACATGATTAGATTACGACATTCACACACATGCGTGCACCACCAGTTTAGGTGCAAAAATTATACAAGAACATTTATAAGGAACCATTCTAGGCTGCTGCTGCTCAAAGCTAGCCAGCACTATCTATATGTGTGTATATATATATATATATATGTGTGTATATATATATATATTGTGATATATATATATATATATTGTGATATATATATATTGTGATATATATATATATATTGTGATATATATATATATATTATATATATATATATATAATATGCAGACATCTGGCTATTTTAGGAATATCAGTGGGGATACTTAACCAGGCAATCAATTACAGATCTAAAGAGGTGCATCTCAAGATAGATCTATGCCTTGAAAGTGTGCCATGCCACTCGCTGCTAAATATACTACAGCATGAGCTAAGTATATAGTCATTTGAAGACATAATCCGTCCAGAATTGCATCAGAAACTACATCAAACATCAGCAGGTCAGAGATCAATCCAGAAGGTAATAATTTCCCTATATAAGCTGCTAACAGACCCTGTGTGCAGTCCTTCACTCCGGCTACTCCTGCTAAGGAGTCTAGTCATGATGTTTTATGGTGGAACATTCATAAGAAGTTTTGCAATGAAGAAGCAGCAGGAAGCTGATGTATATTGCAGGCCCAAGTGATGAGTATAACAGTGGTTTATTTTTATACAGAAATAATTATATGTAGCAAGTGAAAAAATGTATATAATATATATATTTATATATATATACTTAGAGCAATTACTTGCTTACTTAGCGTAAACTGGAATGGGCTTCCATTGTCTATATGCCTAGAGGATTTGCTCAGTTACATTTTATTGCAGCCTTAAAACCGTCCTTTTTGGGAGCGCTCCTGAGTAGTATTAAATGAAGAATGGTCGATGAAGTGAACTAAAAAAAGCTTTCCCAGCATAACAGACACAATTTAGTAAATTCCACAAGTCACTAGTCACCACCAAAACTGCAAAAAACAGATCTTTAAGCATCTCTGAATTGGATTTTAAAAAATACCAGTGACTGCTGCAATCGTGCATTGCAGGTTCCCACAAGAATATATACAGCTACAAGTTCTGTCTATGTATAGAAAGACTTGTAAGTTTAGGTTCATCCAAACTACAGTGAAACAGAGATCATATCAAATACCAAGCCAGACTCAACAACCGATCCGGCTGCAGTCAACAAACTAACATAATATACGAGAACCATAAACAAATACATGTCCAAATATAAAGCAAATTTTAACTGACGTCTTTTGTGCATTCTTGTAATGGCGCTATAAAATGTCTCCTGTTGGACAATGTGCAAATAATGACCTAAGCAACATCACTCGTATAATTATTTGAAAAGATATCCATGCATGTACATTGTACAAACACCATGATTCTCAGTCAACACTTTCAGGACATACTTGCTTACTCAAAGTCTCAACACTCTCAGCACTTAGCTTACTTACACACATTTCCTGCAGAGTTGCTTACGAGTACAGACAACAAATGCATAAAATTCTCTGGGCAGTTAACGCTTGAATGGATGTAGACCTGTCAGTGTATATACTTTGCCACCTGGCAACTACTCAACGCTCCAAGACTTGAAGGTCAGTAATAACCAGCACATGCTTGGAGGTTGAGCCGGGAGGTTAGAATAACCTGTCCTGTCAATGGATTGCTACTTGATATGACTTTCTAAAGTTACGTCTGTTTAAATGCATTCATTGGGCTTGGCAGCTGCTGTTGTATCACTGAAACTCACATGCCTTCTACTCCTAGATCATAATTCATCATTTGGACAGACGTCCAGCCTATAGAGCATTTACACAACTGAAATGCATCCGACACACCAGGTGGCACAAAAAAAACTACATCAATAAACATTGCTTGATAGTAAAGTATTAATTATTGAATAAACTAAGTGAAAAGATGGAGTACATCAAGACGTAAGCCTAAAGCATTAAGCTATGATTAGTATAAAAGTCGAATTAAAGCTCATATCCAGCAACTATTATCACATACGGAATACAGATACGAATTGTCAGATCTTAACTTATCCTATTGTATATGAGAATTTACAAAGGCCTCTTACAGTACTAGCTGTTCAGAGATGCTCTCAAAGTGAAAGCCCCAGGAAATAAGTAAGTCCTCGAACACGAACACCAGTGGGATGAGGGTGGCATAGTCCTTATATATCCCTCAGGGTCTATCCTTGTGGCCTTCCCAAATGACAATGTGATTTGCAATTTTAGAAGCTGCAATAATATCACAGTTTACAGTGTAAAATGATTGGCTGGTTATAAAAAAAATGATAAAATTACTACAGCCTTGACTGAAAAAAGATTGATTGAATGATCACTTTATTGATCCCCAGGAGCTGTAAAATAGCATATCTATTCAAGTTTATATCAACAGGTGTCAAGAGAGTGAACTCAACAGAAACCACACCTGATCCTGTTATGCAGTGCAGCAGTGTTTTAAATACAATGAAATCTTGTACAGGTGATGACATACATCAAACCTTTCACGCTATTTTACAAATCTGTCCAACTGTGGTTAAATGCTCAGGCAACAGAGTCTGCCAACACAGTCTCTAGCACACACATGACTTTCACAAGCTCACATCATGCGTAAAATAAAGATCAGCGATAAACAGGTGTGCATTTTAAAAACAAAGGCACACAATAGATAGCTAGTTGTCATATTTACCATTCAAAAAGTCTTACCTTTTGTACTAGGAACCTGCCAGTAGTATGTCTTATTGCATAAATTTGTCAATACAGAGTCAACGAGAAAGAAAATCCAAAGGTTAATTCTCATATATTTACCAAATGATGCTAAGACTCTTAGATAAATTGATCGCATATAGAAAACCAGAATGCAGCCTCACATTCAGATACCATGTACGGTAACCTACATCGCAAATTTATGCAGGGCATTACAAGTATTTCAGAAATGCTAAAGCATCATGCGTCTCTTCCAAGTCATACCAGGCTGCATAAATTTGCATAAATTTGAATAATATCATGAATGTCATAATGTGTCAGTCTTCAGGCAGCTTTTCGTTGTATAATCGGAATAACTTAAGACCCAATGTTTGGATTCAATCCTTAGGCACTGGCACTATGTAGTTTGCAATTTGTGTGTGTCAGTGCATGCTACTGTTAGTGTGTGTACGTGTGTGTGTGCATGTGTTTGAGTGTGTGTGCGTGTGCGCATGCACAAGTCTATGTGTTATATCCCAGTATCTCCATGACTAACTCATATACCTATAATCACCTTGCCCAGTGCAAAGTCATTTAATGCTCCTGTAAAAGTAATATTGTCCAGTCACAGCCAGTAGAAATGGAATCACATTGCTCACAGTGAAGTACAACTGAGCACTGTGGCCCACGACCAGACATTTCCTGGCCCAACATCGATGGTTATATATAGCCGCAGTTGTATAGTTGCTAGGAGTATGTGCACCACACTTGCAATGCTATTCTCTGCTTTCACCAGACTTGCCATGAAAAGTGTACCAGCGAATTTCCATTAAATATAAGCAAACAGACATTTATCATTCTACCAACACTTCGAAGAAGCCATGGCAAGTACTGCAAGCAAGTGGTTCGTTTACAAGGCTTTCAACACAACCAGAATTGACTGGTCAGCTAATTTCATAAACTCCCTGTCACCTGCAATTTTAACCAGTCATCTGGGTTTTTTTTACATAACAACTTTACCTCGAGAGTGCACTAAAGGCAACTAATAAACCAATTTGCTATTAAAGCAAGCATGGGTACTTTCCTTTAAGAGAAGGCCACATTAAAATTTTAAGGGCACTTCAGGAACGTATGCCAACCGCAAGCTAATTTTCCGGATTCATTTGCAGCAGAAATAAGACATTATTTGAGGCATTATTTTTTATGAGACATTTATATGAGAGTATCGATTTTAGCCAAGCTAAAAAATCAGGAAAACTGTCAAAGGAAATTAAGATAATTTTTATGAAGAAAACCTAATCTAATTCCTACAATCCTACACAACAATAAAAAGCAGAATAAGTTTTCCGTCCATTCCGTACAAAAAAGTACATAAACCAAATGAACTGTGAACCAGTACCAGTACAATGCTATCTAACTTCAAAGGCATGTCAAGGGGCAGAGGTCCCCCAGAGGCCGGATCCCGCCCCAATGTTGCCAACCTCTGTGCTTAATTGTTCAACCACCCTTCTACCACATTGCCAGAAGCCCAGAATAGATTCAAAATAGGTTGTTGTAAGTGGCTCTATTTTTATCTTTAGATGTATTAGCCAGGTAGATCATGTCAAGAGATCAGTGTACACTGTACAGCTAGACAGAAATAACATCAATGACTGTTCTGGAAGAAAGATATGGCTAAACAATTTCCTGAAGCCAATCTCTGAATATTTGCCTACAAATCTAAGATAGTTTCCTTTTCTACACTCACATAGCAATAAAAGTAAAAGTAGAAGCACTGTAATAAGATGAAATCCCAAAACAAATAAGGGATATGGTAATCAAACAGTTTTGTTTAGTAGGCGTATTGCAACTAATGTAGGCCTAGTTAAACAATCTCCTTGCACAACTGCACAAGCAATGTATAACGAACTCCCTGTGATTGGTCGCTGCATAGGTCCAAAATTACACTTTTTCGCTCTCGTGCTTAATCGGTTTTAAAATTAATAACTGATCATGCTAACCTGTATTTCAACTTGAACTAAGCAGATTTGTTTTAGAACTAAAACTTACCTTCTAAAAATGCTAATAAAAATGTATCACCACTTCATCGGTAATTTAGCAACATAAAAAATTATGCTCTCATAAAACACCAGTTACGCAATAAAGGGTTTCCCCGCAACGCAGGCAGCCAATAGCATTGACTTTGTTATCTTGACAACTGTCCCCAGTGTAAATACTGAAACACCCATGGCAGCGTTTAAAATGGGTGTGGTATACACATACACAAGGCAGCTGTTATGAAAGCCTCAACTGAAACTTGATATACCGTGTGAAAAAACAATTCACTTAAGTCTAATGAGTTCAATCATTTAAAGTTGTCAAATATTACTAATATCGTTGCTGTATATAATAATTCTTATAATTATTATAAACTATAAAAATTTATTGTAATTTAATAAATTACAAATATGAAAAAATCGTAAGCCTCTTCTTCAAAACATGCCACACAATAACTTAACATTCTACTTGATTTTAACTCTTGAAAACTCACCATTGTAAGATATTTCGACAAAATCTTTTAAAGAATCTCAGGAGATGCAGGTATCATAGGCAAATGTAAAATATTAGTCTCACTGCATCCTTAAAAGAACCTCTGCAAAGGTCTTTAGAGGTGACCTGGAGGGCTGTTTTGACAAACGAGGCACAACTTGTGCAGAAAGGTTAAAGAGCTACATCAGCTGACACAGAGTAATGTTTACTTTCATAAGAACGCATAAAATTTCACCAAAGTGTACACTAACAAGTTAAACATGATTTAAACGTGAGTAAAAATTTTTTTGCATAGATGCTGCTTCCAATTTTTCGTTCTTGTTATAAATTGCATCCATATCAGTTCAGCCATATCAGTTACCCTCTACAGAGACATTGCTTGTGATCCAACAATGATGCAGAAATCAGTGAAAGCCCTGAAATTATCCGATGAAGTTTACACTGTGTAGGATTTTCGGCAAGAATACATTCTACGTTTCAATGCTTACAGTAAAAAATACGTCGCATAATCAATACACAAAGTAACCTAAACATAAGCATCATATCAGTCTGGTCTGCACGTCTCATCCACCGACACGCACGGTCTAAGAAATCGCTAAAGTACACAAGTAGAAAAGCAAAGAACGTTCACACTTACAACTTTTCACATGGGATTAAATGTGACGAAACTAACCGACGCTAATTTTTGTAATACATTTAAAGAAGAAATTAAATCGATTTAAGTGAAGATGAACACATAACACCGAACGGCATCCTTTCTTTTAGAACCATAGACATAATATACACTTGCTCTAAAATCTATGTTTGGAACATCGAGTTTAGGCAAAATAAGTAGGCTATCCGAAATAACCGATGCAAATCGATTGCCAAAACCTTTCTAACAAATCTGGAATAAATAGACGCGATTTAACCATCATGAATGCTCATTGTCGATTTTAGGTAAATAAATTTATTACAAACCTGGTATGTCATATCAACCGTGTTTAAGGGAGTTGTGAACAGGCATGAAAGGCTGAAGGGCGCGCGCATTATGATGCCATTGGCTCACGCTTTCGAAGTTGGCCTTCTTTCACGGTGCAAAGAATTTGATTTTTTCCGACAATCCCTTCACGCGCAATTGACCATCGTCAAAATAAGGCCTATAGCCTACTTTGAATGAGAATGAGAGCAAAGGGGGAGCCTGGAGGGTTGAAATAGGCCTATATTTTGCAGCCTATTGCATTTATTTATTTATTTCAGAAATTAATATAGGCCTAGGCCTAGCGCCTCTTCAAGGTAGGCTACTCAGAAGCACCACCGGCCCAACCACGGCTAAATAAACAGTTTTTAGGTTCTTAAGGAACAGAGCGAAGTGACCTCTGGGAATTAAGCGCAGTGTAACAGGGAGACCATTCCAAGCTGTAGGACCTGCAACCAGGGGCGGATCCAGGAGGGGGCAATCCGGCCATGGCCCCCCATTTCAAATCGCCATGGGACGTGGCCCCCATCCATGGTGGCCAAAAAAAAAATCAGGGTGTCAGTCATGCACAGGAGAATTAATGTATAAATGTAATTAAAATCTATAATAAAAATAATGTATAAATGTAATTAAAATCTAATCTAAGTCTCTCACGCAATTGCATTGTCTTTATATAAAGCATCGAAATGAAACAATCTTTCAACAGTATTCAACTATGATTTATGGCATGCAATGTATGTTATTCGTGTATATATTCGTAGTAAATTGTAAAAACATTAACACCAATAAACACAATTATAACTAAGTACAACTAACTATTAATTACAAATCAAGTTAACACTAACAACAGTGTTTGAGATGTAATTTATTTTTTGCAGATGCCAGAAAAATTTCAGGGCGAAACATGTTAAGTTTTGAGTTTAGTCTATAATTATGTGCAAGAAAATGCGGTGAATGGTAACACATGTTTACACCTTGTTTTTATTTATATCTTACTATATTTCATTCAGTAGTGGGAAGTATTTTATTTATTCTAGTCTTAAAAAGTCATCAGTTTTTTAGAAGGAAAATTGAACACCTTTTTGAAGATTTCTGACGGTTCACTAAAATTCATAATTTTTTGGGAAGCGAAATTGGACACCTTTTTTAAATTTCGCACGGAAGAATAAAAAGTCATCGCTTTTTTTAGACGAAAAATTAAACACCTTTTTAAGATTTCGCACGGATGACTACAAAAGTCAACAGTTTTTTGGGATGCTAAATTGAACACCTTTTTTAAAATTTCACACGGAAGACTAAAAAGTCATCACTCTTTTTAGACGAAAAATTAAACACCTTTTTTAAAATTTCGCAGGGATGACTACAACAAGTCATCAGTTTTTTGGGATGCGAAATTAAACACCCTTTTTGAAGATTTTCGGCGTATTACTTAAAAAAGAACATCTAGTTTTCGGGAAAGAAGTTTTTAAGTAAAGTCTATATTTATTGAGACCTTATGGCACTCTTATAAGCACTGAAAAATACAGCTATTTTGTTAAGATAACAGCTTAAAATGCTATCATTGCAATGTGAAAATTCAAAAAGTTTCTGATGGGGAGGGGCATATCCCCTCCCCACACCCCTCCCCTACCACTCTCGGCGCTGCGCGCCTCATGATTGTCTTCAGACGGTCAATTATCTACCCCTCCGGAAACCTCAATCCCCCCAGAGGTGGGGGCTAAATTAAACTCTGGTTTCGGCCAAAAACGACTAAAAAAGTTCATCAGATTTTTCAGCGAAAGATCAACGAAAAATTTTCCGACCCCAGCCCAAAAACATTTTGGTCCCCCCCCTTCGAAAATTCCTGGATCCGCCCCTGCCTGCAACAGAGAATGAACGACGCAGTCGGATAGCAGTCCGTGAGCGGGGAACCAGAGGCCCAGCTTGGTTCGCCGATCGAAGGGTGGATCGACCCTGAACTCCCAAGGTGGACCAACAGAGTTCTCGAAGATACGGTGTAGCTGGTGGATGGATCCGATTTGACCAGGGTCTATGACAACAGAGGCCGTTACCCTGGACAGAAATTTGCTCTGCGTATTACAGCACTTAGGAAGTTAGGAGCATGTTTTATTACATGTACGGTGGAGCTAGTCTTAGCATTAGGCTATAATAGCATAGGTTAGGCCCAAGCCTAGCAGTTTACCATTGCCATCTGGCGATTGGAAAATCGATTGGCCCTTTTTATTGGGAGGGCAGAGGTAAGCGATTCTGAATACGGTTGCTCTTCGTGCCGGAAAGTTAACCATTACCTTAAACCCCTCCCAGATGACGGTGACGATGATGATGATGGAAGCTCCCGCGTCGAGTTTTACGCTCTTCGGCCAATGGGGAGCTGCTGGTCCTTCGAACCCGCTCTGCTACCAGACAGCGTCGAGCCTTCTCGGTTGATGGGCCGTCCACATGGAATGGGCTCCCGCTTGCACTACGCTTACTACGCCGGAATAATTTGCCTGCTTTCTACCAGTTGCTCAAGACCTATCTTTTTAGCCGTAGCTGGGCTGGGAGCGCCTCTGAGTGGAATTCTTGAAGGGGCGCTATGTAAGTTTTCGGAATGAATGAATGAATGAATGATGATGACGACGACGACGACGATGATGACGACGACGATGATGATGCTGCTGATGATGATGACGACGACGACGAAGATGATGATGATGACGATAATGACGACGATCGGATGATGATGACGACGACGATGAGCGACCTTGAGAAATCAATCACTGTGATCAATGACTCAATTGATTAATAACCACTAATATAGCAAACGCGAAATACAGGTCTGCTCGGCTCACTAATTATGCGACATCGTCTGATTAAAAACTTACTTCATATAACGGCAACAGCCGCAACATAGAATGATAGACGATTGTAGGCTACGAAGGTTGTAGGCATAGTGCATGGTTACTTCTAGGCCTACTGCTTCCTACTTTCGCCTGAGACAGATTAGAGGAATCCCGTCTCCTCTCCTCCTCTCGTCCTGTCCTCCTCCTCGTCCTCCTCCCCTCGTCCTCCTCCTCGTCCTCCTCCCCCCTCCTCCTCGTCCTCCTCCTTCTCCTCCTCGCCATTCTCCTCCTCCTACTGCTCCCCCTCCTCTGTCTTTACATCCATTGTTCATGACTTTGTCGTCTGTTCCCGAGTAGATTATTGTAACTCGCTATTGGTTGGCCTGCATGCCAAAGTTCGTCTTTTCCCTCATCAGTCTGTTTTTAATACTGCAGATTGCAGTCAGAATATCAGACTAATATAGCCCAACTTCCTCGCTCATCCCACATCTCTGCCATTAAAATGCTTGACCAATGACCACCTTCACTGGCTCGATCCCTCTTATTGATCGGGTTCAACTCAAGGTTTCGACATCAACTCAGGCTATACCGGTAGTCACAGGTACATTTTATCCGTCTATCGATCTCAGCCATGCACTTCTCTTTGCCCGCTTCGCTCCCTTAACTGGCAAGATTCTGCTACATGTTAAGCGATACTGCCATATCAAAGATGATTAGTGTCGCCCTCCTCCTTTATCCAGGTTTGGCACTGGCACTGGCAGAGAAAAACCGGCGGCGGAGTTACAGGCAAGATCTCTTCCTTCCGCGAACTAGGACAGCAGAACGTACTGCCATGTGGCTAAAACGCGAGCCTTTACTTTCATTGGCTCTGCACTGTTGCAAGTGCAAACAGCTTCCTTCTTCGACGCGTTCCTCCTTATTAACTGGTGATTGGCCAAGTGCCTCTTTTCGTTGTCTCAAGACCATTGTCTCTTGGTCTCACGCACTGGGAGCGCCTCTGATTGGTGTGCACTGCAAGAGGCGCTACATAAATGTATAGCTACAATACATTACTATACCACTGCCACTGCTACTGCGGTTTCATATTATTTTGATAACACGAATTACAACACCAAACGTTTAATGTGAATTCCAAACACGACGGAGAAGTGATCAGAAGTCAACGCATTGTGCACAACTTTTTATATATATTTATAATTATAGCCTATCAGACACAAATATGCATAGACGGTTTCCTTCCTTGCCACTAGATGGAACACTTCAACCGACAAAACCTTTTTGTCCGTTTTATTCCGATGAACACTTCGAAGACGCTATTATATCAATCTGCTTCATCTACAGGAAAGCCGTCGTCGTCATCATCGTTTGCGTCTCAATAGAGCCATGGCAATTCGCCGCCTCCAAGGGTGTCGAACTGTCGCCGTGCAACTACGTGGGGTCTCCCCATCGGCTGCTTCGGTTGCTGCAGCAGGTGTTGACGACCCATCACTTGGCCGTCCTCCTCCATCAACGGTCCATCGGGAGCGACGTCCGTCTCCGAGATAGGAAGCCAGTGGCGATCGTCGCTGCTCATCATCACAACATCCGGTGGCTCGTCATCAAGTATGGCGACAGGAAGTTCAAGGATAATGGCGTCGACGACGTCGTCGTCATGGTAACTGCGGAGAGCTGACAGCAGGCGGTTACGGTTGGATGACGATGACGGACTGCCTCCTAACAGCTCCAGCGACTGGTGAAGCCGACAAAGATATATGTATATTCGTTTAATTCAATAAACAACAGACAGAACCAGTGGCGGCGCTAGGGGGGGGGGCTAGGGGGGCTAAGCCCCCCTAAAAAGGGCCATCCAATTTTTTTCCCATGTAAAAATAAAAATTTTGGACGATTTACCCCCTTTAGCCCCCCAAAACTGAAATCCTGGCGCCGCCACTGGACAGAACGCTGAAGGTTTACATTTGCAAAATTAACAGTATGGCTGCATTTAAAGCTTGTGGACAAAATAGTTAGTAGCCTACATGTTTTTGAATAGCATTCTTGGGGTAAAGTTTAACGAGTGTTGATTGGGGAGGATGAAATTGTGAGCTATTTCTCTAAAGTTATACAATGGATCACGTTGTAGAGGAAAGAGATTACGGAGGATATGACGACGACGATATACGATATACACCACGTGACAAAAGAGGAAACAGAAATGCGATTAAAACGTAGGCTATGACACTTTAATAGGCATTTAAAACTTTATAGCCTATGTCATTGCGATTCTGCACTTTGGAAATTGCACACCGTATAGGCCTAAGCTTATAGTCTAGGCATAATTGTTACGTTTCATTGTAAGAAGTCTGCAAGATTGCGTTTCTGTGACTTACGCTGTGCCATATTGAGGCATTGATAAGCCTACATAATAATATTTCATGCATACAAACATACGTATATGTAGGCCTTCACCTACAGGGATTGAAGTGCCAACGCTGTTCTGCTAATTGCTATTAGACTTCATCTATAGTCAGGGGCTTCTATCCCTATACATGGCGGGCGCAGCTTGCGCCCAGTGAAAAATAGGGGGGGAATCAGAAGACAGCCAAAATTCACGTCGGTTGGGGGGGGGGGGAAGGTCGGACATGGAGGGCAGCGTTCAATCTAGGCATCACTAGGAGGAAGATCCCCAGAAACTACTTCCCTTCCATATATATTTGGACAAAATGGTAGACCTAATAGTTTTTATTAAAATGTATACACTTTATACACTTTGAGTTTTTAGTTAGGCTACTATCTGCATTTTTGAATTACATGAACTGCTATAACAGCTATAATATACCATAATAAAAATTTCCTGTTACATGATTATAGTTATGTTTTTACTATTTTAATAAATAATACATTCATATTAAAATTGAAAAAAATAATGCTAATACAAATACTATTTTGCACAACTAAATGGCTTCTCTCCAATGTTATCTTTCAAATTTCAGACAGACAAATTTGGTCCTTGAACACTTAGTAAAGCAACATCATTATTACGTGGGCTTACAATGTAGGCCCTTCATTGTATTTTATTGTATTGCATTGTGCTCTAAAAATTTATGTAACGCCTCTCGAGCGCACACTGATCAGAGGCGCAAAACATAATTATGGCGGCCCAATTTTGGCAGCAATTCCTCCACTGAAATAGAAGAGTAATTTTGCTAAGAGGACAGCTTAAAATGCTGAAATTGCAATGCGGAAATCGCAAAAATTTCTTATGGGGAGGGGCACATTCCCTCCCCATACCAGGTCCCTTCTCGGCGCTACACATGCTTCGGCGATCGTCTGCTGGATGCTCGTTTGTCCCTCTCCAAACAAACCTTCATTTCCACACTAGATGAGGGCATGCGCTAGATTACATTATATTGCATACATAGAGGAAGACCGGTCCAGAAAAGGGGGGGGAAGAAGATAGATTGCGCCCGGTTGCTTAGGGGGGATAGAAGCCCCTGTCTATAGTAGAGCCTGGGAGGGTAAAGAACGTCCAGTCGCTTGTTTTTCTACACTTTCTGTGGAGCGCGGTGGTGCAGTGGTGGATTCGGTGCCTTGACACATGAAGGTTCCAGTTTCAAATCCATCTCCAGCCGCCGCTTATATATGGACCTTGAGCAGGTCGGACCTTGAGCAAGTCATATTATTCGCAATTGCTCGTGCGCTTCGGCGTGAAACTCCGATTCAGTGGCCGCGCTGTAGTCGGGACTCTCGGGAGCGCCTATATGTGTTACAGTAGAGAGCTTAAAGGGACGCCATAGCAAATTTGGGGAATACAAATAAAATTAAAACTTTACGCACAGCGTATACATACATGTAGCTTATACGTAGAATACATATAGGCCTACATGTACATAAGTAGTCCTATAAATCATTACAGGCAATATTGATGTGGGGCGCGGTGGTGTAGTGGTGGCGTCGTTGCCTTGAAGCCGGAAGGTTCGAGGTTCGAGGTTCGAATCCACCTCAAGTCGCCGCGTAGGGACCTTGGGCAAGTCCTTCACTCGCAATTGCTCAGCGCTTCGGCGTGAAACTCCGATGCAGTGTCCGCTCTGCATTCGGGAGCGCCTCTGAGTAGTGAGCTTGAAGAGGCGCTATAACAAGTGCACATACAAACAAACAAACAATATAGGGTCTAATAATTTGGGTCTTTCGTCTTGGCTTACCGCAGCGGCACAGATGTGATCAGAGTTGACCAGCCACAGTAGACAGAAGACAGTCAACCATGACGACGGTGATGACGACGATGAGGATGCTGTTGCTGTTGCTGCTGCTGAGGAGTAAAGCGACGACCGCATCATCTTCATCTTTACGGTTACGACTCGTTAAGAGAAGTCTGGAATTGTTACAGACTTCTATTGCAATTTGCGAGACTTCTGTTACGATTTATTATTAGTTTTTAATCGATAACGGCCCTACAATAGCTCATGAGACGATGCCATAACCAGGATTTTTTTGGGGGGGTGTTTACCCAGACCTTGAGCAAGCCGACAAGTAATCGGATCAACTGGCTAGGGAGTTTTGGGAAGCGTCGTGAATTTTCAGAGTGGTGTTGGGGTGTTGGATCTAATCTAGGCTTAGCCCTACTAGCTTGCTGTAAAATAATGACATAGAAATAAGAGTCCCAAAATGAAACCCCTTTGGTTTTTACATTGTGTTCTAGTAAACCCATTATTTCATTTTTTTTACATTATTTCATTTGGGGAGGTGGGTGGTGTTCAAACACCCATAATTAACATACACCCTCCCCAGCTACACTGCTACAGCCTTGTCACGAGGCGTTGGTTGTTTCGTTTGACTGCTTTTGTAGATTTTGGTAATCTTTAAAATTGTCAATCCCCATCTCGTTTTGCCAACTGAGACACGGGCAATTCAGATAATATTCTAGTTCCAGCAATAAGATTCTGGAATTTTATCCCTGTGTGCATTCGTTCTGATTTACCTAATCCGCATCCACGGCCAGTTGGCCCTATGAGAATTCTAAAAAAAGTAATTGGAGAGGCCATGGCCTTGATCACCGATGCGTTATGGTGCCAAACAGGTCTTTTTTAATGAATTAATTTCACAACTGCACAACCGGTGGTGTTTGATCTATAGTGCCCGTGGGCCCGAAAATTTCTGACCACCTTTTTAGTTATTCTCCCGGAACTTATCCAATATACATCAACGCAATTTTTACTGTACACCTTCCTTCCATTCCGGTACTCCATGGTAAATTACCACCAATCGAATCAGGGCTGTTTTTAAGGGAGTTAAGGGAGTTTAGAACTGCACAACTTCTTCTTTCCCTTCCCATCCTCCATGGCAAATTACTTCAAATCGGGAGACAATTGCCTTTTTGCCAGTTTTCACTGTAGGCTACCTAAGTGCTTCTACAACTGCACAAATACATTTAGAACTGCAAATTTTGTGTAGGCCTACAACTGCACGTTAAAAAAAGCCTTGAATCGAATGACAGTGACCTTTTTTATACGGTTTTCACTGCCCATGATTGCTTCGACAACTGCACAAATTCATTTACAAGTAATAACTGCACATTTTGTGCACAACGGAACGTTAAAAAAGCCTTGGTGCCCAAAGAGAGATGGGGTTTAAACTCCCAACCCCGGCAATTTCCTCCCATGTGTCCAGCCATTAGAAAAAATTATCATTGTGAAACTTTCACGCACAGGGTCGCCCAGAAACTGAAGAAAGTAAAAGTCATAGGCCTATATAGGAATTCAAATCCAAGCCAAAATCGAACTCACATAACCGTTATTCTATAGATTGAACGATAAACACAGAAGACGATGTGAGAAAAGTGAAATATTATACTTTGAGACTTACCTATAGTGCAGGTATACTTACCTAGAGTTATAAGCTTTACCTATGAGGCTATGAAAGTCTTAACAAATCGACAGGGATTGCAAAAGCTTTTTCTAGCAGAATGATCCTGAAATCGTCCGATGCACGCCAGTGAACGGAGAAGCAATTTTTTGTCGGTGTTGCCTTTTAAAGCCGATCGCAGCCGCACCAGCTGTCCGCGTGTAGCAACGATTGCCTCTGAGACAAGCATTGTACGTGTGTGGAGACTATACGACACAGGATCTATAGACACAAAGGCGACAATGGCCTCTATGCCCAGCAGCAGCAGCAGCAGCAGCAGCAGCAGCAGCAGCGTCAGTAACTGCTGGAACTGTGATTCAATGGCACTGTTCCGGCGGTGTTCCGCCGGTGTTCCGGTTGTAAACACTGCATGCAATATTAATCCATGCGTTGAACACGGACAAGCACCGAACGTGTCTCCTGCTGATTCGTGTCAACTATCCATTACATCCAGATTCCAGGATTTATATCCTGCATGACAAAGCGCTCTGCCAATGATGAGTACAAGGATGTTCAATTGTTCATTGAACCCATTCATTTATTCATCCATCCATCCACCCATCCATCCATCCATTCATCCATCCATCCATCCATCACTCAATCAATCAATCAATCATTCAATCAATCAATCAATGAACTGTTTATTGCAATAACAGGTTCTCAAGAATCTAAGAAATTCCATCGATTCATCCATCCATCCACCCATCAAGTCAGTCGCTGCCCATCCCCCACCCGAGTCCGCCGTATGCTTCATCTACTCATAATGATTAAATAATTCGATTATTAAATAATTCGATTATACCTGACACGTGGCACTGGATATATCAGTTCTTACAAAGTCATTACACCCTATCATATAATTATAAGGGTATATATATATATATATATCTAATATATTTGGGCCTACTATATACTCAAACTGCTTAGCGTCCAATGTGCACGGACAGGTCCGAGACGCACAAGAACAAGACTGTCTTGGTGTCGAACACGAAAAGGTAATTACAAAATCCACAGAGCAATTAAGTACTCGGTGCTACAACCAGTCTATGTATATATAATATATATAATATATGATATATATAATATATATAATATATATATAATATATATATATACATAATATATAATATATTATATATATATATATGAGCCTTGTGAGGTCGTAAGAAACGGCTTCATTTATCGACTGCGACCAAAAACAATCTATGCCTGAATTCTCACTTTGTCACCGGTTCAAGCAAACTCATATATATATATATATATACTAGCTGATCTACCCGGCGTTGCCCGGGAAATTTCGATATTTAGTTCCCAGCCACCCCTGACCCCGCTCCCACGCCGCCCTTCTCACCTCGTCTTACATCGGCCCCAACCCGATCCCACTCTGGTCGCCATTCCCACCTCGCCTTCTTCCATCGGCCCCACCCGGTCCGACCACTTTGAGTGCCCAGCGTTGCCCGTGACATTTAGGTTTTCGGTCCAACCCAGCTCACACCCATCCATGTTTGCGCTATTATAGTCAGTATTTTTGCGAAACCGCGTGTCAAAAGACCTGCCCTCGTCGAAAAAAAATGAGGTTAAAAATCTATTGGTTCGTTAAAAACCGATCGGCGAAAACTATTGCGTCTTAAATAGGCTAGTGATACATATACGGTATAGATATTAATTAACGGCACAAAGCGCTATAGCCTAATTTTAAAATCGGCGGTGACGTCATTAATGTACTGGTTTCAATCATCAATATATCATCGATGGTTTCAATGTCTGTTGAAAATATGGTTGAAACTTGAAAGCAAATAAAATAGGCGTAATTGCAGAACACGGGACGCTAGTTTTTCAGTTTTTCTTTTTTCCCCGATTTCAGCGTTATCCTTAGTGACGATATGTCTGTCGCGCTGTGATTGGTTGAATAAAAATATACATGGATGATGGATATTTAGATACCCGTTATTGATGTATAACTGGGTAAGCCTACTCGTTATTTATGTTTTGAAAAGACAGACGTGAAAATGAATATTTTTCATATTAACGAAGTCTGTAGAGACAAAATAGTCTCTTTGTATTATTTACAGGCGCAAAAGAATAATTCACAATCACGTTTACTGTCAACAGTAAAGGAAAACCAAAAAAATCTAATATCTTTGGGAAAACTGTCAGGCTTCGTATGGCGTTGAAGGCAGTGGCGGCGCTAGAGGGGGGTAGGGGGCTAAGCCCCCTTAAAAAAGGCCATCAATTTTTTCCCCGTGTAAAAATACAAATTTTGGACGATTTAGCCCCACAACAACTGAAATCCTGGCGCCACCACTGGTTGTAGGCCTAAAAGTTGCAAGCGGAGAGTCCGTGTTGTAGGATAGTTTTCTTTCCCGATCGAAAATAAGTCCTCCGAAATTCATTTAAGTCGTTTATTATTGGGCGACGCAGTCCTCTTCATAATTATAACAATGCAACAGTTAGACATTGCAACGCACACAGCGGTAGACTTTTATCAGTTATTCAGAGACATAAGTTTGTCTCAAATCATTAGAATACGACATTTCATTCGATTTCGCAAATATAAATTAATTCCCATGTAAATAACTACTAAGAAGTCCATTTTTAGTTAATTAATACAACGGTCAAATTAAAAGACTTCCAATGGCATTTGACTTGTTAACTCTTGTTATATATGTTCTTTGTCTCTGTGATTACATCAATCATAATTATAAGCCACGCCTACAATATAGATTTTGTTTTGAAATCGCTAAGAAAAACTGAAAAAACTAGCGTCCCGTGTTCTGCAATTACGCCATAAAATAGCGTCTTAAACACAGCGTTAGGATTGGATGGAAAATGAAATGTTTCAATCTCGGGAAACGGTAAGATTTTGGGGCGTAATTGCAGAACACGGGACGCTAGTTTTTTCAGTTTTTCTTTTTTTTCCCGATTTCAGCGTTATCCTTAGTGACGATATGTCTGTCGCGCTGTGATTGGTTGAATAAAAATATACATGGATGATGGATATTTGGATACCCGTTATTGATGTATAACTGGGTAAGCCTACAGAAGTGAAAATGAATATTTTTCATATTAACGAAGTTTGTAGAGACAAAATAGTCTCTTTGGAGTATTTACAGGCGCAAAGAATAATTCACAGTCACGTTTAATGTCAAGTGTCGAGAAGAATGTGGTTTAATAAAGGAAAAGTCTAAACTGTCAGACTTCGTATGGCGCGTTGTATAGGCCTAAAAGTTGCAAGCGGAAAGAGTCCGTTTTGAAGGATAGTTTTCTTTCCCGATCGAAGATAAGCCCTCCGAAATTCATTTAAGTCGTTTATTATTGGGCGACGCAGTCCTCTTCATAATTATAACAATGCAACATTTAGACATTGCAACGCACACAGCGGTAGACTTTTATCAGTTCGTCAGAGACAAGTTTGTCTCAAATCCTTAAAATACGACATTTCATTCGATTTCGCAAATATAGATTTATTCCCATGTAAATAACTACTAACAAGTCCATTTTTAGTTAATTAATACAACGGTCAATTTAAATGACTTTCAATGGCATACGACTTGTTAACTCTTGGTATATAGGCCTATGTTCTTTGTCTCTGTGATTGCATCAATCATAATTATAAGCCACGCCTACAATATAGTTTTTGTTTTGAAATTGGTAAGAAAAACTGAAAAAACTAGCGTCCCGTGTTCTGCAATTACGCCGATTTTTGGATCGCGAAGCCCGATAGTGTTCCCCGGTGATGCTAAAAAGTATTTTTGTATATAAGAAGAAAATTGGTTCATTAAAATGTAACAACTTGATTTTATAGGTTTATATATATATATATATATATATATATATATATATATATATATATATATATATATATATATGCTACAAAAGCCTAATTGCACGATTAGGTCAATGAACAAATAATCACACAAGTAAAATGGAAAGTGTATCTCACAACTGGGGGGGGCAAGATTTTACTTCTGCCGAAAAATAATTCCCGAATAATTGACGTATTGCACTTAATTGGCCAGCGTCACTGTGCAAAAAGTTTGGATGTACCGGCAATTCAAACCGTGAACTCCGTGATCTGTGGCACTTGCAATGGCTTGAATGTCGTGAATTTCCCCAAATGCCACGAAGTGTCGCGTTTTTCGGGCAAATTTCAGCTCGTGAATTCGCTGCGCTTTTCGACACTGGCTAAAAAAATGCTACCGTGAATTCAGAACTTTTTGCGAATAATATTACTGATATTCCTGTCCATGGTGGTTGTGAGATTGTATATAACTCGATTCGGGCAAATGGGAACTGGGAGATAATGTGATGTGATAATGAACTTCAAGTATAGTTTGTTTAATATTTTCCGGGCCTATTTGCCCGAAAAACAGACTTGCCCGAAATTAGGGACAGTTGGTTATCTGCCCTCTGGACCCCAGCCTCCTACTACACCTATGTTGATAATAATAATCATTATTTACAAAATATGACGGCTAGCCTAGGCCTATATGACAGCTTAAAATAAATAAATATTTCGATAAAACTCGTTGACCAGTCCGCTTTAGTCAATTCCGAGCCTGTTAAATTAAACGTGTCTAATTTTTATTCATCCGATATCCAACACTAATCCACCGCTTGTCCAACAATTAATTGTGTAAGACTCGACTAGATCAAGCGACGACGTGACAGTAGGTGTTTGGCACAAACCAATTAATTAGCACGGAGGACAACTTGCGTCCCCTATGCCACGTCATTGGATGCAGCCGTTCCAAGCGGCATTGACTGAAGACCGTCACGCGGTGCGTCGCACATAATAATTATTAAGGTGGCAAGGGTGAAGCGTGTGTTCTGCGTAAGACGAACCCATCAATCATATGACATCACGTGCTACTATAGCTTGATAAACTTCAGGCATGTTCGTGTGCTGGGGGAAATTAGCGTAAGCAAACCGAAGTCTGCAATCGGGGAATTGCAATGTGTGCGCGCGTGTGTGTACGTGCCTGCATGCGCGCGCGTGTGCGCGCGTTTTTTTATGTGCGCGTGTTGTGGCAAGCGGACGGCTCAATATTGCCAATCTCTGACTGACATTATCAAGTAACGTGCAGCATGTTTTCATAGAATCCTGAAGATGAATGATTGCGGATGATAATAATACATTAATAATTTAATTCTGATCTGCCAAGTTCCAGAGTATTGTATTGTATTGTACCGTATTAAAACATTTATGAAGCGCCTTTACAAAATCTCGGGCTAGCACGGTCCGTCCACGGAGACCTATTCATATTCCAGAATCCAGATGCATAGCCTAACTATCTAGTCTTGAACTTGTTTGAACTATCATAAAATTAACAATAATGTAGCCGCTGTAGCGTATACATGCTTCGGAAAGTTCATAACTAGGTCTACGCGAATGATTATCCACGGTTATTGTTTGCAAGTCTAAGCGCCTTGCTGCATTATCGTTATTTATACTTTGTTTACGTACGAAGGCCTGATGAATTGATGGACTGAATGATACAATCTTTTGAAGAACTAACAGCAGAAGATGTTTTATGTCATGCATACTGTATAGCAGCGGTTCTCAACCGGGTGTCCGCGGACCCCTGGGGGTCCGCAGCCATCTGCCTGGGGGTCCGCGAGTAAGTCCTGAAAATTAAATATTTAACTCTTAGCCAAAACATAGAAACAGATAACTTTTGCCAATTTTTCAATATTTATCCTTTTCAATGGTGACATGAAACTAACAATAGCCTACAGTAATTTATGACAAATTCGTAATCGTAATCTCGAAACTTCTACAGCGCCCACAAAAGCCAAGTCGCGGGAACCAGCTTATTCACATGCGCTCAATCAAAACAAAATCGATAGGCAGCGGGTCAAGTCCGGAGAGTCAGGCAGGCAGATAGATGGACGGCTAAGGTGGGTGATGTTTAGAGTTGAAGTGGGGGGGGATGTAAGGAGGAGAGGAAGAATCAGGATAGGATTTTTGAAAGAGCAATGTTTTCAGGTTTGAGTGAAAGACCTGTGGGGAGATAGCGAGAGGTGGAGTTTTGGTGAGTTCGTATGATGGGTCGGAAGTTTGCCGAAGTGCTGGCGGAAGTTTGTTCCAGAGAGGTGGAACGGCAATGGCTATGGAGCGGTTTGCGAATTTCAGTGATGAAGTGATGGGAGGGCGAAGCAGTGTAATGGAGGATGAGGAGCGTGTTGAACGAGGTGGCTGGATGGTGAACAACTGACGAAGGTAGAACGGCTGGGATGATTGAAGTGTATTGTAAGTGAGTGAGAGGACTTTGTATTCGATGCGTTCAGGTATTTTGAGCCAGTGAAGTGATTTCAGGACAGGAGTGATGTGGTGACGTTTGGGGGTTTTCGTCACTGCACGGGCGAGGGCGTTCTGGATAGCTTGGAGGCGGTTAATTTGGGTTACATCAATGTTTAGGAAGAGAGAGTTGCAGTAATCAAGTTTCGCATGAACTATGGATGTGGCTATTGTGGATGCAGTTTTAAAGTCAAGCATAGGTCGGATTCTGCGGAGATCTCGTATGTGCATGAAACAAGTGCGGGAAAGTTGGGTTATGTGGTCGGAGAAGCTAAGATGCTGGTCAAAGATTACACCTAGGTTTCGGACAGGAGAATTTGCGGAGAAAGTGTGGTTGGAAGAAGAGTCATTGTTGAAGGAAATAGAGGGATCAGGAATTTTCTTGAGTTGCTCTCTGAGGCCAATTAGTATAAATTCTGTCTTGGAGGGGTTAAGGCAGAGGAGATTTGAGGTCATCCAAGAGGTGATTTGGGTGACCACAGAGAGAAGATTATTTATGGAGTCAGAGAAGCTGCTTGGAGAGAAAGAGATGAATAATTGGTAATAATTCACCTGTTTCAGATCGGTTTGTTTGTTTCAATCGTTAGAGTGCAGACTGAAATCTATATTCAATCAGGCCATAAAAATGGTTGATTTCATGAAGACAAGCCCACTGAATTCTCGTTGTTTTGTTATATTGTGTTCGGATATGGAGATCATGAACAGTTGCTGATGCATAGACCTGCAGAAGTTCGCTGGTTATCAAGGGGGAAGTGTATGTAACAGACTCTATAGAATTCGGGATGCTTTTGAGAGTGTTTCTTAGAGAAAAAGACCACAGCCTGCCATTCATTTGAATAAGAACTCATAATTATGGGTTTCAACTAGGCCTATGGCATAATTGGCTGGCATTTTGCTCTGCGCAAGTGATGCAGACAAATCTAATCACCCTTGGGCCTAGTGATAATTAAAGTGTCTGCTTTTACAAAAAGCTTGATCTCTGGTGCAAGCGGATAGTTGGCTAGTATAGGCCTATATACATGTAGGTAACTCCGACACATTTGATCAATTGCATGAATTCACATCGAAATGAGGAAATGCTCAGATCAATCAACCATTATTTGTTATTTTAATTTCCGGACATATTCAATAATAGCTGGATCAGTTCAACTTCTACTCTAGTAATTCACATCGAAATGAGGAAATGCTCAGATCAATCAACCAAAATTTGTTATTTTAATTTCCGGACATATTCAATAATAGCTGGATCAGTTCAACGTCTACTTTGGTAATTTGAACATTCACAGTTTTTCGTGGGTTTCCAGTTCGTTTCTTGCAAACATTGATTCGTGGAATTTATCAACATCGGAATTGAACCAAATCATTGAACTGACTAGTGATACTAGGTCTACATTGAAGATGTTGCATCCATGCAGGAGTTAACTTGAGGCGTTATTTTGAATACAAGCTTCACATAAATATTCAAACCTGTTTGAGAAAGCTTTCAACACTATTTCACTTTTTGCAACATCATAATAATTATTTATCTGTGTGAATCTGGATATCGTTCACGGCTTGAGGTTTAAAATGGGTTCAGAGAGAGTGTTTCGAGCGTTAAGCTTACACCTCGAATAGATAAACTGTGGTCGAATATGCGTGCCCAAAGCTTGTATTACAATAAAATACAGGTTTTTCTAATAAATTTCAACGAATCTTGCTAGTTATATAAATTTGTAGTACAGCAGTGCAGGGGCATATAGGCTATAACATAGGCTTAATTTTATATTCGATTATAGTCATAGGCCTATAGTACTGTAGCAGTCACGACAATGCGCCAGAGGCAATAAATTTCAGTGGGGGTCCGTGACCGAGACCTAAAATTAGAAAGGGGTCCGTGAGTCTGAAAAGGTTGAGAACCGCTGCTGTATAGCATATACTGTGTCGCTTGGAATAGACCTACAGATTAAATCCAACCATGAAATGACATAGGCCTAGTAGGCCTACGCATTGTTTAAAATTTCCGTAAGAAAAACAACTTGCCTTTCACGCATGACACGCAATGCAGGCGCTGCTCATGAGTCACCTCAGTGCGAGACCGTGGATTGTAATCGTAAATACAGATATATATATATATATAATATATATATATATATATATATATGATGACGACAACGACGACGACGACGACGACGACGATGATGATGCTGCTGCTGCTGCTGCTGATGATGATGATGATGATGATGATGATGATGATGATGATGATGATGATGATGATGATGATGATGATGATGATGATGATGATGATGATGATGATGATGATGATGATGATGATGATGATGATAGTAATAATAACTGGCCTAGTTAGCTACACCGGTAAGCGAGAGCGGCATACGTCTGTTGGTTGCAACGGACTGCGGTTCAAGCCCCGGGCTGGGAGTTGACATTCAGAGATTTAGATATCTCGGGCCAGCAGTGCCCAGCACGCGTGTGACGCAGGGGCGCAAGCTCCTGCGGAGCGACCTTGGACAACTGCGCATTGTCTGTGGGCAGTGTTTAATCTAGTCCCCCTCCTCTGGGGGGGGAATTGAGGTTTCTGGGGGGAGACAATTGAGCGTCCGAAGGACGCTCGTGATGCGCGTAGCACCGAGACTGGGAGAGGGAGGGGTACGGGGAGTGGGATGTGCCCCCTCCCCACCAGAAACTTTTTGAATTTCCACATTGCAATGGCAGCATTTTAAGGTGTCATCTTCGCAAAATACCTGTACTTTTTCAGTGACCCATTAGAAAATTTTTGAATTTCCACATTGCAATAGCAGCATTTTAAGGGGTCATCTTTACAAAATAGCTGTACTTTTTCAGTGACCCATAAGAAACTTTCTGAATGTTCACATTGCAATAGCAGCATTTTAAGGTGTCATCTTAACAAAATAGCTCTGTCCTTTTTCAGTGACCCATTAAAATTTTTTTTGATTTCCACATTGCAATGGCAGCATTTTAAGGGGTCATCTTAACAAAATAGCTGTACTTTTCAGTGGCCCATTAGAAACTTTTTGAATTTCCACATTGCAATGGCAGCATTTTAAGGTGTCGTCTTAACAAAATAGCTGTACTATTTCAGTGACCAATTAGAAAATGTTTGAATTTCCACATTGCATTGGCAGCATTTTAAGGTGTCATCTTAACATTATAGTATCATATATTATAGTAGTAAATAATGTCATAATAATCGTATAATAATAAATAATATCACGGTATATTATAACACTTCATGTAAAACAATGATGAAAACAGTAACTAAGGACCAATATCATTTCGTCAAATTTTTCTGGGTGGGAAATGTGAATCCTGGGGGGAGCTTCTCCCCTCCAGAGACGTCTAGATTAAACACTGGTCTGTGGGGAAGGCAACGGGAAACCACCTCACTCATCTCATCCCCAGGGGCGTAAAGCCAATGAACCTGCCTTCGGGCAGAGAACCATCATCATCATCAATAATAATAGTAGTAATAATGGTCAAAATATAGCGCCACATAAATGCATATCACTCATCATAGTCGCTTTGACCCCTAACAAGACAAAGTCACAGTAAGACGGAATGGTTTTTCAAGCGTTGACGGAAAAGAAGCAAAGAGAGGAGAGAGAGACAGACGGACAGGCAAACAGACAGACATACATATATACAGACAGACATATATACAGACATATACACAGACAGACAGGCAAATAGACACGCAGATATAGACAAACAGACAGACAGGCAGGCAGACCGACGCATGGACAGACGCACAGACAGGCAGAGATGGCTAATGTTCGAGGCAGTCAGCGAGAGATGGTTAGCTGGAGAGACGAGCAGCAGGACACACACAGGACATACGGGACACACGGGACACACGGGACACACGAGACACACGGGACACACGGGACACACGGGACACACGGGAGAAGTGCGTCCATATTATTCCATTATTCCTTCAGCCTTCGTGTCTGCAGCAGGAACGATGTTTTCGCCCGCGAATGTTTATATGAAAAGAAGCAGATTTTGTAGATGGGAACACACTGATTGTCCCTCGACTGCTGTGGGTGGGATATCCTCACGCCGCCACCACCTCAACAGTCAACACCACCCCAACACTATCCTCCACCCATCAAACACTGCACGATCGTTGCTGTCCAGACCGTAATAATTATATCATCAGCAATGAGTCTGTTGCGCGTCCATATTAAGGCCTACGCCGACCAGTTCTGTAGGCCTAGGCCTATACACTATACATAGGCCTGCAGTAATTGTTTGTTCATTCTGGTTGCGGGCTTGCGGCACATCATTAATTAATTCATTCATTCATTCATTCATCATGGATATTTCTATAGCGCCCCTTAAATGCTACTACTCGGGAGCGCTCTAGACCCGACCTCGGCTGCAGGGTACCGTACTGTTTTAAGGCTCCGAAAACATGCATCTGAGCAAATCCTAGGCACATTGGCACCCGCAGTCTGGGAGAATTAGGTCTACTCGTGTTCTTAATATTCCGCTTTGAATTTTTCAGCTCTTGCTAAAAAATTTAACCGCAGCTATTGTGTGTTTGCCCAGTGGCGGCGAAATGGGGCTAGGATGCTAGTAGCTCTTCGTTTGCTGTGAACCGCACTGTACCGCAGTGAGCGATGTTGATTAACACGAAAGCTCAATGAAATCGACAATAATTATGCATGAACAATTAAACTGTATACGTCCGTATTATTTTAACGAATGAATTAATGAATCATTTTAAAGGGGTAGACCTAAAATTTATTTGCAAGAGCGATGCCGTGCTTTGATACGGTTACAACCTCTCCCTCGCCGCTTGACCTTCCTACCGACACTCAAGTCTGTCTTTATGTCGGTCTGCTATCTGCCTGTCTCTGTGTCTGTGTCTGTCTGTGTCTGTCTCTGTCTGTCTGTTATCTACCTGTCTCTGTGTCTGTCTATGTCTGTGTCTGTCTGTCTGTCTGTCTGCTTTATAGGCCTGCGCATGAATTTGCAATATGCTAGTGTGGACAGCCTATGAACCTATACAGTGTTTGACTGACAACAACAACAACAACAACAACAACAACAACAACAACAACAACAACAACAACAACAACAACAACAACAACAACACCAACAACAACAACAACAACAACATGAATTTTAATGACGAATGGTACATATTGAGTCACAGTCAAGGACTTCAGTAAACTATAGCCTACGTACGGTACGGTACACCAGTGTTTAATCTATAGTTCCCTGCTTAGAGGGGGTGGAGTGGAGCAGGCTTCTGGAGGCGGACAGTATACCACGGAGTTCGGACACCGACGACACCCTTCGATCGGACAGTTTTTCTGACGACCTTTTTTAAAAGTCCTTCTGCAAAATTTCCAGAAAAACAGCCAGTTCCCGTACTTTATAATCTGATTTCTTAGAAATCCTAACTACATTTTCTGGGGGGATGTTACATGTAGCCTACCGTTTTTCTGGGGGGGGGGCGGTGGAAATATACATAAATGCATGTGAACAACACCTCATGATTTTTTTATGGGGTGGGATTCCGTGGGAATTTCGTTTCCAACTGGGAACTTACCTCCCCCCAGAGGGCCCAGAGACGTCTAGATTAAACATTGGCCATAGATCTACATGTAGGCCTGCGCGTAAATGGTTCTATAGCGCAATTTTTCGCACATGCTAAAATTTCTAATCAGTTGAGTTTTGCAATGTCTTGCTTGTCATATAAATCTGGACGTAGACGATATATGCGTTATAATTGTATCGTTTTAATGTTCTTAACGCGTGGCAGAATCTTCTTTAATAACGCATTAGAAAGATTTACTTATGCTTATCACGCTTTATATCAGAATGAAGTGGGGGTGGGATTCTGTGAGAATATCGTTTCTGGGGAACTTACCCCCCAGAGACGTCTAGATTAAACATTGGTTATAGCCTAGGCCTGCGCGCAAATGGTTCTATAGCACATGCTAAGATTTCTAATCAGTTGAGTTTTGCAATGTCTTGCTCGTTATAGGCCTGAACATGGACGATCGATATGCGTTATAATTGTGTCATTTTAATGCACTTTATGCGTGGCAGAATCTTCTTTAATAACCCATTAGAGAGATGTACTTATGCTTATCACGCTTTATATCAGAATGAAGTTCGCCATTATAGCGCTGCGCAGGACTATTCAATATTGTCAAGAGAAGGCGTGCAATAAGAAATTTTTCAGAATAGTAAATATTATTTTAACCCGTGCTAATTAAGTGCGATCTTTCATGAGATAAAAAAACATCTGCTAACGACATCCGGAGGACTGTATGGGCCTACGTTTAATCCAGTTCTGGCAGGCCTAGGCCTACTACATGTAGGCCTATAGTCGACTATATATCCTACGTTGAGCGCTTCATGGTGCTAGCGCACACGGCTTTCGAATTAATGGCGACAGTGTCTTTCATATCAATGGAAATGTGAGTTAATTAGCCTATGTCGTTTGCAAAATAATCCGATATAGGCATATTATATGAAGGCAAGACCATTATGTGCGTGCCATGCAATAATAATGAGACCAAGATGTCTCAAAGGCCAGAGGATCAAATTTCGTGTGTCGAGAGTATAGGCCTAATATGCTAGTTTAGCCTGTAGTGCCAAAGATAACGCTAGCACGACGCCCCGCGTAACTAGCCTACATTTGCTGGCACGCAGAAAGCGCCAGCG